>CM026218.1:19202358-19817358 GCA_014839995.1 Xenentodon cancila
ACATATACATATACATATATATACATTACATATACATATATATATATATATATACATACATATACTATATATATACAACACATTATATATATATATATATATCATACATATAATATATACATATAATCATATACATATATATACACACATACATATATATATATATATATATATATATATATATATATATATAATATATATATATATACATACATACACATATACATATATATATACATACATACACATATACATATATATATATATATACATACATATATATACATATATATACACACACATACACCTGTGCTCATATGAAAAACATTTTTACGTGGCACTCTTTGAATCAGCGCTACATCATGGAGGTGTTAGTGTGCCCCCATGATCCTAGGAGCTATGCTGTCCAGGAAAACTGTCCCTGGCAGGGCTTTGTAATTTAAATACACAACTTTGTGTATTATATATACTATATTAGTTCCAGACTAATTTACCCATTGGATTTAGAGGCCTCATGCCACCCTGTCCCTGACTGGGCATGTTGGGCTGGGTCGTCTGAGCCTGGATCTGGTTCCCTTGGTAGGTGAGGCCCAGTGCTGCATAGGCTCTCTCTATTGAGCTGGGGTCTATCTGGCTGGGTGGGTTGAGATTGGGAGCACTTGTCTGACCACCAGGGACTGCCCCAAGAGAGCTTCCTAGTCCTGCACTGGCTGCACCAAGTAGAGCTGTGAGGACAAGAGAAATGTTGGTCAACATTTCATCTGATATGTTTCATAGGTTTTACAACACAAGAAATTAATCTTAATACAAATATTTTTGCAAAATGTCACAAACAAAAAAACAACAGATTTACAAAAAAAACATACTTGGATTTAGCATACCAAAGATTACTAAAATAACTAAAGATGCAGAAATTGTTGGTTTCATTTGAATATATAGTGAAGTTTAAATTATTTTGGTCAGATACAGACACTCACACTGCGGGTTCCTCTTGTCTCCCGCATTCTTCAGTGGCAGACAGACAGGGCAGTCGTGTCGTGTGCAGTTCTTCCAGTGGGAGATGATCTGCCTTGAGGATGCACAATGCGCCACTGAGAACACAGAGAGACAAAGATAAAGGAAGGTAGATAAACAGGCATAAGGGGACAAAAAGGAGTAAATAAAGTGAAGTCAATGGGAAAAAAAAAAGTTGAAGTTCGTTTGTTTAAATTCAAGCTACCCAATTGAAAAAAGCTGCTAAATAAAAGTAAAAAAGACACCAAAATCAAATAAGCCTAATGCTGTTTTCAATTTGAAAGTATTACCCAAAAAAATCCAAGCCAACAGTCAACTAACGTGCAACATCTATGCAACAAAAACATAACATATTTTAAAGTAGACAATCAGACTCAGAACATGAAAGCTGACAGCATGACAAACTAAGACTACAACTGGACGTCTGTTCAGTTAAGACTAGAGTTTTTACCTGCTTTTGTTTAACCTTCTGGATTGAAATCGTATTTCTGTTACTCACTGTCTACAGATAATTTTTTTTGAATATGTCTGTATTAACAAATGTAGATGTGGAAGTTGGGTTAAAATCCCAAGTAAGCCAGACAATATCTGAACCCAAGAAATAAAGGGCAAATTATACTTTTGACTACACATTTACTAACAATCATGATTGTCTTGGCATGATAATTCAGTTCAACTCAAATTAAATAAACTTAAATTTCCTTTTGGGGATTAAGAATTAGAACAATAATAATCAGTGACATGTGTGAGACAGAGCATGAAAGTCTGCAACAATGGTTCCTTGTAAGCACAATGTTATACTAAAATGCAAATCATATTCTTCTGTATAGTTTATCTGCAGGGATTGACAGTCCGTTGCAACTAAAGGTAGCTGCACAGCTAATTCATTTCAGCATCTTAAACAAGTAGAAAATGTCTAACACTCATTATGAGCTGCACAAGGCAGCAGCACCCTTAAAAGATACAGGCAACAGTAGCAGTATCCTTTACGACAAGAGAAGACCTGGTGGAAAGACATTACAGCTGTTGGGGTCTGTGACAGCTAAAAGTACAGTGCCCATTTACAGCTGTGAAACATTGGCTCATCCACATGCTGAATACAACTGACCCAAGACTCTAAATTGCTTCTGTATTATTTATTTTAGAATGTGTATTTTGTTGCCCCCCCCCCCCCTCTCTCTCTCTCCTTTCCTTTTTTTTTTAAATAGAAAAAAAAATCTGGGCTATATCACCCAGCCCTAAAATATTCCACAGGTGGCCTGGAAAAGCAAACTGCATCCACCAAACTATGGTTGGCTAAGTCTCCGTCATAACGAACGTACATCCTAGAAACAAAGGCAAAATTCTTAGTAAGAAGTATTAGCAACTCCACCAGGAAAGAAAATGCATCTGATCCTTCTTGTGTAGTTGTAAACTGCACAACAATGTTGCGCATAGGAATCCATCAACAAATATCGCCTGTCTGAGATGACAATTCATATACTAATACCAAAGATATGCCAGTAATCATGGAAAGGCCTATTAAGGGCACTTTCAACCATGTGCACCATGTGGCTGGGAAACACCAATGTAGTCTAATATAGTTTCTTTTGGAGGAACAAAGTCTAATTAAGATGTCTCTGTTTGATTATCATAAATTATCATTTACTCAGTTCTAGGCAATGCATTTCCTCTAAAACATACCTTGACAGGACTTGCCAGCCTGGCAGTGAGTCATGTGGTTGAGGACATTCTTCATCGTGCGACAGTGGGGCAGGTTGCACTGACGGACTTCTCCGTTGGCCTGCTCCCGCCGCTGGCATTTATGTGCATGAAGCAGGAGCACCAGTTGCTGCTGGATTAGCTTACGCTTCTCAGGGTCAGCTGTTGGTGGTGCTCCCCCAGCAGAAGATGCTGCAGAAGCTTGAGTACCGGGTCCTACCAGAGCTGCCTGAGCACTGGGCACCATCCCTTGAGCTCCTCCTACTGATGCACCCGAGGGACCACCTACACTTGTCTACAATAAATGAGAGAAAAGGTTCAATGTTGTCCAATTTTACTATACTTACATCTGTCCACTCATAAGAACTAGAACACAATAAATCATTATCATTTTCACAAATCAGACAGCATGCCTCACCATGGCACCCATTCCTTGCATGGGTTGGTTTTTCTTGTCCACATTAAACTGGGTCAGGCTGTTGGCCATTGGACCTTTGTTCTGGATTTGAGGGCCCAGCCCCGCAGTTCCTAGACCTTGGTTTCCCTGACCTCCATATGGACCTCCAAAAGGGGCTCCTTGGTTTCCCATCATCCCCATCTAGCAGAGGAAAAGTTCCAATAAGAAAAAAAGATAAACCAGTCTGTATGAGTGACAAAGGGATATAAACAAAAACTCATTATGTGACAGGGATAGAACATTCAAATTTACAGTCTCTTAATGTTGTGAGTTTGGTTTGGTAAGAGCATCTGAGCACTAAATGCACTAGTATGTTTGCCTGTGATTTTTAATATCCAATCATTGAACTGGGAAAAAAAAGAAAAAATGGCTTCTCAGGGATTAAAAAAAACAATCTCTACTTTATCAAGTAAAATAAAAAGCCCATCCATATTAAGAACAAGGTCGTAAATATTCCTTTGGTTTAAGTGGCTTTCAGTATCCTTCACACTACAACAATAATGTCAAGAAAAAAAAAATACTACCAGATTACCCAGTCCAAATCACTGCTTGGGTAATCTGAGGAAAAAAATAAATAAATGTCCAATCAAAATACAGGGTCAGATCATCTCTTCTATGAAGCTGAAAGATGGTGAGGATGGACTTCAAGATGTTAAGGAATTTATCAACACCATTATTATTAATCCTTGTTGAAAAAATATATATACATTGAACACTGTGTAAAACTGAAGCACAAAAGGCACTAGTAGAAGACATTTTCATTTCAGTCAAGTCAATCTGCTCTGTTCATTTTTTTCCCGCTCTGTTAATTTTACTAATTGATCAACAGTGTGAAAATGAAGCATTTCTGTTAGCTCACTCAACTGTTTTCATACAAGTGAATGAAGAATATCAGGAAAATCTTTGAATCATGATTCTTTATCTCAAACAATTGAGATTATTTTCAGATTAATTGCAAACTGGCCAGGTTTAAAATTAGTAAATTGTCCATCAGTTTCATGCCATCTAGTCACTTTAGCGATAATCTGTGCATACTACTAATCTCAGTGCCTACTATATTAATTAAAGCTGTTCTAATATTGATACCAATACTAAAATACAGCTGAAAACAAAGTTATTGCTACTATGAGTATTTACATCTATACACCATCTGATACCACATAGCTTTTAACATCAGATTCCCAACTCTTCTTTTCTGGTTTAAAAGTGAGCACAGGAAGTTACGCAATAATGCCTTACGACTTCCTTTTTTTAGGCACCAGGTGGAGATGCCACGCAAGCATCAACCATCTAACTTCTGCATTAAGTCTCATGCGGAACTAAGATTCATTGCAGCTCCTCAACTGACCAATAGAGGCTGGCTGCAAAAGCGAGTTTATCTCCATTGACTTCAATGTTAAAATGTCCAACTTTAAAGCAGGAACAAAACATATTAACAGCCTGGTTCAAAGGACAATTTTGGACTCAATTCTTTGATTTGACAACTGAGAGGGGAACATTTTTTGTACTGCGCCACAATAGCTTATATCAAGGAATACATTTATTTCTAATATGATAGATTGATAGTAGGCTCAGCCAATGACAATCCATTATCACTTTCTCATCTGTAATCGTCATGCTACCGTGCTTAGCGAAACAACCAGCCGTTTGTGTTAACCTAGAATCGGCTAAAGGCAACTGTCATGTTTCCTTTTCATCGAGTTAACATGTTAAACGGCATATCCCGCTGTAAACATCTGACAGCAGCTCTACAGATATTTTCAGTGGGGTTCGGCTGAAGGAGCTGGGACCAAACCTAACTTTGATTGTCATGCGGTGGGTGTGTTCCTGTCGGCTTGTTGAGCAACACCGTCGCGCCCTGTACGAAGAAAATCGGGCTTCAAAACTAGATTCTTCAGAAACCAATGGGTCGCATGACCGAATGCTTCGTCCATTGTTTTATTCAGTCTATGATACCATGCCATTTGTTGGATAGAGCTAGCCAGCTACTTTTAGCATTATTTTGGGCTGGAAAGTCCAGTCATGAAAACTGCAGCATGTTTCAACGCTGCAGTTTCCAGAGGTGGCACAAATGTTGCAATACCATGAGCAAACCTTTTTAAAAGGCCATCACATGAAAAAATGCTTTTATCAACTTAAAAGGAAAGATGAATGTACCACAACAGCAAAGTCTGGAGTTTCAGAAATCAAATAAATGGATCTCCAAAACTACTTTCCCCACATGGTAGGAGTTCTACTGATCATATTTAATGCCACCTAAAAAGAAGTACAGAAAGTCAAAAACAAAACGTAAAAACAATGAAGTCACTTTTTGTGTTCTTGTAATTTAAAAGCAATACTAAATCAATCTACAGTATATGCAAACAACAGTAAACAGAAGCCAGCTGTGTCTCACAGCAACATTTAATAACTACTTTCTACGTTTGAATTTTTTACTTAAATAAATGAAAAATCAGCAGCAGCCTGTCACTTCAACATTTTGGATTGAGACCCATTGGTTTGTCAATCTACCAAAAAAAAAAAAAAAAAAAAACGCATTTTTGCCACTTTTAATAAAAACAAAAGCAGGAGTTTGGCAGGACATCAGTTCTTCTTACTTAGCAGTAAAAGTGAGGACGTTTAAGGTAAAACAATGACTACTCATAAAAACATAAAAACACATTTTTAAAAAGATAAACAAAATAAATCTTTTGTTTTTCTTTTTTCTCCAAAGTGGGAGCTGATGTTCATAGACGACGGCACGTGCCAATGACCAACTACATTCCTCTATTTGTGGTTGTAGTTTTCCCTCAAACTTTTTCTTCCAAGTAGCCTCTTATAGTTCCTCTGACATTATTGCTGAAAACTTTCGAGATAGTACAAAATTTATGGGATTCCTAACCCAACAAAAACTTCCACATGAAACATGTGTTGTAGCAGTGCATGTGTGTCGCTATGAACAAAATGCATTTACTTGACATTAAAATAATAGACTTCTACGAATCTGATAGGCTGGTCTCAGTTCATGCAATCCCTGTCATCAGCTAAGCAATCGCTGCATCCCTAGAATTAATGGGATAATCCTAAGGCAAACATCATTGAGTGTGTATAGGATGATGTGCCATTTTTATTTCCAATCAGAACTAAATGCTAAATGTGCAGCATTGCTAGAACTTAAAAAAAAATAATAAAAAAAAAATAATAATAATAATTAAGAGGAGACAAATTAATTTATATTTATTATATATATATATATATATATATATATATATATATATATATATATATATATATATATATATATATATATATATATATATATATATATATATATATATATATATATATATATATATATATATATATATATATATTAATTTGTCTCCTGGAATGATATAGAAAGCATGTAATGAAGGAGTCCCTACCTTGTTCATTGCTCCAGGTTGCTGGCCTCTCAGCCCAGCCTGCCCCCCAGGTCCTTGCTGCTGTAGGGTCTCAGCCAACAGGTTGCTGTTGCCAGGCATTCCCTGATTACCAAACCCCATCCTGGGGGAACCATTCATTACCTGGTTTCCAATCATGCCAGGTTGCTGCTGTCCATTATTGGCTTTTTGCTGAGTTCCCATCATGCCCCTGTTCATATTACTCATCATTCCAGCTGCAACATTTTGCTGCTGCATCATGTTGGCCTGCTGCTGAGGGGAAAGGTGCTGTTGCTGCTGTCCCTGACCCATCACCTGCTGAGGCCCTTGACCAGCGGTTGCCTTCATGTTTGCCAAGTGTTGTCCCATAGCTGTGGGGCCTCCTGGACTGCCCATGGTTCCTTGATGCCCCTGTTGATTTGAGGTGGTTGCTCCGGAACGCAAAAGCTCAGACAGCTGTTTATGCTTGGCCACAGCATCCTGTCCTCCACCAACACCTCCTGGCCCAAGTCCAAGACCCATTCCTCCCGCCCCTCCATTGCCCCCTCCTGGACCCAACCCTGCAGGTCCTCCTCCCAGGCTGGTATGCAACTGGTTCAGGTCCCCCCCATTGACCAGACCTGGTTCATTAGAGCTGATGAGCTCATCTGGGAGGTCATGCTCCAATTCAAACAGTGAACCGAGATCTGAAATGAAGAGAGATGGGGGGCAAAGCTTAAAAAAAAAAAATGGCAATAGGAGGACAACAAGCATCAGCCATGTTAAGCAGGTATAATCCTTCATTTTTCAGGATGAATGAGTGAGAACTAAACTGCATGCTTGACAAAAAATTTATCAAAAGGTGTATAATCAATTGTCTTGACAGAAGTTAATAAAATGACATAAAACATGGCACAACCAAGAACAAATCTAGAGGCCCAGTGGCCTGCTCAGTGAGATAGCCTGACCAGTGAATACAACATTACACCAAGTCATGCACTGTTATGTAGACATTGTGACAAACGGGCCATTTCATAGAAGTAACCCCATACCACGCATAAAAAAGCCAGGTTGGTGCACATTTACAGATGTAGTTTGGTTCTATAGAGTTCAGCCATACGCTGCTTGGATGGCAAAGAAAGATATATGATGAAAATCAAGTCAAAAGACCAATGCCTTTCACATCTCTCAAAAGCACAGACTTTCAGGGAGTTCCAGTTTCTGGTCAACATATAGAACAATTGGTTCTACGTGCAGTTCAATAAAAATACAAATCCATACCCATGTGTATGGATATGTGTAACTCTGTCACCAAATGTGACAGTTACAATCCTCTGATGGATCAATTAGCAGAAATGTATGATCCTTTTTCTTATATAAAACCAGCTATTTTTCTTGGGCTTAAAGGATGCTTTTTTTTGTCTGTTTGTTTGTTTTAATCAATACTATTTGGACTGTTTGGTTGGTCAGAATAAGACGTTAGACCAAATGACATGTTAAAAGACTGACAAGCTATAACATCAATTATGCAGCTACATTCCTTGCACTATGTAACAAACCAAATAGTATAAAATCTCATCGTCGTATGTTTCTTAATAAACTGGTAATAAACATGCTGCACGTCAATGTAACTAATAACCGCTAAGAACAATTGACGACCAAGCAATAAACTGTCTCCTCAGAAGCGTATTACTTTCTTGACAACACTGCAGTGACCAATCATAACATATAATAAAACATGGAAACGTGCAACATCTGGACGATTTAGCCGTCAATCTCGCAGACAGTTTATCTTCGAAAAAAAAAAAAAACAACAACAACAACACCAACAAAAAAGACTGTGAAAATGAGTACCTAAGCTCGTTAACATGACTCCCTGCTTAGTATCAACGGTTAGGCACGGCGCTATGCACTCTCCAGTTTTCCTTTTAGGCCATTATTCCAGTTGCTGCCATACGCCATCAACCAAATGAAAAAAAATACCAACAATGGCAGTTTGAGCTTAACAATCACTCAGACCCTTGGGCCTAAATTTAATTCTCCCACACGACTTCCAGCTTTACCATAGGCAGCCTCTGCCTTTGCTACAACGTACATCGACAGCAGACGTTAGTGAATTAGAGAGACAAAACACGATTCCGAAAATCGTTGGGGCCCGTAAAAATAAAAAATAAAAACTTATATGTGTACATAAAAGTGGGTGTATCTCTGGGTGGCTGTCTTTTCTTTTAAACGCAGCTGTAAAAACACCCTAAAACTTTATCGTAAGTGGACTTGGATCGCTCCTTCGTCTCCGCCTGTTTAAACGGGGAGCGGAGCGGGATCGGGTTCGGGACCGATATTTGTGGACCCGCACACGGCGAGCTCACCCGCCGTTAGCCCCGGGGCTAACGCAGCTTCCTCCGGCTAGAACGGGAGTTAGCATGCGAGCTACCGCGGAGCCCTTCGTCACGTCCGACACACTCTCCTAGCACGCTAACGCTAGCCCGCTACGACAAAAACACAAGACAAATCCCGCGTCTCGGACCCCCGCTCCGCGCACACAAACCGCCGAAAATCGGCGACGCCAACTAATAACGCCTTCACATTCAGTATTGTGGAACAAAAACTTACCGTTTCCGTCGCTGGCGGAGGCAGAAAGTGCCGGAGAGGAGAGTTTAGGCCTCTTGGCTGAAGACGGGCCAGAGTCCAGAACGTTCTCGGCCATGTTTTTTCGAAATAAAAAATATATAAAGTATCCACAATTGCAGACGTTTTCACGCCCTTAGTAGCTCATTCCTTATCGTCTCCAATCCTGCGACTTTTCCCCCTCCTTTTGGGGTACTAAGAGGGGGAAAGTCCCGTGTAGAAATTACTCCTGTTTCCCTGGGTTCGCCTCTCGATTTCAGCCTCGGCGTATATCAACCCCCCTCCCCTCCCTCGGCGAATTTTTGTTCTTTATAAATTTCTGCCAGCGGAGGAGGAGGAGGAGGAGGAGGTGGAGGAGGGGGTCGGTAAAAGTAAAGACGGGAGACACACGCATCGGTTTCCCTCTAAACTTAAAGCGCTTCTTCGGATGTAAATACAATGTCCCCGGGTTTCACCTCCATGGTTGCATCCGTCATTTCAGCCTCCTTTCCAGCGGACCCAGGATGAAGATAATGTCGAGCAGCAGAAAGGGCTCGTTTCCCTGCGAAGTGACGGCGATGGTGCTGCTGGTGGCAGCGGGTGAGGATGAGGGGATGCAAATAAAAAATAAAGCTGTACTGAGATGGCAGTGTGCAGCTGCGGTAGTGGATAATGTTTATTGGCTTAGCTTTGCATATTTAAAAAAAAATAAGAATTTGTGCAATAACCTAAACTTGCATCACATCGTATCTGGGAAGTTCACCTGCAAAGGCTGAATTTTTTTAATGTTGTTTTTTTTTTTAATAAAAACTTACTAATTAATTATTGATTTTGAATGTTTAACCTTTGAGAGGAAGAAAATCGTAACTTCTTGTGTAGAACAAGGTGGATTCACAAATCTTTTTTTTTTAAGTCATTCGAGTTGACACTAACTCCTTGTTTTAGCATTCAACATAAACATTTAGTTTTGATTTTAAATTTTCTAACATCACAGTCAAAAAGCATTCCCATTGTCAAGCCCCCTCCTAAAAAAAAAGAAAAAGAAAAAAAGGTTTATCAGCCCAAGCGAAGTATCCAGAATCATTCAACTAACCACAGAAAGGAATAAAGAAAAAGGTTTCACATGTATACATTTTTTCTCCAACTCTGAGCGCACACAGCAACACACAATTAGATTTTAAGTTTTTAAAACTTATATTGATTGTGATAAATCTATATTGCCAATCCACATCGCTGCACCGATTCTTGAGAGTATTGTTAGTTTGATGGGGGGGCTTCAAAACCACTTCTGAAAACATATGGGGGATGTCACCGAGGGTTTGTCCAGTTTCTCTTATATAGTCTATATATGAGACACAATTCATACACTATATGGCCAAAAGTATTTGCTCACCTGCCTTGACTCGCATATGAACTTAAGTGACCTCCCATTCCTAATCCATAGGATTCAATATGACGTCGGTCCACCCTTTGCAGCTATAACAGCTTCAACTCTTCTGGGAAGGCCAGATGTCCACATGGTTTAGGGGTGTGTTTATGGGAATTTTTGACCATTCTTCCAAAAGCGTATTTGTGAGGTCACATACTGATGTTGGACGAGAAGGCCTGGCTCTCAGTCATCCACACTAGACTCTGTCATCCAGCTCTTTATGGATTCCAATTATTTTATTATTAATTTATTTTATTATTATTATTTTATTACCACAACCAACTAGTACAGAGTCCATGTTAATGCAGACACCAGAAATCTAGAGGGCTACATCTTCTTCAATGGAGAAGACCTGTACTAAAAGCTTGAGGCCTTCTGAGTCCTGCAGTGGTTCGCCTGGCTTGCCATGTCAGTTGTCTACTTTAACAAGAAAGAAAAAACATCTACAAGTTTTTTTAATACAAAAATGATCGTCTTGTTTTTAATTTCTTTATTATATTGTACTAACCCTGGATCCAAGATCTGTCTAGAGAGTACAGACAATAACAGGAACACTGATCTTAAGTAATGTGTATTATCTTTGGGAATGTATGAGGAGCTCCAGAAGTAAGAAAATGATGTCCTGTAAGTACCAGGAAAGGGAGTATAGAGCAGAAAATACAATATAATAATCCAGTATATTCTGCACTTTCTTCCAGGTGCATTGGGCTACTCATTTCAACACTTTACATGTGCTCCTTTCTGTATTATTTGGAGCTTTCTGTGTACATGCAGATGTGAATCAAAATGAAGTTAAATATGCAGTTTTTCTTTCACTGTACATTAAAGAGCTTTAAGATGAGAGGACCTTTTCATTAATTTCTTTTTAACTAATGAAAGTAGTTCCCCTCCTCGTTTGTGTCAGCACAGCAGGAACTACAGGTGATTGTGTTTTTCAGAAACTCTTTTATAGATTTAGCTTTATCTCCTTCTTAAGAGTACAATCTTTCCTGGCATGAGGGGAACGATCTGATCTATGCAGCAATTAATCCCAGTAATAATTGCACCAATATGAAACAGAGCCATCACTGATTTTCACTGGTCTACTATCCACCTACTGGTCATCAGGTTACTTCAGTTTACCCATCTTCATTTCAAATGCAACCAGAGAAGATCGAAAACAAAGAAAATAAAGTAACGCTGCAGTAATAACAATTAAATTACTCCTGTAAATTAAAACGGGTATAGAAAATGGATGGATGGACAAACTTGGTTTCCCAACCTTACGTTACAAATAAATAGAAATGCTGAGGCATTGAAGAAAGTGCAAACAATAAAGGGGAAGGGATTTAATTGACAGAGTTAAATGTATTGTAAAAACATCGGTAAGTCAAACTAACAAAAATAATAATAATACAGCAAACAGTGTTTACGCTCCTTCTGTTCATTGCCTTTGACGAAATAGAGAGGAGGGCATTGTGGTTAATGCTTTTATAACCTAATTTTAGAACAAAATAGAGTAAAGATTAGATCTATCTATCTATCTATCTATCTATCTATCTATCTATCTATCTATCTATCTATCTATCTATCTATCTATCTATCTATCTATCTATCTATCTATCTATCTATCTATCTATCTATCTATCTATCTATCTATCTATCTATCTATCTATCTATCTATCTATCTATCTATCTATGGGAAGCTATGCTCCACACCAGTAGACGGCGGCAGTGCACAAATGTTTCTAAATCGGCAGAAATACACAAAGAAGATTAGAATGATGACGTCAGTGACAGGTAACCACTGTACAGAGCAGGTTCGCTGAGGCTACTTGACAACAAAAAGTTAAATTTTAACACTTTAAGTTGTTACAGGCTACAAACAGCCCGACTTGGCGTTATTATACAAAGTGTGTAACCGTGAAAAGTGACAACGTGTAAATTGCTGCTTGGACGTTTGTACGTTTCACAGAAATGTACAAAGAGCCCAGATAGCCTTTAGCCTGCTCGTCCAGCAGCTGCTGAGCTTGTGACAGTTGTTTACGTTTTTATTACCACGTTTAAATGTAAGATACGTTTCAGAGTTAAATTCACTTTAAACTGTGCATTATTTCTGTGTTCACTAGATAAACACGTCCCATTTATCCGTTTAAGTGAACTTTTTTCTTTCTTTCTTAAAGTCTTAGTGTTTGAACCTGATTTGTTTTGTGCTTAATTTCGATTTGAATGGGTTCGTTAAGACTATAAAATAAAAATGATCTTCTAGTAATAATGAACACTATCTATATATATCAGATACTCTGCGTTCTCATGATTAGTTTCATAAGAAACTGATGCCAGACATCATTATTTCAGAAAATGTCTTTTCTTATAGAGACGTGAACATACAATTATGTCTTTCTTTTATTAGCTCATAAAAGGACAGCCTTCATCTCAGAAGAACAAAAGACGCACTAAAATATGGCCACGCAGTAAAATTTCATGAAATTTTGGTCGTTTTTGTTAGGATGCCTCATCACTGCGTGGCCTATGGATGCGGCAAAACTGTTGAAGATGGTGTGACGCTGTTCAAGTTCCCCAAGGACCCAGATGAATTTCGCAAGTGGGAGAAGCAGGTCCAGCGGACCCGCCCACAATGGCTCGCCTCACTCAACGCTCATCTCTGCAGTGATCATTTTGGTCGGGAATACTTTGAGGGGCGGCTGCCTACAGGAGCTCTTAAGCTGAGGCAAGGAGCTGCTCCTACAGTATTCATCCGTCCACAATGCTCCTGCAGTGGAGTGGGCTGTCGGAGCTGCCAGCGCTCCAACAAACGCCGGAGCTTCACGGCTGAAACAACAGTGCATAGAATTAGTGTGAGTAGCCAATGACGTGGGGTATTGTAAGAAGAAAGGGAGTGATTTCTGTTTATTATAGTTTCTTTTTTCCTAATAGGGACCCATGAAGGTTCTTGATGCTGATGGAGGCAATGAAGAACATCAAACAGGAGGAGGCCTGATGTCCAAGGAAAAAGACATAGGCGATAGATCAAGTGAGCAACAAAACGGAGGATGCAAAACATTTTATTTCCATCCATTTGATTTGTATTTTAATGCTTCATTAAGGTGAGTCAGAAGTAGTCTTTACCATGAGAACCTGTGTCACATTAGTAAAAATGAAACCATTTGTTCTACATTTTTGTTTTTACAGTAATTTGTGAGATGTGTGGAACAACTGGGAGTATTAGCACATTTTTTTCAAAGACAAAACGTTTCTGCAGCACTTCCTGCTCACGCTCCTATTCATCAAACTCCAAGAAGTCGTCCATACTGGCACGTCTGCAGGTTAGAGGAAAACCCTTATCAGTTTATTTAATCTTACACTACTGTTTGAACTATGTTTAGCACCCTTGGGGTGGTTCCATTAATTACTATGCTTTGTTTAATTCTGTAGATTAATGCCTCTTTTGGGAGTTTGGGAGTTTAGTGAGACTACTATTTTGAAACTTTTACCTCAAAATGTTCTTTGAGTCAGTAGCCTCTTTTTCATTGCTGAAAAAAAAAAGGGGGGGGGTGTATGCAAGTCCCTTTGTTATTGAGGGTAGCATGGATACAGCACTGGCTCCATCTCCTGCGCCCAGCGCTGCATCTGCCAGTGCTTCCAATGTTTGTGAAACCAGTGAACTTACAAGATTACATACATGTGAAAGTAATCGCACCACCATACCCCAAGTTGTTTAAGCACACATTTACAAACCTCAAAAGGTAGTTTCCCTTCGCGGATTAAATCACATATTGTTTTTGATAAGATTTTACACAATTAGATACATGTTATGTTTGAGAGATGGGCCGCACCCCCTCTCTGCTTCTCATCATCTTTCTACATCTCATACATTTAAGCGAATATATCCTGACATCTTTCCCCCAGCTCGTTAAGATCCAGCACAGCATACTTTTGTTCACATTGAAGTATTAGTATTAAAATTATTTGCTTCAGGTATAAGCAAAAACTAGTCAAAGTAACTTTGGACCCCTGTGTCAGTGAAAAAACTGCATATTGTTTAACAGCACGATATCACACATCAAATTCAATGAGGTTGAATCACAGAGCTATTTGATCTGCTTCCAAGCAACAACAAAAAAAGAATAATAAAAATCTTATGTTCCCTTTACTGCTCCTGTAGTCACGTGTAATCGTAAACACACGATGGCAGTATTCGCAAAAATTAAATTATGCGCCTATGCGTCAGAAAAAATAGTAGAAGAAGAAGAGGGGGTTGGCGACCGCGCCGGACTTGAAATCTTGGCTCCCGGTCTGGTTCTGTGTTTGATTCGCACTAAGCGGTCCGGACGGGGGAGATAAGTTAAAATGGTTTACACTTGTTGCGTCGACACGTGCCACTCAACAAAACGGGCCAACATCGTGTTTCATCGGTTTCCACTCGGCGACCCTGAGCGACTGAGGCAATGGCTGTTAAAGCTGAACATGGATGTAAACACTCCCCTCCACGCCCTCAGAAACCTCTTCGTCTGCCAGAAGCATTTCCACCCGGACGACTACCACGACGCGTATCACCATCTGAGTCGTCGGGCACGGCTCCTGAAGAGCACCGCGGTTCCGACCGACATCACCCACACGGCCGCCTCACAAACAGGTGGCCCCGGCGGGCACCTGGACCACCTGGTAAGTCTGGTTAGTGAGGAGAGCAGGACAAAACATTCACCACGTTTCCTCTGCAGCCCCGATGTTTGGATTCCCCAACCGAATCTGACAACCTCCGTCGAAAGTAGCGCAGTTTTACAGCAAACATATTTGATTTCATTTAAAAGATTGTGAAAATCCTTAAAGGCTTTGAGACAGCAGCGCCGACTAAGAGACAGGACACACAGTCGAGGGTGTTACGAGCATTGATGGGATTAAAAACGAGCACTTCCGATGAACAGCCAGGGTTACATGTCTTGGAGGTTAAGTAAAATATGGTTTTGACACATAGAGAGGAGTGATATTGAAAAAACTGGTAGAAGGATGGAGATGAAAGATGAAAAAAGATGACCTGTTTGGGCAAAATCTGATGGAAAAAGTCTAAGTGAGAAGAATATTTTTGGAAAGGACCATGAACTTTTAAGAGGGCAAAGAACTAACTCTTTGCACTAGGTTTTAGAGAACTATAGTCTCCCTCTCAAGTAAAGAAAATCCAAAGTGACTTGGCCGTTTGGAAGCTCAGCAATATGACGTGTGTGTACTCGTCTGGAAAAATGAGGTAGTTAGTTTTGACTGAACACTAATTTCTCAACATATTTACGTTCTTTTGTTTACCTTCTTTTACACACACACACACACACACACACACACACACACACACACAGCAACAGTGAAGGTGTTGCATTACACCAGTGGACATTGAATTGTTTTTTTTTTTTTAAGAATATTTAAAATATTTGTAAGATTCTATTAACAATTTCTAAATCTTGTAAATAATTAAGTCTATCATCTTTTTTAAAAAAATGCAATGATAACATTTACTATCATTGACATAAAAAGTTCTTAAGATGAAATTTATTGTACTAAGTCTGGAGCAGTGTATTGTTGAGGCAACAGTAGTTATCATGATTAACCTCCTCTAAACTTAAAACCTGCCAAACTCCCAAAACAGCTTTCACCTTAGACTGCCTTTAATCAGTTGTTAACGATTTCCTCTTCCCTCATGCAGTTTGAGCAATATAAAATGGAGATCTGACCATTTACTTTTGTTTCCTCAGGGAAAGCCTCCTTCCAAAAAAGCTGTTGTGTTGAATAAAGTCAACAAAGGTTCTTCAGCCCTAACAGGAGTGGACGGTAAAGACAATTGGCACAAACACGCACACGGGTCATAATATTTCACTTGCATTGTGTTAGAAAGTCTATACGAAAAACACACAATCGCATAATATCTCATAGTAGAGGCTATATTTTGACATGCAGACACCACTTGGAGTTTTTAGTTGCCTGTGCGTCAGGTCTGGACTACAGTATGTACTTTTATTATTATAGGCACCGTACCCACCACATGCTATGTTACACACACAACAGTAAATGCATGTTTCTTAACTTACCTGATATAAAGTGCAAACACAAGCATTTTTGATAATTGCCTCTTTCCAGTCTTTTTTTTGCCTTTAACTAAAGTTGTTTTCTTTCTATTTTATGACTGCAAAGTTGCAGCAGATATGCGATAGAATTTTAATTTGGAGCCATTAGTGATATTCCTTATCAATTCTGGCACCCAACAACACAAGATGGCATCTCAAAACTTTTATATAGCCTACTAAACAGCAGTGAATATTCATGTTTTCATTCAGGCCTCCTCTGTTTTGCCTCCAGCTACTTGTGACGTAACCGTGAAAGGGTCTATATGCATACATCTCTAAAAATATTTAAGGAATATTATCTTGTAAAAGCATCCACTAATTTGAAACAAGAAGAGCTACTTTACAGCACACAACAGTAGTATTTCCAAATTGTAGCTTACAATTGAGACCTTTCTCTTCCACCCATAATTCTGATTGTTGATGCAATCTGCATTTTAAGAAAGTTTGGTCGTCTCAAATCTGCTCGAGCCTCCACTTGACATAGTCTTGATTAAAAATGGGTGGGGCAAGAGCACATCAAAGGATTCTGACTGTAATTGTCTAGACGTCAAATAGGGACAGTAGTTTCTTTGCAACTGAGATTTCACAAATCTGCAAAAACACAAATGTTTAGAAAAGTGCAGCAGAGAAATGTATATTGTCTGTGCAATGCAAGTGCATTTGTAGTTGCATTTAGTTTTCCACAAATACAATATAATTCCTCAGGTTTCCTGAGAATGAATTAGCTGCATTTTAAATCCCAGATTTTTGTCAATTTTTTTGCCTGCAATAAAAACACAGAAGCAGATTCTGATATCACAGCAAGTGGATAAAGTTTTCAGCCTGTGTGCTGAGCAACTTGCGATGATGTATCCTTCACTGTTATTGGGGGCTTTTGTTCTTGATTGTAGAGGCTCTATACCATAGATGTACATGCGTACAAGTATGACAAACATAGATGTACAAGGTTTTACTTGGAAGTTCACAATTCCTCTGATGTGTTCATTCTGTAGGATCTGCAGGTTTTGACTGGGGCACCTACTTGGAGAAGGAAACATCTCTGGCTGCATCAGTCTCCTGCTTCGCACATGTGAGTTCTGTCTACAAACTGCAAGCAGACCAACAAATAACAGGTTTTGTTTGTACACACAAGGAACTTTTTAAACAGAATTTACAGAAATATATTTTTTTGTTTTCCAGTTTATTGTGAGGTGGCTGCATACTTAACTATTTCACTAAATGTAGGGGGAAAACTGAACTGTGAGAGCTGTGAAAATCTTCAGCGTTTAAGTGTTTAATGTAGCTACGATTAGGACAATGAAAATTACCAGAAATACTGTTCCTGACAATGGCTCATAACCTCTGGTTGAACTTTTATGCAGGTTCCTCTGTATGCTTACTGGGACGACGTCACTGTTGGGATGAAGGTGGAGGTCCTGAACTCGAATGCAGTCCTTCCTAGTAAAGTCTACTGGATCGCGACCGTCATCCAGGTTGCAGGTGCTGTCATATAGATAATAAAGACAAATGTGGCCGGTGTGACCTGTATGACAGGCTGAAAGTAGTGACTATAGTCTTATAAAGTTCACATTGATATATGAAAGATGGTAGTTGAATTGTTTATGGCATTGGGCATTTGAAAACTACAGCTAATTCTTTAGCAGCCAACACCTTTTGAATAAACCTGCCGAGTTTCTTGACAAAGCAGTGACTTGAGCGGTTATCTGAATTCTCCTCCTCCACCGTAGGGTACAAAGCTCTGTTGAGATACGAAGGATTTGAGAACGACAGCAGCCAGGATTTCTGGTGCAGTTTGGTTTCAGGAGAGATGAACCCGATCGGGTGGTGTGCCATGACGAGTAAGCTGCTCGTGCCACCGCAAGGTGAGGATTGCTGTCAAAGCCTTTACCGTACTGTCATGAGAGCCCAAAGCACAAAAAATTTGCACGACTTCATATAGAAAATGTGGAAATATTTTCCACTTTTGGTAAATTGTGTGTCTGTAGATGTGCAGAACATCCCAGATTGGAAAGACTATCTGATGAAAAAGCTGGTGGGAGCCACCACTCTACCCGTCGACTTCAGCTTGAAGGTAAATTTAATATTAAGGGATGTAATGATTTACTTAATAAAGGTTAAACCGGCGGTGTCGGACTCTAGCTCTACTCAAACCACATCAGCAATTTGATTTGCATTAAAGTTTGTTTGGTTGTAAACAATTTCAAGAATACTTAATTGTATGTACTTTTTTATTATTGTAATATTATATAATTATCTTTATATTTAACTATTAATAACTGATGCAAAGTTATTACTTTTGTTGAGACGTGTTTTTGTTTTTGCACCGATACCATCCAAAAGCAGTGAAAACACTCGCGCTTCTCTCCATTTGGCAAAAACATGTTTACATAATACACCTTTCTTCAAATTGTCTTCCCTCTTCATGAGTTTTTCTTTTTTGGACATTTTTGCCTCAAATCCATCAAATGGCTTCATTTGAGATGCGTCCATCTGGGTTAAATCTGGGTTAAATCTTGCCATATGAATGTGGACAGTGTACCGAGTTAAACTTAATGACCAGTTTCTTTTCACTGAATTAAGTTGACACAACCAGCATCTGTTCCTGCGTCCTCCCCACAGCTCGCAGAGAACATGAGGACGTCTTTCAAAGTGGGCATGCGCGTGGAGGTGGTGGACCCCAAGTACGTGAGCCGGACCCGCGCGGCCTTTATAGACTCCATTATTGGCGGCCGTTTACGGCTGGTGTACACAGACCAAAGCGACGCCCCTGAGAACATAGTCGCTGACTTCTGGTGCCACATGTGGAGTCCCCTGGTACACCCAGTAGGCTGGTCTGCCAAAGTGGGTCATGCCATCAAAGCATCTGGTAAGTTTCACGAACGGGGTCTCTGATGAAGAGATTCAGGACTGCGGGACACATCTTGCTTAATTCTTGAGGCACAATTTTCATCTGAAGAGGAGCAGGCCGAATCGAAAGTACAATTATTGTTGTTCACACTTTTATTTCCCCTGTCACCAGCACATGCGCCATTTAAATTCACTATTAAATAACAAAAAAAAGAAATTGTGCTTATGTGGTAAGTTGTGATAAGACTCATTCTGTAGAAAAATAAATAAATGAAATCTTTGCTTATTTTCATAGCAAACAGCGCGGAAACGTCCAGTGTTTTGAGGTGCAACTCTGACACCACATTCACTCTCTTTAAAAAGGTAATTAAACATTGGTGTTGCATGTGATTTATCACTTGAAGTCAACAGACTGCTACAACACTTCCGTTCTTATCCTCTGATCTTTTTTGTTGCTGAGGTGTTGGTATCTCTTTGCTTTATCTCTACACGTCATGGCCATTAACTTTCAGGAATCCCTCAGCAGGTGTTTTTCTGTTGCAGCTCTTTGATGGAACGATAAAAGGCTTTCAAATACCAGAAAGCATTTCTTGTTTTTTTTTTTTTGTTTTTTTGGCCTAAACTCCTCTCTGCCAGTCAAACGCTGTGCTGTGATTAGTTGAAAAGACCTAACTGTGATGGATAGACCAGATAACCCACAGTGCAGTTGTACATGAGCTCTGAAACTACAACAACAAAAAAAGTGTTAAATGTCATAAAAAGTCAGCCACACAAAACGATTGAGTGGGTTTATGAACTCATGTGCAGGGGAGGAATTGTAGTGATTTTCTACCCATCAGCTGGACATCAGGTCATATCAGTCCGTCCTTCCTTCCTTCCTTCCTTCCTTCCTTCCTTCCTTCCTTTGCTTCTTTCTTTCTTTCTTTCTTTCTTTGCTTCTTTCTTTCTTTCTTTCTACTTAAGTTTAAACAATAATTCCTGTAGACTGGTATTGGTGATACCAATAAAAGGGATCAGAACATTATTTTTCTTTGACTCATTTCAAGTCTTTGGCCCAGAATTGATCAAATATGTTGAAAATAATGAACATATTAATTATTTATTAGTTTATTGGTACTCTTCTGTAAGGTGTGGTGGTGAATGTTGAGACGTTGTCCCTGTGCTCCACGCAGCCCCGGATCACTTACACGGGGGAGACTTTCTTCGAAGAAGGAATGAAGCTGGAGGCCATTGATCCCCTCAACCTGGGAAATATCTGTGTGGCCACTGTGCAGAAGGTAAAGCACCTATTTTTATATTTCTGTTGTATTTAAAGTGCTGCTGGATGATGTGTTATTGTTTTAAAAATAGCTGACTTCTTGTCGCTGCGTCTCCAGGTGCTGTTCGACGGTTACCTGATGGTGGGCATCGATGGCATCACTTCCAACAATGGGTCCGACTGGTTTTGCTACCACGCTTCCTCTCACGCAGTTTTACCAATCAACTTCTGTAAAAAGAACAATATCCCTCTCACTGTACCCCAAGGTGAATATAAAACTCCCATTTTGCGTTTCGGGTCCTATTTGAGTCCTTTGTTGCGCTGGTGATGATTTGATTTACTGTGCTTGATTAATTAGTGATGTCGGTTTATGCAGCGAAGCTACAAAAGGAAGATAAAATAACTTTAGTCCTCACTATCAATGAACTGTGTGCAATGTATGTGTGTTTCCTGGTAGGTTATGATGCTCAGACCTTCACCTGGGAGAAGTACCTGAAGGACACCAGAGCTAAAGCTGCACCTACAACACTGTTTAACACTGTAAGACAGGAAGTTTTCTTGTGGAAATATGCATCCTGAAACTGCAAGGTTTTGAAAGAAAGAAGAAAAAAACAAAACAAGTAGTATTGGTGGCACTCGGGGTTGGGTTTCATAATGGACCTAGACAATCTTGCTTGTAGTTTCAAACTTAAATACTATGGGTGCAGTCTCTGAACTAAACACCATGGCACTCTTTCAGGACTATCCGGGTCACGGCTTCTCCCCCAACATAAAGCTAGAAGCGGTGGACCTGATGGAGCCACGACTGGTGTGTGTGGCCACCGTGAAGCAATGTGTTGGCCGCCTGCTGCTGATCCACTTCGACGGCTGGGATGATGACTTTGACCAGTGGATCGACCACCAGTCCCCAGATATCTACCCCGTTGGGTGGTGTGAGCTAGTGGGCTACCAGCTCCAGCCACCTCCTGGACTCTGTAAACATCCCAGATAGAAATATTCACAATGCTGCGAGTGTCCCTGCAGAGAAAAGCAAAATAATACTATTTCACTTGTTTTTCCTTTTTAGTTTACTTTTAACTCTTATTTTATATTATTGGAGGTATAGTTGCATCTAAATACAACATTCAAGTGACAAGTGTTTTATTCTGTTTTCTAGTGGATTCAGCTGAATATCAGGTGGCACGGAACAAGAAACCCAAACACTTTGTTTTTGGGAAGAAAAGTATGTTTTAATTCTGTATCTACGTGCTCTTGTGTCTGTCCTCAACATAATACGGGTACGCTCACACCAGGCAATGCTCACTGTGCCCAAACACTGACCCCTAAAGTCTGGTTTGTTTAATTTAGTGTGTGCGCTCCTTTCCACGCTTAAGAACGGCATGATTCCTAGTCTGGCACCGCTGAAAGAGGTGCGCTTGAGCATGAAACGGTTACATCTGTATGTGGAAGAGGACGTGTACATGCCAAGCAAGTCAGATGCATGACATGTAGATTTGACACTTTCACAATCCTTACAGATTCAGTAAGGTGATAGAACCATTTCTGACCAGAACAACAACAACAAAAAGCCCCCAAGTCTGTACTGTTGCTATCACATTGTCTGTGCTGTTCTCCTTGTGTTGATTCTGGGAAAGCACAGCAGGGGAGTTGGGTGGCAGGGTCAGTCAGGCATGGGCTCAGTGAGATACAACACGTCTAGTGTGAATGCACCCAAAAAAAAAAAAAGATTTCTATCCCCTCGTAGACTTTATTAAGTTGTAGGAAATTACCTTGTTTTGCTTTTTGTAGAACGGAGGGTTTCCAGGAAGGGGAACTCGCAGGACCAAGCAAGTGACGCTGATCAGCCGACCGACGTTAACACTGAACGTTCTCAGAGCCATCCTCCAGAACCACCGCTGATCCAGCCCAAAACTGAGCCAGAGGAGCAAGAGAGTAAGTGGGCAACTTTCAGAGTCGTCGTGTTTGGTTTAAATACCAACGTGTGAGAGAAATGCAGAGATCAGTGATTTAAAAACAAAGACACACACCGTGTTTCAAAGTGCAGTTTTATACATTTCAGAATTTATGACTTTGCTAGAAAGAACAAACTTAATAAAAACACCTAATATCTGCTTTGACCAAAGAAAACAACACCCCCCCCCCAAAAAAAAAACACAACTTTGGTAATAAAGCTGATAACAGGAACTATGTGAACTGTTTTCCTGTATGTATTTTTATTTTAGAGGGAAACTGCCAAAGTGATGTAGTTCTTGAAAAGAAACTATTTAACACCAAATTTTTAATTTAATTTTATTTATATAGTTGTCTCTGGGATTTTTCCAGAGACCCTATTATTATTATTATTATTATTATCATTATCGTTATCATTGTTGTTATTATTAGACTATCTTTCCATGCACGATAAGAATCTACAGACCTGCAAGAGAACCACTTTCTTTCCATTTTACGCACTTTTTGTTTTAGCATAAGAATATGCGAGTTATACCAGGAAACACTCAAGAAACTCATGACTACCTGTGGAGTCTTGTTTTCTAGTGTTATGACTTCTTTTTTTTTAATTTGACATTTCTGTCACTTCTGCACATTAACTTTTAGGTTTGTAACAGATCCCATACTTCCCGGTTTGGATCATCTCACCTATTTTTGAGTCATGAATCAGTTTTTCAAATTGTTAAAAGGGAGGAAAACGCTATTTTGATGTTCCAGTTATAAGTAAACCCTTGAACCAAGACACAACATTAAATGGATTAAGTGTTTGAAGTTTAAACAAAACAGTTCTGTTTTAAAAGTGCAAAAAACGCAATGTGGATGATACCTGCTTAAATTTGAATGTTTTTACAGAGAATTTGTCTTCTCTTAAATGAGAGAATTTATTCAAGAAGCAGATCTTTTTAGAAACTTGGGGCTTATGTGTCACGGGAGTGTCTAAATCATCTTTTCCTTTGAACAATAAACCACTTTTTCTAAGGACTTGGTGAGATTGACATGAAGGTGATTTGAATATTGTCTGACTGATTTCTGTCCGTAGTTTTTGCAGTGACGGTGAAAGTCGAGGAGATGGAGACCCCCATCGATTCCCCGGGAAGGCCTCAGCCTACCTCAGTGGGGAGAATCAAACAGGAGGAACCACAGGAGCATTTAACCTCTGAACTGTACCAGGCGGCAAAGCAGAGCAGCTCGGAAGGCATCAGAGTTCAAAAGATGAAACGGACAAAAACTCTGGCAGAAGAAACGGGGGGAGAGCACACATCATTCGAGGAGAGCGTTACGGGGGAGAGCACCATGGAGCTGAGTGACGGTGAAAAACAAAACCAAGAGGAAGTGGACATGACGGACACATGAAGGTGAAATAATGATGATGACAAAAATGTCTGTTCAAAGATGCATAATATCAGATCAGACTACCTCATTTTCTCCAACCTTAGTTCCACTACAGTGACATTTAGTTTTATTTTTGTTGACTCATATCCAGATGTTTTCTTTGTAAATATTCAGTTATAATTAAAAGCATTTAAATAATTGTACTGATTTTCACAGTTTTTCTTTTTTTTTAATTTGAAGGTATTCACAATGAAATTTAATTAAGATTTGAAAATGATTGTTCTTTAAATTGCACACATCTTTATGTCCCACAGTTGCTTCAAAAAGTCTTAATAGACAGGTGTGGGCTGATACTCCACCATTTCTTCATCAATTAAGCAGTCTGGAGTTGATTAAGTGTAGTTAATGACGCCTGAATGCCTATAGAGGAAAACACTGGTGGATGGTTGGAGAATCCTTGTCAGCATCCAACCAAAAATATCATTATCCAAAGTGATCATTAATTAAAGAAATGGCTTAAAAGCGGCACAATGGAGGTTGTAAATCATAAACTTCAAAAAAACTATGTTGGGTTTTCCTGAAAAAAATCTTAAATTTCAAAGTCACAGAAGAGGATTGTTCATGCAGAAGGAAACAGTCCTGCTACATCAGAATAACGTGACTGGTCCATCACCTGAAGAGTTGGACATCGCCAGGAAAACATGAAGGCTGCGTGCTGGCATACAAGCCTTCCGGCGATGATGGACGATTCCACAGAACAAGCCAGATTAGGAGTGTAGGCCTTAAAGATACGCCGTAAACGGTTGATTGGATAGTTCTGATCAAGTATGAAAGCTCCATTTTCAGCCATGTCTCCACTTCTCTGCTCACAGCAGCTGGTTCTAAGAGTTTAAACCACTCAACTCCAGTCTGCTTTTCTGCATGTGGCCTTTATGGAAACTGGTCTTGCAGCTTTATGCCACGCCAACGCTGAGATACAGCTAATTAATAATGATGTGAAAGTGAGTGGAGATCAAGACGGGAAAGCTGAATATTTCCACACTCAGTCTGTCCTGTAACGGTGTGCTGCAAATCAGATCTGCTCACCAAATGACACATTTTCAGTCTTCTGTGGCCCTAAATTACAAGTTTAGGTTTACTTTTTGGGATCTTTTGATTTGGCAGTCACAGTCAAACACCAGAATAAATGCTCTCAAACAAAATAATTCCGTGTACTTCTTCACTGATTTGCTTCCCGAATAATTCTAGACCTAATGCCAGGAGGGAACGTGAATGGAAAGGTCTTTTTTACGGCAATCAACTTGAAAATGGTGTACCAGATTTTTTTTTTTTTTTTTTTTTATGACCTGACAGTTCAGTCAAATGTTTAACCTAAACAGTTATCTTGGTCTGGAGCAGTTTTCCGGAAGATCTGCTTCTAAAATGCGAGTCAGATTCAGGCAGTACATTTAACCCATACTGCGTTTCTTTGTTGCTCGCTGTTTTGTCTTCTGATTTTCCCGTGGCTGTCTTTTGGCTTTTGATGTTTTGACCCGCTGAAGGGCATTCGCTGGTTTGCGTTTGGCAGCCTTGGCTGTCCTGGGCGGGTTTGGGGTGCCGGTAGGTGGAGCCGGGAGACTCTCCCCACCAGGACAGGCCTTGAAGACTTGAACATCCTTGACCCGAAGACCCCTCAGTTCAGGAGGATTGGCGCATGTGGCTCGTACCTTGAGGTTAACTTTCTCAATCCACCTAGATGAGCCGGAAAGACCAAATCATCTCATTAAATTCTTCAGACAGTGTAATTTCACATGCTATATCTGGACCTTTTATACATATCAATTTAAAGTGGATTTTAAGAGCTCCGCTCTGGCTGCGAGTAGTCCTACATGCGTAGTGGCAGCAGAGGGCAGTCACACATCAGAGGGTTGTCTGCCAGGTTGATGACCTCCAGAGATGTGAGCGCTTGTAAGTCGGGTACCTCCTCTAGCTGGTTGCCCTCAAGGAACAAACTCCTCAACCCTGATCCCAGACCTGCCAGGGAGTCCTGCGACATCTGGAATATGAGAGATTAACTCAGTTAAAGGATTTGATGGGTAAGTCATGACAGAAGGCGCACTTGAGCTTGTAGATCCTACTCACTCTCTCCAGCCCCGTGTTATCCAGATACAACTCCTTCAGGGACTTCTCCAGAGGCTGAAAAGCGTTTGGTCCCACCCACTGAATTGTGTTACCAGACAGCCTGAGGTCTCTGATATTCCCTGCCTTGCTCAGCGCTTCAGTGGGCACCTCTGTCAGCTTGTTTCCCCCCAGGTGGAGCGTGTCAAGATCATTGGCGTGGTCCAGAGCCCTGGGTGACACGTGCTTAATGGCATTCCCGGTAAGATAAAGGGCTCGGAGACCCTCAACCCCAGTCGTGGCCCCTGGTTCCAGCTTGGTGATGGCGTTGTTCTCCAAGTGGAGTGACAGCAGATGGGGCACTAGTTTGAAGGCTCCTTTTGGGAAATCAACGAAGCGGTTCTTCTCCAGGTGAAGGTAAGTCAACTGAGGGAGACCTGTGGATTTAGATGACAAAATCACAATAAAATCGGGCTTCCTACAGATTTGAACTTCCTTTTAAGATGGACCTTTAAAGGCATCAGGACTGAGGGAGGAGAGGTCATTCTCAGACAGGTACAGGTAGATCAGTCCCTTCATCCCGCTGAAGGCCATGCCTTCCACCTCCACAATCTTGCAGCGCTGCAGGTGTAAAGACACCACCTGGTTCATGCCGGGGAAGCTGTTGCTGGGGAGATAGTGGAAGTGGTTGCCACGTAGGTCAAGGAGACGCATGTCTGGAGAGAAACCTTGAGGTACCTTGGTGTGACCGCGGTTCTCGCATGAAGAGTGGTGCGTCTGCGCCTGCGGACAAAGAATATTACATAAATGTCATGTTTAAACTGTTTTATAAAGTTTATAATACACCCATCTGTCCAAACTTTTTTTTTGTTACAAAACTAGGGCACTTAGTAGCTCAAATAATAAATCTTATAAAAAATATCACAGCACTGGTGTTTAGTGATAATGTAAAGAAAATAAAGAAAGTTGACCCAAAAGACAAGAATAAACGGTGCAATAACAAGATTACAAAGATAAGTAGAGAGGGTGAGAAGTTCAGTCATCCAAGCAGAGCCTCCTCCACACTGGAAACCTACATCTTGAATGTGAACAAGTCAAAGGCGATGATTGTGGAGTTGAGGAGCGCCAGGATTAAGTCAAATGTTTTCCCATCACAGGAGAAGTGTTCACCTGGACAGCAGACTGGACCGGAGGTAAAACACTGATGCCGTTTATCAGAGAGGACAGAGCTGTCTTTACTTTATCACTTCTGCTTTTCGTGGGGAGTTAAATCACATCTGTTGGAGGATGAATATCTGAGCCAGTGATTTAATGAAACTGAACAAACTGATAAAGAAGGCTGGCTCTCTTCTGGAGCCTCCGGAGCTGATTGTGCAGGATGATATTTCATAAAATGAATAAGATCACGGACAACCTCAGCATCCTCTTCAACATAGTGATTACGTAACAGTGTTTTCAGTCAGATCTGCTGCAACACGGACCGCTTCAGGAGATCATGACTACTGCCAGTCATGATTCCCCCTCGGGATTAATAAAGTATTTTGGAACTGAAAAGAACCAACTGAGGTAGTTTGGTCACGATTCCTCAGTTACAGCTCCCTGGGATGCGTTTCAGGCATGTTCAACCAGGAAAAGTCGCTGAGGCAGAGGACAGCGCTTTGAGGTGTACTGTACAGCGTCGTCGGGGAACATATGTCCCGGTCGAATGTAAAGCTTCCACCAGCAGCTGCTCTTTTGACTTTGCATAAAATGTGAATAACTGGGAAAACTGCAGAAAAACGTCAAAACTCTGCTACAGTAAAGTTTCAGCTTCACAGTGCAGTTTTTTTTTTTTTTTAATTTCTTTGCTTAATCTTTGATACACACACAAGGGTGGAATTACTATTTTAATTGTTTTGTTAGTACTAGCAAAAGCAAGAAAGTTAGTCAGTCGGCGGTGGATCAGAAACCGTTTTCAGGCATCCTCCTGTAACCCACTCACCTCACAGGCGCAGTTGGTTGGACATTTTACTTTTTTGTCCGGGTTCTCAGTGGGCGGTGGCGTGTACCTGGCGGCTTCCTCCAGCTCTGCCTTCAGCATGGCCTCCTGGCTCTGGCAGCGCAGCAGTGCAGGGTAAACCCCCTGCAGGCTCTCCCCTGACAGATGAGCCGGCATGCTGCACGTCCCCACCAGCTTCACCTTGCGACGGATCGCCCACTCTCTGTCATGTGGTAAGGAAAAAAGAAGAAAAAAAAAGATTTGATAGTTTGACTGTCAGAAAGCCACAACTATTATCCACAATGGGCTGCTGTACCTGAGAGGGCGCAGGTAGCAGTTGCAGAAGATGGGGTTCCCGTCCAGGCTGAGACGTGCCAGCTTGGCCGACCCTTCGGAGAAGGGCTGGATGACGCGCAGCTGGTTGTGACTGATGTCCAAGTGGACGAGGTTGGGAGATTTAGATACAGCTGTGTTGGCCAGTTCCTGCAAAGACATGTGGTCCAGGAAGAGACTGGCAAGCTTGGCCATGGACACCGCTTCCTCTCCAAGGTACGTCATGGGGTTGTAGCTCAGGTCGAGACGAGTCACCTCCCGGAGTCTGTTTTTAACATGTACAACATGTTCAGTACCGGTTTCTGTCGCCTCTCCTACCAGCTGGATAACTTAAACCAGGTTTTGTTTTTTTTATTTTTCTCACTGTTATCGTGAGAGGGTTTCTGTATTCCTGAAACACGGCGCGCAGGTGGCCCTGACCTCTCATCTTACCAAGGAGCCTCACCTTGACATGGTTTCTGTGGGGAAAAACTGCAACTCGTTGTGGTCCAAACTGAGTCGGTTGAGTGTAAACAGACCAGCAAAGGCCTCGATGTCCAGGTAGTTTAGTGAGTTGTGACTGAGACGAAGCCACTTGATGTTCTGCAAGCCCTGAAACGACAGATCATTTACCTATTTAGTAAACGCTTCAATGACAGGAGGTTTGATTGATCGATCCTTTGTTGCTTTGTACAGCTTTACATTTTGATTAATTTTACCCAAGCTGTGTTTGTGTACCTGGAAGGCCATGTTGGGGATGTAGACCAGCTGGTTGTGCATAAGCGAGAGAAGGTTGAGGAAGCCCAGCTGTGAGAAAGCTCCAGGCTGGATCTCCTCCACACGGTTATGATCGAGCATAAGCTGCTTCAGCGAGGACAAGCCGTCAAATGACTCCTGGACTCGCCAAAAATTAAAAAGGGGTGTAAACTATACAGTCGTAGAGACACAAAGATACAAGATCTGTAGGTCTGTGATCACCTGGTAGAGAATCTCGATGTTATTGTTGGCCAGGTTGAGGTAGACCAGGCGACCGAGGCTGCGGAAAGCCCCCTCCCTCACTTTGCGGATGTTACTTCGCTGCAGTGACAGGTGAGTCAGGTAGGGAGTGTGTTTGAACGCCCCGGTGGGAAGTTCCTGAAGGTCGTTACCACGAAGATCCAATTTAACCGTGATCTATAAGAGATAACGTATTGGATCAACAGAGTGAGTCTAAGGTTGGATTTAGTGGAAAGGATGTCATAAATATGCTGTTGTGTGTGTGAGTAAACAAGAAACCTCATCAATAGTGGGAGGAACTTGGGTCAGGTTCTTGCTGACGCAAGCCACCGTGAGCTGGATCTGGTCACAGACGCACTGCTTTGGGCACTTTGCTGTGTGTGCTGCAGGGATGAAGAGGAGCACCAGGCTCAGCAGAGGAGCCCAGAGTGTGTGAGGCAGCACTAGGCAGTGCATCTGAAGAGGAAAATACCAGCATTAATTAATATAATTAAGAAACCTGCACTGATGACTTCTGGTTAATATTCTGATACCGTAACATGGTAATGACCCTGATGTTAATCATCTATATCTTAGGGTCCCAGGGGTGTGACGAAGCCTATCGTTGCCAGGAGTACAACCAGGACATGCTGTCACAACACAACGAGTCTAACATGCATGGTCTTGGACTGTGGACGAAAACCCACATGAGCATTTTTAATGGGCTTTTTTTTTTTATTGGTAAGTTCGTTTGATACACTGCTGCTGTGCATCTACAGCATCAAACCCACCCACATAAGTAGAAAACAGCTGCCTCCTGGTGTGGATATCCACAAGAAGGTTAATATTCTCCAATTATCCTAGAGTTTACGTTTTAAAATGAAGTATTCTATTAATTGGCCTGTAAAGGGTTAAAGGTCTGAGACTGATTCAGTGTGTGACTTGTGTTTTGAACCTGTTGTTTCAAAAACCAAATGTCCAAAAAACACTGACTGTAAAAGCATTCAGAGTGGAGGCGCTCATGAAACTTCTAGTTAATAACTGGGCTGAACTACAGAAAGGAAAGAGAAGAAGGGGTGAGGGGCACCGGTCAGTGGATCATGTTGGCGTTTGTTACGGGAAAACTCCCAAAGACTGCTTAGGGATGCTTCCATGTTTATTGAAATCATCACAGATGACTCTGATTCATCCAAACAGCTCAGTTAACTGCCACTTCATGGGATGGATATGATGTCACTGACCTGATCGCAACACAAGATTTATTTTAATGAAGATGTTAAATAAATAATAAGATGAATTCAGTTATAGGAAATCCCAGCTCTAAGAAAAAAAAGAGTCACATTTGCTTTATTTAAAGATCTTGATTGGACAAGTAAAAAGCTTCCATCATTCCTACTTATGGGGATTAGTGCCATTTGATCAGATTGGTCTGCTATTGTGTTCACTGGAATGCCTTAAAACCACATTCCCATGTAGGATCAACAGTTTTGATCCACAGGAATGGACATGAAAAGCTTTAAAAGTGCCACAGTCTGAAATCTGACGTTTTTCAAAATGTTTAAAATGCAGGGGTGCCCTGTGTTGATCTCTGTAAACCCCGCCACACCAAATCCCATCAGAAAAACAGCAGAGGAAATTAAAGTTATGGAACTTGATGATTTAACTTTGAATGAACTCAAACACTTTTACTTTTAGTGCCATTTAAAGGAGCAGCGGGAAAACGAATCTGAATGCAGCATAAAAGAGGACTGATGGGTTTAGTGAGCAGCATATTATGTTTGTTGTAAAAAACGCTTATTTGAAGAACCGAGGGGCCAAGAAACTAGAGACGGAGGAATTTCCTCCGTGTGGACTGTTTCCGTGTCCTTGTGGGGATCAACAGTCCCAACCGCAGAGGAGCGGCAGCGCACAAAGACGCACAGTGTCTCTCCGCAGGTGTTGTGCCAAAACGCGTCCGTTTGAAAGCTGTTTTTGCTCCTGAAAACTTTAAGCCAAAAAAAAAAAAAAAAAGATTTATAGCGTTCCCCTTAAGTCTTTTAATATTGTGCAAATTCCTATAAGTAAAAACGATTAGCGTGGGTGACACAAATCTCACATACCAGCAACATGTTTACACAAAAAAAGTTAAATTAAAAAAAAAAAAAGAGCTCTGGTGTTTCTATGTGTATTATATTGCAGTAACCAAGAGGCACAAGCAAAAGTTTAAAATCCCGACAACGCGTCGATTTTACGCACAGACTCACCGCGGTTTGGTCGTAGGTCTGGACTGCAGGTCGGTTCTGAGTCTCGGGACTCTGCTGCTCCTCCCCTGCTTGTCCCCCATCTAAAACCAACTCCGTTTATCCCTCCATCCACGCCTGCCGCCTCCCGGGGCAGGCTCAGCTCCACCTTCCAGACCTCTGCCCCTGCTGAAGGAATACTTCACTCCAAGGTGAAAAGCTGTTTCCACCTCACTGCTGTCGGTTTTTGGATTTCCCTGGCACCACGAGTATTTGCCACACTCTTATATTTTATGATCCTCACATATTTCCATAATCAAACGGTCTTCTTGCAGTTTCCGTGACACTTTTCATATAAAAGACAGTCAAGACAGAAAACAGACACACAGAGGCAGGTTTGTTAGACTGGTTTTATTTAAGACAGAGCATCCAGTACAAATGAACATTATCGGGTCAACAAACATGATCCTGATCAAATAAAAGTATTTTATTGTCTGCGTTCAGGTAAACAGAATATTCCTTTTCCATCCCCTTTCCCTGAAATGCTACATGTCATCACCAGCATGCAAAGAGCTTTGACATAAACAGGATAAATGAACTTGTGCATCAGAATCGTATAAGTGCATATTTTGATTCAGGGTCAAAAAAAAGAATGAGATCAATTCTGGGCCCGTGAGCGTTGCAGGCTGTTGTTGGTGTAGAGCCGTGCGCTTTAACTGATTTGACTAGACCGCCGGAGCAGCAGTGTAAAGACCGTCTACAGTCGCTTTTCCCCTTCAAACTTTTATATCAGTAAAACAATAAGCCGCCTTTGTCCTTCTGATTTATAGATTGTAATCCTTCTATGTGTCTTTGTTGTAACAGGACTAAAAATCTGCAAATGTACGCATGTTATTTCAGCTACTACATGCTTCCAAAGGCAGGTAACTGATGGATGTTAGCTCCATTTTAACTCACAATCAAGTTTCCCTTTAAAAAACAACAACAAAAAAACATTTGACTGTGGTTAAACTGATATGAAGCTCTATATTTTTTATTATTTGAATTTATTTTCTATAAAAATATAAGTCACAATAAAAAGTAGAAAAATAAAACTTAAGACATTCAGGAAAGTCCATGTCGTGCTTTCATAAAATATACAAATCAGGAGGAAACACAGCAGCTACATTTTAGTTCGTTTTTTTTTTTTTGTTTGATTGCTTAACTGGAAAGAGTTTCCTGATGGTTTCAAATGCAGATTAAAAAAAAAACACACACACAATTATAATACTTTCATTACAGTGTGTGTGTCTGTGACATTTGGATCAGCGCTGGTGGAGACATTTCTTCTTCAGGGCAGAGATCAACTTTTCTCTGGAGCCGCCGCACGATTTAAGAGATTCGCTGTTTCTGAAAACGGACAAACAATGGGACATGTTGGATTAAAATCACATTCTTACTCCATTTCAATACCCCTAGGTGCTGCATTTAGTTTAAAACGTAATCAGTCAACGTCCTTGAAATATGATTTTAAAAAACAAAAAACAACAACAACAACAACAACAACACTTTCCCACCTGGACAGGAATAGATGAAGCAGAGAGGCGTGATGTTGGGGGAAGTATTCCTGCTGGACAGCATGTTCCAAGCACGATAGTTGACCAGGAACCAGGGACACCTTTTTCATGTTCCCCTCTCCCTGAAAAACACCATTAAGAAGTGAAGTTATATAAATAACAGATGCACTGGAAATTAGATCTAAATTGAAATCCAACAAATAGAGAGAGAAGCCTGCAAAACAAGTAAAATGACTGAAAGACAGTTGGGCAGGAAGTATGTAAATCAGCAGCATCCATCTGTCTGGGAGACTTCAGGAAAACCACGGAGCTGAATTTAAAAAGATTGTGTGACGTGCAACATGACCGAAGACGGAGTGGATCCAATTTTGTGGCAGATCTGGGTCACTTAAACCGAAATTGTAAATATTGTAAATATTTCATCTGCCTTTCATAAGACATGTTCTAGCAAACCGTTTAGTGGCAAGATTGTTTTACATGCAGGAAAAAACATATTTAAAGAGTAGTCAGAGCAACACCTTAAAATATGCTCTTTAAGCAAGATGGTATTGCAAGTCATACAAACTTAAGTTGCTGCAACTGAACGTATGTCATTTGCATTTTCCCCCCTAAGAATACTGACAACCTGCACAGCATCTGTGTTTTAGGTTGTTAGACCTGTACCAGACTCTAAAGAGACACAGGATTGATTATTTCGCAGGAGTACAGTGATTTGATTACTCTAAAAAGATGCCTTCTGGATGGAAGATGAAACAAACAAAAAGAAAAATGAAGTCTGGTTGCCTTGTTTCAAGCCTTTGAGTGTTACTATGACTGTGCGGACAGAGTCTACACCAGTGGAGTACCTTGAGGAGTCCCATCATAACCAGCAGAGTGGAGAGGAAGCAATACGAGTGGAGGACAGAACCAGACAGTAGCTTTGACAAAACTGCATCTATGGGACACAGTGACACAGGTTATGGGTAATGAATTATTAAGACATGACTGTAAACTAAGAGATGATGCAAAAGCACTTCTATTCAGTTTCTTCAAAAAGAAGGAACTGTGCTTGGCTGGTCCTCATGAAATATATGAATCAGATATATGGCATTACATTGTTAGACCACTGAAAAATCAGTTAATTTATTTACCAAAAGTTTCCAGAACAGCCGTTTTTGCTGTTGGATCGTCGCTGTATACGGAGCCAATCTTCAAGATGACATCAGCAGCCTTGATCGGCTCAGATACATCGACCTGATAAAAACAGACACGTCTCAGCAACAGGTTACATCCATTTCTACTAGCGTTCAGACTGGTGTCTAAATAGAGGGGAAATGTGGTTTTTTAAAAAAAAACAAAAAAAAAAAACTTTTTCTGTGCATGAGAGAATTTACTTTTAATTCCTGAAGTGAATACCAGCTGACAAACTATTTTGGGTCACCTATGATTAAAAAAAGAAAGTCATTTTTGTAAGCCATTCAGACCTGTTGGGGACTGTGACATAACAGCTCAGAGATCAGAGTAGATTTATCAAGCCTCCCCATCCTGTCTCTACCCTTCAAATTATGTTGGATTTGGTACAGGGTTTATCGAGAGTGACAGAAGAATTTCAATCTGATTTTCAACAGACACAGCGTGCACGCACGCACGCACGCACACACCTGATGTGAGAGGTTTGTGTTGATTTCTCGCAGCTGAAGAAGCTTTTCTGCTGAGGGGCATTGTAGGAAAGTCATGATATCTCTCTGAAAATAGATGCAAAGAAACTATTAGAATGAAATAAAATAAAATAGATTTTTTCTTTTTATTATTCTTTTTTGTTACAAACAAAGCTGAATTGTACACTTATACCAAAGTTTTGTGTCATCTTACTTGGCTCTGAGGTTCTTCAGGACTGTCTTCACTTGTAATTCCATTTTCCTTCACAATTTCGCCGAATTCCCCACTCTCTTCCCCACTCTCATCGCTGGCATCATCATCGTTTTCACTGTCGTCTTCATCATCGTCATCAGGCTCTCCCTCATCATCACTGTAGTAAAGTTAGATTTAGTGAACTTAAATATTCTATTCGCACGTTTTTGAAATTTCGGTTGGGATATGCAAGGTCATTAAACAACATAAAAAAGACAGGACTTGAAAATAAAGTGCAACTCTTTCAGTTCTTTTCTCTGCATCAGTGTACCCTCCTTGCTAGGAAAGTACGAGAATGAGAACACGCGTTAGACTTTATTGTGATTCATACTCCGTCACCTGGTCTAATCTGAGAAGATCTGTCCCTTTATTTAAAAGGCTAAAAAAGTTCTCTCTCACACCACTTGAATTATAATATGTAAATATTATATAATATATATATGTCCAAAAATAAGGAAAAAAAAATATAAAAAAATACTCCACCCTTAAAAAAAAAAAAAAAAAGGTAGAAATTAGGTGGACTTCTTCATATTAGACACATGTATTACCTGAGTGATGCCAGCACGTCTCCCTTCTCCATGTTCTCCATCACCTCCCTCAGCGCCTCGCAGCCCTCCTCGCCCAGACAGTTACCTGTAAGTTGCACACAAGACTAATTACACCCTTTTCACAGATCAGTTCTTGCATTAAAATTATTGGATGAGCTTTGAATTTTCCTAGAACATTGTTATTGTTAGAAAACTAACATGTGCAACTTCTGACTGTGCTATAGTCAAGTGTTACATCTTTCTACAGAAAACCAAAGAACCACTATCTGTTAAGTGTACCGTTCAGGTCCACCTTCTCCATGTAAGGTTTGTCCATGACAGCCTGAGCCAACACGAGTGCTGCTCCCTCTGTGATCTCACCGAATGACAGGTTGAGCTCCTGAGGATAAAACAAAGGGAAACACCGTTATAGTGGCAGAAACAGAGTAGGGCTGCAAATAACTATTTGAGGTGATGAAGCAGCCAATTATTGACTAATCGATTTTATAAATTCCACAATAATTATGTTAAAACCCATTTCTAACCATCCTGTCATAACAACCGGAATCGGCAGAGTACTTATCCTAACCTTAACTCCTAGACAATTTTAAATATCTAGAAAATTAAAAAAAAAAAAAAAAAATACCAGATGTAAAAATAAATCATAAATGTAGTTGGTGTGGGGATGTGCCGGATAGGGTTAGATGAAGGTGGCTTATTTGCTGCAGGACTCCTGAGGTACGACCAGACAGGATTTAGCAGCGTGATGCACACGTGTTTACAGTCTTACATCACACATTTGTGACGTTGGCTTCTCACTACCGTTACTATACAATTGGTGCTAATTAAAAATTGTAAACTGTTTCTGAAAGCAGAAAAAGAGCTTTCTGATGGCGCACCATATGATACACTAGATATTACGGTAAATGCTGAGCGATCACCAGCAGGTTTGACCAGTGAAAGGAACCTAAGGAAAGTGATAATGGACATTATGGACAGTTTTATCAGCATTGGAGAACAGTTTCTGAGATATTTGGGTATTTGTCTACAAACAAAACACAAATATGTTATATCAACCACCTGAAACTGAGACAAAAATATATGTTTTTTAAAACCTTTTTTTAAGCTGTTATATTGACTGATGTGATAAAAGAAATATGAACACCATTATTTCTTTAAGAAATGGTGTATGTTCCAATCTATAACATGAAACGGACATGACAACATAACCAACTAATAATCAACCATTAAATTAATTGGAAACTAATTTTGACATTGCCTTTTATCAACTACATCAATTATTTGTTGCAGTCTATCAACAAAGATACACAGAAAGCTACCTTGAGGATCGGCAGTCCTTCTCTCAGGACAGCAGCAAGGGCGATGGCTCCTTCAGACCGGACTAGACAGTCTCCAAAGTTGATCACCCGAACATTCCTGAGGTGCCTCAGTGCCTGAATAGTGAGCAGGATGAATACTGCTTGAATGCAGGCTATAAAAATGTCTCTGCTAAGAGGAAATTTCTGAAATTAAGAGGCTTCACCTGTGCCATAGCCAACGTCCCCTTCTTGGTAAAGGTGTTGTCATTCAGGTTGAGGACTCGAAGCTCTGGGTTTTGTCTCATGGCTGAAGCTAACGCCATCACACCAGCATAGTTTATTCCATTCTGGGGCATGTGAACCTCCTCCAGGCTGCCTATCAGCTTGTATGGAAAAAAAACAAGGAATTTTGAGGCTGGATCTTTTAAAAGACATGTTCCACCCAATATCCCAAAATTCTAATTGATATGCAAAGATATTAAATTGATTGTATGAAACTGAATAAAAAAAAAAAAAAAGCTTTAGATCCAGACGTTTACACTGCGTACTACTTCATGAATACTATCGATTTTCAAGGGAAGCATTTCCAACATGAGAGGTCAGTCTTATCCCATCAAGAATATCGTTTCAGAAAAGACTAACCAGGACATGTGCCTGATTTCAAAATAAGGATGAATATTTTATCTCATCATACCAGATAGGATATAGAAAGACATTTAAGGAAGAAAACAAATGCATAACCAAATGGCTCAAGTGGATCAAGTGAATTCTTCCCATTTGGCAGGAGTTTTCCTACCTGAAAGGCCTTGGCCAGAGCGCTAGCTCCTTCATTTTCAAGGCGGTTCCTCCCTGCGATAAACACTCTCAGTCTAAGTGGAGCTCCAAGAGCTGAGGACTGTCTGTGGCACTCGGTCAGCGCTTCAGCAAGGATCTGTTTACACCACGTCAGTTACATTTTATACATTAAAACTGTTTCATTTTGTGTTAGAATGTTTTAAGGAGAAAATGTGTGAGAGCTCACCTTTCCTCCACCAATTCCCATACCACAATTGTTGAGCCTTAGCTCCTTCAACGTGTGGCAGGAGGGACTCTTCAACAGCTGCTCGATTCCTCTCACCCCGTCTGGCCCAAAGGCATTGTCGCTCAGGTCCAGCTCAGTTAGTCTGGCACCAGCACTCATTAATGCACTGCCCAGGGACCGCTGATTAAGACACAGAACAAGACCATATCAAGTGAGAACACGAAATAGTGAAATACAAGCAATTTTTAAGGGGATAGGCATAAATCTTAAATATGTAAATAAAAACAAATTATAAATATTGTAAATTTCAAAAATAGCTATTTGGCAGTGGAACAATCTGAGAATGGATCCCTGTCTTAAATTGCTGCTTTTCTCACCAGGGCTGTGGGGATTTCAGAGCGCAGTCTTCCAGTGAACATATCACTCCAAAAGCATCTCTAAAAACACAAAGCATAGTAAAAAAACAAAAAACTAAAATAGAGTCACAGTTTATTTGCATATCACTTCGCCCTATTAATTTAATTTGCCTAAAAAATTTTGCCTGTGTAAAATATACAACGAGGTGGGGCTGGCGTGGCAAAGGACTCTGCCTGTTTCTTTTGGAACTTATCTAGTTTCAACATAGATTACTGATGGGATGTTTTACAGAAAAGCAGCAGTGCTCATTCAGACATGACGCCAACACATTCACAATGGTAAACAGTGTATGTCTGAAAGGTAAAACAAAGAATTACGGCCACATTTATAGAAAAAGGAATAAAATCTGAGTAAAGTTGTGATTTTATAAAAGATGCAACACACAGGGTAAAAAATATCACCTAACATAATGCTTATGAATAAAAGCAGTTTGTTCTGTATCATTTTTGCAGTCCTGATACTTAAGACAATGTAATAAAGTGCTAAAACGTTTAGTATTCCTTTATTGGTAAATCCTATACTGTAATATAACTTAATTTATTACCACAAGTTAAAAGAAAACACTTTATTATCCCCGAAGGAAAATAAATTGTTGCAGTAGTCATGATTTCAGTCTCTTCAGAGATTCATTGTACATGTTTATAGCAGTGGACAGGAAGATCTCCTGTAGTTGTCTGCACTGAGGTGGATCTGAAAAGCCTCTGACTGAAAACACTGTTGTGAAGAGGATGCTCTGGGTTATCCATGATCATCTTCAGTTTATGAAGTATCCTTCTTCCCACAATAAGTTCAAGAGGCTCCAGAACACAGCCTGCCTTCTTTATACCTTCTTCAGTATCAGTTTCATTAAGTCACTGCTCTGATGCTGATCCCCCAACAGATGACTGCAGATGTGACTGCCTCTCCATAACAGACTTAGAGGATAAACAACATCTTGCTGCAAATGCTTAAGGACCTAAGCTTCCTTAAGAAGAAAAGTCTTCTCTGTCCTTTCTTATACACAGCATGAATGCTGCATCTCCAGTCTGTTGTCCAGGTGAACACCGAGGTATTTATTCTCCCTGGTACTTGATGAGGTCATTTAACAAATATTAAGACTTCATTCCAATTTTTGTCCTCAAGTTATGACTTTAATATTGCTACGCTTCAGTGTTTTTCATAAATTATATTACTCAAATAACAATGACTCCTTTCTTGTAAAATTAGGACTTGTTACACATGGACTTTAGTTTATTTCATTTAGGTTTATTTTATTTCAACTTCTTGAGGTGGCCATGAAAGAGGTGCTTATATGCAGCCACTGTATTTACACCTCTGACACAACCATTTGTCCATCCCAACCTTGTTTTGCTGCCGTCACATGACAGAGATAAATCAAATAAACAATGACATGAGAAAAGGGTTTTATTATGTGAAAAGGTGTTATGTCACTGGACTTACTAGATGAATGACAATCAGCCTCTAAAACATCTTTTTTTTTTTCTTAAGTACGAGGTTTCTTAATGTTATGTTAAACTTATTGACTAGCTCATGGCTGCTTGGCTGCAAAGGAAAACCATGAACTGAAGGGTACCTGCAGCAGGTCTTTGGTCTCCAAAGCTTTAGCGATGGCTTGGGCTGCCTCCACCCCCACGGTGTTTCCTTCCAGTCGCAAAGCCCTTAAACCCTGGTACTGCTTTATCTCACGTACCAGCTCCGCCACTGAAAACACAAGAGCAGGTCCGAAGAGAAACCAGACGATACATAGGAATCGATGAGTTAAGAATAACCAAACGGATGGATAAATAAATAAAAAAGAGGGAGGAAACTAGGTTAAATCTGGTCCGACCTGATTCTGCGTTGTCGAGCTTCAAACCCAGGCCTTTATAACTCAGTTCTCCATCACAAACATGAGTCTTAGAAAGAGCATCCGCCAGCTGAGCGATGTCATCCGATGCCATGCTGACTACGCTATAAAGAATGAGGAAATATTAAAATAAATCACTTATTATTATCTTATTCAGCATCTTGTGTGTAAAGGTACAGTTAGGTCTCATCAACGTAATGCCCAGTAACAGTTAATATATTAATTGCATCTCATGAACATCATAATAAAATACTAACTACAACTTATAAAGAGGGTGGTTAGCCGGTTAGCTTTACCGGTGCTAACTGGTAAAAGTGCGCGACTTAAAAACAATAATAAAACAAAACATACTGAAATCACTAAATAAAACTGGTCGATGGCTAAACTTGTTGACGTGAATTCACGTGTAACTATTTCATTTAATACAAAAGGTGGCCCTTGTTGGACGAGAATTCGCCGTTTACGACGGTTTAACTTACCTTTTAAAGGAGCGCGAGGGAACTTACACGCGCCGGTTGCTAAATCACCGTGACGTCATCCCGCCCGGCTTCTCTTTCGCGGATTCACTTCGTCCTTTATGATTCAGCAACAGGGCGTTTTAGTGCCATCTGCCGTAGTTTACCGGAGACTGGGTCTTTTCGTTCATATTTACTTTGATGAAAGTAAAAATGCAGGGAAAAGATTAATGCGCATGTTTGAGAGGAAAGACACACGTTTATTAAAGTTAAGGAGAATCAACCAATGAAACAGAAGTCTATGTATAGTGATTAAGTGAGTTAAGGAAACAACCAATAGAGATTTTTTTTAAAAAGATACAGTAGTTTGAGGAGGCATAGCTTTATATTCATCTATATAAAACATTATCTAATGTTTGTAGATTTGTGAGATAAGTATAAATATTATTAAATATGTATTGTATGTAAAGCAGTTTGAATTGTCTTGTACATGAAATTTGATATTCACCTGATGTTGCTGTTGGTACCATGCATTACAATTTAGCTGCATGGTTATTTCATATTTGATTACAGAGGGATTCTGTGTTCTGCAAGGTTTTGAAACCTTTTAGGTTTTTTTTCAGAAGTGTCACTTTACAGGTTTAACATCCAATTAAACCAGTATTTCTCAGTTCCAGTCCTGCATGTTTTAGATGTTTCCCTGCTGTGACACACCCTCATACAGGGAGTTACAGTAATCCAAGCGCAATGTAATAAAGGCATGGATAACTTTTTCCAGATCAGCTCTTCTAAGATAATGTTTGACTTTGGCTAGAAGCTGAAGTTGAAAGAAGCTAGCCTTGACCACATAGCTGATCTGCTTGTCTAATTTAAATCCCCATAAAAAATAACACCAAGATTCTTTGCCTGCGATCATATGTAAGGTGCTAGTGGGCCAAAGAAGCTGGTAAAAACCAAACAGGACAATCTCAGTTTTGTTATTATTTAACCTTAAGAAGTGTAAGTCTGCAATGCAGTGAAAAGGAATATCTGCTTCCTAAATATCGACGCCAAGGGTAATTTGTAAAGGAAGAACAGTAGAGGACCCACAACAGACCCCTGGAGGATCCCACAGGTCAGAGGGGCTACTGAAGAGGAAAACTTCCCCAACAGTAGACAGAAGGACCTCTCTGCGAGATAGGATTCAAACCCGTCTAAAGCGGTGCCTTTATAGCCTACACAGTGGCATTAAAAAACCCGGATCAAGTCAGGGTGAACAAAACAGGACAATCTCAGTTTTGTTATTATTTAATATTAAGAAATGTAAGTCCATCCATGTCTTAATATCCCCCATGCAGTTAAACCCAGCATGAAGAGAGTCCTAAGAACGGGCCTCTATTGGCAAGTAAACCTGAACATCGTCAGCAAAGCAGTGGGAGGAAAACTTCCCCAACAGTACACAGAAGGACCTGTCTGCAAAGTAGGATTCAAACCCATCTAAAACGATGCCTTTAATGCCTACACAGTGCTCGAGGAGTGACAAGAGAAAAGTGTGATCACTGTGTCAAATGGGTCTAAAAGAAAATTACCAGAATCAAAGTTTAAAAGAAAATAATTAAAAACCATAAAAGAGCAGTTTCAGTAGAATGAGGAGGCATAAAACCAGATTGAAACAATTCACCGTTTTAAAAATTCTTGGAGTTGGTTAAAAAACACTTTTTCTAAAAGTTTGGAAATAAAACGGAGTTTATAAATTGGTCTTAAATTAGACAGCACCAATAGATCCACATTTTTTTAATCCCTTCTGTGTTTTCATGTAATCCCAGACAGACTTGATGATGCTGAGATCAGGGGTCTGTGGAGGACATATCATCACTTTCAAGGCTCCTAATTAGACTGGGTACATGTTTGCAACTTCCAAACGTCCGTAATGAAATTGTAAGATGGATAAAAATCTGCTTGTATTTCTCAGCATCTCCAACTCCATTTAAGGAAATGCAGCTCCAACCATGCAAAGAATCTCCGCCATGCTTCCACTGTTGCCTGTAGACAGTAACGTCTATATATCTCTCATGCAGCGTGTACCAGATTCCTACTGAATTCTGATATTTTTGAGTGATAACATTGCTGTTTTTCTTATTTTGGAAGGTAATTAAGCATAATGTGCATTTCCTTGTCCTTGGCCAACAGCTTTGTCTACAGTCCTATACAATGCCTATTTATTTGTGCATCTTCAGAAGGGCTTGAGCAATGTATATTGATTCTGCTGTCCATTGTGAAATATTTTCTTCTAAATCTGGGAAGACAGTTGGCTGATCCAATACAACTTTAACATCCTATGGTTGACTGGTTTTGGTGTCACAATGTGTGACCTGTGACATACACTATAACTTCTCCTTAGTGACAGACATTGTTGGTTCTGCACCCATTTTAAACCTCTTACACAGCTATTTTTATTTCAGTTGACTGTGTTTAACTTACATAGGAAACTGAGGGAAATAAGCACCGCTGGTGCTTATTGTCCCAGAAACTCACCTCTATAGTGACACCTACTGGATAATTTCCCCAAAATGACATTTTGTTAATATCCCTTCATCCATCATCTTTACCTACTTATTCCTATTCAGGGTCAGCAGGCCTTCTGGAGTGTTTACCAGCTCTCTTGAGGTGAAAGGGAGGGGTACACCAGTCCATTGCAGGGATACATGTAAACAAACAACTCTGCATACACACGCGCCTCCCCTAAGCAATTCAGAATCACCAATTAACCTGTCACTAATGTTTTTCGACTGTATGAAAAAGCCAGAGTACCTGAAGATATCCATGCAGGCACAGGGAGGAACATGCAAAATCTCCACAGAAAGATCCCTGCTGGGACCTTTTTGGTCTGAAGCAATGCAATAATAACCAGCAAGCCACTATACTACCAATAACATTACATCCATGAGGTATCATTAGCTTCAATAATGATTAGTATCATTATTTCTCAAGGTCACCCAAGACTAGTGCGTATGCATCTTTTTTCCCCCCATGGGTTTTCAGTCATGCAAAAAATATGGTGACATGAAAATCAGAGGCTTCTCTGCAGCCATGTTTTCACCAAATGTTTTGAATGCTGCCCATTCAATAAAGTAACATAAAATTCAGAAACAGCCCTGAGTTATATCAGACTACCAGTTTAGATGATCATATTTTAGATAAATCTCAACAATGTAATTCTTGGAAAGTTACAGAACGCAATAAGACATTGTAAGAGGTGGTTAACAGTGATCAAATTAATCAGAAGATAATGCAATGAGTTCAAAACAATGTTATTGCATAAATATGCTGGTTAACAATATGAAAATACAATCCTTTAAATAACTATATTGGTTTTATGGATTTAAAAGTAAGGCAAACGCCAAAACTCAAACTTCTGAGTTGAAGCCAACAGAGACATAACAAAATCATTAACTGAATATTGGGGTCTGGTTTCCATGGTGAATCAATCGCCACTTTGATTGACAGTCATCATCACACCCTCATCACTCATCAACATGCTAAATTGAAATGTGCAGTTTGTACTAACCCATCATCACCTAAATGCAGCAGTCAACCACTCAAATGAAATCTGAAACTGGTTATTCACCTGCAAATGACACGGGGGGTTTTATGAGGGGAGGTCACACAAAATATCGATTTAATTTAGATTTTTTTCCTCTGGTCGTTCACTTTACAATACTTTCCTCACGTCCTCCAGGTGCGGACTCCATTCCGGTTGGTGGCGGTAATAAGCACAGCGCTGCTTCCCAGAAGCCAGAGACGAGGATGTGCAGCGCAGAGCCTTTTACTGCCACCGCGCGGCCGCAGTCGTCCTGGAAACTTGTTGCGGTACAACCGAGCTCGCAGGAAGGTACGCCAGTCCCCCGGTCGCGGCTGTAGCACAGCAGGGAAACTCGTGCTCCGTCCGCTCACTGGTGACGCGGGCGTCCAAGTTGCGAATATGCGCCTGGGCAATCACTGATATTCGGCTCGCTCGGTTTTCTCAGTCAGTATCGTCGGCGGTCCGCGAGGTTGTTTCAGATCCGAGCGGCGCAGCAACTTAACTCTCGGTGAGTTGTCGAGCTACGGGGGCTATTAGCTTGGCTTCCACTCACAGTCCACCAACCTGCTAGGTGGGTGTTTGAGTCTGGTTTAAAACACGGACTAGCCCGGCGGGCTGCTTCGGATGGCTGAAACGGGCAATCGGAAGCGGGTGATTTTGAAAACAAAACACTCGCGCTGAAAGCTATATTTGTCTTTTGTTCTTTTCGTCAGTTACAGTTGTTAGCATTTAGCACGAGTTAGCAGGTCGCGGTAGCTGGCTAGCCGTCAGCAAGTAAACTCGGGTTGCGGGTTTTAGACAAACCCGATCCCAGGTCTTTATTTTATATGCGACTGTGTTGGCATTGTTTGTGATATCTACAACGTGAACTTTGATGTTGTGCGAGGCTGCCTTGTGAGACGTTCAGATGCCTTCGATGAGAGACGTTCGCGGTTCCTGCTCAGGATGTCTGTGTTGTATGAACGTGTGGTCCGATTTTCCCAAATGTTTACGTAATGTAAAATAATTGAAGAAAGCGTCACATCTGAAGATTAGCCTTGTCTTTGTCGGGCCGTGGTTTGTTAAAGACGAGTGGAAGTGGTTCATGGTGTTTACTAAGGTTTTAACGTTGCAGATCATGTTGAGTTCAATGACAACACGCACGATTCCTGTCAGGATTTCAGCGTGGCTGTCAAAACGAGCACGGATATCGTAAATATGTAAATAGAGACCGAGCTTTTCAAAGAAACTCTTGCATCTGTCCTTAGGCTATGGATCTTGAACGTCAGAAAAGAAGAGAAGAGATTCAAAAAGCAATGAGCTTCATCCAGTAAGGGAATAACTTGATCAACTATCTGAAAAGAACACCATTTGTTTTTGTAAGAAACGCTTAAATTATCACAATTTTCTTTCCATCAGGTCATCGTTGCCTTTCCCAGAACCTGAGAGTTATGAGGTTTGCACCAATCCTATTTTGCCCACTTTTTCCATAACATCTACAGCGTGCTTGTCTATGCCTCCCTATCACACCTTCACCTATTGAGTTTTAATCTCTTCATTTTTATCTATCCACTTTTGTCATCTTTTCAGGCATTTCTGACCCAATTGGTGTGCAACTTGCTGGATGAGGGAAATGCTTGTTTTCGAGATGGAGACTGGCGTTCAGCAACGCAGCAGTATGGCGAAGGAATCAGTGTTGCTCGCTACGCGCAGGCTGAGGCCCTCCTCATCCCCTACGAACTGCTGGAGAGCCTCTACGTCAACAGAGCTGCTGCCTTCTACCAGATGGTAAGGGTGATGCCTACAAATGTAGTTGACAAAATTCTTTTTTTTTTTTTTTTTTGTTGCAATTCTCAAATTAAGCAAATAAAATACTTCTCTCTAGATTATACATGTTAATAAGTCTACTTTACAAGAAAAAAAGTGAATAATTTTGAATTTGAAACCTGTGTTCCCCTGGATTTTAATGTAAATTATTAATTGGCACAAGAGTCTTTGTAGTTGGCCCATATAAAGTTAAAACGTCATAATCTTCAACTGCTTTACCTCTCCAATATGAAACTGAGAAGTTAAACAATGAAAACTTTTGTTTGTTGTTTCCTATGTTTGCTTCTGACACACTCAGGTTGTTATTATAAATGTCTTTCAAAGAGTGAAAAATAGTTTTTGTTGAAGTTTCTCTAAACTGAGGCGAAAAACAACCTGAAAAATCAGATACACACATGTACGGTTTCACAGATCGTCTTTGAGGCTCTGGGGCATGTTTTAAGTCTGATAAAGCAGGAGTAACTGTGTTCAGAGTCTGCAACATATCAGAAAGATAAATTAATCTGTCAAACATGAATGATTAAACATTTGCTAGGTATAAAATAATATTTTTTAAAAAAATCATAAAATGATCAGTTGGTTGTGTCTTCTGACAACAGTTACTGACAGATCACATGCATGATTTAGACACCATTTACACTACATTTAATATAATATGTGTGTGTTGTTATAGCTGTTTTAGTTGTGAACTAAAGCCTGTATACATTTATCTGGACATGTCTAACTTATTGTTACATTTGTTGTTGGTCAGAACTATTCTTTCAAATCTTGTCTTGATTAATATAAGTCAGATTGTAATGATTTTTGTGCTTATGGATAACCTACCATCAAATGTATGGGGAAACGGGGCCCAGGTAACCTGTGTCTCTTAAATTGCAAAGTCTTATTTTTTTCTTAATGTTCATGTTCGGTTTTTAACGGTTTCAGCGGGAGTATGAACGTGGTATTCAGGACTGTGACAATGCGCTGTGTGTATCAGAAGGCAGTCGCAGGGCTTTGTACCGCAAAGCGCTCTGCCTGAGGGAGTTGGGACAACTCAGAGAGGCTTATGAGTGTGGAACTAAATGTCTCCTCACAGCACCGCATGTAAGTAAGAGAAATAAAAGAAACAGGTCTGGTTTAAAATGTGGAGCCATTATTAGCACTTAATGCAGAAATGTGGAGGACAGTCATGAATTCAGGTGTTGATATACATTGACTTAGTAATTTAATTTTGGATTTTATTTTGTCCCCTTATGGACTACATATTGTCATTTACCTGATAAAGAATGAGGGTTATCGTAAAATGCCACGCTGTTTTTTTGTAACTGATCTTGTAGGACAGACAGGTTAGCGAACTTGCTCAGGACTTGGCCACCAAACTGGGCTTGAAGGGTCGCAAAGCCTATGTCAGCCCACAGACTGAGTCAGCGTCCACAGACGGGGAGAGTCACGGGGAGACGTCTGCTCCCACTGGAGAAGTAGGTGGTGCTGTCTCATTAAAAACCCTCCGATGCAAATGTCTGGGTCTAAATTACTGCTAATGTATGTTTTTTTTTCTCCCTCTCTTTAAGATGTCCTCAAATGGGCTGGAGTCTCTGGGTGATTTAGGCCCAGGTATGAAAAACCTGGAAACCTTAAATGTTTCTGCTTTCACTGACATTTCCTCATGCTTTCCTCCTTCTTTACCTCTTTCTCTCACCTCAGCTGATCTGTCCAGCGCACAGTGTATTCCTGCTCCGTTGGCCACACCCATCCCAGTAAGTGATGACCCAGCAACCCCTGTTGTAACTTCGTGCTCTGACTTGTCGGAGAGTCCCAGCCAGGCTTTGCCTCCTATGCCGTACTCTGTCCCAGTGTCGGAGCACATGGACGAATGCAGCAGCAGTATTATTAAGGATGAGCTGGACAGTCTTTTGGAATGTATGCCCAAAAAAGTCAGTGAGGTAAGTGAAGATGGACACAAAAAAAAATATAAGCTGACTAGACCAACTTACTCTGGGAGGTTTTCATCAAATTTGGTATTAATTACTTATTCAAAATTTTCTCTTCTTGTAGAGTCCAGTTCAGGGTGCTATTCCTACCAACCTTCCCAACACCGCTGTTGGCCTCCGCCCTCCTTACTCACCCAACCTTCCAGCTCCGTCATCACAGCTTCCATCAGCTTTCTTTAACTCTTCCATAAGTGACATAACCCCCCTGGAAGCATACTCACCACTGTGTGACCAGGGTTCCACCCAGGCGCAGGACGCACTGGGAAGCTTTTCAGCTGGGAGCCCAGATGGAGAAGGGAAGGGAGTCATCACTGGTGGGCTCGATTCATTGTCTGAGTACACTCTCCCAGGTAAGCACATGGTGATAGTTATTTATTAAAGTTTTATTTCCTTTTATTGTTTTTATATTTAACTTATCTAAGACTGATAACTGCATTCCCAGATAGTGGTGATGGTTCTTTTTCTCCAGCGCTGTAGTTTGCAGTGCTTAACTTCATTTTTTAGTTCATTTTTTTTAATCTACATTATATTGCCAAAAGTATTCTGTTACCCATCCAAATAAAGGGAATCAGGTGTTCCAGTCACTTCCATGACCACAGGTGTATAATGTCAAGCACCTCTGCATGCAGACTGTTTTTACAATTATTTGTAAAGGAATGTGTCGCTCTCAGGAGCTCAGTGAATTCCAGCGTGGAACTGTGATAGGATGCCACCTGTACAACAAATCCAGTCGTGACATTTCCTCGCTAAATATTTTTCCTAAATATTCCACAGTCGACATGTCAACTTTATTATAAGAATTTTGAAAATGTTTGGGAACGACAGCAACTCAGCCACGAAGTGGTAAGCCACATAAACTGATGAAGCGGGGGCAGCGGATGCTGAGGGGCATAGAGCGAAGAGGTCGCCAACTTTCTGCAGAGTCAATCGCTACAGACCTCCAAAGATTAGCTTAAGAACAGTGCACAGATAGCTTCCTGGACTTGGTTTCCATGACCGAGCAGCTGCATCCAAGCCAAAAATCACCAAGTGCAATGCAAAATGTTGGATGCAGTGATGTAAAACACGCCGCCACTGGACTCTAGACCAGTGGAGGTGCATTTTCTGGAGACAAATGATGCTTCTCCATCTGGTAATCTGATGGACGAGTCTGGGTTTGGCGGTTGCCAGGACAACGGTACTTGTCTGACTGCATTGTGCCAAGTGTAAAGTTTGGTGGAGGGGGGGGATTATGGTGTGGGGTTGTTCTTCAGGAGCTGGGCTTGGCCCCTTAGTTCCAGTGAAAGGAAATCTGAATGTTTCAGCATACCAAAACATGTTGGACAATTCCATGCTCCCAACTTTGTGGGAACAGTTTGGAGCTGGGCCCTTCCTCTTCCAACATGATTGTGCACCAGTGCACAAAGCAGGTCCATGAAGACCTGGATGACAGAGTCTGTGCAGGCCAGTAAAGTTCATCCACACCAGAGTCCTTACCTCAACACGATAGAACACCTTTGGGATGAATTAGAGCAGAGACTAAGAGAGCCAGGCCTTCTCATCCAACATCAGTGTGACCTGCAATTGCGCTTCTGGAAAAGTGGTCAAAAATTCCCATAAACAACATTCCTAAACCTTGTGAACAGCCTTCCCAGAAGAGTTGAAGCTGTTAAAGCTGCAAAGGGTGGACTGACGTCATATTGAACCCTATGAATTAGGAATGGGAGGTCACTTTGACCCAATTCATGACTTCTTTAAGAAGGTGCAGATGTCGTTGGTTTGATGGAGAAGCTTTAAAAATGTTGGGTTGAACCAGAAAGGAGGTTCTTGAGAGATTTGTGTGTGTGTGTGTGTGTGTGTGGGGCAGTAGCTACTCTGGACAGTATTAAATATTTACAAGATTGTACTTCCCTCCACTTAACGTCTACTTTGACTTCTGTCTTCCCATCCTAAGTCAAAGCCACATTACCAGCAAAAGCACTGTCACAATACAAAGAAAAAGTTGTTTGGTGTCTATGTATGCTTTGTAAAACACCAACATGTTGCATGCTTAAAACCATGCCAGATTTATTAGCCTTAAAGATTGTTAATTTGCCCCGTTTAATGTCAATCCAACATGTAATGAAATAATTATTGCAGTAGAGAGAATTCTAAACTAATTTGCTATAGTAAGTGATTTTCAACCCACTGCAATGTATTAGGTTGAGAGCGCAGCTCTAAGAGAGTTGGTTTTAATCTCAGATGTGCATCAGCAGCAGTGTGAGTCAGCAGCATCAATGTGGTGTCTGATATCAATGTCCTTATGTCTGTCGTCTTTAGGGGGAAGAGTGTCTCACAGCTTCATCCCTGGAATTCGCAACCACAGTACTTCACATGCAGTGAGTAAAACACTTTAAAGTACTAAATTATTTCCTCTCTGTGTCATCTATTTTAGAAAAAAAAAATTAAAATTATTTTCCTCTCTATTGAAATATATAGTTATGATTTTGAATGTAAAAGGTATTTATTTTTTATCTCTTATCCAGAATGGACCGGCAGGAACCAACCTCTCTCTGCTTTCCAGGAATCCTCTGGCGGCCACACATGAGTTCCGGCAGGCTTGTCATGCCTGTTACAGCCGAATAGGTGAGATAAAGTTTATTTATTTTGGTTGCACGCTGGATTGAGATGGTCCTATGGATAAGTATGGTTTTTACCAGGCTAGATGGCAGAGGGGGAGCATACGCCTGTATATCTACGGTTAGATCGCTGGTTAGATTTGGGCAGTCATGTGTAGCTGGTAATAGTCAATGAGGAGAGAACTGACATGTGTCCTGTTGGTAGATCAAATGATACTGTTTTAGATGAGATGGGCAGCAGCCAAGAGCACAAGAGTTACAAGCACATAATATATATATTTATAAACTATATCAACATAAAATATGCACAAAAACACCACAAAGCACCATCAAAGACTGCCCATACAAAGGCCAAACATCACCACAAATTCATTTCAGACCTTTAAAAGTTTCAAAGGTCATTTATATAATCATGCTTGACAGCCATAACATCTACAGCCGAAGGAGGGTGCATGTAGAATATTTAAATGATGTTTAAATTTTGTAATAAGTCCATATCCTTGAGGTTTAAATGACTTTTTAACCTTGGAGGTATTTGCCAGCTTTTTCATGGCATGTATAATTTTTACAGTCAGATAAATGAATCAAGGACAGAAAGTCAACAGAGCTTTGATTGTATTAGTGTATCTTCATGTCACCCGAGATGAGATGGCACAATCACTGTTAAACTTATATTTAAATTTGGCCTTTTTATGGAGGTAATAGTCTCTGAATTTCCAGTTTATATGAAATCAGAAAGACAGTCCTGCCACCTTGTCTATGCAGGTGGTTTGGGAGACCAAGCTAAATGGAGAGGGAGGTCTGGGTTAGTGGTGTTTTTAGTTTGCATCCAGGTCTCGGTGATGGCCTGTAGCTGAAGAGGTAAAGAGGCCACTTTTATTAGCTGCTGACTGGCATTTCAATAACTCGACAGAGGAGATATCTGTGGGTGGGGTTAGCTGTCATGACCAAAGATTAACCTGATCTTTTGGCCGTTGTTTGCCATTCCGCTTCTTATGTGTCAATGATAGGAATAGAGTGGATGCACGTAGCTTAAAATGGTAGTGAGAGCAAATGGAGTGGTCTGATTCGAGGTAGGGGGCCAGTTATGACATAGTTGGCGGGCTTGTTCAGTGGACATGTACAGGCAGACTCACTGGCCTTCACCCATGTAGTTCTTCATAAGAGGGCTGATGTTGATTATACCTTTTGTCATCAACTCCTGCTGTCAGACTGGGATTTTGCATGTAGTATAGACGGCATCCAGCTGAGTGCGATTAGTGACACAAAAGGTTTGGTTTTGGGGACATGAACTGTCACAATGACAATAACAAACCACAGTAAATTAATCTATATGTTTTGATAATTATTTGTCTTAAGATTCTCTGTTTTACTGCTCTCAGGTCCACGAGTGATGGACTACAAGTATCAGCCAGAGGCAGCACACCGCTGTAAGAGAGATGTGCTATTATGTCGTCTTAAAAACACAGATGACCCCACGTGGAAGAGGATTCGTCCCAGACCTGCACGGAATAATTTTCTGGGGGCGTTTGTACTCTGTAAAGGTGTGTTGAAATTTTGACTATAAATGTATGTTTTAAACGTAAGAAATGACTAGTTGAAGTCAAGTATTTGGTTCGTATTTTACCATCGTCTCTCTCTGGGACCAACAGAAGTACAAGAGCGCCAAGAGTGTCAGTACGGGGAGAACTGTACGTTTGCTTACTGCCAGGAGGAGATTGATGTGTGGACACAGGAGCGTAAGGGAGCGCTGAGCCGGGAACTGTTGTTCGATCCACTGGGCAGCACAGAGAGACGGGCGCTTAGCGTCACCAAGCTGCTGCAGCTCCACATGGGCATGTTTATGTTCCTCTGTGAGGTGAGACAATCGTCCTCCCCCATTTATGCGTCTTTAAAATTTCACTTTGAAAAATGCAACAAGACATTGACAAGTCTGTGTTTTCTTCTTCTAAAGGAATGTTTTGACAGTAAGCCTCGAATCATCAGCAAACGCAGCAAAGAAAATTTAGCGGTCTGCTCAAACCTCACAGCACGACACCCATTCGATGACAATAAGTGAGTGTCAGGTTCTCTGTGGTTCAAATTTGATAAAATGTCATAAGTTTAATAAAGAGCCATGGAGTTTAATTTTACTGTAACTCTTGGTACACAAGAAACTGCTCACTTCAGGCCTTTACAAATTTGTCGTCGTGTACCTGAACAGGTGCCTGGTCCATGTGGTGAGGTCCGCTAATGTACGGTATAGCAAGATCCGACCCCTGCACCCGCTCTGCCAGTTTGACGTTTGTCGCCACGAGGTTCGCTACGGCTGCCAGCGTGAGGACAGCTGCTCTTTTGCTCACTCTGTCATAGAGCTCAAATGTTGGGTTCTGCAGCAGGACACTGGTGGGTACAATATAAAAATGTGTGTATGTGTTGAACATAATTGGATGCTTTTTAATCTTCATTAAACCATTATTATTAATAGTGGTTCACTGTGTTTACTGTTGTTGAATAATGTCTGTTATATAGACAGTAAGCATGAACTTGGCATCTAGTAGAGTAAGTCCATTACATTGGCCGTTTTTCACTGTGCTATAATATTTCCTTCAGGTATCACCCATGAAGAGATGGTGCAGGAGTCCAAAAGGCACTGGCAAAGGCTGGAGCAGAATGTACAGAAGCAGCAAAAGGTGAAGCTGAAATTTACAATTTTACATTGAGCTCTTTTCTAACAAATTAGATCTAGTTATTTAACTCTGGTGGCATCGTGTGAAGTGCATTTTGACCTGTTTTGACTGCTGCTATTCAGAGACTTCTGAGCAACGTATTTATTGTCATCTGTGTAAAAACCTAAACATTTTGTGTGTAAACATGATTCATAGCTGTCTGAGAAGAATTGAGAGAATGACATTACTACTCTGTGTGTTTCAGCCTATCCACATACCCCATCCGAGCAGCGGGGTACCAACTGGACGACTTGGAGGTGTCGGCGTTGGACCAGGAGGTGATGGGCTCGGAGCAGGTGGTGTGAGTCCAGTCGGAGGTGTTGGTGTGGGAGGTTTTGGAGCAGGGGCAGGAAGGGGACGCCCCTTCAACCTGAAAATGAAGTTTGTCTGTGGACAGTGCTGGAGAGAAGGTCAAGTCAATGAACCTGATAAGAACCTCAAGTACTGCACTGCCAAGGCGCGGCACAGGTAAGGTGTGACTCGTGCTCGCATGAATGTTGCTTGTTTAAAATTATGAGTACAAGTGAAATAACAACTCTCATCTGTTCCAGTTTGTCCACTTTTCAATTGTACATCATTGAATTTGATTTGTGTTTCTCCAGCTGGACAAAGGAGCGCAGGGTCCTGCTTGTGAAATCATTTGAAAAGAAGAAGTGGGTCGTTGTTCGGCCTCTTCCTTTCTCTCGCTCTTATCCACAGCAATATGATGTTAGTTGTTTCTCTCGCTCTTTTTTTTTTCAGTTTTCTGAGGAAAGCCTTCTCATATGTCAAATAACAGTTTTAATGCAAAGATATTTTCCAAGGTTGACACCATCCCTCTGTGACACTTCAATTAACACATTACATGTCTCAACCAGATGTGCGTGCATGTGATGAAGCAGAAAAAGTGCCACTATATCGGGAACTGCTCCTTCGCTCACAGCCTGGAGGAGAGGGATGTCTGGACATACATGAAGAACAACAATTGTAAGTTCATCCTTCCTCCCAGGATTTGTAAAAAATTAAAAAAAAAAAAAAAGCATTTTAGTGGTTTTTGAAGCAGACAATAATCTTATTACTGCTTAGGAAAATGCATTACTGGGTTTTTTTTCTAATACAGTCATGTGAAAAGGTAAAAATGGATTATAGTTTTTAAAATAAAAATGAGAAATATATATATATATATATATATATATATATATATATATATATATATATATATATATATATATATATATATATATATATATATATATATATATATATATATATATATATAGTTCAAGAAAAATCACAACATGACGCCAATTTCAGACTATTAGGAGGAAAGCAAAAATATCACAAAGTGTGTTATCATTTATTCCTTCATTGTAATTGGTAAGTGCACTGCCAGTGCTCTTTGTTTCTTTTATGCACTGAGGGAGGATACATCAATGTGCCTCTTATCAAATTTTAATGAGCCCTAAAACTGGTTTTCGGTTATTATGTCTATGTGAAATTATAAATGTAGGTGGTCACTGCTGATATCCATGTGATATTGTATATGTGTAAACTTCACTGCATGTGTAATTCTGTGTAAACACTACTAGTATTCAAGTAGACTTAATCTTTACTAAAGAAAACAACAAAAAACTAGTCAATTAAAACTAGTCAAAAATCAGAGCATGTTTTTAGAGTCATCAGTTTGTACTCTCCCTCTTCTCCTCTGTCGCTTTGAACAAAAAAACAAAAACCCCAGAACAGCTGTCAGTCTTGCCCATCCTTCCATAAAGTTAAACTCACAATGTATTCTGTTTGTAATCCTGTAAAGTGATTTATAGAAACTAAAGCAGGTCTGGTCTAAGAGGTCCCGAAATATGCCTTTAGTGTCTGCTGGCTTCAACAACTGAAGGACAGCTTTGAATTAATTTAGAGACCATGAAAATACCTCATCGCACAAGGACTCCATGATGGCATGGATGAGTCATGCAGACTGTTTTTACGACTATTTTTTTAAAGAATGGGTCTCTCTCAGGAACTCAATGAATTCCAGCGTGAAACTGTGATAGGATGTTTGTCAGAAACTCCAGTATTGTTCCAGTGTTCGTTTTGGACAGCAAAGTATCCATTTTTAGTCCAGTCTCTTCTGCTGAGTCAGTTTTACTAAAATCGTTGCTCTGTTTTCTTGCTTACCTTATTCCTCTTTAGTAAGAGATATGCAACAGATGTACGAACTGTGGTTGCAGCTCACCAATCAGAACAGGCGGACGGATAACTCTGCCGTGACCCCGCCTCCAGATGACAAGCAGGTCACCATAACCGCAGATTACACAGAAGGTCTAGTAAGTCGTTATTCACACTGATGTTCGAGCCAACATGCCAGCATTGGCCATTAAATTCTCTCCACTGATGCTGCTTGGTGAATGTGTAAAATCATTTATTTCATTTAGTAAAAACGGTTATCCATTTAGTACTAATGCATAGATGTTTAAACGTGGACAAGCTTGCACGTGTTATGACGGGTGGAATGTGTTGTGCATGCTTTCAGGGAGGCCGGCATTTGTCAGACGGTGATGATCTCTGAGTTGTTCTGACTACAAACAGGAGATCGCTGCTCAGCTGCAGACAGAGACTCTGATCAGATCAGCCTTCCACGCCAGCCACAACTGAACAGTCTGTCATCCTGCCAGTCTGACGACCTTGTGCATCTATCCAGTGAGAAAGCGGACAGAAATCCTTGGACTCCACCCTCACATATGTATGCACCCAAACATGTACACGCAACACACACATTTCTGGCACCAGTTAACACAAAGAGAAAGATTTGTAAGTAAAATTCGGGACTTTGGGTTTAGCATTTTGATTTTTGGCACCTTTTTAGTTTCTCCTTAAACACAATTTCCACAGGTAACTAGTTCTCCTCTGATTAAAGCTACGGTCCCCGAATGTTCTGAGCATGTGTGTCCACCAGGAACTTTTCTTTTTTTTTTTTTTTTTTTTTTTTTTTTTTTTTTTTTTCCCATTTAAAAAAATAAATAAAAATTCTTGCAGCACTGTAACAACACTTGGGATGGGTGCGCTGGTCGCAATCCAAAATTTGCTTTGTGATGACTTAAATAACGGGCACTATTAAACTTGAAATATTAAAGTGCCAAAAATGCCAAGTTGTCAGTGCTTTTCACAGCTTTTGAAGCTGAATTAACGCATTCATCAAAAAACTACAGGTTCATGGTGGACACGTCTCCATAAGCTCACACCAAATCTTTCTCTTTCCTTTGCAGAAATAAAACAAGAGGGTGAAAACAACTTTATGGACACTGATTTTTTTTTTTAATTTTTTTTTTTTTTTTTTTTTTAAAGAGGAGTTACTCTTCCTTGTTGCATAGTCTGCCATATTGGTAGAACATTATGAATGTAACGCCTGCATGGGCCTTCAAAACAAGGAAATTAGTCATCTGAAATGTTACTGTTCTGGGACGTATGTAAGTATACTTACAGGCCCAAAAACATATGTAACATTTCAACTTCCCCTCTTTCATTGTGTAATTTATACAAATTGTTCCTGTATCTGAGGGGGGGGGGCGTACACACACACTCGCATATTAAATAAATAGGTGCAAGTTTTGGGGAATCAGCGCATACTTTAAATGTCAGTTCCTCTCAGGTTTAAAAATAAAAAGAGAGAGGGAGGAGACACAATGGCACTGTGGAAAAGAGAATATTTAAGAACTGTAGCAAAATTGCACAGGACTTGGAGCTGTCGTTGCCAAAGCAATCAAGGAGTATATTCTGAGTAGACTCAACTAAACTGTACTGGCATGCAGCTGATGGAGATGTGATGTTGCTGTAGGAGAGAGGCAGGATCCCAACAACGGGTCAGTTCAGACTGCTGATCTCTCTTTAAAACAATAATGACCTCGCTTGGACTGAAGTATTGTCAAGTCGTGCAAAAAGATGTGTAATAATTTAGTAATTAGACTTCAAAACCTGTTGAAGGCTGAAAGAAAAAGATTGATTGAGATGATTAAGGATAAATATAATTTTAGTTAAATGTGAGATATTTGGAAACTTTTGAATTCAAGGTTGAAGCCGACACATCTTCAGTTTAACGGAGGTCAACATTTCATTAAAGAGAACAATCACGCTCCCATGGCCTTAAGATGGAAATTTGTGTTCCTCATACATCCAAATATTTTTGCTCTTGATAATTAAGGTGATCCCAAGGTAATCCTTTTTATTACGGTGAAACTTCTAGCTTGAGCCAGAGAAGGGATCAAACCACATTTTGTGCCTATAAACAACACATCAACATACTACATGAACACCCAAATGAAAATGTGTGCACACAGACGGGCAGGATATTTAACACCATCTTTTCCAGCCTTTAATATGGACAGAGGCACGATGTCTTTATTCACATACACATATTATGCATACATACATATAATATACATAGTACTAAAAATAAATGATAACTTAGCAGTTAAGCTTAATAAATATATAACCTCAAAACCTGCATCAATTACATAGAAGAATTTCTTGTTATTGAGGTATTGCTATATAACATGTATCGCTGAACTAGAAGACTAGCGAGGTTTTTTTTTTTTTTTTTTTTTTTTTTTTTTTTTAAGATTCTTTTTATTTTGACATGTTTGTTCTGTATGGGTTGTTCCAGACAGGGTTGTTTGATTGGACTCCAGCAGATCATGTATTGAGTTTTAATCTAAAAGACTAACACTGACTGAAGACAAGACATGAAAGGAAACAAGTCATCCAGCTGAGTTTTTTTTTTTTTTTTTTTTGTTTTTTTGTTTTTTTTTTCTTCTTCTTCTTCTTCTTTGTAAACGGTGACAGCAGCTAAACTGTATTATGGAATTTCTGATCTGCAGTGATCAAAATTCAAAGAAACTGCATGTAATGTTGAAAGGCGCAAGAAGCATTTTAACCTGTTGAATTACTTCACCTGTAAATGAGCCTAAAATACGGTTGACGAATCTGTTTTGACGCTCATTGGCAGCAGCTGGGACGGTCAGCCCGTGTCTGGAGCAGCCCAGATATTAGCTTCTTCGAGGGATTGTATCACTACTACTCCTAGTATTATGATGAATATGACTATAATGATTGCTATCTATTGACTATTCTTATTTCTCTTCTATATGCTATTGATATATGTATGTTAATTGCAATGTATAGCTCTCTTTATATATGTAATCATGTATGAATATAATAGACAGTAAATATGCATCTGTGTATGCAGGAGGGCACAGCTCTGTCTGTACACTTTCAGTTGGTTCACTAGGTAAGGACAGGTCTGGAAACTAAAAGCATACATAGAGGCCTATATACTCCTGTATAGCGCCTTATTCTATATACTACACCTATGAAATGATACGTAGCCGTATTGTATAATCCTACTTACTATATACAGTATATGATACCTGATACCTATTATAATACTTAGACATCCCTATAAGGTAATTTAGATAAGAGATGGTGGCCTGTATTTTTTATTTTATTTTTTCTGTGGCTGTGGAAAAGTGCTGTGGTCAGAAATGTGTTTGTTTTTCAAGGTTTAAAAAAGAAAAAAAAAAAAGTTGCCTTGAGAGTGAAGCTTACTCAAACGATTTTTGTCATTCATTACAGCTTGCATACAAGGTTGACATCAGTCACACCACCGGAGTAGCACACAGGACCTGGAGTTGCTTAACAGACACTTGTTTGATTTACGATGACCTATGGCTAGTATTTTTAAAGCTTTATCAGTTTGACAAGTGCACAGTAATTTCTTACTTTTATGTGCATTTCAGCCTTTGCGTTCACATTGAAGAAAGCTGAATTAAAAACAAATTTGAAGTGAATGTCCTCCTCAGTGTTGGAGAAAAGCCAGAATAATTATGCAACTGACACAGACTGAGACAGGGAGAGAAATGAGAACTGGATGCCTGTGCTGGGTGTTCTAGGTGTGTCGTTGCAGGGACAGGAATCGTGACAAAAACGCTTCTGGGGAGCCATGGGGCTGCAACAGTTTCCCAGGTAACACTCACAGAAGCAGTTCAATGTTTATTTAGTCACATTAGATGATGATTTCTAAACAAAGAACTTTGAACCCACTGTCAAATGCGCCGTGTGGTTCTTTTTATGATGAAGTCTGTAGATTTGGTCATTGAAGTCTATAGATGTGGAGCAGATTTGGTCTGTTTATCCTGAGCTGCATTAGCGCCACCCTGAACTTTATGATCGACGCTGGAGACCAGTTCAAACCAACCAACTGGTCCAATTCACATTACCATCACTCCTGGAGAGCGTTTTTTTTTTTTTTTTACTTTGAAAACCTTGAAAGGGATTCAAGCTCAGCAGATATACTTACCTAAGAAAGGCTCTCCCTTTAACTTTTATCTTTTATATCATAAATACAGCATATGGCGCAACAGCTGATTCTTCCCCAATACTTTGTTTTTCTAATGCTCAGTCATAACTTTTATAAAAAAAAAAAATGTTTTTTCTTCTGTAGATGCCAAAAAAACCTCTACAAAATAAACCACTTATGGAAAAACATTGTATTAATTTGCTAACACGTCAAAAGTTGTTGATTTTTAAGTTTTCTCTTGGATTTTGTTGTGTGACTTGAGGGTTATTGTATGTTCTGGCAAAAGCGACTATTTCACCGTTACCTGAGATTGTGAGTCATATCTGGTCATCGCATTGTCCTGGAGTTACATGAAACTTTAGCCGTGAAACACGTTTCTGCTCTACAAATGTTCATGTGACAGGCCTCGCACTCCTCGCCACTGCAGTTTGTCCTTGATATGCAGCACCAACACACACACAGCCACAAAATCAGTCGACAAATTAAAGAAATGTTTGCCATTTCAGTTGTTTTCACAATTTCAATTAAAAACCAGGGTTGTAAGAAGTGGGGGGAAAAACAAGGCCTCTTTTTGTACTGTATTTTTTGATTATTATGTTCTATGGGTTTTTTTTTTTTCCTTTCCTCTCGACATTGTTTTTTCTTTCCTCCTCCCTGGTTGGAAGTTTATGATCACACAAATGGACCAAATCTCTTGAAAGCATTTAATAAACTGTTTTAGAAAAAAAAAAAACACGTGCATCTTCAGTTTATATTCATTAATTCTTGAAGTGGTCTTTGGAGCTGCAACCAAAACCTTCATGACATGGGTTGACAGATGATCACAGACCCGTCCTCCTGCCTCCGATAAGTCCCTAAGTTGTTTTCTTCTCACGTGTCTATATTGATCTTACAAAATATCCTGGCACGTGTCGACACGGTTCCCTGACCTACACGAGCCTCCTCATCTGCAGCCATGCATGCACTTTGTCTGCAGAGACGGACTTCAGTCCACTTGTGTGACACCTTTTCTCTTTTTCTTTAAGTGGACCATACAATTAACAAACAAACGTGTGGTTTAATGCAGCTAAACGATGTCTGTGTCCTTCGTCGGGCTCGTGCTGGCGCAGAGCCACGGCTTTAACACCTTTACTTCCACCTTTCTTGCCACGTCACAAGTCTTGACGACAGAGATAAACACATGCCTGTCATGTCGGACACCGGTTATGCCTGAAAATGCCACAGTTGCACAACCGTCCTAATTTAGACACGTTACTACTCCAGTTGCAGTTACAAAGATTCCAGTCTTTTTCCCGTATGCACAGGAAGACAGCCTTTATTGAAGTCCTCCAGGCGTCGCTGCCTTTCTGCCGCCAGCGCTTCAGAAGCGCCTCCGCCAACGCCGCGACGCCCGGAGTTCACACGTTTTCTCCTCTTAGATAATCTCTCGGGGTTGGCCGGCAGCGCTGGGACGAACTCGAGCATTGGCCAATTAACGTTCTTCCCTTCGGGGGTCGGAGGGGCGGGATCTCGTTGTTGATTGGCCGAGGAACGCTGAAGGGTTGGACTTGGTTAAGTAAGTTGTTGCTCGGGTTTCGTAGTTAATCCGTTAAAAGTTTCAGTAGGTAGGTCAGTCTGCAGCTGTGAAGTCCGTGTAACCGCGGCACTTTGAGCGCCCCTTTCTGCCTCCTCTTAATTGTAAAATAATTGCTCGTGCACTAGACTGGATTGCACCCTGCAGGAGAAATGAGTACAGAAATACCGGAGATTTTCAGGGCTCTCCTTGAGCACCCATTTACTCTTCCAAACTTTGATGATAATGGTAAGTAATCGCTACATTTTATTTTATTTATTCAACAGTCATGTAGCACAGAAAGGGTTGCTTTTTGTGCAGAAAATGTCTGAGTGTAATAAACTCACACTTTCTGGTACTTTTACAACAACTGCGTGTCTGTTGTGTAATTCTGGTCAGCTGAGCTGCATGAGTGCTCTGCCCCCCTGGCTTAATCCCAAAGGTTTACAGGTTTCATGGTTAAAACTTTAACAAAACACTATTTCTAGATTGTTTTAAGGCCGGAAACCTTTTAAATGCATACAAATATAAGTAGTCACTTTGTGTGTGTGTGCATGTCTGTGTGTGTGCGTGTGTCTTTCTAATGAAGCAAGAAATAAGGCAACATAGGGTTTTTGATGATTATAATAAAGCAGTTATAGGTGCTCCTACTTAATATTTAACAGAGTTTGTATATGATCTCTTGGTCCTCATCATACTTTGAGACATTTTTTGATAGAAGTGTCACTGAAGTTTGTAAAATCTTTCTAGAACCAACCTAATCCATGTGGTGTTTTCATCTGATAAATTAACTCTAAACACAACTGGAACCTCCTCCATTAACTAGTATTTTTTTTCTGTTACATGTTTTAGTACTTTGTGACTGTGGCAGTGCTGATAAATCTGATCTTATCGAAGCCTGTGTGGATCTGCGCATCATCTGCTGTCATCTGTCGGGTTACAGTACAGGGTGGAAGGAAGAGCAAGACAGATATGGTCTTAGATGGTTTATGATTAAATAACTTAATCTTTAGATTAATCAGTTTTCCTTTTGGATGAATCTGGACTGTGTAGATGATCGGATCAGAGCCGTGTAACATCCTTGTACTGATCTGTTACTGATGGCCCCATTTAACAGGAATTTGTACTAATTCTCAATAGGGTGTGTTTTGTAATTGGAGATTAAATATATTTGATGCCCTCTTTCTGATAAGATTCATGCAACATAAGCCATTACCTGTTCTCTTCCATATTGTTGAAAAGTTTATAGGAATTTTCCTTTTGACACTACCCAACATTCTGAGCAGTGAATAGGATAATGAAGTGGTTTGATTTAATTTAGTTTATTTTTGGTTTAAAATAACCATGTTGTACTCTTCACTCTAAAGATTTTTCTAGATGCGTGGGAGGACTAAGAACAGAAGGGATTTAAGCCAAAACCACAGCAAACTTGGATGGTGACTTTTTTTTTTTTCTTTAAATTAAAGAGCTATATGATCTTTAAACCTTTGGTTTTAGGTCTATATGTTTTCATCAAGGTCCATGGTAGAAATAGGAAAATTAAATGTGTTGAATTGTAATGAGCTCTTCAAACCCCTTCAGAGTGTGGGGACTGTCACACAGCAGTCTACAAAGGAATCAAACCATAAAGTGTGCATTAACTACAATCTTTGGATGGTTATTTATTATTTTTAAAACACAGCTGCTGCAAAACCATCAAAAATTAGCATTTTATCTTCTCAGACTTGGTCCTTTCTTGTTCAGTTCCTAGTCATAGGTCCTCATTCATTCACTCTGCAACTTAATCAACTGAAAGGCCTGAACAGTAGTTGTTGAACAATATAAGCATGTGTTGTCTAAATGTGAATGTGTTACGCTGCTTTCAGGGTGAAATTTCTTCTCCAGACTGTGTTTAGCCCTTAGTTCCTGCTCTGGAAATGGAGTAGCCCTGGAAGAGATTCCTGGAAAAGGTTCCTGTTGAAGCTGAAAATATGTTTTCTTTAACGGCCACGCGGACGTGCAGTGTAATTTAATTTTTCGAGTGGACTGCTCCTTTGTTCAATTTTTCCAATAATGTAATCTGCAGGCCATAATAAGAGGCTATACAGTCTGTAGGTGCTCCAGAAAACCAGTCCAGGCCAACATGCTGACATTAAGAGTCCAGATGTGACAGGACACAGATGAAAAATGTCTTTTCGTCTCCGTTTATGCTGTCTCCACAACTGATGGTCCCATGTGATAGTTTAAGATTTGTTTTCTCTGAACTTTGTGGTTGTGGCTTCTGTATTTTAAGATTGTGTGATTTACACAAGGTTTAGTCATTCTCTACTGTTGGTGTTGTGTTAATTACATTTTTCTCTGACACTATAGCGAGATGTATTGTGCAAAATAAGTTGAATTGTAGGAGCAATGTGAAAACTGTTTTGATTTTAAACCAATCCAATAGCCCTCCCTGACCCTAACCAAGCAGCTTAAGTGCCTATATCTGACAACACACCAAATGAAAACAAATAAATCGTAAATACAGACAAGGAAATCATAAAATCAGGAAGTAGCTAAGTAGCAGTAACCAAACTGGTCTTGTGATTAAGTCAGTTGATTACCGTCGCGCGACACCTCCCCCAAAGATCTTGGAGCAGCAATGCTCTGCATTTAATTCTGCCGCAGCCTGTACATCAGTTACCGTCATTAAAATGAGCTATGTGAAAAACACTTCTTTAGAGAGTTACGACAATTACGCTTGCACGAAAAACCCAGTTCAATGGAAACGCCCACCCCCTGGAGCTCTGCCTTTATTCATAGTTTATTGTCTTTTGCACAAAAGTGTCATAGAAATACGGCTATTAGATTGACTACAACCAGTTTGTCAAAGACTATGTGGAGTTTGATTTCACAGAGATTTTTGCATGCATTTTAAAACTACAATTTCATTTGGGTTAATGGATAGCTCAGTATGTTTAAATTACTTTTTTTTTTTAAATCTCTTGTAAAAAAATGTCAGTAAGCATGTCTTGCTGTCATTAAGATTAATAGTATCCCAACAAGACCACTGTGGTTGTGAAGAAAAAAACAAACACAATGGTGTGATGGATGTAGTTGAAAATGTTGCTCCTTAACATCTTTAAAAACTTCTCAAATAAGCAGGTAAAGGACTATGTAAATGTTTGTAAAGGACTATGACCCCTTATTGGGAATATTTTGTTGCATTTGCAGTAATGAATGCAACAGTTGACAGCTCTGGAATGATGAGGCATTTACATATTGACATTCTAAAATATTTGCGTAAAGGTGTGCCACCAATTTTACTCCATTAGCTTTTACATAAGGGCCCAAGAAAAGCCTGAAAGATTCCATAAAGGCATGCCCTCACATCCACAAAACTATCATGGCTGAAATGAAATTGTGACTCTACCTTGCGATGTGAAATGCAACGTTTGAGTTTAACCAAAACAGTGGTGGAAGAGACAGGAATACAAGCTGTACTGGTGGCTTTGGTTTTTACATCACTGTGTGCAAATTTCTTTAAGTGTTTGTCCTGCCATGTTAATGTCATGTGACTCATAACTGCGACTGATTTGTTGTCCTGGTTTGTCTGATTGCAGAGAAAAATCTTGACTCGGTGGAACTTCTAACTTAACAACTTGGGTTTTTAAAAATGTACAATACATGCAAAATGCCGCAAAACAAATATACCAGTGGGTACAAATAAAGGAAGCTAAACCTGTATCTGGATATTTGCTGTTTGTTGCCAGTTGGTGGCAGTGATACTTAAACACAGAAGAGACTGGGGAAAAGCAGAAGTATTGTGCAAAGAAAAGCCAGTATGTAAGAGGCTATAGTCTTTCAATTTACTCACCACTGCAGCCTGTTTTTCTGTTTGCAGTGGCACAAAGAGTAAAAAGTGCAGAATGGCCAAAACACAGCGGAAAAAACAGGCGCATTCATTTGGCCTGGTTCTGTGAATGAGGGAGTAAAGTAATAAAAACTGGCACATTATAGTTATTTATTTGCTTTTAAAGAAGTAGTCTAGGATTCATCTGAAAATCATGTCATTAAGACAGATCATTGCCAACACCCACTTGATGTTTCTATAGCAGTCATTGTGATTGCCTCTAATTCAGACTTGAGACGTGATGAAAGTCATATAAAAATGTAAGGTCGCTTTTGTGACTCTTAACTAAAGATGACCACGTGCTCATTAAGAAATGTTGGTCGGATTCAAGAAAACCCCAGTGAACCATTTCTCTGCCATGTATTTATTTTCTCTTGTTTCCAGCTGGTTATAGTATTTGAAACTCTATAAAGAACAAAGCAAATGTACTTAAGTCTCATTCACCGACCTTGAAGGACCTTATTTGCACATTTTGTGCCTTAAAATGTGACACATGTTCTGTGACATGAAAGGGAGCTGGACTGCATGCCGTTTGTCTTACCATTACTACTGTAAGGACAACCAGAATAACCCACAATGTTCTGGAAATAGACGTGGAGAGTATGTCTTTTATTCAAACGGATCTGTTGGTTGAAGTAACTTGTTACATGATACTGATATTTGAATTTGAATACAATTGTTTTAATGCACCGTTAAAAAGAAGGAACTCATGTTGCTGTGTGATGCAGCAAAAATAACATCCATCCAATGGGTTTAACATTAAAATGTTGTGCGACCAATGAGGTTCTGTCAGTTCTGTCCTGCTGGGTCGGTTCTATGTTGGGACGTGGACATATTTGCCCTCGTCATGTCTGCTCAGCTGAAGGAACGTGTTTAGGAGTAACTGAAACCTCAAGGTGTTACTCCTGAAAGCTGGCACCATTTGATGGAGCCAGCAGATGTGCAAGCTCTGTATCTGTGCTGCACGTGTCCGTGCACGTGCACGTGAGCGCCTCGGGGCGGCAGCACAAAGATCGTCTGTTAACACGAGGAGGTCGGCGTACATAATTCATCAGAAAATAAAGCTGCATCTTGTCCTAAACATTGATTTCTAAAGGCAACACAGTAACAAAGGGTTATGATAACTTGCATGTGTTAAAAAAAAAGCATCTGTTTGAAAAGAGAAATGTGAGTCAAGCGAGGGAAAAGATTATGGGTGTGATGTGTTTGATGTCGCGTTTATGCCTCGTGACACGTCTTACGTTAAAGTATTCAGTGAAACATATATAACTCGGTCAACCAATGATAGCACAGCTTTTTGTAACGACCCCCAGCCACACCCACAACAATATTAATATTAATGAGTTGGGACACAGATCACCTATCGTGATACACCAGGTTGGGCGTTCCTGAGCAGGGGGCGCGGTTTATTCTTGACACCAAAACCTCCCACCCACCCAAATTACCGTGGAAGTCAGTCAACGAGGCAAACCGTCTCTGGATGCGGGTGGTTTAAGTCAAATTTCAGAGCTTGGCTGTTGAGTTTTTAAAATATATAATATCTGCGACGGAATACGCTGTAGCTGATATCTGACGATATCAAAGCTAACGGGGCAATTCGACGAGTCGCTTTTTTTTAGCTGATTAATTCGTAGTTTGGTGCGAACAACAAAGGGAATTAAAAAAAAATGTCGGACAATCCAATTGTCATCACGCTGGAAACAGCCTCGGGAACCCCGAGCTCATTCCCGGTGGTTTTGAAGAAAATTATGGAAATGCCTCCGCCGAATATACTGGACGGTGACGACGGTAAGAGCGGCAAAACGACTGCGAGGAAGCGGCGGACGGTCGCCGCAGGTCGCGCTCTTGTGTACAGAAGCTGGTCGACTTCGACCACACAATCTAGACGTTTCTAGAAGGTTTACACGCGCAATTGTTGACACTATTTTCTTTTAAGAGACAATAAACTAACGATAGATTTTTATTCATTTTTTGAGAATGAATGTACAACAGGTGCTTGTACTTTTAAGCATATTGATGAGGCAGCTCATTTAATTTTACGTCCTGGTTATGTTAATATGCCTGTAATGGTGAACTAATGCACCACCACTTATTTATTCAATGTTTGTTTGTTTGTTTGTCAAACATTTTAGAAACCTTCAACCTGTCAAACCTTTTAGTGGTTTTTATTGTCGTCTTTTTGTGATTTTTAAACAAAATACAGGAACCTGGCCCTCAAACGTAAATAAAACGGAAACCTTATTAATTGCAAACGTCTGTATCGGAGTTTCCCACTGAACCAAGTCCCAGCTTGCTCCAGAAGGAGTTGCACTACATTTGCTTGTATAGTAATTTTATTATGAACATATTATGTGGTCTTGTTTTGTGTGCATGCTCTTGATATGGGTCACATATTATATCGATATTGTTTACCAGTGTGGGGTTTTTCAGTGGCCAGTAGTTGGACTTCCTCTGTGCTTTATTTTCTGTTTGTTTTTATGAAAAATAAACATCAATAATAATTTTGAATAAATAAATAAGATAAAACAAGACAAATGTGGCTGATTCTTTTGCACAGTATTGTAAATTGTGTTATTATTCTGTGTGCATATATTTGATCAGATTGTGAACGGGGGAGTTTTTTTTTTTTTTTTAATGTTTTGAATCAGGTGTGTTGTGGCAGATGTAGGTGTATGTGTAGAGTAACATAAATTAATAACCCAGATGCTGGGACGACTTGGACAGTGATGGATTTCGAGATGATCACTGTTACTTGTAGCACTTCCTAGTTTTGATGTTATTGATGAACATCCCTGCTTATGTCAGTAATCTGAGCATTGCAAGTATTTATTTTTTTTACCCCTCAAATTTCAGCTGATGGGGCATCATCTCTGCAGTGGAAAAATAAATACAAACTTATTTAGGATGGTTAAACTGTTATAAATTCCATAAGCACACGAATGTCATCTTCATATTGTTATATCTCTTTTAATTCAGACACCGAGAAGGAGAAGCTGGGTGCCGGAGATAGTGTGGACCTGGGTGGAGGAGTGAGTGATATGGGTCCTTCGGCTGCCCTAACCCCGGCTATCTGGGATAAAACCATTCCATATGATGGTGAGAGCTTCCACCTGGAGTACATGGACCTGGAGGAGTTCCTGTTGGAGAACGGCATCCCAAACTCACCTGAGGAAGACGACTCGAAGAGCAACCCTGAAGTAAATGTGACCAAGGCAGCAAAAGTAAAGGTCACTCCCTCTGCACAGACCGAGGTTACCGAGACAGTGTCACTACTACCGATTCAGGAGCTGGACAAGTGTGAGGAGGTGGTGATCATCACCAAGTGTGACTCTGACATTACCTGTGATGTTATTACAGGTGAGTGAAGAGTGAGAGGATCAGACAGTAAGGCTGCTTCTGCTTGTTTTAAAAACAGCAAATCAGATAATTGAACCAGTTAACTAAAAAAAACATTAACCCAGAAAGATTTTTTTTTTTTTTACTCTAAGTAGGGCAGTAGTTATCACAAGTTCCTGTCCCACACACAGGAAGTAAAGTGGCTTTAGGCAGAGATGCACAGCAGCAAATGCTTCCTTCATCTTCATCTTCATTACTTCTGACTAGGTTTTATCTTTACAAAGCTTTCTTGAAAGAACAAATTCTGATCTGTTCTAAGACAAACAGATCTGTTGATAATCTTTTTTTTTTCCATTTCATTTATAGCCACTTTTATTTCAGTGTTTTGTGTTGCCTTCCTGTCTGCTCAGAGGTGAACACTGACAAAGACAGAGCGACGCCCGAGCCCATCGACCCCGACGACATCGAGGTTGACATCAACTATGAGCCAGATCCTACAGACTTGGTCCTGTCGAGCGTTCCTGGAGGGGAACTGTTTGACCCTCGCAAACACAAGTTCAGTGAGGAGGAGCTCAAGCCACAGCCAATGATTAAAAAGGCGAAGAAGGTGTTTGTGCCAGATGAACAGAAGGTAAGCTGGAAGTGACTAACAACATCATTAACATGAAGTCGGCCGAAGATGTAGGCTTCTTTTGTGTTTATGCAACTCATTTCACGAGACATCACTCACTAAGGAGAGCAGATGCAAGCATCCTCCAGAGCTTCAGCCCTTGTGGTTGTACATTTGTGTTTGAAATCACATCCTGTTGTGCTTTTAGTTTCATCCTATAAGCAGAACTGAGATTCTCTTCTTGGCCCACTGTAAAACAGTACAGCAAGCTAAAACCAACATAGGTGAATAAAGTATATTCATTTACACATAAGATGACAGCCTTGGAGAACTTTATCAAATTAATGCTGGAACTTCTATTGTTAGAGAGTTTGAATGGTAAAGGAGTGTTTACTGACCACAGAACATGTAAAGCCTTGACATCCTCATGTCTTGTTATTTAAAGGAATGAAAAGCAACATTTCTCAGTGCTTTTATTTTTATCAGCCAGTTTCCCAGTGCAGCAGTACTTCTGGCGACTCACAGTGACTCAGCAATCTAATCATCAAATTGATGTTTACTTCCCTTCCGGTCCATCGGAGAACACTGGATTTGTTTATACACACAAAGGAGCCTGGCTGTCTGCCTTTTGCTACTCGGCCGAGTCAAATTGGAGCTCATGTGTTGTGATAAAAAAATCTCAGACTCAGTCCGAGCTTTTTCTTTCCTGTCTCACATCTCCAGGATGACAAATACTGGCAGAGGAGGAAGAAGAACAACCTTGCAGCCAAGCGCTCGCGAGACGCCCGCAGGTTAAAGGAAAACCAGATCACAGTCCGGGCAGCTTTCCTCGAGCGCGAAAACGTAGCATTGCGGTCAGAGGTGGCCGAGCTGCGGAAGGAGTGCGGCCGATTCAAGAACATCGTGGGTCACTACGAGACCAAGTTCGGAGCACTGTAAGGGACCAGAGAGAATGTGTGAATGTGTAAATGGACATCCACGTAGTAGACGGGACCGTATGAGTCCTTTGTTCTTAACTGATTGTTACTGATTGTTAATCATGTTCAGGCACCAGATCAGTGAACTTCAAACGCAAATTTCTAAGATGTATGTGTAAGGAGATAAGTTACAATACCAGGCTTCTGCTCTCAGATGAAATCTATCTGCAGCTACTCTCACACATGTACTAAACACATATGAATCATTTCCTCACTGGTCAGTTGTGGTTTGGCACCAACATGGAGAAGATGGTCAGCAGGATGTGTTGCAGAGTCATTTGTGGAGGGTTAAGAAAGAGGCTACGCTGGTCTGCAGTGATAACTGCAGATATCAATGTTGCTTGTATTGTTCTTGCAATATTTATCTAAGAAAGCGATACAGACTCTGACGCCCAACTCGACAATTCTAAAAGTGTGTACGTTGATGAATCCAACATGTCAATATGCACATTTGCTTGCAGTGAATTCTGCAGTTAGCAGTTCAATTCACACTTGAATTAAGACACTTTTGGCTTTTACATCAATATTGTTCAGATAAATTTTGTCTGACCCAGTTCAGACAATTATTTTTTGTAAAGCAATTTAAAAAAAAACAAAAAACTATTGCCTCAAACGCTTCTCCAACTTCATAGTGATCTATTGGATTGAGACTGAAGAAAAATGTGGAAAAAGCAGCTGAAATTGTAGTTGTAGAGAATCTGTCATGCAAGAACCAAGGCAGTTCTGGATGGTTGAATGAAAGCGTTTGCGATGAATAATGTTCCCTCTGCCTAACTTTGGAGGCTCTCCTTAGTCCTCCCTCTGTTATTCATCCTTGTTCTCTTCTCTTTCAAGAGCGGTGCCGGATGATGAATAGACAGCAATTGATTTATTCATTTATTTTGTCTGATGAATAAATAAATCAAGCCGTTGTTACGTGGGAATGCTAGAATCGATCTGATGACGACGCGGGCAAAGAGGAAAAGAGCATGTTTGAGGACATTACACATGTTGCCATGGGGATTTAATAGCATGTTGAGATATCATCTTTTCTTTTTTTTTATATTCAATGAGATGAATGTGAGAGGATTTTCAAGTGCTTCTTTATTGCGCTTCGTTTATGAGGCGAACTTTTATCATGTTTTGTACACTTCTGGCCGCAAGAGATCGTTTGGTTTTAAGTTTTAAAGTGCAGTAGGTCATATTTACATTGTTGTAGAATAGATAGATCAGTCTTCAACTAAGCTTGCAGGTATATGTCCATTTTCATTTTACGTTAAATAGTTTGTGTGAAAGTCTGGCTTTTTTTTTTTTTTCTCCTACTGTTTTGTCCACCAGAACTTCTGACTGGCATTTCCAAATAACTTTACCTTCTTCAGGGGATTATCGTGAACTGGCAAAAAAAGAAAAAACAAAGTCTAGCCATGTTCACTTCTATATGTATTATAATTCATCACAAGTGCGGAGTAAATGGTGTTTTCTCTGCTTTAATGTTACGTTTCTGTCGTCCTTGTACATCAGCGGACCTGCTTTTCTCGCTGCACGCCGTCTGTTTCAACACGTCCTCTTGCGTCATTAACGCCCCAGGAGTAAACGTGTAGACTCGGGCGTGCACTGTAAATACTTACAAGCAAACATAACTTTTTATTAAAATATTACATTTAAACAACATATTTTTGAAAACTCCATTTACTTGTGGGTCTTAAAGCGGTGATATTGGCTCTTCAAATGTTGGAGCAGAGCGTCTCCAGCTCTCGTGCCTCTGTTGACCCGTCAGGCTGATTTCTGTCCAGGCTTGTTTTATTCTCCAAGACATGTAAGCTGACTGTTTCGATAAACAAATTTTTATTTTTTAATTGTATATACAGAGGTATATTACACCTAACTACAGGTCTAAATAATGAAGTGTGTTGGGGTTTCTCTTTCACAGATGAGGATCCTCTAACTCTCAAGTGTCTTCTTTATCTAAAGCCATTTCAATGCAGCGTGCGTTTTGTATTGTTGCGCCAGTCGTCTTTCCCTCAGATGATTTTACTGTCCAGCTGGGACAAATGTGATGAAAAGAAAAAGGGAAACTTTCTCTTTTCCTGTTGTGCTTCCATCCATACTTTTTACTAAAACCGATTTAATGATACGGTCTTTCTTTGGTAAGACTTCACAAGTGTGAACAATACAGCATCAAGTACATCTACAAGTTGACATTTACAGGGTTTTAAAGAAATATATTCCAGGCAACACTCCAGATATATTCACTACAAGTCTGGCGCATTTTATTAACGTTAGAAAAGTGACTTAAAAAAAAAAATTTGGATGTAATTCTGACAACTTTGGACTTGTTTCAGTAATCTTTTTATGCTTTCTTCTGTAATAAAGGCTGCACCTGACTTCTCAGCAAGTTTCTGTTACATCTTTCAATTTGTAAAGAAAAAAGGTGTTTTAAGTGTGACAGTCTTGTAAATATTGTATGTGTAAATAAAGCCTTGCTGACATAAGTTAATGTTTTGTTGGGGGTTTTTGTTTCCTTTTTTTCCCTGAATGAGCATTATCATAATTTGGCCAAATATTCAAGTGCCCCTTTAAAAAAAATAAAAAGTACAATTGCCTATTGGCCTTATCGCAACCACGACACGAGTTTCAGTGGACAACTTGTTCTTTTATATTTATTTTATACATGATGATGCAGTTACTGGGAAGCGTGTGTTGAATGAGGTAGATGTTCACCAACTACTGAATACCCAAAGACGAAATTTGTAAAGCTTGCAAAATAAAAACGACTTGTGGAGGAACAACAACCAAGAGTTCAAGTCTGAGCACAGGCCGGTGAACTGAACTGAAAGCTGTCCCCTCGAAAATCCCAATTCTGCCCCACATTTCAGCTTTGGAAATGACCAAACACAAATACAGAGACAGAAATATAAAAGTCAGCTTTATTGACAAGTCAAAAAAGGTCTCTTGGAAGTTTTAAACAAAGCAAAGAAAACAATAAAACTAAGTCAAAGTCTGGGCTGCAGCGTCTTCACCTCTTCTTGAAGCCATACTTCTTCCTTTCATAGAACAGATCTGTTTTGGAGCTGCCCAAGTTCACGATCTTAGGACATCCGTCCCGCTGCAGAGGACATGAAAGACAGGAGGGGAAAACTGTTCAGAAAGATTTTCATCTCGGGAGAGGGTAAACATCTTCAATGTGCAACAGGGTCAGATTCTAAGACCTGTACATTTTCAACGCTTCTTAGATTACAGTAAAAAAAAAAAAAAAAAAAAAAAAAAAAAGAAAAACAAAATTATGTGCAGGAAGAAAAGGAGGATGCTCACATCTTTCTCCTGGATGGTGCACTCCTTACAGTAGTAGGCATCGGACACACCGGGCCCCCCACAGATGACGCAGCGTCCCTGATAAGACCCGTAGTTGCACTCGTCACAAATTCGCACTAATGTGCACGGTCTTACGTAAGAATCACAGATGACACACTTTCCGTCACCTGGGAGAAGCAGGGAAACAACAGACCAGATAAAAGGATTAAGAGCCGACCACCGGATAAACAGTTTTGATAGGAGTGTATTTGCCGTGGGTTTCAGAGCCAGTATTTTAGATTATATGTCCTTAAGATAACTGATACTGAAACTGCGCAACGGCAACAGATGTGGGTTTTTCTAGAGTTGTAGAAATCATGTTTTTATTTTTTGCTGATACATTGAGACAATTTTTTACTCCCAAACCACACAACAGGTTAATAATAAAACGATGCACAAATTTGCTTAAGCCTTTATTCAATAAAAATTTTAACGCATGTCACATATTTAACAATACAGGCCCGCTATTAAAAATGGCCAATAACGCTGTTCACATTTGGGGACATAAACTGCCTTTAATGAGGCCAAATTATCACAATCCAATCAAAGTCTGTGGTTTCACAGACAAGAGTACAGGTAGTGGCACCGTTGCCATCTTTTACACCTATGTTCATGCTGCATTCGCTGTTAGTAATATAAAGTTTTAACATCAATTTCAAAAAGGCGCAGTCACAGCCAAATTAAAGAAGAGATGTGAAAGATGGAGCATCTCACTCCACAAATAGTCGGTTTAACAGCTATGTTAAGACCTGATACTCCACCTCTTTGGTCCAAAGCGCACCACTAACATTTTATTAATGCCACAGTAAATGATGTGAACATTTGATGAAAGGCTACAGCCCGTCTTCTTTTAAAACCAGCTGGAAATTTGAAAATGTTCTCTGCCAACATTGTTAAGTAACAATGAATCACTGTTTAACACAAGACACAAAAAGTAGTGGTTATATGGAATAACTTCACTCCGACAGAGTTTATCAATAACCTTCTGTGACTTAGGTGAGGACGATTAAACAAGTCATGCTTATAATAGTACAAGTATTACTCAATTAAATTTGAATCAATGCGGTCCACACTTTCTTTCTTGCAGGTGTACACACACACACACACACACACACACACACACACACACACACACACACACACACGAGTGAAATAAGAGTGACTATCATTAATTGCCTATACTTGACTTGCAAATGTTAGTCTACAACATCAGACAGCTGCAGAAAACAAAGAACCAATCGCAGTTACTATAATTTATTTATAATTCAGAGTACAAACATAAAGCGAGCCAATCAGAAACTGATTAAAACAATCAGATTCATCTTTTTTGGTTTAAATTACCAATATTTTGCCTTATTTTTTTTTTGCTGCTTGTTCACTGCATTTTTAAACTCTAACATTTAGCTGGTAAATGCAACAAAGTGCATTGTGTGAACTTTTAATAGTTTATTTAAAAAAAAAAAAAAAGATAAATAGTGGACCTGTTCGCTGCAAAATACAAAAAAGGTAAAACTTACATTTCTCGCAAAGTCTCCCGATAGCTGCGAAGTGAAAACAAAGAGTCAGTTGGTGCATAAGTGTAAAGTGAAACTCCGTAAGATGTGACATTAATCAACTAAAAGCACGGAATTAAAGAAGTTTGCAGGCTAACGCCGATGCTAACACATTCTGAATGAAGTCCACGCTGGAACATCAACACGACGACAACAGGACACGTTAGACGCCAACAAAAACACAGTGAGGACTACTAACAAAATAACACATATTTAAACATACCAACACCAGCTTGTTTTCGGCAAAATATCAAATCTGGGTGATGTTTGGCCATTGTCGGACAACGCGCTGTAAGCGTTGATGGCGCACGTCTCCCTCGTCTGGATTATTGGCGGTTGGCAAACGCCGCGTCGGCGCACTACTGCCACCAGCTGGCGGAGTGGCGAGTAAGAATATCGAAACAGAAATTAGACCCTTTTAGTTAATCGATGGAAACGTTTTAGGGCCACAGTTAAAGAAATAGAAAGGGTGCTTGATTTTTTTTCTTTTCTTTTTCATTCATTATGATTTTTCCACTTTTTTCAGTAGTGAGATAATCAGAAAAGAAGTTCGAATTCTGACTTTGAATAAAAAAGTGAGACGTCTAAAAGAAAGGAGGCAGCCCCGACATTTAAAACCACATTTTTAAGAAACCACTGTCCTTACTGTTTTCTGTGTTAAAAGCGTTAAAATAAATCAGAAATGTATCATATCACGTCTAGTCAAGTCGGTTTTATTTATATAAGACATTTAAATCACAGATCCAAAGATATAACATAAAGAAATAAATTTTACACAATAAAACAATATTAAACGATTTTTAGATAATTAATTTAAAATTTAAAATTATAAAATTAGATTAAAAAAAAATTAATAAACTGTTACATAAAACACTCAATGTAAGATGAAAGCCAAAGAGGAAAGTTGAAGTCTTTAATAAAAACTTAATAAGTCCAAATGTGGGTGCAGCTCCTATATGGGATCATTATTTCCTTAAAAACTCCAACCAGTGAACACTCCTGAACACACAGCACACGCACACCACCAAGTAATCGAGTCGTGTTATTTATTAGAAGACCCTTAATATAAATCAAATTATGTCCATTAATGTGTTATACTTTTTATTTCATGATCATATATTTAAAGTATACAAATCTTGAACAGGGCACGGACACGTCAGTAACAAAGACATATATTTTTGCGGCTCCCCTTCCCACATCTCCAGCATCTGACCCACCTGTCCAGAGGAGCAGACAGTGGGGTCCTCTGCGCTTTGGCATTCGTACCAGCTCTGTTGCTCAAGTGTTTTTGTGTTTTGATGACAATTAAATTTGAACTGAGGAATAGATGTGCACTTTTTTCTTTTATCAGTGTTTAATTGATTTGTAAATGGTGGCAACATTTTAAAAGGGAAACCTGAAATTTGCAGCCATAGCTGGTATAGTTAACTTGTAATGAGGGGTTGATGTTAAATGTTTGGATTTGAGGGGGGGGGGGGGGGGGGGGGGGGTCACTGCTTTGATTAATCTTTGTATCAATAGGAAGCTATAAATATAGGAATTGATATTTACTCCAATAAATAATCGAAAGGGCTTCATTTGTAAGGGGGAAATAAGTTTAGGTAGGTAAGAAGTTAGGTAGGTAGGTGAGAAGTTAGGTAGGTAGGTGAGAAGTTAGGTAGGTAGGTAAGAAGTTAGGTAGGTAGGTGAGAAGTTAGGTAGGTAGGTGAGAAGTTAGGTAGGTAGGTGAGAAGTTAGGTAGGTAGGTGAGAAGTTAGGTAGGTAGGTAAGAAGTTAGGTAGGTAGGTGAGAAGTTAGGTAGGTAGGTGAGAAGTTAGGTAGGTAGGTGAGAAGTTAGGTAGGTAGGTGAGAAGTTAGGTAGGTAGGTTTCGGAAATGTGAAATCAAGGCAGAAATATATATTGATAAATAGAGACCCACGCAGACGAGTGGCGTTGGCGTAGTGTGAGCGGATCTGGCAACCCCTTGTTATATACGGTCTATGTGCAGCCCGAGCAGATCTGGTAACGGTCACACGATCCCAGGGACGTCCAACACAACGGCCCCTGCTTTACTGCCATCAGATATCTTCTCCAGTAGATGGCAGGAACACACATGTTGGTGCTGTAAGACCGAAGAGGAAGAAAAGGCGCTTTACAATTGCGTGACGTCACCACCGACCCTCACATCTTTGTCAGTGAACAAAATGGCAACCTACTGTCTCACTGTCGCCCGGTTACAGGTAAGACACGAAAAACACTCCTTAAATCGGATCTACCGCCCAGAGACCGGTGGCACGTGCCTGCCTAGACAGCGCTCGTGTTTTCTGACGTCCTCCGACGCAGTCAGAGGACTGAGATTTGCGGCTGACTCGGCGGCGACACCGTCCCCGGCTAGCGGCGCAGGTCGTCGTGTCCCGGCTGAAGACGTCCCGCAGGGCTCGGCCGCCGCCGACCGCCACCGGCCCCCGTGTTCAGTCTCTGCCCTTTCACGACGTCCTGCCACAGCTGCTGTCAGACGCGGCCGTGGTTTGCGTCGCTGTAGCGGCTGAGCTGGGTTGAGTGTAGCAAGGTTACCCGCAAGGTTAGAGCTGCCGGCGGACGGACGATGTGACACCCGCTGCCAACCAGCCTCTCTCCGCGTATTAACAACACCACAGCTGCCAAAACTCCGAACATCTGGTCCAAAGTGAACTTTGATCCGCGTCTCTTACGGCTTGCATTCACCATTACTCTTTGTTTAGACCCGTTCCTGTTATATTGACATACAATATGTTTATATTGTTGTCACATGACAACTATTTCGCGGTTCTGGTCTGAATATTCAATCGTTTACCTCTCTGTGGTGATCTTTTGGTAATAAATCAGTGTATTAGGACTTTACAAACCCCACATTGGGCTTCTAAAAGGTGTGGACTTGAATTGCATAACTTGGACTTATTCTCCTCAGTCACATGTTTGAGGACCTTAAATCTGCAAATCAACTCGTAGTTCACTACCTGCTTCTGACCTTTATGCTGTAGGCTTGTTAAATGCCCTGCTCAAGGGCACATGGACCAGACCAGAACATGGACCAAGCAGGCCTCTGAGCACAAGGAAATGCCTATAAACCTATGCCATCTTGGAGTTACTTCATGCTTGCACTTTATTTAAAATGGAAATTAACAGTTATACTTGTCTACTAGAGAGACAAATTGAAAAACTCATAAGATGAGCTCTTTGGGGAGTTAAACACATGTCTATATGGAGGAGGAGTCGGGCGTGGTATGCTTACTGACACATGACACTTGAGCAAGGACGGTTTTTCATTCGGAGGCTTGCCTGCTCTCATGGGGGCTTTGTTTCCATAGTGACGGGGTTTTAGGTGAAACGTTCTCCCAGCCTGCTTCGTTTCGTGTTCACAAATGAACATACACATTAGTGTGTGAGGGCTGATTGTTTTGTTTTTTCGGCAGTCAAAATAAATTCCATGCCCTGATAAGGATCACGCTTGTATGTTTGTGATGTCCCTGTGTCCAGCTGGCCCTGGGTCATGGTGTACGGCGCCTGCATGTATCTGCAGCTTACAGAGCCAAGGCCAAAGTGGCTATGAGCCGCTTTGAGCCCACTACCTTTGTCGGTTACGAGAAGCTCCAGTCCAATGTCGACATTGTGAAAAAAAGGTCAGTTTTTCACCATTGTCATCGAGTAGCCTTAACCAGCGCCCAGTTTGCTTTTTCTACATTTATAAATTCTCAACTCTGTCGCACTGAAACATCTTCTGCATCTTCTTTAAACACAGTTTGTTTTCTCTCCAGGCTCAACAGGCCACTCACACTTTCAGAAAAGATTGTGTACGGCCACCTCGATGATCCCCACAATCAGGAGATTGATCGCGGTCGCACCTACCTGAGGCTGCGTCCTGACCGCGTGGCCATGCAGGATGCCACTGCGCAGATGGCCATGCTACAGTTCATCAGCAGCGGCCTGCCAAAGGTGGCTGTGCCCTCCACCATCCACTGTGACCATCTCATTGAGGCCCAGATCGGAGGTGTTAAAGATCTGGTCAGGGCAAAGGTCAGGACGCTTTGTTCATTATTTGTAGGTTTGGGTGATTTATTCTTGGTAAAATGAGACAGAGCTGAACTTCAGGCTTGCTGCTGTTCATAGGAAGTGAACCAAGAGGTCTACAACTTCCTGGCCAGTGCTGGGGCAAAATATGGAGTTGGCTTCTGGAAACCTGGCTCTGGAATCATCCACCAGGTATTAACATATTTAAAGTTTATGTAGAGTGACGCATAAATATGACAACCATTGCAACGACTCTTAATTACAGGCCTATATGCTGACAGTGGTATTATAATATCTCTTTAGATCATCCTGGAAAATTACGCCTATCCAGGAGTGATGCTGATTGGCACAGACTCTCACACACCAAACGGTGGTGGGCTTGGTGCCATTTGCATTGGAGTTGGTGGAGCTGATGCAGTCGATGTCATGGCAGGAATTCCCTGGGAGCTCAAATGTCCCAAGGTTTGAAATATACAGCTCATCTCACCCAATAAATAAAAAAAAAAAAGTTTTCTCCATTAGTGGTTTACTGTTTTGCATCTCAATACTTCTTAAAACACAATTTGTTTCCCGTCCTTTTAAGGTGATTGGTGTGAGGCTGACCGGCACCCTCTCTGGCTGGACATCTCCTAAGGACGTCATCTTGAAGGTAGCTGGCATCCTGACAGTAAAGGGAGGAACTGGAGCCATCGTGGAGTACCATGGACCAGGAGTCGACTCCATTTCCTGCACAGGTCAGTCATGAATTTAAAAAAAATTATTTTTTTTTTAACTCAATTCTTTCAGCCACAGGCATGTTTTAAATATTTCCTAGTAGCTCTCTCACAGTAATGCACTTTAAACCAAGAAAACCTTAAATCCTGTTCAGACTGTTGACTTAAATTTAGAGGATGCCCAGTATGACAATTACAGTAAATTGCTACTTGTGTTGTTTGAAGCAGGCAGGCAGTGAGGGACACGGGGTAATTTAGGCTTGTTCAAATGCTTTCTATGGTTTGTCTGTGGACTTAATTGAAGGACTGAACACAGCTCTGCAGCAGCAGATTACACAATTGTGGAGAGTAAACTATAAATCTATTGTAAAATGGATTTGTATGGCTTTGAACACACCTGGTCAGCCGATTCAAGTAATAACGCTGTGTGGAATACCTGGATTTTTGTGACAAATCTACAAAGATGACAATATTAAAACCTTTTCCCACTCTTGTTTTTCTTCGTGCGTGCAGGAATGGCCACTATTTGCAACATGGGGGCAGAGATTGGAGCCACAACCTCTGTGTTCCCTTACAACCACCGCATGAGGACGTACCTGGATAAGACCGGCCGTGGAGGTATTTTTGGGACAATCACTTTCTGAAATTATTCATAGTAGTGCCAAAAAAAAGTACAGAAATGTGTCCGTAATTGTATCTTTAGGCAAATGTATAGATTAATAATTGTTTCAGGCATACTGTAAGTTTGATGTGTCCGTGCTTACCCTTCTCTTGTTTTTCTCTTCTCCTCAGAGATCGCTGCACTGGCTGATGAATACAAAGATTTGCTGGTCCCTGATGAAGGCTGCCAGTACGACCAGATCATTGAGCTCAATCTAGACGAGGCAAGTCATTTATAATGATAATAAAGTTAATAATTCTGGAGACGGTGGGAAGCAAAGGGCTCTGGACATCAGTCCAAAATAACTGAATTGGATCTGTATAAGGAGTTGATAATTAACTTCAAAATGGTGCATTCATATTATATTCATTTTATTTTTTTTAGATATGTTACTCCACTGTTGTGCTATTCAGTCCTGTCCTCTGTCATACAAAATCTTGCCAAATGTTTCTTAACTTTCTTAACAGTTTTCTTAGTTTGTTTCAACAAACTTATAATCTGTATGGATTTGTTTTTGTATTTTATGTAAAAACAAACAAAAAAAAAAAAATCAAAATTGTTTAAAGTCCAGGCAACATAGCCATGAATTGGAGAGGAAACAACAAGGCTTTCTGACAAGTGGAAAAATACTGAGGTTTGTTTTTCTGGGAATAACTTTCTAGACATTTTGACGTCTTTAAAACAAAGCTGGTTGTAACCTAAAACCTCAGGTATCATTATGTTGTTTTAGAGTAAAGGTCAAAGTTCTGACACACCTAATAATTCAAAAGCAGTGGGCTGGTTCGTCCTGATGTTTAACTGGTACACCTAAGTGGTAGTGTCATGAACTCTTGACTAAAACGGATAATTGTGTTGCAGCCTGTAAACTAGGAACCAGTTTTATTGGTTGAAATAAATCAACTGAAGACTACAGACGAGAAGCCCCGAGTTGAGATGGCCCTTGATGACAGCATGAATGTAGCAGTGTTAAACAAAATGACACATTTTCTTCTTATTCAATCAGTGAAACATCCAAAGATGACTCAGTTTCCCTCGGGATCAATAGTCTGTGTGCGTGCATGTGAGCATCTTGCATCTTTATAACAAAACATGACTGTAATAAACCACAGCAGTTCAGTATAGGTTACAGACTAACGAGTTGGGTTCAATCAGTTTTCTACTTCACCTGCTGTCCTGTTACGTTCTTCAGCTGAAGCCCCACATTAATGGACCGTTCACCCCTGACCTGGCTCACCCAGTGTCTGATGTCGGTGTCGTGGCTAAGAAGAACGGATGGCCACTGGAGGTCAAAGTTGGTGAGAACTGATACTGCGTGTCTACTACTATATCACACTAGTGTTATTTACATTTATAACCATTTTTTTCCAAATTGCTATTTTGAGCCTTCTGGTTCCGCTCCTGTTATAGGTCTGATAGGCAGCTGTACCAACTCCAGTTACGAGGACATGGGCCGCGCCGCCTCCTTGGCCAAACAAGCCCTGGACAAAGGCCTGAAGTGCAAAGCTCAGTTCACCGTCACCCCTGGCTCAGAGCAGATTCGTGCCACCATAGAGAGAGATGGTTATGTAAGTGTTGGCACACACACTCACAAAAAAAAAAATAAATAAAAAGAGGGAATTCTACTTACTTGAAGAATTGAAATGGAGAAAATGGAAGTTGAAGTCTGATTTTTCTGTAGGCCAAGGTCCTCAGCGATGTTGGAGGTGTAGTGCTGGCAAATGCATGTGGACCGTGCATTGGACAGTGGGACAGGTAGCTGCTCTAGTAACCTAAGAAGTGTTTGTGCCACAACTTTCAGTCAAAATTATTTTTGTTTTGTTTTTCTTTTTTGTAAATGAACATATTGCATGTTTCTTTTTAGGCGTGATGTGAAAAAGGGGGAAAAGAACACCATCGTCACATCCTTTAACAGGAACTTCACGGCCAGGAATGATGCCAACCCAGCAACACACGCCTTTGTGACCTCTCCTGAGGTAAACCCACTCCAAACCCGACCACATCTACGATGCCGAGAGTGCATGTGTACATTTCATAGCTAAACCTCTTCCTTATCTTCTGTCATCTTCAGATCGTCACCGCTCTCGCCATTGCTGGCACATTAGACTTCAATCCTGAGACAGATTACCTCACAGCCCCCAATGGTGAGAAGTTCAAGCTGGTGCCCCCGACTGGAGATGAACTACCAGCCAAGGACTTTGACCCAGGTCAGGACACTTACCAGCACCCACCTCCTGACGGCAGCAGTCTCAGGGTAGACGTCAGCCCTCAGAGCAACCGGCTGCAGCTCCTGGAGCCCTTTGACAAGTGGACGGGAAATGATCTGGAGGACATGCAGGTCCTCATCAAGGTGAGTTCGTCGAAGGGACATCAGCTTCCTGGAGGTTTGGCTGCAGCTGGTGATCAAATGTAGCCTTCCTTGCTTCTCCACAGGTGAAAGGAAAATGCACCACCGATCACATCAGTGCTGCTGGACCCTGGCTGAAGTTCCGTGGTCACCTTGATAACATCTCCAACAACATGCTGATCGGTGCAGTCAACAGTGAGAACGATGCCGTCAACAAGATCAAAAACCACCTCACAGGAGAGTATGGCGGAGTCCCAGATGTGGCTCGTCACTACAAGGTCAGTAAATTACGCCAGATAAAACCCACATGACTTTCCACTTTTGCTGCATGTTTATCATTGTAATTAAACATGAGGCAACACTGAATTCCATAACAACTCTCTTGTACCTTCCTGAACACAAAATATCCTCTTTCCATGTTCTCTTTAGGCCAACGGAGTGTCGTGGGTTGTGGTTGGAGACGACAACTACGGCGAGGGCTCCAGCAGAGAGCACGCAGCCCTGGAGCCCAGGCACCTGGGAGGAAGAGCCATAATTGTCAAGAGCTTTGCCAGAATTCATGGTAGAGTATGAACACAACACAGGGTGTGTTGACTTTTGCAGGTCTTCAAAACCACTCATGCCCCGTGATGTTCAGTAAACCAAGTTCTCCATTGGGGTGAAGTTTAGATTTGAAGACTGATTGGTATTTAGAAGTATTAGTTTCAGTTTAATTAACAAAATTGTGTCATTTGTTCCCATAGAAACAAATCTGAAGAAGCAGGGTCTCCTGCCTCTGACCTTCAGCAACCCGTCAGATTATGACAAGATCCGCCCAGATGATAAGATCTCCATCAGAGGACTTAAAAACCTCGCTCCAGGAAAGGTAAGTGGGCAGAGGATCAGGAAAAAACTATCTGGTTTTAGTTAACTGTCATCAGAGAAGACCTGCAATGATGGTTTCTTTGCTTTTTCTCCTTCTCTGCAGCCTCTATCTGCAATCTTGAAGCACAGCGATGGCAGAGAGGAGACCGTGGAGCTCAACCACAGCTTCAATGAGACACAAATTGAGTGGTTCCAAGCCGGCTCCGCCCTCAACAGGATGAAGGAGCTGCAGCACTAAGTATGAAGGTGGAAGAGGAGGAGTTTCAGGGTTGAACCGGGATGGTGAGGGTTTGTGGAGCGTGGGGTGTTTTTAATAGAGTGATAAGATCTGGATTAGAGTGAAGTTGTGAATACTTCTGGCTAAGAGTCAAGCTAATGTTGTTGATGGAACAATGGCATCTGGTCTGTGGTCAGATTTTGTTTTAGTTCAAACATTATTCATCAGCGCATAGCATTTTTCTTGAAGTTCTTGTAAGCTGCTGTGTTTCAGTCGAGCAGTGAATACTGGTTATAGCCTAAGCTGTATAAACAAAGAGGAGAGACACGCATGCATAAATGCTGTGGCCCAAGTGGATAAGTAAAGTACTGCCATGTGTTTTTTGCAGATGTGAACTTCTCATTGCAGCTCAGACAGCTGAAAGCAGCCACGTCGTTGCTTTAGGAACGTTTTTGTCAAATGCATGGCAATCATCAGCTTCAGACACTGTCAACTATTTGAACTTGCCGTTTGTTGCATCAGTGGGTCCATTTACCGAAGCTGTATTTTCAAGGATAAAAATAAAAAAAATAAACTCATGTTCATTGACTCGCACACTTAAGTTTAGCATGTCTGTCCCCTGGTGGCCCAGAGGAGGTACTGCAGGGTGTCAAAGCCATGGTTGACATCTGTTTGGTAGGAATTGTAAAAGGGGCCCTGACAAACTAACCTGTGTAATTTAGTAAACATCTGATTTATATGGTGTCTAATAAATTTATGATAGATAAATATTGAACAAAGTGAGACCATTAGACATCTTTTTTTTTTTCTATCCTAGTCTTGCATTAAAGTATATTTTCATCTTTACAGAGCAGTGTGTAAAATTTAAATGCAAAAAAAGGTGTTTGTGTAATTTTTATATATATATATATATATATATATATATATATATATATATATATATATATATATATATATATATATATATATATATATATATATATATAAATAAATAATATTACACACACACTTTTTTTTTCTTTTTTCACCTGAATTGATCTCCTAATTAATCTCACCATTTATAAAGGTCCAGGCAATGTGCTCTTTCTTTCCCGTTATTTATTTATCTTTTTTTTTTTTTTTTTCCTGCAGCAGGTCTAAATCCTGTTTTAATTTTTGTGTAAGGCTTTTCACTTCATCCACATAGTAAACTTCCATCCTGCACTTTCAGTGCCCTTTTTTGTAGGGTATTGGGCCACTTTGTTTTTGAAAGTGTGTGCATAGTCTTTTTATAATAGTGGAGAGAACCTAAAAAGCTAAAATGAATCTAAAAATTACCTCTTGTTTTAATTAAGTCACAAGTAATGTTAAACAACACTTCACTTTCTCGTTCCTGAAAGCTTAATGAGCCTCAGATGAAGGCTGAAATCATCTTTCTATAAACGGCTTCATGTAAAGTGTCTGATTCTGTGTGCATTTGATTGTTTTTTTTCTCTCCCAGATTATCTTTTCTGTATGACAGGAACAACAATGGACTGTAAAATAAAATGTCACAGATTTCAAATTGGTTTGACTTTGTTGTGGTTGTTTATAAAAAAAAAAAAAAGGCACCTATTCAGTATTTATGCAACAACATTCTCAGCTCTGTTTCACTATAATTATGGAAAAAAAAAAAAAAAAAAAAAAAAAAAAACACAGATAGAGGTTGTCTTTACTGCTTTTTTTAAAGCTCCCCAATACAGGATGTGATACCCATGACATAGTTGAAATAAGCAAATTGTTCCTCTCTCACCGGATTCATTCATGACAGAGAACTTAAAGGTAATTGTTGTGTCCGGCCAGGTTAGGACTAGTGAGAAGTGGAAAACTAATAATGTTAAGCAGTACCGTTTCTGGATAGGTGGATTCTTCACATTTTAGATGCAGCTGCATGGTTCTGCATCTGTTCACAGATCTTGAAGAAAGCAAACTGAATGAGTAATGTGTCCCTTGCTTGTACACAGGAAGGAATTAACATCTGCCACATTCTGGTCTTCACTGTGAGGCAAATGTCATAAAGCCTTGTTCCACCAAGCAGCAGAGTGTCCAGTGTTTCTGTTTCAAAGATCAAAAGTTGTGAGCCATTACTCACCTATGTTGGGTTACTAAAACAACTCTAGATCTTTTATTGGATGGTTTAGGGTCCAAAGGGATCTAGCTAACCTCCTTGGACGTGGCAGCAAGAGGAAAAGTGATGAGAAATTGAAGAGATGGAAATTATGAATGGTAATCAAAGAACAACTGCCAAGACGATTCAAGGTGAAATGCAAGGTAAAGGTACATCAGTGTTAGATCGCACCATCTATCAGTGTTTGAGCCAAAGCGAACCTCCACGGCCACACTATTCCACTGCAAACGCTCTCCATGCTCCTCCCCTCCTCCACCGTGGATCGGACCACGTAGCTACTGGTTTCCATTGACATAAGGTGGGCGTGGTCTGCCTGGCAACGAGCCTGTTTGTTCCACCTGTCTGCAACATGACACTGTACAGGGAAAAAGCAGACTGTAGAAAAATCTGGACAATGTGTCTGTGATGTCATCCACAATTTCTGAAGGGTGGTTTTGAAATCTCAAGTCCAGGAACCTGATTGAAACGCACCTACCGTATGTCAATCAAAAGTTAAATGTGGCTCCCAGGTCCTTCTGCTGTTCTACACTAAAGGAGGGCGGTTACAGTGGATATTTATAGCAGAATATACCATTTTATATGCATTTTGGTGTCCAAATCAGAAATAACAATTGCATTTAGACGATACTGGGCTACTGATGAGGAAGTGATAATGGCAAGCCATTGACTAAACAGACTGTCAATCAAAAAGCTTTGCCTCATATCAGGAATAAAAATATTGTTTTTCACCCCCCTCCGAACTGCCATGGATGGAATCTCACAATAACAATAGAGACAAAATCGTTTTTTGATTCAGGCTGTAAATAAGTATATTTCTGTTGTAAATCTGGACATTTTAACCTGGAAGTCAATGGAGATTGACTCGCTTTAGCAGTCTTGCTCCAGCAGCCAATTAAGCAACTTAAACTTTAGCTACTTCCACATCGACCTTAATATGGAAGTAGGGGTGTATTCATGCCAGCCCTGTTTGGTCCACTTTAAACAGACCAGAGTACGTTTGCTCAGAAAGTTTGGATTCTTTGGGGAGGTGTGAATGTACTTGTCATTTACTTGTCATTGTCATTTACTTGTCATTGCCATTTACTTGTCATGCCACTGATACTCTTACATGTGCAGAAATCTGACAGTTGAAAGAGCAAGGGGGAAAATGTGTACCAACCACTTCCCATGCTGACTTTAAAAACCAATAATGTATCATGGATGTTATGTTACTTCATACAAAATGATTACGTTTTAGAAAAGACTTACGTGCACTGCAGATCAGAGGATATTCTGTATGGCCTCAGTTATCATTGCTAATGATGTCATCAGAAACACCTAGGAAGGAGGTGATACATTTAAAAAAATTGTGAAAAACCTTGTGGAAAAACGGTTCAGTGCTGTCACGCATACTCAATAACAATCGTCAATAAAGTTTGTACCCAAAATGAAAAAGTACAAAAAAAGAAAAAAGTATTTTAACATAGATCTTCACTTGTTGACATGGACATGGATGAAACAAACAAAATGACAGGAGATTATTTCAACATGCCATTAAAGCTCCCCAGGATGATTAATTAAGAAATGTTTCCATCCATTGCAGAGAACAAAGCCTCGACTGTAGTAAAGTGAAGCCCGCTGTTGTTGTGAGCAGCACCCCCTGCACCTCCGCCCCGTCCCCGCCGCCTCCTTTTCATTTGCTGCTCCTCCATCCCGCCTGCGTGTGCCGCATCCATACCAAGATCCCCAGATTTATTCAGCACATGTCACCACCGCTTTCTCCGGATCTAATTATATAATTGCCTTATATCGCATCAAAAGTCAGACCTTTCTCGCGTCCGGCGGACAGTTCGGCGCTTTCTAGGTAAGTAATCGTTTGATCGTTTGGGTTTTTGCAGGGTGGCTTTACGTGTCGGAGCCCTTTATTCTCTCTGTTGGGGAGTTGGCGTTGGTTTACGGTGGTAATGTGACGAAATCCCGGTCCGAAAGTCCTTTAACTCCCTACTCAGATTTGTTAATATAGTTTAGTTTTTTGAACATATTTTACTCCCAGAAAAGATTCTGTACACATTTTTATGAGCTTCAGAGCATCATCTCGCCTCTTGCTGCTACAGTGTGAGAATGTTCTGGAAACCTCCCGCCTGAAGGGCTCCTATTCTCTTATGAATTATTTACCTTCCGCTGCCCTCACATTTAGATGAATTATTACCATATACAGGCGATTTGTCACCCCCAAATGCCCTAATTAAAGTTGAAGAAGGACCTGACGTGTCTGTCATGCTGATGCCCTGGTTTCCGAGGGAGGTGTTTTTGTGGCCTTTTGTCTGCCTCCTCAGAGCTGCGGAAGCTCTCTTTCTTCGTCCAGTTCAGTCACCTTTCATAGAGCACTACTCGTGAGACTTTCATGACTGCTCGTTTAAGTGTGATTAGCGGCCTACTTGTAACCCTGTTAACGGGCTAATAAAAGAGGAGCTCAGTCAGTAGTTTCTGAATTATTTTATATACATGTTCACCCATCAGTCCTGTCATCTGTGCCACCACGATGGCAGGTGTATATGTTTAATGTCGCGGCATCTGCACTGATTTACAGCATACCCAGAGGATAAACTCTTCACATTCGTATTTATTCAAAAGAGTCGTGAAGTGGTCAAATTCAACAATCTGCCTGAACCCAGTGTTACACGTGTCGTTGCTATAAAATTTAAAGTTTACTTTTATACGAATACAAATAATTCACTTAGCATCTAGTTTTTTTTAAATGTGTCTCATTCTGTTGTGTGTAAGCAGGGATCCTAGAAATACAGAAATAAAACTTACTATAAAAAACGAGGGAGAATACAAATCTGAAAAGAATAAATGTTTAGTCCTGCAATGTGAAGTCTGAAACCTAGGTTTTCTAATTAGCCAATGATGATAATAGCCATAATGATATGACAAATTACTGTCAAACTGTTAATTTAATTTCAATATATAATTTAAAAAATTGAATTCTCTGTGTATTATTACATATGTCAAGTGCCCCCCGTGCCCACACACAAACACATATTTGGTGTGTTGGATAGGTGTAAGTTTATAAGCATTTAAAGTGTTTACAAAGTGAATTAGTTCACTGCTCCTGATGGTCTGGGGAAACTGTGGAAGTAGAGCACTTATCTCGGAAAGTGGGTGGTTCAATGTTGAAAGATCCTTGGGAATGACATTGAACCTCATATTTCTCTGCAGTGAATTCATGAACGTGTAAGACAGAGGAAACACTGCATAGACCAAGACAGAAAATCATAAACTAAACTGGGCTGTGTGAATGGGTGAATGTGGCTTGCATTGTTAGATTTCTGTCTTGAGTTGATCCTGACAGCTATAAAGTACGTTTCCATTAGCGGGAGTTCCAGGTAGTTTTTCAGGGGCTGCATCATTGATGCGTACCTCCATTACCAGGAATAGCCCTGCAAAACAATCCTTCAGGAACATTTGCAAGGCAAAAAACATTCGTGTAGAAGTGGAGAAACTCAGCTCAGCTTGTGTTGTCAATGGTTCTTGTGCGACGCTACAGTGTGACGGAGACAAACCATCAGATGCGGTGAGAAGGCGGCCGCCCCTTTTAGAGGTTCCCGTCTTGTGGGTTTACCTGGAACCCCTGCTAATGGAAACCCACCTAAAAACATGTTAATCCTGTGAAGCAGTACCACGTCTGACCACGTCTGACCACGTCCGACCACGTCTAAGGGCATCATATCTCAAGAAGGTTCACGTGCCAGCCCCTGGCGTAAGACACCTCTAAAGCCAAACTGGTATTGCATAATGTGCCAGACCGTTCCCACTTATTACCACAATATTGTTTCATTAAATCTAATTGACTTTGCATACAGTTTGTTTCGTAAGCGGTACAGTACTGGCTGTTTTAAACAGCAGCCTTTCAGAAAGTAGATACATAATTAGAACTCTATAAATAACCACTTTAAATGCTATAAAACTTTTTAGCTCAAGATTGAAATAAAAAAAAAAATTAAAAAACATTAATGTGAATCTTTGGTTGGATTTGCATTTCTGGCAAGTGGCTTGTATATTTCCCACGACAGACCCATAATGCTCTGAATCAGAAGCTTCTTGCCTGGGCCACTGTGGTCCACTTCAGATGTGGCCTCTGTCCTGCCACATAAGACTATAATTAGATTGTCAGTAAGAGGCAGAGAGTGTGATATTGGATGAGGCCTGTGGGATTCACTCAAACATATTGTCATCAGTCTTTCAAACATGCGCACACTTGCATGTAAGATTCACTAGGAGCAGGAGCCGATGAGCCCAATAATATGCCCACCTGCTGCTGAATTTTTATTACAAACTAGATTTTACTGTTGGAGCTAAACCTCTATTGAATAATGCCTTGTAGAAAATTGTGTTTGCACAAATTGTCATAATGATGACCCAGCAAATGATGCACACCTCCAAACTCCTTGTAATGTGATAAACAGGCTTCGTGCCAAGTGGATGATCGAGCTCATTCTCGCTCTAGAGTGGCAACAGAAAATGGTTCAGAGGGTAGATTACTGTTTTGCTGAATGTCACTATTGTGGAAGGTGCCGTTTTCTATTTAATCATGTATGATGGAGCCGAGCCCGGAGGAGATTGTTACACACATCACAGCGAGACCTTTACAAAGGGAGAGAAAACACAGCATGGAACGCCGAGATCTAATATCTTTGTTCTTTTCATTTTCTCACAGAGGCTTCCAGCTGTTACACACCTAGCTGTTTTCTACAAACACAGGAGAGATACACTCTAAAACACTTTGATACTGAGGGGGAACAATAAACATCAGCTGCACAATTTCAGCAACATCCTCAGACTATGTCATCATGACATTCAGCGATAACAAATCAAGAAATAAAGTGTAAATCAGGCACAACATTACACTTAGAAAGAATTTATTTTGACTCTTGCATCCAGTAATTAGAGTGTTTTTCATCACTGGAAGACAAGTTGTAAAAATACTTGCTTTGGATGTGCCACGTGTTGGTGAGTTTACTTGTAAATGGCAGTCATTATGACTTGTGATGATGCATTCAATGTTAAGTGCACAAATGTGATTTTTCAGCTTTCTAGCAATATATTTGCAAGTTAATTCGTTGTGAGATGGAAGCAATTGATCATCGCAATTTCCATGTGTCTCTTTCATCAAGATTGGGCAAAAATGAATAAGGTTGGTCATTATAAAATGTGCAGAAGTGATTGGGTGAAGAATGCAGCCATGCAGCTCTCACATTCTATAAAATTATGAAACAGTTATTTACGCTCTCCGAAATCCCCTTATGGTAGTTTAAATGGTAGATTCTTTTGATGTTAAAAGATAATCCTTCTGTTTATCAAAATGATTTGGAAAGAACTTTAATATCTAACTGACATGAACCAGCTACTTCAGAGTCCTTGTCCAGTGCACGATATATATAGCATCTATGACAATACAAAATTTCTCTTGGCGGTTTTCAGATTCCCAGAACATGAACCCCCCCAGCAAATATTGACGACACAATAGTAAGTAAAAACCTCCTCAAGTGGGAGAAAAACCTATAAGCCAAACAGTGGCAAGAAAGAAAGATAATTCACCATGCTGGCAGTATGTGACTATAAACAGAGGGCGAAAACTAATCAGAGATCTACCACAGCTGTGTTAATAGAGCATCATCTGTTTTAACTCTACCTCAGTGGGGTGTTCCCTTATCCATCTTTGTAGGTGCTTTTTTCATTTCAGTTGTCTCTGTAATTTCACTGTATGGGGTCAAATATAAGGTTCAGATTTGAGAGTTTCCATATTGTATCACTTATGGAAAAAAGAATTTTGTTTTATTCTGTACATCTCACGTCATTTAAGGGCATTGAACAGTTGAGTGGGCCCACCAGTAGGGTTCGTTCAGAGCCCCCTTCCTTATCAGCTGTTTTAGATTAGACCCTGTTATTATCCCTGGATGGAGAATGTGTGGCCAGTGTAAACACAAGGCGTGTTATTGCCTTCCCGGTGCCTGATGCTGAGTTGAGGGGAGGGAATGTGACTCGGTGGGGTGTTATGCAGGTTTGTGGCAAAAGTAGAAACCTCCCAACTCTCAGTACCCTGACAAAGCCTGTCTCACTTGCATCCCTCCCCACATTTCTATCTTCTTCACTGCAGGGTGCCGTTGCTTCATCGCTCCACCTAGAAGAGCTCATTTCCCAAACACAAACGCTAGTGCCATGCAGGAGGTGTAATCCTCCACCCTCTCCTTCTTCTTCGTGTGTCAGCGGTGAAAACTCAAGCCAAGCAAAACAAATTCAAACTTGTAGCAAACCGAGATGTCAGACCCTGATTCCTCCTTGCCGGCGGACTCCTCGCTGCCTCTGACCTCCCCACGCACCCCTCTGCAGCTCTCCTTCCCCTTCCTGAGGGAGGGCAGCCGCGTTTGGGAGAGGGAGAGGAAGCCGCCACAGCCTGGAGAGCTGCCCAGTCCACTGCCAACCAAACGCACCCGCACATACTCAGCGTGAGTTCATCTGCACTAAATTACCTTAATCATCATTTACTCTTCCACCGGTATACATATATGTGCCTTTGTTTGTCTCTCTTTGTCTGCAGGACAGTGCGAGCCAGATCAGGTCCTGTTTTTAAAGGGGTGTGTAAAAACTTCTCCAGATCTCAGGGTCATGGATTCATACGCCCCACTCATGGAGGAGAGGACATCTTTGTTCACATCTCTGAGTGAGTAGTTCCACTAAACAGTCAATTCTTATAGATTTAATCTGGTTTGATTTACCTTTTCTGTAAAAAATGTTTTTTGGAAGTTATGTTGTTTTGGTCTGTGACGAATGCAAGAATTTAACTCAAAGAAACAGTGTACGCACAAATCATTTTTGAGTACAAATGAGCAGTTTAATGAGCTGTGGTGTAGTGGGTCGAGCAGGTTTGGCTCTTAACGTCAGGGGTGCAAGATCGATCCCCGAGCCCTGTCACGTGGGTCAAAGAGTCTTTGGGCCAGATACTTGCCTCACCGCAACCACTAGGCTCACACACAGACAAAAGCAATCCAAATCCTACGCATGCAGGTCACTTCACTAAGGGATCACAAGGTCAGAGGGAAGGTTGTGTCAGGAAGGACATCTCATGTAAAATCAACTTCAATATGAACTTGATGATCTGCTAAAGCGAAAAACCAAAAATGAGCTGCTTTTTGAGCTGTTTAATAAGGACCTTTTAAAAAAGATTTATACTGGTATAATTGACTTCCTTCATGTTGAAATATCAGTTTTAACTTCATTTAAAATAATATTTCCTTACTTTTAGGAAGCATCGTTCAGCTCTCACAGTCTTCATCCATACTATCATCAAAAACCAGTTTTTCAAATAGGTTGGCTGAAAAGGACAAAACTTCCTCTGTTCTGCTTTTATAGCACAAAACATTTTCTTTTTTGTATAAATTATCACTAGTCAAATCAAATGAAAACATTTTGAATACAGGGAAATTGGGTAGACACAACTTAATTTATAATTTCTTTAAATTAGATGAACAGATTCCAGTGAAGACAGTGACTTTAATCTTTTTACACAGTGTCATATGAAATATTTTTATTGCCAAGGGTTTAAAAAAGATCTCCAACATAATTGAAATAGATAACTATATCGTAAAGACAAATCATGTAGGTGTATAAAGACCAACTTGTTTGACGCTAAAAAAACCTGCTTAAGTTTCTTTACATTTATAGACAACTTTAATGCACAAATATGACCTGAGTGGGATGTGTACAATAAGAAAAAAATAGAAATTCAAAAGGAGCATCAACTAAAAAAAAAAACCCCAGTGAACAGATTGGTGAACCCCTCATTTTTAACAATAACATGCTCTGGACTGGCCGGGGTTTGTGGTTGCTTAGCTGCCTGAGAGACTGGGCAGCTTGTGGTCATTGATTAAGTTATAAAATCTCCATCATATCCGTAAAATGCTTGAAGACAACGTAAGGCCATCTGTCACAGATGAAACTGAAGAGAAAAGAGGGCCACTTAGCAGGGTAATCATGCCCAGGGTCAAGACTCATTAACAGTCAGTTGAAATGTCAATAAAAAGTTATTTCTTCACTAAAATAAAAACAACTATTTTTAATGTTGGCACTGATTCAAAGAGAATACAATTTTAGCTTAACAACAAATATGTAAGGACCCACCCACACACTCCACCCCACCTAAAATATAAATAATTGACTTCTTGTCATGACTGTATTTGCCAGAGTTTTTATTATTGTATATAGTTTGGAGGTGGCATCAGTGTGATGTCTGCGGGGTTATGAGGGTCACTGACAGAGATCTTTATTTCTCACTGTACCAGAGCCAATCCCAACTCCTACTCATTTCCGTTGTACAGATTACAGCTCTAGGTTCAATAACCATACTACACATCCAGAAAGCCATGCTCAGCAATGAATGAACGAGTACTGCTTTAGCCTTCTTGACTTGTCATATTTCTAAAGGTATGTCTTTTTCTTTGAACAGCATTGACGGGGAGTACGTGCCTGTGGAAGGAGATGAGGTCACGTACAAAGTGTGCCCCATTCCTCCCAAGAACCAGAAGATCCAGGCTGTTGAGGTGGTGATCACCCACCTGAATCCAGGCACCAAGCACGAGACCTGGTCGGGTCAGATCATCAGCTCTTAGAAAAGCACTTCAAGGTGGCACAGCTGCGAAGGCAAAGAGGGACTAGGATTTAATTTGAAGTTTTATGTTTTAGTGGGTATAAGGTAATGATAGGACCAGGTCTGGGGAATGGGGGTGGGGTTGGGTGGGGGTGGCCTTTAGTATAGTGAAACTCGGCCTGAGATGGTTTGATGTGGAAGGTGAACACTTCAGTATAAAGGATAGGTTAGGCTTGAAATTAAGCTTTGAATGTATTTGTCTGAATGTTTTCCTGTGGCAGTCATGATTTTGTCATTTAGGGTTTTACGTTTTGGTTAAAGGGGTTAGAAGTTGGGTTAGAAAAGCTGAGGTTTAAGATGTGGAGCTGAGAGTCTACACCAGCGTTGGACTAGGATTGGGGATAAAAATGAGTTGAGAACTCAGTGGTTGTTAGAGTTTAAGTCTTGGTTTGGTTGAGATGTCAATTACGCACCGTACTAAAGGCTGTTATGCATTTATAGCAAACTAAAGCCAATATATAAGAAATGTGTCAGTTTCAGTTTCAAGGGACCAGCTTGATGAAAGTGTCTAGTTTACTCCCAGTTTCTCCACTGATGCACACAGTGTGCCACCACTGCAGAAATTAATCCTTAAAAAAAAAAAAAAAAGAAAGCTTGAAAGCGTATATTTAGCCACGGTTTATCTGTTATCGTAACATGACGGGTGGAGGTAGTTTCTTTCAAGGAAAAATAAAACGCTCCCAGCTCTATATGTTGTTTACAGTAGCTTTTGATTTAACAGCAGAGCAGCAGCTTTTAAGATAGGCCTTCATAAAAAGAAAAATATTTTCAAGGCTGTTTGATGTGCCAGTAAAGAAAACCAAATGAGTGTCTCAAAAAGAAAAAAACTTTTTACGCACATTTAGTTTGTTAAAGGCGTTTCCGTCTCAGGAGTTGCAACAAGCTCTACACTTTAGGAATTATGTTCCTTTCTAATACTTTAGCACTTAGATATTTTGTCTACCTTGGAATTGTTCAAATCCAGTATTATTGTAGCCAGTTCCTATGACGGTCTTGGGTTTCGGTGGTAGAGACGGTACACAGGGATGTTGCGTTGGCCTGCCGCTGGATAAACCAGGCCAGAGGGTTTGTGTTTTGGGGACAAATGTGGAGATGGGAGGAGAGGGAAGGGGCAGAGGATGGAGTGATGATCTTTAGATGTACTTGGAGCAGATACAGCGAGGTCTGAAATGTTTTAAGGAACCAAGATGAAAATTGAAGTCAACATTTGTAAGATAAAGGTGAATCTTGAAGAAATAATTTGACTTTGTTTTGAGAAATATGCATATTTGCCTCTTTGTGAGAAGTTAGGTGAGTCAACTGTTATCACCCCACAGCTATATATAGAAGAGATTATATATGCGTGGGTAAAATTAAGCTATGACTATTTACCTTTGAATAATTTCTTTACTTTAGTGCACTCCATGGATTAAATTAATCTTACATGCACCACGTTTAGCCGACGCAGGGTTCGTACAAAGGAATGGTTCATGGATGGCGGTAGCGTGACGAAGTGATAACGGCTGGTGATTGGATGAGCCGACTGCCAATCAATCGTTTGAAATATAAATCTAATTCTTGATATAAACTCTCCTGGCGTGATACAAAAAAATTCACCCACCTCAGAGTTGTCATGCATGTGAAATCAAACGATTGAGACCAAAAAGGTGTTTTGAACCAGGCTGTAAATATGTTTATTTCTGCTCTAAATTTGGACATTTTAACATGGAAGTCAGTGGAGATTGACTCGCTTTTGGAGCCCCCAGCGGTCAGTCGAGGAACTGCAACGAAAGTAAGTTTCACATAAGCCTCAATTCAGAAGCGAGACGGTTGGCGTTTGGTCAACGCGGACTGGAAAAAGCCAATAGACCATAAAAGATCATGGACAAGCGTTAGTTCGAGTGACTCATCGGTTTCTGAACGTAGATCAATAGTTTGCTGCAGTCTCTGTAAATGTGACTGATGGTCAACATTTATCAGCACCGACTCGTAAAAAAATATGCTTAGGACTGTGGAACGAAGTACATCTTTTCTAAACTTTAAACAAATTTTTATACATTCTAAAAGAATGTCACAATAGAATTGTGAAACTATAAATGGTCCCAATATGGACTCTTTAAAAACATACACCAACATCTACAAGGACCATTTTTATCCTTTAAGCAAATATGCAAATTTCATCAACTGTTGAAATATTTATTCAAATAATTCACGATAAGAAACAAGAACCTCTTGCTTCTTCTGCTGTCTATATTTGTGGGAAAACTCCCACCTATGGGAACACCATCAGCTGGGAGAGCGGGTCGGAAAGGTTCTGAAGTTACTGAAAAATATATGAGCAAAAAAAAAAAAAAAAAAAAAAAAGCTTCCAGATGTAAGTTTGAAATGAAAGTATTTATTTATTGACTATTTATTTTCATTTGTAACAATGACAACATCAGGTGTTTGGTAATTAAACGCTGCATTTCTAAGTATTTGTTCAAATTGAAGCCTGTTTGAAAGCACGGCAGACCTCACTCTGATGATACTACCCTGTTAAAATCCCTTTGCTATGTCATGTCATTATAGACATGGAAACATAAAACAACACAAACGTAGACAAGCTAAAATCAGAATCAAGGTTTCTAATTTCTACATAATCTTTGTCTAATTTTTAAGGCAGTTTTGTTGTTTTGGAATCGGCATGTTCTGTACCGTTTGTCGTGTACATTGTGTTCATCGTGTGTCCTCATGCAGTAACACGACCAGAGCCTTCAGAGAGAGGTCGTCCTCACTTCACCTATGCATCTTTGAGTTCTGGTCACGAGTTTGACTTGATATGGTAGCACATCGTATCCGTTTGATTTATTTACTGTGAGACAAATTAGTTTGTGTTCTTTGCAGGCACTTTTATTTCTGTCAGATCACTGTGATACTTGTCTTTTGTCGTTAAGGAAACGTTTGAATAAAGCTTACAACTGAATTCACAAACCTGTGTGGAAATGTGTTTGGATATTAAAGGACTAATATTTTTCTGTGCTTTTTTTCCCCCCCAGATTATATTTGCTCTAAGCCTCAGTGAAAGGTTGTTATTTTAAGGACCCTTAAACCAAAGCTTATCTGCTCAGTTTTTCAGACAGCTGTGAGGAATGACAGGAACTCTATCTGCAGCGTGTTTTATGTCGACATACCGTCGACACCATCCTGTCCTTTACAGGACCTCTTTATTTAAGTAAAATATTTGTGCACACACAAAGTTGCAAAAACACTGGATATTTTACTTTCTTTCATCTCCTGAGTTCGAACACCAACATCACAGCACAAAGAGTTCAAAACTAAAGTTGTCATCTCCTAAGTCAGATCTCCTGACATCTTTCCTTGTCCTGATGACATTTTCCAAGAAGTGCTTAGTTCTAAGTGTTCAGGAAAGGGAGGCACTTTTCCTAACTATGTATCAACCGTAACCTGAAACAAGAAATAGGCAGTATCGGGAGAAGCGTCTGGAAAACTGTCCCATTTAACCTAGAAGTTTCCATTCTGGGAAGCCTGAGACCTCTTTTGTAAAAGACAGACATAAGGCAGATACTCAGCATCCTTTAGCACTTCATCATTAAATTAAATGATGTCTGATTCTCACTACTACTGTTATATTAATTTTGTTTAACTTCACCGGTAAATAAACTGAGAGACATGCAATAACAAAACTATATATACATTAACAATTAGTCTAAACTCTGGATTTAGACAGTATTTAAGGTATAAAGAGAGATAAAAGTAGACGAAGGTAGATAAACACATGGAGGATCATAATGGCAGAAATGAGGGCAGTTTGGTTCACCATGATGCCATGTTTGTTTACTTTTATGTTTTATATTGACTGTAAACCTTCTGGACTTCACACTCACACGGTTGTGAAGAGGTTGGAGTGTTGGATATATTTAACCTCCAGCTTCCCATTTCTCTTATCAAGTATAAATGAAATCAGCTGCTTTGACAACTGTCCTCCCACACAGATGTTCCAACCTGCCTGCATCGAACTAAACAGACAAAACATCAGCACAAATATACACTGCTAAAATACATTTCTAAGAAAGTAAGAATGCTTTGTTTCAATAAAATTAGAAGACCATTTTATATTATTTTGTAGGTTTTTAGAATTTTAGTCAAGAAAAATGTTTAGAACCCCATTGGCAAAAGTAATTTAGCTTAAAATAAGTCAATTTGTGTACTAGATTTTGGAATATTGGGCTTCCGTCTAAATTTCTAAATATTTCTAAAAGGCCTTTTTTTGTAGTGTAAATAATTGTAGGCCTCCACGGACCATTTATTAACAAGCACAAACAAAATCAAGATTATCAAGTGTGACTGAAATTTTTGGATGTTAGGTTGTGTTTGCTAAAAATATAAAGTCCAATCTTGTCCAGCTGGTGGACGCAGACCGAGCTGCTCTGTGAAGGAACATCCCACTGGGCCCATCGTGACCAGATGACTGGCCCTTGACTGCAGATGAGCTGGTATCTTCCGAGTATTAGTTCCACAGGGGCCATAACGCGGAGATCTGTACCTTTCAGCTCCATAGAAAAACCCTGGAAGATCTGGAACGTTCATCTGTTTTACGGTCTTTCTGCCGAAAACGTGGTAAAACAATGTGTCCAGTGTACGTGTAATACTGATTCCAGGTATTCCAAGAGGATCGGCAATGGCATTTGCTTTATTCCATTTCCCAAATCCAAACAAACTATAGCTAATTGTCTCGTTTGGACTAAGATGTCAACTTGATGTCCAGAAGATAAACACGGATGTGCTGCATCGATGACAAAACACTTCTGTTGTGAGATGGAAATGTACTGACACACTGACAGTTTCTGTCATGCTTGTTTGACCAATTAACTGACTTGAATCATTCAATAATTTAATTAAGGCAAAAAGATTGAACAAAAGCAGTTACATGAATAATTACTTTCTTCTGTCTTCCTCATTGGCTGGAATTATCAGTCATTTTCTCGTGGACGTACGGCTCGTACGTAGTGCAGATAAGCAGAAGTGCACGATAGTTTCACACTGCTGGGCTCTTATCTGCGATAAGTTTTATGGTCTGTTGAACCTTTGTTCTTCTCTTTCTTTTCTTTGCTTTCCTTTTAGGACATCGTAGAGAAATTTATAGCGTGTCTGCTTTCCATTTTCCTGGACGTGTGAAAACGGCTCCTTTCTTTTATTCCCTTCATTCCAGCTGTTGTTGTCTGAGGTGTTTACTTTTTATTATTTCTTTAGTTAGTACTAAGAAGTGAAATGCTCTGGGTGGGGTTGAATTTGTGCTGCAGTGATTGAAATGGAGGTAGCAGTGATTTCTGTTGCATCAGATCATATAAACCTTAAGCTTAGAATGGATTCGGCAAAATCAGTGCCACTGGCTCATTATCATGAGGACAACTATTCAACTGCTTTTTTTTACACATGTAAAACTGTAACTGCTGTGAGAATAGAGAGTTATCAGTGCTGTAAGCAACATCTGCATCCACTGAAGCTCCACGATGACTTCCAGTGACCCTCACTGTTACTGTGCATACCCACCTGCAGCATAAGTAGAATTGTAATTTGATGCTTCGTAAACTGTTGCTACCAAACTCAAGACCGACTTATGCTGGTCATGTTTTAGGGGTTTTCCAGTTTCAAGCCTCTGATTCGGGAGACCTTTGCACAATAGCATTGAGAAAGGTTTTATAGTCTGCTTCTGTGTCTTTAAAGGTTGTATATTAACGGGCTGCCAAGGAAAGGACAGCTCAGAGGAACAAAGGAAGTGTGAAATCTCAGAGGCAAACAACTAAAAGCTGAGAAGCTGCACACTGGACTGGTTTGTGTAAAATCTGCCTTTCTGAAGTGGATCAGACACATTTTTACTTTTGGAGTTCAAAGCAAAAGAGGAAGGACCTGGTGCATTTATAGCACTGTAGCCGGCATGTGGAGTGTGTTTTTGTGGATCAGGTCAAAGAAACACCGAACGCCTCTACCACACCACGGACCTTCTTCAACACTTCAACATACTGGGACTTCAGAGCTGGAAATGAGCCCAGGCAGCTGGTGGCTGTGTTTGTGCGCCCTTGGGATTCTTTCAGCTCCGTGTGGAAGCAACGGACAGTGCATTGATGGGATTACCGTCAACGTGATTCTGCTGGAGGATCAAGAGTATCCCTGGAGCCTGAAGTTTGTGGAAGGAGAAATACTGGAGGCTGTAGAGGAAGATGCAGCCATCAATGCTGCAGAAGGTTATATTTTAAATTATTAATTGCAACATTATTAAGGCTTCTAGCATATTTACCTTGTAACTGCGTGCACATATTTACGTATGGATAGAGCTTTTAAAATCGAACTCCATTTATAAATGTACATTATTTATGTTTAGTTCATTGGTTTGTAAGTGTATTTATTACATTTTTCAAAGCCAAGACCCTGATAATGCTTCCCCACAAGGTTTCATAGCTGTCTTAAGTTTAGTTGTTTTTTTTCCCAATTTGTAGGTTCAGATTATTGTTTTTGACCTGTTATTAATATTTTAGAGGGCAAGTTAAACTATACATACATATGCAAAAACAATTATCTATTCTGGGAAAACATTATATTATCAGGTCAGTGCAATAAATAATTAGATAAAGGTCATTATGCTATGTACCAGAAGCAATTTGAACCATTAATAACCTCATAATGCCTAGTACATGATATAATACACAGAAAATCAATATTTTCTGTTTAGTAGATTCTGACATTAAAATTGCCCCTGATTTTGTCTTCTACAATGTTATAATTCATATCTTTAAATGTCTATGAATACATTGGGTAATTTTATGTTTTTATCAGAAGTATTAATTGTATAAAGCTTTTAAACATTGTTTTATTGATGGGGGTGGTGCAGAGGTGTCAGAAATGTATGCATCAAGTGTAATATACCGGCAGTAAGGGGTTAATGTTTTCTGGAGACTTACCCTGACCTTTGGTCTGTGAGATAAGTTTAAAATTAATTCTAACTTTTGGTTCACTTTTAAATCTAACTCCACTTTACTCCTTGGTGAAAACATTTGCTCTGGGTCCCAGCTTATTTAACACAAATGTCTTCATTTGTAGTTAAAACCTGCCAGTTTATTACTACTGGCAGCCAACGGAGCAGTTAGTTAACAGAGCACCAATCTTTGCTCCTCGTGTCAAACTTTATTCTCATAAAGTACTTAGGCAATATTCTGTGATAAAACATTGTCTCTTTAAATAATAAATTCCTAAAGTATCCAGGGACGTTTCCCAGTTGCAATAATCATAATCACATGCTCGGTTTCTATTGTCTTTATTGTTTAAAGTTGTGGTGTAAACGTCCCCTAATCTGATATGTGGCATTACCCACATAATATAGTATGTTTATTTGTCATTATTTTAATCACTGGGCTACGCTTAAAAAAAAAAAAAGGGCTGATAATTGGATTCTGCTTTTCTTTCCATCCTTCATCACCATAAAGGTGTGGGGTTTAATCTCACCGTCAACTTTGAAGGGTTCAACACTACGCACTACTACCTCCAAGGAGGCTGCAAGAGCAGCCCATGTGAGGCCGTGGAGAAGCTGAACAAACTAATGGTGAGGCCCTTTAACTTTTAATTTACCTCACGGAGACATTTAGTTTATATGGCTATGATCCGAATGGCAGACTTTCCTTGTGGTGTTGTGAGTGCGCCAGCCGGGCGCTTGCACTCGCTGTGTCCCATGTCAAAACTAGCTTATGAAATCCCGGGCCCCATCTGGTCCAGCTTGGGACGTATTTGGTCCACATAGCAGTTACTAATGCCGTAGCTGACCCAGAAGCGCCAAAAGTAGCCTAGATTAAGCCACAATGTGTGTGCTGTCGGTCACAATTACATAAAGTACCTATCTACTGTGATATGATCAGTCTTACATTTTGTGGCACTGCCCCAGACTGTGTTATTGCTCATCTATGGTTCTACCTAATCAGGTTTACAGTCAGGTGTACGCAGTTTAAAGACTTGGCGAGGATGATGGTGTTTTTTTATTTTATTTATTTTTCTTATGTCATATTACATAAAACTTTACAAATGAAAGACGGTGCACTGCCTTTTTTACATGGTCGTGAGTAAATGAACAAATCCGCTCAGTAGGAAGATCTATCTGTGTCTGTGTTGCACAACCGCCAAGACTCACAGGCATCACGTAAGCGGATGCGTCAGAGCATCACAAACCAGTAAATTCACCAACGTTTGAGCCGGATGACAAATGAAATTCATATGACTCCAAAGACCTGGCGTTCCATCAGGAACGGATGAACTGGTCTATCGTGTTATCACAGGTTACCATAATATCATCGTATGAATCTGTCACTTCCAAAATTCAAAATTAACTCAAAATTAACTGTTCATGCTGTTACCCCCTCCTCCCCATCAGGATACAGGAAGGTTGGGATGCGCTGTGCTGGGGCCAACCTGCACCTATGCTACTTTCCCAATCGTTGAGTAAGTAATGAGTTTTCAAGGACATGTCCACAGCTGTGCAAATGAATTTGGAAAACTGTGTTCAGATTTCCAAACAGGTTTTGACAGACGGATAAACGTTCTGCCCGGTGTCTCTGTCTCACACCCTTCATTTGTGTGTTTTCTGTTCTTGCCGGTCAGTGCAGAAAAAGGCTATAAGCTCAGTACACCCATCCTCTCAGCAGGGAGCTTTGGTGTTTCCTGCGACTACACACTCAACTTGCAGCGGCTCCTACCGCCGGCACGCAAAATCTCAGACTTTTTCATCCACTTCTGGCTGAACAAAAACAAGATCAAACCTTACTGGAGCACAGCTTATCTTTATAAAAAACAGGACAACACAGAGGATTGCTTTTGGTGAGTCACTTAATGAGAAACGTTTTTTTTTTTTTTTTAATAAGTGCAGCATCACTGGGAACAATAAACAGCATAGTGTGTTGTTGTTTTTGTTGTTTTTTTTAAATACATGACTATGAAATATCTGAAATATAAAGAATTCACAGTTATTTCCTTCTCTAGGTACATAAATGCACTGGAAGCAGATGGCAAGTTTGCCATAAATGTTTCTAGAACGATGCTCCGCACACCTCAAGAACTGACGGAGTTACTAAAATCACAGAGAAACAGAACAAGTAATCGTAAGTTGTTACACATTTAGTATGTGGAAAAGATTATATAAATGTAAAGCCTCTTACAAAGCAAGTCTTGAATTTTTTCTTTTTTTTTTGTTAGAGAATATTTTATCTGCAACATGATGACTAAAAACAGCAGAATCATTAAAGCGTGTGTTTATGAGTGTTTACTTTTAAAATGTGTCTAAATATTAATCTTACAAGTTGGTAATAGGAACTTTTTAACCTTCAATCTATGACCATGAGGTTTTCAACTCTTTTGGTTCACGTCGGTTTATTTCTAAGAGAACACGCTTTGGTATTAACCTTAGTTTCAAGGTTGAATTACACGTTTAGATGGAAACTGGGTTTTTTATTTCCTCCACGGCCTCCTAGACTCCCTGCGTTATTAGATCGTGCTGTGACACGGTTCCCCTCTGTTTGCAGTGATCATCATGTGTGGCTCACCGGATGACTTATTGGAAGCAAAAAATGGCTCGAGCGACGCAGACAGCAGTGACCTTCTCTTCATGCTCATTGATCTTTACAAGTCAGTGACATGTTCATTTGAACTCTTTCCCACTCAGACTTCCATTTGTTTCAATTTCTTGCGAACATTCCAATCTTTTATGGTACTTTTTATATCTACCACCATCCATGCATCCGTCGTCTTCTGTTTATCCGGGGTCGGGTCACGGGGGCAGTAGCCTAAGCAGGGAAGCCCAGACTTCCCTCTTCCCAGCCACATAGTCATGGTTCTCTGGCATATCCCAAGGTGTTCTCAGGCCAGCCGAAAGACAGTGCCCCTCCAGTGTGTCCTGGGTATTCCCCGGGGTCTCCTCCCAGTGAGACATGGCTGGAAGACCTACAGGGAGGCACCTCATCTGGTTATTGTCAATGAGGAGGAGCAGTGACTCTACTCTGAGCTCTTATTCGATGACTGAGCTTCACACCCTATATATAAGGGAGAGTCTAGACACCCTGTGGAGGAAAATTATTTTGGTCACTTGTATCCGTGATCTCGTTCTTTTGGTCACTACCCACAGCTCGTGAGCACAGGTGAGGGCAGGAATGTGGATGGACTGGTAAATCGCGAGCTTCGCCTTTCAGCTCAGCTCCTTCTTTACTACAACAGATGCAGAGTCGTGATCACTGTGGACACTGCACCAATCTGCCTATGAATCTCCTGGTCCATTCTTCCCTCACTTGTGAACAAATCCCCAAGATACTCCCTCACTTGGGGCAGGATCTGATCATCGACCCGGAGAGGGCACTCCACCCTTTTCCAATTGTGGACCATGGTCTCCGATTTAGAGGTGCTGATTCTCATCCCAACTGCTTCACATTTGGCTGCAAACCAGTCCAGTGAGAGTTGCAAATCTTGGCCTGATGAAGCCAACAGAACCACATCATCTGCAAAAAGCAGAGACACAATTCTTAGAAACTCTGTCCATAAAAGTAATGAACAGAATCACTGACAAAGGGCAGCACTAGTCCGACCCCCACACGGAAAACGAATCTGACTTATTTATGGTTTAAACAAGCAGCGGTTTTAAAACACCCGAGTGCGTCTGTTCTGCCTCCGTCTTCTCTACGCAGTGATGTTTACTACATTAACACTAGTTCACGGCCAGAGATGAAGAATGTGTTGGTGCTGACCATGCCCAACACCAGAAACTACATCATCAGCTCAAAGCTCAAGCACAACACCACGGTAAGGACATAGGATCTGATTTTTTATTTTTTTTTTTTTAGATTTCCTCTCTGATTTACTCTGTAACAAAAGCGTGAGAAGAGATTTTACTGGCGTCTTTTTGTTGAACTCTCTTACACAAAAACAAAGAAGGAAAGCTAGACCTTTAGACGTTATGCACACTCTGCAAAGACATCTAATGGTATGTAGTCATTTGAATAGCATTGGTTCTTTTATTTGATGCAACTATCTCTTACATTTATGCTAAAAATGAATCACAAACATGTCTTCCCAGCATCTACTCTACAAAACAGGGTGTCAAATCTTCTAACATTGCAAACTGATGAAGTGCTTCCAGTCATCTGACTCTTTCTCTGCAGATGAACGACTACATGGCTGCGTACCGTGACTCGGTGCTGGTGATAGGTCAGGTGATGAGAGAAATCTTCAGAAAAAATCAGTCAGAGATTCAAGAAATGGAGTTTGTGAATGTGAATTACTTCAGGAACACCTCCTTCAGTGGTAAGGAAACAGAAAAAACCTCTGGTAAAGAAGTATTAACAAGTATGCATCAGCCTAAAGTCGTCCTATTTAGACATATCAAGTAAAAAAACAATTTCAACCCATTAGACACTGTAAAGGTAGAACAGGGAAAGCCGTAAATAAAGTTTTTCCTGCTCAGGAAGCGCTGGATATTATAAGCTGGACCCGTATGGAGACAGAGATGTGAACCTCTCAGTCATTTACACCACCATTGACAACAAGGTACTTTTTATTATGCATTACTGTAAATACCACTTATGTCATTCATGGAGAAGCTTCAGTCTTTCAGTGTGGAAGGCGGTTGTTTTGTTGAATAACTTTTAACTTCTGCTGCAGCGAATCTGTTTGTTGTTTTTTTATCAGTTGAAAATTTCTCATTTTTCTTGTCCTTTCATTTTCAGTTCAGGGTTTTGTTCACTTTCGATACCGAGCACAACGAGACCAAAGTTGAGGAGGAGGATCCTTCGTTCATCTGGGGAAAAAGGCTGCCGAGCTCTAAACCAGACCGAGGTACGGCAAAAACGAACACACGCTGCACCTGTCATGCCAGAGACACCCACTCACCTGCACACAGTCCGCTGCACACTGTTGAGGGTTGGTATTAAAATACCGCCGATATCATCAGGCTCTAGAATGATAAAAACAAAATACTTAAGCTTTTATCTCTCTTTATAAATGCAGGAAATGCCCCACTTACAGTTATTTCAGAGTTTATGACAAGTATCCATATTGTAAACATAAGAATCATGTAATATTTAAGAATAACTTACTGGTACCCTCATCGTCAAGCGTTACCTTTGGTACTTTTGTGACACTGACATTATGACACAAACTAAAAAGATTTTTAAAAAATTAGAATATGTTGCTGAGAAAAATGCTCATTTACAGCCTATTTGACCTTTTACATCTGACTGGCGTTCATCAACCCCTCAGAGCTGAGTCAGCAGCCGCGTGATCACTTGATCACGGAGATGGGGTTTAAGTGTAGGAATCATTTCTCCCACACATGTAGGTCGACCACCGCGTCTTCTGCCTGATCGAACTGCACGCTGCACATTTTGTCACACTTTTCAGATTCTGGCTCTCTAAAATGCACATATTCATGTTTCCAGTGTCTGTTTGTGTCTGTTGTCTCTGAACTGGTGTCTTGTTTCACTTGTACTACAGCCCCTGACCTTGATGACATCATTGTTGGTGTGTTGGCCGTCACAGTGGCGGTTGTAGCCACCATTGCCTTTATTTTCTACAGGTAAGCGTGTAACAATGTGAAGCTTTCAGTGAAGAAGGCTGACATTAGAGGAAACACGTAAGCTAAAAGTTATTTTGCTTTGAGTGGTGAAAGGTTTGCCGTTCCCACATATATATGTAACTTTCTGTTATCATGGATACCCATCATAACAAATGTTAAAAAGTGCCAAAATTAGTTTTAGAAATCCTCCTGACAAAACAGCTGAAAAGGATGAAGGCTGAGTAGAAAACCTCAAAAATACATGATGACGACTCAATTTGAGAGCGTAAATTCAACAGGCTTTCTTGCTCTTTTTTTAGTCCAAGTTGAATTAGTTTTAACCTCCTGAGACCTGGCGTGCACATATGTGAGCGTTACACATTTGGTTGTCTATATAATTATATTTAATTTATTCACAGGGGCCCAAAGCCACAAGAAAAACTGCAGCAGGTCTTGGGAGGTTTTTTATGGGTCATTTTTATTGATTTTATTTTTTTTTAACTGCATAGACAAAACAGGAAAGATCAGCTGCTGAGGAAGCGCTGGTCTCACATCAACTCTGACCTCATCACCCTGCTGGAGGATAATGAACACAACGTCATCTCCCTTAAGGTACTTGTAAACATGTTTAATTCAGAGCACACTGTGCATTTTAGTTGATTTTTGGTTTAATCCTATTTTTATAGTTTTTTTTCACCTCCACTCATGAATATATATAACAAATGCTGCTACAGTCACCTTCTCCTGCTTCTATCAGATTGAAGTCGAGAGGAAGAAGGTGAAATTCAAGATCCGCCGTGCGCTCTATGATAAGAAGGTATCGCAGCATCCTGTAGAAGCTGTTTGAGTGCATCGTGCAGAAGTCATTCAAATGCTGCCGTATTTACAGATTGTGATCCTGAAGGACCTGAAAAAGTCAGACGGCAACTTCAATAAAGCTCAGAGGATAGAGTTCAATGCAGTAAGTTGCACACACGGCTGGCGGTTTCTTTGTGGCCGTGTTGCTCTTTTATTGTTTTCATGTCCAGACATGCTTTCAGGTCTTTTAAGATTTTTATTGCCTGTTTGTTAATGTTTGTCCAAGCTTACCAATGTCCTGTGTAATGGTGCCTTTTCCCATGCAGCTTCTGCACATCGACTATTACAGCCTGTCAAAGTTTTATGGCACAGTGAAGCTTGATCAGGGCGTGTTTGGAGTGTTCGAGTACGGAGAGCGGGGGTCACTTATGGTACGTATAGCATGGACACGCTCAGTTAAACTTGCCCTGAAGTCTCAACGAAAATACAGGACTTTCTCCTTGACCTTTAAGAGTACATTATAAATGAACAAAAAAATGATCACACACAGCATGATGAAAATGCGCACAGAAATACCCTCTGTCTGCCTGTCTTCCCAGTATGTGCTGAACGACAAGGTGTCATATCCAGAGGAGACCTTCATGGACTGGGAATTCAAGATATCTGTCATGTATGACATTGCCAAGGTGAACACGGGCTCTGCTGATTAACAAACGATTAACAACTTGGACCAGATATAATTTATATGCAGTTTATTGTGTCATAAGAATTTTTTTTTGTACTGATATTTTCTTCATTTGAACTACATCAACATTGAAACTATTACCATCTCCAAACTGAACGTTTTGCAGTGAACGGTCGTCTGCTTTAGGAACATTTAAATTGCTGTTGCTGTTCCACCTGGCTGCCAGCAGGTGGCAGTAAACGCCACACAAAACTCACGAGTCAATTATTTCCTCCGTTTTGGGAGAATGTGTTGGCTCCTGTCTGATGCGGTTTCATTGTAGAAGTGACTCCTCCGTGCAGGGCATGTCCTACCTCCATGCCAGCGACATCCAAGTTCACGGACGCCTCAAGTCCACCAACTGTGTGGTGGACAATCGCATGGTGGTGAAGATCACAGACTTTGGTTGCAATGCTTTTCTAAGCCGTGAGCAAGGTAAAACTAGACCCACAAGCAATCTACTATTAAACCCTTCATCACTTAAATGTCGTTACTGACTTAAAGCCCTGGCTTTCTTTTTTTACCTACGGTATTTAAATGTCTCCATACTTTGTCCTCTCAGACTTGTGGACGGCCCCGGAGCACCTGAGGAAAGAGGGCACCTCTCAGAAAGGAGACGTCTACAGCTTTGCCATCATTGGTCAGGAGATTGTTCTCAGAAAAAACACCTTCTACACCAAGACTTGCTTCAACCGAGCAGGTGTAGAAACACTCAACTGTTGTCCACACTGCAACACAACTCAAAATAATTACACTCACGAGAAGCCTCACTTTCGCCTTTTACTTCTGATGGAGATCCCTTGTTTTAATTTGAGACACACACACTCCGATCTTCTGATCTTCTGATCTTCAACGCGTGCATGTTGTCCAACAGAAAAGCTGTCCAGGGTGATCACATCCTACTTCAGACCTGATCTGAACTTTGAAACAGCTTCAGAGAAAGAATCAGAGGTGCGTTTTTTTATTTTTCATTTTACCTCTTGTCTGAAACATCTTTGAAGCCTTCTGTCCTCTCCTTTCAGGTGTACATGTTGATAAAAAGCTGTTGGGATGAAGACCCAGAAAAAAGACCTGACTTTAAGAAGGTAGAAAACTTCCTGGGGAAAATCATCAGGTAAATGTTCAGTTTGTAAATATGATTAAAGGATCACATATTTCTAGATGGTATCAATTGGAACATGCTTCTTTTTTTTTTTTTTTTAGTAAAATCCATAACCAGGATAATGAAAGCTACATGGACAACATGATCAGAAGGTTGCAGATGTATTCCAGAAACCTGGAGCACCTGGTGGAGGAGAGAACAGCTCTCTACAAAGCGGAGAGGGATCGGGCCGACCGCCTCAACTTCATGCTGCTTCCTCGGTCTGCTTATGCATAATGTTATGCTTTTTTTAAATAATTATTACACGGTAAGGAAGCAGATATCGTTGCAGTCAGGGTTCTGTGCAGGCCGGTGATGAGCTCCTACCCTGACCTCATCAAACCCACATCTTTGTAGTCCTTGCACTCGAAGTCGCTGAACTCTGTCACCTCAATAATGTTTTTGGGGGGTTCTGTTGTCAGCATTTATTTTAATTCGGCCAACATTTTCTTTCTTTACATGTGAAGCCCAGTGGTGAAAAGCCTGAAGGAGACTGGCGTGGTGGAGCCGGAGCTCTACGACGAAGTGACGATATACTTCAGCGACATAGTGGGGTTCACCACTCTGTGCCAGTACAGCACGCCGATGGAAGTTGTGGATATGCTTAACGACATCTACAAGGGTTTTGACTGCATCGTGGACCACCATGACGTGTACAAGGTGAGTGCGCTCCCAGCAGAGGCGGACGCCGTCGCGTTGGGCAGCGGGTGGAGCATAAGAGTCCAAAAACACTCTTCATTCATCTTCAGGTGGAGACGATAGGTGATGCCTACATGGTTGCCTCCGGCCTGCCAAAGAGAAATGGGAACAGGCACGCAGTGGATATCTGCCGCATGGCGTTGGACATCTTGGAGTTCATGGGCACCTTCCAGCTCCGGCATCTGCCCGGTATCCCTGTGTGGATACGCATTGGCGTGCACTCGGGTAGACCGGACAGTCCTCCTTGTCCAGCTGTATTTCTAAATTCAGCACCCTGTATGTGCCACTGCATCCACTCTGTTATTCTGAACGTAGTAACGGGAATTGTTTGTGCGTCCAGGCCCCTGTGCGGCTGGTGTTGTGGGGATGAAGATGCCCAGATATTGCTTGTTTGGTGACACAGTTAACACAGCGTCTCGTATGGAGTCGACGGGACACCGTGAGTGAAGATGTGGACGGAGGGGTTCCTAGAGGCACTTATGAGAAAACTGATTTACACTGACATTTCCTGTCACGAGTTCCTCTGTAATAATTACTTCACATTGACGTCTTGCTGGAAATTGCTTTAGAGAAAAATTACAAAGACTACCAGTAAACTCGATTACACAGCCAGTCTCTGCTGTGTTTATATCCTCCAGCCCTGCGGATCCACGTCAGCGAGCCTACAATTAATATCCTGCAGAGGACTGAATGCAAGTTTGAGTACGAGATCAGAGGAGAAACGTATCTAAAGGTATTGGACACATTCTGGAGCTGATTAAAAACCACAGATGGGTCACGTTTGAGTCTGCAGGATCACAGCCGTGAATATGTTTGCAAATGTCTGTTTTTGCAGGGGAAAGGCACAGAGACAACGCACTGGTTGACAGGAGAAACTGGGAAGGACTATGACCTCCCTACTCCACCAACAACGTAAGCACAGAGATGACACTCAAACCACAGAGCCAAAAGTACAAATGAGTTCAGTGGAAGCGCTTGTGATTTAATCAGCACAACAGCACCAACGTGGCTACTACATGAGGCGTGAACACTGGACTTCTGGCCAGCGTCTGCTTCAGAAACACAGAGGGAGGATATGGAAAATGCATGCAAACGATCTGCTTAAAATCAAAAATCAAACCCGGTGAATGGTGGAGGCCCGTTCTTTGATCAGATGAGACCAAGATGTGGATTAAATTGAGCTCAAATAAGTTTCCAGCATGTTTGATGAGGTCGAGGAGCGAGTGCACACGTCTGACAATGCAAACAGTGCAACGAGCGCCTGTGGATTTACCACACTGCTTCCTTTCAAGGTGTCTCCTAGTCTCCAGAAGCTTCTGAAATGAAGAATACTCCAACGGGACGAATTCCACGCTGCTAAGAGTTTCTAAAACAGACCTAACATAACCTCACGAGTCAAACAGACAAGCTCCGTTTCATTCAAAATCAAAAGGTAGAGCAGCAGAAGGCCTCCATCAAAGAAAAAATATTTAAATCTGTTATTAAAGTTTACATTTTGTACACGGTGGGTTTTTTTCCAGCCAGCAGTGGCAGGAGTACTTTGAACTTCCACGTGGCTCCTTTTATTTGCTCCTCAGCTTACTTGATGGTTACTGGTTTCTCCTCTCGATGTAGAGAGAACTTCCAGCGCCTGCAGCAGGACCTGGCACACATGATCCTGGCGTGTCTGGAGCGCCGCTCCCGATTGTCTGTCCGAAGGAGGAAACCCCATACGTGCGAGAGCAAGGAGGGTGATGAAGACCAGGAATCGGAGGTGGAATCTGAGAGCGGCCACCCTGAATACCTTCACCTGGCAACGGTGGACAACACACTCAGCACCTTCCTGTAGAGCAAATTGCTACAGAATGGATAAACAAAGCGGACATATGCACTAATTGCTCAACATCTAAAGTATTCGAGGAGAGGGGCTGTGTAAAAATGAAGTAGATATCATTTCTTGTTACAATTTCTTGCCTCTCTCCTGTTGCTGCAGCTCCTCATTAAACGTCCTGGTCTGGAGGGCAGCCAAGCAGGAAAGAAAACCTATTTATTTCCTTAAGGACTGAGGAGGTCAGTTTCTAAGAGGTTTAAACTGAAGCCTGTATTGGTGGTCAAACACCCTCAACCATATTCAAACGAAGTTACGAACCTTTTCAGAATACGTTCTGGAAATGATCCCATCAGGGAAGTAACTGGTGGCAGGTGAGGCTGTCAGGACTGGGAGCATTCACTAAAGCCTCAGACTTTCCTTTATTAGACGATTCCCACTTTATGCAGAACTCCAACAAAGATTAGATCAAAATTGTCCCTGATGCAAAGGTGAAAAAAAGAAAAGAAAAATGGGTGATATTTTAAATTCTTCAGTGTGAACAGAATCCGGGGAAACTTTAGAGTGAAAGTCCTGAGACGACCGTCGATTGCAGCTGACCTTTAAGTTCTCAGACTCTTCCTGCAAAACCATCACGCACCCACGACCAGTACAGCAGCGCGGGCTCAGGAATACTTTGACAAAAAACTATCGTCTGCTTGTAGCTCAAATTTCCAGCAACGTCACCATCGGTTTTTGGGTGAACTGATTCCTTTTTTTTTCCCCCCGCTGTACTAGGAGTCCTCAAACGGGTTTTGCGATTGTATAGAAAAAGGAAGAATACCAATGTTCAACTAATCATTAACAGCCCAAAACGAAGAATAACGAAAACATGCATCTTAATCCAAAGCACTTTTTTATTTTATTTTTTGGCAATAAAACAGTGACAATAATCTACAACAAAAAAAACAACAAAACAAACAGAGTTCTCCTTGTTAGTTCTGAGGTTGTTGGTGAAGTATATTTATATGAAACTAAAACTAACAGCATTTCCTAAAGCCTGTACAGGTTTGTCTGAGGCGTTACAATTCATGTGTCACATTGCTCGATTTTTACACACAAAGAACATTGAGGCTCCATAGACAGCTGATGAAAGAAACTCCAGCATCAGAGAATGTTTTACATGTTTTATCTTAACCTGACATGTATCTGTAGTTTTTGCACAGAATAATGAAAGAGCACTGTTGGGTCGACCTTTCTTGATACCACTGAACAGACAGATTAAAAACGTAAGTGTGGATCCAGAAAACCACACGAGGTCATGCAAATGGACATTTATAAATCTTAAATTTCAGTTTGAGAGCTAAAAAAAAAATATCCTAGTGTAACACTTGTTTAATAGCAATTATGTAAACTAACACTAATAACTTGTATGTTCCATAAACCTGATGATTATTTATATTAACTGTTTAATACAGTAGAAAAAAAAAAAAAAAAAAAAAAAAGCACAACTCACCCAGACGACACCTGTCCTGCCTGAACTTAAAAACTCGAAGCCTAACTTTTACAAATAGAAACCATAAAAATAAATAACAATGTACAAAAGATAAAAAAAAAAAGTCTTACACTTTATACAAGACAGCCTAAGACCTTCTACAAGCATGGAATGGCTTCAGCTCAGATACTTTTTTACCTCTGAGCAAAATCACAGATAGTATTTTACACTGACAATTATTCGCAACTCCCAATGACATCATAAACTATCCATGTTTTGATGAAAATAGTGAAGCAGCCATTAAAAAGAAAAACAAAATAGGACGGTCAGTTTTGCTGCTCGAACTCAAGGCACTGAATGATCCAGATTCAAAAGCGGAAGTAGCTCCACAACAACGGCGTCTCTTTCGTCTAATATCCCACTTACGATTATCCTATGCATGTTCATCAGTCATAGCTCAACTCATCTAATGTTTGTTGTGTTCTGTCTGGCCTCCTATTATGGTATGGCAAAGATCCCAAAGGTCCAGGATGTCTGTTTTTACTCAACACTATACTGTAAATGGACAAGAAGCTTTATCCCACACACACACACACACACACACACACACACACACACACACACACACACACACACACATACACACACACACACACACACACACACACACACACACTTTATATTGTATTTGCAGTCATTTTTCTGAAAAACAAAGTCGTCTTCTATGATTTTGTCACTAATTGTTAATTTAATTTCCTGCATGTAACAGCTCGAGTGTAACTGTACCTCTGAGTACAGAACCAGCATCTACTTTATTTACTCTGCACGTGTTTACATCCAGCCATCCTCACTCTATGTATACAATAAACGCGTCTGGTTTCTCTGGATTTGACCTTCATTTTTTTAAAGTGCAGCACCATGAAGCCCACCCCGCTGTGATCGGTTTGGTAAGTTCTGTACTGGTGGAAAAGCCTGTGAATGGGAGGGGTCCCAGATCCATTTCAGGATGGAGAATTTTCCAGAAGTGAATGGTTACGGCTAACCAGGATAGTTTAGGCCCCAAAGGAGGGACAAAATATCTGTCCTGTGTTCTGGTATGTTACAGCATGTTTTTGTGCAGTTCCTGACATCATTCTCTCCAAATGCCCATTTAGATGTGCTATTTCTCGCTGATTTAAGTCATGATGTCTTTTATCTATTATTTTCCAGCACTCAGCTGGAGAACTTTATCATCCACACCTTTAAAAAAATTTGTGAGGAATGCATTTACTGAATGACACGTAGCTTATGCCATTTCCAGTTAAATGTAATTAACATACACACACATATATATATATTTGTAGTATTAAAGCCAAATTATGTTGCACTACCACTACAGACCACACGGGGACAGCATATAACTGAAAGTTAATGTTTCAGCTCCTGGAGAAAAACAAAGCAAAGTGCACCTCTAGTGGTTTTACAAGATGAGCCGGACCGTCCCCACTCATGAGCACGTTATTGTCAGTGGCTCTTTAGTCAACCCGGCAGATCTGTGCGCCCCCATGTGGTGGGAAGTGTCACTGCTACATAGAGAAGCTTGTTATATAGCTTATGCATTATTAGAGATAAGATTTATAAGTAATATATCCAAAACTGCAATTACTTAAAATATTAGTTTCTATTAAATTAAAGGTAAATTAGGCTTTTAGAGTGGGGATTTTAAGTTATCAGATAATAGACACCTAATAGGGACACTTTCTTGAATAAATCAGGATGTTAGATTTAAGGGACCATAACATTTTGGATCGACTAAAACCTTTGTATTTATGCAACAATAAAACTGAACCTGAGGAATATTATTTGCCTGACAACTGAACATGAGATGTGCAGCACGCAGTGAAAGCAACATATAACCAGTATACCAGTAACCAATAAGTATACCAGGCTCAGAAGACGTGACGTCACTCACAACCGAAGAAACAGAGTCTTGGTCTGACTACAAAGTCTGAGGAACAACTGACATCCACCAGAAGGATGAGAGACGATAATAGATAATTGATAAATGTCCTGTCGGGAAATGTCACGAACCAGATGCTGCACAAAACAGAGGCAACATGATCCTTTCACACCATCTGTCAAATCATAGTGACACAGCAACAGCTCGGCACTGGGTAACGACACAAGGTCAACTGTCTGAGGGCAGGGTTCATTTTCTCTGTTACATCACGGTTCAGCACCTTGGTTCAGCCTGCTGCTTACTGGATCTTTGGTTACGACTTGGTATGCTCCATGAATGCCCTTGGCAGAATACACAAAACCAGTTTTAATGAAAAAATATTTTCAGATGATATTGCTCTAAGTGAGCATGATTTTTCTATTTTTTTTTTTTTAATTTTGGAGGGATGGTGTGAGGTCAACCAGCATCTAACTGGTGAACTGTTAATGCTACTAATTTTGATGGCGGTCCACTGAAACACAGATGGAGACCATGTCACCAGTCAAGAAAAGAAAAAGAAATGCTTGTCATTTCTACATCCGGGACCCATGGATCTGGAAAAGCTGTTAAAAGAAAGAAAAACACATATTAGAGACTACAGCCTTGTCGCAATACGACTTGTAACCATTTCATAGAAATAGTTTGTCAGCAATGACTGTGATGAGAATAATGAAAATGGCGAAACGATGAGAGTACACAACTAAACTGACATGCGTAATGATTGGAACATTAAAAAAAAACAAAACAAAACACAGCCTGCCTTTTAGCTTATTTAAAGCACGTCTTTAAGAGTGCAAACAGCTTTTGACTTTTTTGAATTACGCATTTGACAAATGTGTGATTTTAAGTCAACACTGCACATACGTGCACAGACAGGAAGGGACATCTCTCTACTGGTGCACTGAAAGGTCAGGGAGATTTCATGTCACAGTATTGGTAACGAGAGCCGCAGTGATGCAGGGCTCAGTCAATATCTGTAAGGGTTTGCAGAGCCACCGTTGGACCTCGCCTACCAAAGCGGTACATTTTGTGTGCGTATGTATACTGTCTCCATCAGGAGCACCATTTCAAAACTATGTTACTGTAGTTCATTAGTAATTAATATATACCCCCAAATTGACTCAAGTGTTTTCAAAGAAACAAAATGTCATAAATGCCAATTAAGTGACAACAAAAATAATTTTTTGTCATCACTGACTCTACGTGTGTATGATGCAAGACAGTTCATTAAATTCAAATTTTATGTTTGAAATTTGATTTAACGGTGACTTAAAAAATATTAGTTGTCACGTATAATATCCACATGAGGCTATGTGGCAATACAACACTTAAATCAGCAGTAAAAATGAAAAAAGAGATTTAAGGCTTTAGGCTTTAATCACAACTAACGCCGGAGTGTAATCTACTTATTTTGGAGGTTTTTCTTGTTGTATACACGGTTCTCTCCAAGTGCTGGTTCTACTCCAACAGTAGGGCAGCTACTCAATGCTGTGCTATGAACCACCCTGCATTTCTGTGGACACACACACGCACAAACACACTAAAATCTACTAGATCTATCCACTAAGACATCTTTTGCTCAGTTCCTCACCCATTCCCGCCTGTTTGGAACAAAGAAACATGACTCTCTCATTCTCTAAGCCACTCATTTGGTGTGGTTTCTCTCCCTCCCTCCTCCTCCTCCTCCTCCTCCTCCTCCTCCTCCTCCTCCTCCTTCGCTGCTTCCTCCTCTTGCATCTCTGCCGGCTTCATTCAGCATAAAAAAGGGGGGAAAACAGAAATAAAAAGGAAAAAAAACGAGACAAAAAAACAGAAATGAACACACTAATGAGCGTCAGTGGATGGACAGTGAGATGATGAAGAAAATACAGAGAGATATATGTGAATATATCCATGTGACTGAGAAACCGAGCTCATGGAGTGATGCTGGGAAGGGAGACGATCAATGGTAGCGTGAAAGAGATGCAGAACTGTGTGAATGATGGAGCCATTGTGTTTGTCAATGACATTTCAAGGTGAGTGACATTTGGAGCTTCTGGTGGAGGGCGCCGGATCAAAGCACACTATTTCAGTGAGAAGGTTGCTCACTCGTCTCTTACACATTTAACAACATAACAACACACATGCAGACCAGCTCAAGGACTATACACAGTCATACCTCTTGATACTTCATTGAGTGTGTGTGTGTGTGTGTGTGATTTTAAAAATATTCCACCTTGGTTTTGTGGCTCTGTTCTGTGCCCAGGCCAGATCCGGGGGTGTGAAGCTCCTTGGAGACGACACACAGAAATTCAGCCTGATCTTCCGTTCCGTAGCTGTACGACGAGCCAATGTTCACCATCTGGGTAGTGAGCAAGACGCAGATGCACAGAGGAGAGGGACGGAGACAAAGAGACAGAGGGCATCAGGAAGGAGCAGAGATTACAGAAGAGAGAACAGAAAGATCGTTGCTGGCGGAGTGGGTAACCCATACGAAAAGCAGGGGAAGCTTCTTGAGCTCATGCAGATTTTAGGAAGAGGGGGCAAAGAGCAGATAGCCCTTCATTATACATGCAGCAGTGGACTCAGTGTAAGCGCCATTTACTAGAGGTAACGGCAAAACAACTGCGAGTCAGCTTCTATGTGATAATCATAGCTTTGCAGCATGCAGTGGAGCGAAAGCAGAGGTGTGGAGGGAGGGGGATTTGAGAGGGACTTTGGGCTAGCTGTGTAATTTAACTCCCCGAGGGACTTACTTTAAAGTCAGTGTCAATACTGGAAAAATTATTTAAAAAGTGTGCAGACTCAAACTAGGTGCTTTGAACTTCTTATAAGATATTGTTAACAGCGACTTACTCAAAAGATCAATATGGGGACCAGGTCTGGTTGGACTGACATGCACACACCGGGTTAATGTCCACCCCTCTCATATCACCATACTTCCCCTGCTTGTTTACAGATTTACTGGGAACGGCATCACCGACAGGCCACCGCGTCACACTCAACACCGGGCTGCAGCTATGATGTTGTAGACGTTTGTGTTGAGATATTTAATTTTTTGATACAATAAAAAAAAAAAAAAAAAAGCTCTGAACTCCTGAAGGCATCAGCAATTGCTGTTTTCTGTTTAAACAACTGAATTGGTGCCTTGTGTAATTGTGGTGCTTTCAGGGTGTTTCTGTCTCAATTAAGACCTTCCCACTGACGTAGTCACTTTTTAAAAGTCTGAGATTAACAGGATGATTCTCGAACACAGCTTTTAAATCCATGACTGACGCAAGTCTTATCTGAAATTGAAAGTGTGCAGCAGCAGAGAATAGCTGCTGTCAGCTCTGCATGGCCGGTTCTTGTAACGTATCACCTTAAACCTTAAAAGGAACCTGTGGCCTGCAGCAGCCCCAACTCTGTGGATTTTATACTTAAGACTATCAGGAACCACCTCTAATTAAAACTGAAGATTTAGACTATCCACATGGTCTATTGTTTGATCTTAAACTGATTTTTGGAGTGCAGAGAGCAGGGCTCAAGTCAAGGCCAGGGGGGGTCAGACCAAGGGTCAAGATTGAAGGGGCAGCAGCAGCGTGAGTCCAACCCACAGTCCAGAGCAGTCCGGTGCGGGGCTTTCTGCAGGCGCGCACGCTGACCTGCTCAAACTTCCAGCCGTCTGACATCGTGGAGACCATCTGGGTCAGCTCCTCCTCTTGGCACTGCAACACTCGGTACACATGCTTGGGGGGCACCTGCTGGGGGGAGAGGGAGGAAGGAGTGAAGGAAACAGAGGAGGTGGACAGACAGGAAGTTAAACTAATTCTAAAAGATGAAGAATAACCTTTTCTGTCCTTGAGCCTGTTAAAGCCTGAATCTGAAGTGAGTACCAAAATAAACAAAAGTGTAGAGCAGGATGCTGTACATTGTGTGTGTGACTTGTAAAGGTTTCTGTGTCTCTGATTAAATGACCTTGGAGGACTCTGATTTATCCTTTCAGATTTTCAATCACTAACAAAAAGGCCAGTTAAGTACTTTACCAGGCCGGTGTGTGGCCGTGTAAGCCCCGAGGCTTGGTGCGGCTTTCTTACACCGTATAACAGGACTAAACGAGGACAAGACTACAAAAGGTGCTGCAGCACTTCAACCCTCTGGTGCTTTGACCACAGCCACATCATAGAAATGTCATGACATTGTTAAACTATCTGAACAATTTTTTGATGATGAAGATAAAGTTCAGAATTTATCATTCATGTTGAAGGTTTATACTTTCAAATGGGTTTACTTTAGGTTTTTAGTTCCATCAGAGTAGCGTTTTAAATGGTAATTTTAAGGTCTGAATGGGTGAATAACCTCACTTGGTCAGTGAAACTACAAGAAGCCGAGATGGTGGATAGCCATCAAAGAGAAAAGAAAACGCAGTGAGCGTGGGCTGAAGAGACAACTTCTATTTTCATATTTTTGCACCATATTTATCCTCAGGCAAAGTCAAACAGAGTCTGTTACAGTACGGTAGAGGAAAAAGACGGTGGGCGTATAACTGTGAGGACAGAAGGATTATATAAGACTGAGTGAGCAGGAAGGAGGTGTGAAACTTAAAGATCTTAAAAATAAAACGGTAAGAACTGTATTTGCATCATGTACGACATGTTTTGGGTGCAGATAGAGCGTCAGTATTTGCTATAATACACACGAAAGATGCTTGATTAAATTCATATTCAATTCATTTCAAAGACATTTAAAAGGAAAATAATACACAATAAAATATGCTTTCAAATATTAAATTGTATGTGTCTGTGATGCACAATTTTGGTAGTTGGTAGAAATATCAGACTCTTCATTAAACAAGCAAGAAAGAAAAAAAAAAAACCTTGAAAGGGCTGCGCGTTTACCTGCGTGGCTTTCGAGTCCCTCTCTATGATCCTGTCCTTTATCAGCTTGATCAGCGGGGTGATGTTGTAAAACTCTGCTTCTTCTAGGACGCCTTGAAATAAGAAAGAGAAAAACATACATCTAAACATCCGAGGTGCCTGTAGTGTTTAGGCAACACTGTAGTGTTGTGTAATGTGTGGTTACATAGTTCCCAGCACAGCCCTACAAAACTAAAACAAACCAAGAAACCAAGAAAAAAAAACAAACATGTAAGACCTTCCTCAGCGAGCTCCTTGTTGTAGACCAGTTTGCCGTGCCGCAAGTAGTTGAGGATGGGGCCAAAGTAGGTGGGGTCTCTGTCAATCACATAAGCTCCCGTCTCATCCTGATTCCCAGAAGGAAGCGGAGAAACGAGAAGAAAACAGCCCATTACACCATTAACATGTTATAAATGAAGTGTTTTACAAAGACTAGGAGAGTATCAGCAACATTTTTATTCAAGTTATTTTCTAAATTTGAATTTAGCTTCTTCTATTTTCCTTCTTCATGCACAAGACCAGTTTTTGGAGCAGATGTATTAGTAGTAGACGATGCTCTGTTAATGTTATAACGCTCTGATTCTTTTATATAGTTTGTAAAAAGAAAAGAAAATAGTCTGTACTTGTAGCTTAGAAGCACCAATATAAAAATATGAAATGGTTTATACTATTTGTGCACCTATCAAAAACAGTACTACTGCATATTAAGCATAAGAGGAACATTTCCCAGCACTGATTATGAAATATCCTGCAGCTTTTGTTTCACAATGCAATATACTTTTTTGATTTGGGCCAACTTTGAAAACAGTCTTTTGCAGCAGGACAAAGCAGATGCTGGTTAGCAGCACCCAGAATAGATGGTATTGACTCTTGTGCTGACACATCGTTGACAGCCTGCATCTCCTCCACCTCCAGGCTTCCCCTACCAAGCCCACCAGGCTGTTATGTCATGACTCTGTGTCCTTTCATCATACGCACCCATCCTCACACTGCTCTTGCTCATAATAACTGTAAAGCACAGCCCACTCTTTACAATGACTTCATAAAAGACCCTGTCCTGGAGAAATTCATACAAATACATGACTGTCTTTGAAAGATTCAAGAGGTATAAGTGCTGGTATTTGCATGTCAGAATAAAGACGTGTGCTGTTTATTTAATTAACACATCTTTTAAATAATTGTCTTTGCACAAAGAGAATAATCAAAAAGAGAAACAAGTTTGATGAACAAAATACACATGCAAATTGGCACTTTGGTTCATTTGTAGTTCAAATTCGTTGTACCATTTCTGCTCGTGTATACTGTATTTTTATACCACTGAATTCTTAATAAGGCTGTTTTTATTTACAATTTAATCTGCTTTGCTAATCAACCAACACAAAAAGGAGCCAAAATAAAGCAACTTTAATACCACCCATTAACGGCACATGTTAACATGACTGATTTTACAAACGTGACATCTTCTGATAAAGTCACCTCTGTCTGCATATTGATTTTGGCTGAAACTGAGACGGCTGATTTATATGCACAACTCACAGCCGCGCCGCCGCTCCACTGGGCACACAGAGGTGTCCGAGCAACATTATTCAACAGAATTCAGCTGCACTGCTACATTTCACACCAGATGCTATTTTATAAAGGAGAAAAAAGAAAAAACAAACAAACCACACAGTCCCAAATTTAGCAGTAAAGAGAATTTTTCAGCGACCCTGAAGCTCAGCATGTTGCTGAAAAATGATATGACTGTGTGCTGGTATTTGGAGAACTATACACACTGGAACAGCCTTACAGGGGTAACAAACTGTGACAACAAATTAAAATAATGGTATGGTACAAAGCCCTGTAGCCAGTGACAGCTGTATATGTTTTTTATAGACTCCGCCAGTTGGTTATGTTACTTGGTTGGTGGCATATACGTCAATACTTTGACCTCCATTATTAGACAAGAAAGAGCAGGAAGATACACTATACTGGCTCACCTCATTCCTAATTCATAGGGTTCAATATGACGTTGGTCCACCCTCTGCAGCTATAACAGCTTCAACTCTTCTGAGAAGGCTGTTGTTGGACGAGAAGGTCTGGCTCTCAGTTTCCGAAGGTGTTCTATGGGGTTGAGGTCTGGACTCTGTGCAGGCCAGTCAAGTTCATCCACACCAGACTCTGTCGTCCAGGTCTTTATGGACCTGCTTTGTGCACTGGTACACAGTCATGTTGGAAGAGGAAGGGGCCAACTCTAAACTGTTCCCACAAAGTTGGGAGCATGGAATTGTCCAAAAGTTCTTGGTATGCTGAAGCATTCAGAGTTTCTTTTACTGGAGCTAAGGGGCCAAGCCCAGCTCCTGAAGAACAACCCCACACCATAATCCCTCTTCCACCAAACTTTACACTTGGAACAATGCAGTCAGACAAGTACCGTTGTCCTGGCAACCGCCAAACCCAGACTCGTCCATCAGATTGTTAGATGGAGAAGCATGATTCGTCACTCCAGAGAATGCGTCTCTACTGCTCTAGAGTCCAGTGGCGGCGTGTTTTAGACCACTGCATCCGATGCTTTGCATTAAACTAGGTGATGAATGTCTTGGATGCAGCTGCTCGGCCATGTTATTATAATACAGCTGACAGTTGACTGTGGAATATTTAGGAGCCAGGAAATTTTACGAGTGAATTTGTTGCACAGGTGGAAACGAATTCATCTGATTCCGATCATCTATATGGGCGAGCGAATACTTTTAGCAATATAGTGCATATTCAGCTTGATAAAGAAAACATCCTCTATTGATGCCACAGATTCCTGCAGGTTCTTACTGAAGCAGCGAGATAAAACATTTGCCGTAAGCAGCATCTTGCATGACTGCATGCTGTAAAGTTTCTTTTCTTAACGCAGTCTGCACACGCACAATATAGCTCATCATAACCATGATTTCCATACCCTTTTATTCTTTTACTATTACATAACCTAGAAGACTGAATTCACATAAAGGCATTACTTAACTTTAAAAAAAGAAAAAAACCCTGCTGGTTTATGGGAAATGTTGGTCAAATGGGGTGTCTGTGTTTAAGGGCTTCATCTCCCACACAGTTCCATTCAGTGATGTAAATCCTGCCAAATTACACGTGATTTTCATCATCTTATGCACTGAAAAACGAAGCATATGCAACTCTTTCTATATTTAAAGTCGTGACTGCCATGAATCATCTCCTACCCTCCATTTCAGTGTTCCTGTTTAAGTATACAGTGGTGTGCGCAACTATCAACAATCAATCATAGTGTTGAAAGTCTAAAAAGGATGCAACTGCAAATTTAAAGTCAAAAGCATTAACACGGACTCCTGCATGCCATTTCTAAATGAGCTCCAGCGGAGGGAATAGGAATGCCTCATCGACGTGACTCGACTTGACAGTGTGTGCATGACAACATGGAGAAAAGCTTTCTAAAAAAGGTGCCTGAAGGTGCCACCGTTTCCTTCAACCCCTCACACTTGGCATTTGTCGTTATTCATTTTGACAGACCTATTTTCACCTACAGTTTATTGCTATAGCTGGCACATCAATGATGTCTCTTCAACATCCTATGAGGGTCCTATGATGATGGTGTGCTGCCGGTCTGCACAGAAAGCCGATCAACTGCTCTACCGCAAAGCTGCAATTTCTTTGCCAAAATGGGAAAAGCCTCGATTGTGTTGTCAAAGCTGAATTATCATGCCAACGTGTTTGACGGTACGTGAGCTCCTCTGGTTTTACATATAAGGCAGCGTCTATGAACCAAGGGAAAACCAGGGATTTAAGGGTGTCAAATCTCTTTAAAGCAATAAATAAAAAAAGAAAAACAAAAGTGCAGAATACATCAGGTTTCAAGAAATTAGAAAACAATTGGAAAATATGCTCCACATAAGTGAGATTTTTTTAGTTCATGCTGTATTGAAACATGAGGATGTTTTGTTCAGTAGTGCACTTGTTTACCTTTTCATTCTTCCTAAAGTATACTTTATATTCTCCATTGCACGCTATTGTAAAGATTAAATAATTAATTTTAATAAATAAAATATATTGATATTTTTAAACATTTTCATGAGAAATTATGCTGTAAAAGTGTGGGCGAATTTCCTACATAACTAAATTAGCAGGCTTATGTGAAATTACGCGTGACAACTGCAGTCCTGGACTAAAATTAAAGCCCCAATGAAGGTCTTTCTGTGGGACGTTTGCTTGTTCTCTCTGTGCTTGCGTGGGTTTGGTCCAGATACTCTGGCTTCCTCCCAAAGTCAAAAAGTAATTTTTAAATAAAGGTTAATGCGATTCTAAATTGCCCATAAGAGTGAGTGTGTGTGGCTGCTTGTCTACATGTGATGGACTGGTGACCTGTCTAGAGTGAACATCTGCCCTTCACCTGAAGAGGGCTGGGATTGGCTCCAGCAGACCCCTGTGACCCTAAATAACAATAACAATATGTGGGTTCAAATAATCAACGTAGTTGACAAAAGCAGATGACAAAAGTACCTGCCAACAAATTGAATAAATAAATTATTAGTTGGTTACGTCATCAAACATCTGCTTCATGCTGTAGACTGGAACTTACAACGCTTCTTAAAACGAGGATGACAGTCAATATAATAGTTTTAAAAAGTCTTGTTAGTTGGCACATGCCTAATTTCCATTTAAAAACGTATAGATAAATAAAATGGCTTACAATGTTGTGCAATTCATAATTAGTAAATTAGTCTTTTTGTCATTCACGGACTGTAGAAGCAGTCGTTAGTTGCATCGCTACAAACAGACAGATGAATGGATGAACCGGACTGAAGCGACAGTGAGCTGGTAAAGTAAACATCTTCCTTCTCGTTGGTTCTTCAGATTTCTTCTTTCTTCAGACATCTTTGCCCGTCTTCTGATCCTTAAAATGTCCTCTACAACAAAACATTTGTTCATGGAAGTGGGCTGTTACCCCCCAACATTTCCCTGTAAGCACATTTCATATGCAGCTGCCAAACAAAAGACCTATTCACTTCTGAAAGCACATGCTAACACAAGCACCTACAGTCATGTGTAAGAGTACACACCCTATTTCATTTGTAATTTCCAAATAGAAAAAAAAAAGTAATCAGGTCCTTATCAGGTTTACAATTTAGTAAATACAATCTCACACGAGGAACAAATCCCTTATTTATATAGATTTTTGTCCCACAGAAACTATGCAAATTTTCTTGAAACAGTCTGCAAAAAAACAAAACAAAACCAAAAGCACATTATGACTGCATCCATTGACCTTATATGAGATAACAGTATATATTACTCATAAGAGATGATAAATAGCAGCCAGGTGCTTCTGATCAAATGTGTTTAACTTTATAAATCAGACGTTTTGACAGTTTGCTGTTTGGAGTGTTCAGGTGTGTCCTAATATTATGCCAATAGGGAAAGACATCTGCAATGATTTTAGAGCAGCATTTGTTGCTGTCTGCTAATCTGGAATGGGTTTGAAGGGAAATTACAAACTATTCTGAATTAATCAAGATTTAAAGCTTAATCACAAGGCGACAAGATTCACAGTCAAAAAACTTTTCAAGAAAGGACGACACCACAAGTTCACTGAAGAGTTAGAGCATGCAGATAGAAACCCGGAGAAAAAAAAAAAAAAAAGAAAAAGACATAATTAGATGCGTTTATTTTAGAACTACTGTCAATCATATGCAAAATACTTTTTTTTTGTTTTTTTTCCAGATCTTCATTTGACTATTCAGTGAAAAGAAAACATTGGGAGTAAAGACCTTTACATTTTCAGCAAAACTGTTTGAGGCTACCAATTATTTCTCCATCTCAATCTCCATCTTGTCGATGTAAGTAAGTGTGATTTAAAGGTGGGCAAGAGTCGGAATGAAACTCTAGAAATAAATTTGATTTTAATTAGGGATACGTCTAATTTATAATCCGTACTATAACAGACGGTCCGTCTTAGCCACGGACTTCTCAGTGCTTAAGGAGACATTTTTGTTAAAGCTGGTCACTGGTAAGAAAATATTTCTGGAAGCCTGCTTCTCACAATTTACAACAAATCCCGACTGTTTCTTTTTCCAAACCCACAGGAGAAACGTTTAATTTGTTTCTCTTCTTTTATCTGTGCTGATGCACAATCATCATGTCAATAAAGTTAAGTAAACAGAAACCTGTTTTGGTGGGAAATTAAGAACAATTCTCTAAATTTATTTCCAGAAATGTGAGGTTTCATTTTAAAGACCTACCTTCTACTGCTTGACCAAAGTCGATACAAGTGATGCTGCTGTTAACAAAATGACATGTTCCCACAGCTCTCAAATCAAAATGCTGGCTCTACTCGTCTCCCCACTAGATTACCATCTGTGCCAACATTTTATTCAAGAAATTCTCAGATAGGTTGATGACACAAGTCTAAGCTTGTGATTGGATCCATACTTGCATAGTGCAAATTTTTTACAAATTTTCATGCGAAATAATATAATAAAATTTAAACGGGCAACAAGAATCACCATTGCAGATCAAAACTCCTTTGTAGGACCACTGTGGTATTATTATTAAAAATCAAGCCACTAATCACCACTAATCTGTTGTAATACAATTATGTGGCTGCGGTCAGCAACCAGCCGCCCTGTTGCATCTGCTCAGCTACCTGGCGGATATCTAAGGGAGGCGAACCTTTAGTCACATAATATAAATGGCTTGGGATAACGCGGGATCAGCGTGGGACGTACAAACATAAATAAGCTCTAGGTTGGGTGCTGTGATGGGGGCACGGCAGCTGAGGTGCCCGTAATCTCATTAAAACTGTCGCGGCAGTGACAAACCGTCTGTGTCTACGCAGGGATTGAAGAACACTTTAAAACCCCTGAGCAGAGTCACACCAACACCAAATTAAGAGGGCTACTCCAGTGAAGAAGAGTTAAAAAAAATAAAAATGTTGAACTGGAATGAAGTGTGTGATTCAGCTTCCCAGTGGGTGTACTTACCAACTCAAGCAGAGGATTATTTAAACCTGGTATCTGCTGGTCAACACAAAACATGGTGGTTGAATAAACCCACTTTAAAAAGACACTTCAATATGATACTTTTTCTAAGACTTTTGCAGAGCCGAAACACAATGAATAGCACACAAACCCAGCAAAAAGCCAAAGACGGCGTTTTCCATACATCGAGACCACACACAAATCCAGACAGATCTGTCCTCACAAAGTTAGAGTTCAATCTTTTATGTAACGATCCAAAAACTACATCAGAAGTTGTTTTTTTTTTATAAATCTAATTTATATTACTGAAGATCCTTTTTCACTTGGGTAAAGTAGTCCATTGCTGAAAGAAACCCATTGTAGTCATCATCTAATTGTACTCAATTGTTGACATGATATGACCCATTTAACTAAAACTGGGGACTGCAGTTTGCACTTCTTGGCTGCTAATATTAACTTTCATGTGGTAACACGAGTATGTTATCTTGACAAGCTGAGACGAATAATCTGCACTGCTGGCAAATGTTTATTCTAAGAAGATGGATCAAAAATCATCTGTGTTAACTGATTCAAAGAGTCAGTATTCACTGTGGCTTTAATAACTGCATTAAGGAATTAAGTGGAGGCACAGTTTTATCGAGACTACATTTTTCTCTTGCTGTACTAGAGTTCAGCTCTTAATCCTTCAGGGGCCAGAGTCTCACTCTTTACTTAAATCCCTGGGTAAAAACACAGGAATGTTTTTGGTATCATTAAAGTAGGAGCTTTAGGTACACACAGACCAACATAACACAACACTACACTACGCTGCCAAACTGCCAAAACCCTCATAATAACCTGAAGCTTGTGTTTTTTGGGGGGGAAGTCCATCTGTGGCACACCTTGTTTCACTGTATAAACACTAAACACTGACTGAGACTGCAAAACAACCGTCTGTAATTACAACTCAGATGCAAATCCTCGTTCTTTTCAAGGTGACAGCAGTGTAACGGAGCCAGAAACAATTGATGTTGTTCATTTTTGTTTCTGATATTCGAGTCTGTGCTCAGAAGTACTAATATAGGGGTTATTTTTACAAAAATGACAACCATGCATTATATATTTAGAGATCAACAGCTGCTGACAGCACGAGTGAGCAGATGATGAGCATACGAGACACAGAAAGAGACATGGATGAAGAAAGACGACTGCACTTGAGGGTTTGTGCTGGACTGTGCTGGACTGTGCTGGACTGAGGGAGATTTAGTGGGGGACTTCAAGCGGAGGGAGCTCCTCTTAGCTTGCAGCTGAAGGTCACAGGAGACTATTCTTTTCACATTTCCTGTCGGTGCGGCAGGAAAACAGTCACCACTGGTGTGCAGAATAACTTCTTAACTTGAATTTAGCTGGTTGATTTTGCTTTAGTTTTAAGACGTAGGAATGTCTGCTGCTGTGTTGAATTACAAACGTTTCTGATAAGACGTGACACTGTGGGTCATTTCCCACATGAACTGCAGCTCTAGAAGTTTGTAGATATTATCCAGGCAAGGTGTTTGTAAGACCACAAATGACCAGTGCAACATGTAGTGTTTGATTGAGCTCAGACTGTTTGGAGAATTTGCAGCAAGTTGATGTGTACGCTGACATTATTTGATGCTTCAGATGTTTGTTTGATCCCCACCAGCTGATTTGTATTTCGTTTTCCAGCCTAAACATACTGAAATAGTTATTTGAGTCCTCATTCAAAGAGCTTGTTACAATCTAGTTGACTAATACATGTCATTCAATAATGAGAGGAAGAGCTGTAATGTTTTGAGGATAAATTTTAACCATACATGACCTACAAATCATTAAAGATGACATTGGCATCTAAACTATCCAAACTATCAAATTGCTCAGAAGTTACTCAGTGGTATTTTTTGCCACTATCTGTTAACTCTGCCACCCAACTGGTTTCCAATTGAATTAGTTAATTAACAGCATTTTTCTAATACTCTTGGTGTGGACAGTCTTAATTTTATAGTTTAAGATAATTTATACTCACCATTTACTTCACAAAAAAGTTACTAATTACTTATTACACAAAAATGTCCCCCATGTTGATGCTGCATTATTTATTTGAATAAAATCCATATTAATGAAAGTAGATGGTTTGATATTTGCACTCTGTGAAACACTTAGGAAGAGTAAGTCATGTGCCTCAAGAGAAAATGGAGAAAAAGAATGGTACAAACCCTAGAAAGGGGCATGAAAAAAGTAATCCAGCTACGCCGGGCCGAACAAATACCTGCATTATCAAATCAACGATCCAAGAAAAGGATCATGGCTGAAATCACAGATATGGGGCAATTACTGCAATGACTGTGACACAGGTCTATTTATCACTAATTACTAAACAATTGTATAGTTGCAGCTCTAAATGAAAATGGATAAATGTCAGCACCTCACGACTGTCCTGCTGCGGTGTGGGTTTAAAATTCTCACTGGTATCCGTTTGGTCAGCGGTCTGAAGTAAAAGTCACCGACTTTATTTTCTGTCAGCTCTTTGCAGAGCTGCTGAATGATGGAGGACGTAAATTAGACAAAACATGGCCTGATACGTTATACGTACTACCCAACAATGTTGGTTTTATTTTTTCTCTCTTATAGTTGCTTAAAGATCTGACATCATGGTGATGCTGGGTTTTCACCTGACAGCAAAAAGATGCCAGCTCACATTTGGCTGCAGGCTGTACATGACGAGCTGCACCCCCTTCCTGGTCTGTGACAGTCACTCATATCAAAGACTGCAGCATGATAGAAATTTGCATATTTTATGAGTCTGACCAATATGTCCACTCTACATGTTCCTGGCAGACACTCAATACCGCTCCCTCTCCGTCGCCCTAAGATGCCAGCTGCACGGCTACCTACTGTGCATCTCCGTGCAGAAGAGGCAGCACGTGTTCATCCATCTGAGCCAAGCTGCTTTCACACTACAAACTGATGCAGAAGACACGGGGAGAGAGAAAGAGCTGCATACTGCACATGCAGTATATCAGCTGGTTGTTGGGTAACTATACGCCTACTCTGAAGCCCCAGGCATGAATTACCAGGTTAGAAAAGCACCGTAGTGATAGATTTTTGTAAAATCTGACACCCCTTTTATGCTACAATGATGGTTAAGAACATTAAAACACAGTTAACATATCAGAAATCAAAATGCTTGATGGTTTTACCAAAGCAATAAATTGGCATCCACTTATATGTCAAACTCAACCAAACATATAAATTAGGAATACAAAAAAACTATCAGATAAACTACTGGTCGATATGGGAAGGACAATTATATTTACTTTTTAAATCTGTACAATTAATAATCTTCTACTCTATTTCATCTTCACACACTTTAGCTTGCATACATGTATTTCTTGGTTATTTATAAAACACTTGATTGTGAATTGTGTTATTTGTGAGGGATGCACTTTTGTGTAATTTATCATATCGTGCATTTGATTTGATTGATGTACAACATTGTGATAATAAGCACATTTGCTGTTATGGGTGCTTTAATAAAATAATAAAAAAAAAAAAAAAAAAACTTCAACTGACCGTAGGCCTATAGTTTGCAAAGTAACATAGTAAGTGGATGCAAATTCACAAATTTCTAGTGAAATAATGGAGAGAATTTTGTTTTAACCGCTTGATATTACACATCTAAAGTTTATCCAAGGGTTATTTATTAGGTATAATGGTACTTTACTATTTCACTTATTCACTTTATTCATAAAATAATAAATGATCATTTGAAAATCTAGGACTCTTTTTTTTTTGTTGCTTTATTTATTTATTTTTTATGTTATAGTTTGGCCAGATCTACTAAAATACCAGTTTTTCCCCATCACTAGATCTCAGATTTTTTATTCTTTTGGATGCACAAACTTCAGTACACAGTAAATAAAGATCCTATTAAACGTAAAACCATTAACTTATTGGTTATTAGTATTAGCCATTAATTATCAGTTATTGGCTTTGGCTTAAATATTTGATAATGTGCATCCTTAATATATTTGAACTAAACACATAATTATGGGTGGTCGAAATCCATCTTTCAAACCAAAGCACTGTCTGTTCAAATAAATAACATTGTGTATCCATATAAGAGAGACACAAAGTTTTAACCTTATGTTAGATGATAACTACAAAACAAACTTCAGTGGCTTGGTTAAAAATGGCAAAAGATAACCTTAATCAAAACGGGAAATAAGTACCATGTGAATTTTCTTCAGATTTGCTGTAACATTAAGCTGACACTAAAATCAAATAAAAGACCAATATTATAAAATATTATAGAATATCGGCACTATGACATACATAAAAAGAAATGACATTACACAACAGCAGATGCCTTCAGTGCATGAAATCACCCTCGTACACAGCAGTAGGACGTACATGTGTGCTTTTTAAATTAGGTGTCACAGACATTCACCTTTTTAGAAATATTAAAAAAACAAACTTTATTTTTGATTAGAAGCACTGTTTTTTCGCAGTGAGGTTGTCCCGCCTGGACTCACCGTGTCCGAGTGCAGGTCCTGCTGCTGACAAAGCCGGTACAGAAACGAAGTTTGCTCCTTGAGCAGCGTTTGCCGCGTCGTCAGGAACACCGTTCCGCCGACGTTCAGCCGGACCCACTTGCCGTTGTTCCCCCCGCTGGGATTGATGAATGCCGAGCCGTTCCCGAGGCTCTGTGACTGCGTCCCGCCGGGTTCGGTCGGCGTGGCGGTTGTCGCGCTCTCTCCCGCCTCGTTGTCCTTATTGTTATTGTTGTTGTTGTTATTATTGTTGTTGCTATTGTGGTGCGGGCAGCCGTGGTTTGTCGCCGGCGTAGCAAGATCCGCCGGTTCCCGCTGGTGGTCTGCGGTCGTTGCCATTTGTATAAACCCGCTGTAGACGAGGCAAAGGCGGATGACAACGTCCGTCCGAGACCGTTGGTGGCTCGGCTTCTCTCCGTTAACAACCGCGCAAGCTCCGCCTCCAAGCTGGAAAAAACTACTGATGTGAAAGATCATCCGCGTCAATCCCAGCACGTGAAACTTTACATCCAGGAAGTAGGCTTACTTTCAAAATAAGAGTATATCTAAACCAGTATTATTATTAATTATTATTAAGTATGATTACTAAACAAACCCTTCGTGACGTCACCAATAGGTTTTCTGAACAGCGCTTTCCTTTATCTCTACTGTGCAGACGCCAATCATTTTGCTTCCACATTGAGCCCTGAGCCTCATAAGGCACCAAGATTGTTGCTTTAACTAGCCTGTAAATATACTAATATTGGACACTTTAACATGGTGATCAATGGAGATTAACTCACTTTTGAAGCCAACAGTGGTCACTCAATAAACTGCAACCTTTCTGTATCCTTATGTATCAGCTTAAACCCAGAAATTAGATTGTTGGTGCTTTTTTCTGATGCACCGTCTTTATACCTGTAAACGAGCAGGTACATTTCTCAGTACAAAGGTAAGCTGGGCTTGAAAACAGGCATGCCCTTATGTAATAATCATCCACCAGGCCGTCTCATCCACCAGGCCGTCAGGACGCTGAACACCCTCCCGGCCCCCCCCCCCTCACTCACTCTGACCTCTGTATCTGCATCAGGCACTTTTGGCAGAACTGGACCGCCTACTTTGCACCAGGTCACTTTAATCAGACCGAAAAACTGTTGTACAAATGTCATGTCACAACTTGTTTCTTGTCTCTTTTTAATTTGCACTTTGTGTTTAAAAATGTATTTATTGTGTAGCACCGAGGGTTTGAGAGTAACGTAATTTCGATTCTCTGTATGCATCTCACATGTAGTAGAATTGACAATAAACTTGACTCTGACTCTGACTCTAATAATTTCCACTGGCTACCACCAAGCAGCAACATTCCAGCTTCAGGAATGAAGCCAATGCGGAGCTAAGAAAGGTTGCAGTTCCTCAACTGACCACTGTGAGCTCCCACATAAACCTTGGATCAGTCATCTCAACCTGCCACCTGTGCAGCAAAGACCACATGTTTTCTTATCTTTTTTGGAGTATGAATATATATGTGGTTCAGAAGTTACACATTTCTTAAGGCACATATGAAGTTTGCAAAAAGATGCATGCAGGACTTACAGATCTTTAGTCTCATCTAACAAAGTCATTAAAACAAAGATATGTGGGTCAAACGTATTTATTTACAGGAGACTTTAGCATCTGTTTTTCAAAGTACATCTTGACTGCATAAACTCATAAGCAAATAAAGAAATAATCAAAGTCAAAATTGGAGCTATAAACAGCTGTATATCAGTTCTTTTATTCATGAAATTGCCATGTAGATGGACCACAAGTAAGCTAAATTAAACTGTAAATATCTAAATTGAACAGTGGTTCAGTAAAATACAGTGTCAACTGTTCAGTGACGTAATCAGGTTTTAAGGTTTCAGTAAACAAGGTAAACAGGAAGCACAATGCATTGCTTTAGGTGTTTATGTTTGTATGGTGAAGCAGTGAAAAGGTATCCCATAGGCATTTTTCATTCTGTTGTGACCATTTGTTCGTTTTGCCATTCAACTTTCACATACGGTTCTGATCAGAAAAACAACACCTGTGAATTTCCACTAACATCATCAGAAATCAATGGAAATGATCCAATATCATTGAATAATATATATAAGGGCAGCCTATTGTTGCCTCACATTTTACTGATCAATCTAAAAAGGTAATTAACATATTATTATCATGCTGGTAAATTATAAGACCCCAAGAACCGCAGTCTTTGTGAGCAAAATAAACTACAGTTTAAAGTACATAAAAACATTACTATTGTTGTGTTTTCACAAAGTAATTTGGATAGCTTTGTAACTATCCATTATTTCCCAGTGAGTAACCTGAGTAAACAGTGCATAGACCTTACAACAAAACAAGTAATTGTTACACAATTACCAGCATGAAGGTGTAATTTGAAATCGTAGGAAACCTTTACTCATTTGTGAAAACAATGGTGCTAAGTTGTGTTTCCATCAAACGTTTGTGCAAAAGAAATTCAAATCTATGAAGTTGTGATAAAGGTAGCGTTGCAGGGGGTTTGTGGTTCCATTGAATGGTGTTTTTTGAATAAACGTTACTCTTGTAACTCTCTGTATCGCTCTGTATCTCTGCCTGCAAGACTTCTCTTCAAAACAACAAAAAGGAAAATCTCAACATTGAAGAAGATGGTGAAAAACATATTTAGTCTTTGATAAATTATTGCGATTGCTGCTGCTGCTTTTGAGAAAATATTCCTTTATAAAAAGAGAGAAAAGTCCTTTATAATGCAGTGATGCATAATGATTAAGTATTGTTATAGCACAACTACCTTGTATTAATGACACCAAAAACAGCTGGAAATGAGATATTGGTGACTTTAGATTGACCAGCTACATCACATCCAGCACTGTCAGAGACGTGGAAATTTGAGTTTATTCGATATTTGGGAGTTTTTTACATCAGTGCCCTTTCCAATACAGGGTTTATTTTTTATATTTGGTTTTGCACAAATCTAGGGGTAATGGGAACGTGCCTCATACTCCGTGATAAACAGGAAAGCATGGAAGAGCCACCTGGGTGAATGACATCTCTCTAGACCCTCAGGGCCGACACAGTGTGGGCTTCATGGTGACGAAGGCAAAGCTGTAGGTCTGTGGGAGTCCCTGATGAGCTGTGAGGTTGAAGGCCTGCCACGAGAATGGTCGCAGACCCCCCTGAGTCGTTGGCCCATTAATTGCCTCAGAAACCAGTTGGAGAGCCATCTGGTAGTCCGTCACCTTTGCCACAAGGCAGAAATGAGGAGGAAAGAACATAAATAAAATTTGTGATGTATGTAAATGTGATTTAATAAGGTTTTAGTAGCCCACAGATGCCACAACACACATGTAGATTTTTCTTTGTTGCTATTATTGGAAGATGCTCTTTTTTTGGGGGGGGGGGTGGGGTCTGTTAAACAACAAACATTAACATGTGTGGGAAAAATAACTGGACACATGACATAATAGAACAATAAAAATTGCGAACTGCACAAATGTTGCGACCTGTGTGACTGGTTGGTTATCACCTAAAGGTTATGTCATCACTTCACGAAAAACATGATATACAGTTTGTGCGTCTTATGTTGTTGAAATTCACTTGTTCGTTCTTTCACAGAAATACAACAACATATTTCTCATTTAATTCTGACCATATAATGCAGTGATATATTCTGACCTTTGTGTCATAGCAACCTCCTGGGCGTGGCCTCCTCGGTCTCAGGTCGTTACGGCAACAGATGGTTTTACATGGATGGCCCTTAGAATAGGGATCTCTTTTGTAATCTGAAACAGAGACCAGCCTGGCTTTTAGTCATGTTGGTTATATATATTTTTTAAAAAGCAACCTTTTTCTTTCAAATCTTATGAAGTCATTTGGGCCTAAAGAATGTTATATTCACACCTACTGTTGTATCTCATCATGTGTTTGAGAGAGCTGAGGTCAGACACCTTGCCGTGGTCCCTGCGGAGGATTTTAGCTCGGGGACAGAGATCGTAGGAGAAGTCTTCTCCATATCTCTTCCACATCACACCGTACCCACTGAGGTTGTAGATCTCAACATGAAATGGGATGTTGTAGGATGGCCAGTAACCTGCAAAAACGTAGCACGCTGAAGTTGAGGGATATCCAGACAAGTCATTTGAGAAAAAAAAAAAAAAAAGGTTAAACAGATACTTTACCACCACGTAAAGCTTGGGTCTGATCAGAATGCACCACCTTCCCTGGGATCTGCTCCACAACTGTCAGAGCTCCATTCCTGATGCTATGACGCAGAGAAACCTTGTTGAGATCCACCACCATGTACTGGCTGTTATATGTACCTGAAACACAGACAATCAGTGTTGTTCACCGTGACAACCCCGCTGTGTGGTACTTTTACAAGCAGGAATCAAATTGGCAAAATGCTCACTGAAGAAATGTAAAAACCGCTTGAATGAGACAAAAATTTCTGACGAAGTTCTGGGTTATCAGAAAAAAGTATAGGAAGATCTAATGGTAAAAATCTTGATATTCAAGGCCTAGAAAGTAAAGACATCCAGCTTATCTTAGGTTTCTCAATTGACTGAAGATGCTCACTTGCAGATTGGCTTCTTTACACATTTAAATGCAAAAATGTGGAACACCTGTATCAAAAATCATGCTTTAATAAGGAGGTGTGTAGCTTCATTGTGAAACCAGTATCGACTTTTCCCTCCGTACTGATTACTGATTTCCAAAGTAAACATAACTGTTGGAACATATTTCTGTGCTTTTCAAAGGCTAATTTTATAGACCATTACTGATGTATATAAGAAGATGAAATTAGCTGATTGATTGGTATTTTTTTGTCCCAAATATAAATTAAAAAAAAAAATGTTGACGATATTAAAGGCTTGGTCAGATATCTTTTTCCAAACCATTTAATTGCTGCCTCACCTGGAATTCAATTAAATGTCCTCAGTTCAAAACAAAAAACATAAATCACCTGTGGATGCAACAGGGCTCTAAAAGCAGACATCCAATCACTGTTTGCGACCCGAGCAAAGTTATTGAACCACTGGCTTGTCGTCACCATAGACTGTATAAAACAATGGACGACGCATTCGGTCAGGTAATCAACTGGTTTCTGAAGACGGGTTTAAAGCCTGTTTTTCTTCGTATAGGGTGCAGCCTAAGCGCCATAGCATGATGATTACGGCTGAGAAAGTGATGACAGCAAGCCATTAGCTGAGCCGTCTGTCAATCAATCATACTAGAAATAAATGTATTATGTATTGTTTATAAATGTATAAAATCTCCTGGACTGGTACTAAAATATTTACTCCCCCTTGGAAGTTGTCATGGCCATGAAATAAACAATTGTGACCACAACAGTTTTTTTTTTTAAACCATACTGTAAATATGTTTATTTCTGCTCTAAAGTTGGACATTTTAACGTGGGAGTCAGTGGAGATCGACTCACTTTTGCAGCCAGCCTCTAGCGGCCAGTCGAGGAACTGCAACGAATCTTGGTTCCACATGAGCGTCAACGCAGAAGTTAGATGGCTGGCGCTCGGTCGAACAGGCGTTAAACGTTCATGGGCTTTGGAGGTGTGGCTTCGGAAGCAGGTCTAAAGGAAGGGCGGTTTTACTTTTTAATTGTGATTTTTGAAAACCTTGTTGACTCTTATACATCGTTTCAACATCTGCTACCCCCCCAACCTTTAATTATGCAGCATTTTTAATTACTACTTCCTGCCGGATTAAACCACAGCTGGTTTTCTAATGGATTAATACTGTATAACCAGATAATTTGGATATTATTTAAGGGGTAGACGTCAAAAATTTGCAATTTGTTTTTACTTTTCCTCTACAAAATTTTGTTTTCTGTCTCTGCCACAAAAAAGCGCATGTTCTCGTACCATAATTATAGGTATTCAATATTGTACAGATCCTCTTTGAAACACTCATCTTGATCCTTTTTTAGGTGAAATATACAAAATTTGTCACATGAATAATAAATCATCTTCTTATGACAATATTTATGTTTGTCACAACTCTATAAAATTACCTTAGACAAGACGGGAAAAAATCCCAACAATGATAAAAATGTTTTACATAGGCTGAGTAAGGTTTATATATATATATATATATATATATATACCGTATTTGATGGATTACTGTTAAATTTAGTAGCTGACTTTCCTCTTGCTGCTATTAAATTAGAGGTTTCACTCATCCTGCATTGTAGTTCACCATTCGTCAGTATATTTAATCAAATGCAAGGTTTCCTCAAAATGCAGATATTTGAGTTTTTGAATACAGTTTCTCAACAGAACAGTAAACCGATTGCTATGATATTTGCTTCACAGCTCTTCACAGCTCACTGATCCTCCTACCTCCTAATTTTGGTCATGCTGATACATGCTATTTAGCATTATAATCACATCAAATCAAAAACATAGTTTATTTTAAAAACTGCCAAAAGCTTACAGAGTATAAGGTTAGTACCAGCAGTTACTCAATCTAACTCCTGTTGCTTCAAGCTTATGACTGGCGCAGGAAAGATAACATGTGCGGTCTTGTGTGTGCCTGAGGGATTTGGAGCCAGTGGAAGTAAAATCTGGAAACCTCGGCCTCAAGAGCTGCTTACTCACACATTTAGACAGTCACTTAAATGAAGAGTCAGGCAAAACTAAGCAAAAAAAACATGTAGTGCCTAAAGACGACCACAACAGAGTATGGTGAATATTAGAGTGCAGTCTGCTGGGTGATGAGAGGACATCAGTCACAAGAACACCTTCTCCTGGTCTCCCATAGCAACGTGACTTGAAATATTAACGAAGGCTCCCAATTAACACACACGTATTGTGTATTGAGAAAGGTGCTCTGTTTGGGAGTCGGATAAGTCTCTAAGGAAATTTGTCCTGTGAACTTTTAAATAGCCACCTCTCTATCTAGAATGCAACTCAATGTATTGTCTTTGGTAATTAGTTGCTTCTTATTTCTTTTCTTTTTGTCCTTGAAAAAAATCCACACCAACATTCAGTTACCTGCCTACGCTCAGACTATCACAATCTCACCTGAGTTGTATTTGGAGAAAATTTGTGCCCACTCCTTTCCAGTGTGAGCCAAACCGTTGGCAAGGCGAACTCTTTGCCAGGCCAGCAAGCAGTGAGGACTGAGAGGGCAAAACAGAGAGACGTTGAAGACACTAATGGAGGTCTGAGTCATCAGCAGCCCGCTCCCAAGCAGGTAGAAGTCATCCAGAGACATCAGAAAGCCTGCAAGGAGGACGAAGATGAGTGTGAAAGCAAGTGGAAGTTTAAAGGAACAGTCTAAAGGACTGAAGTAAAAAAAAAAAAGGCAGTTCAGGTGTTCATTTGCACACTTCTGACCAAGAAGTTTTTTTTTCGCCTGGCTGGTGATTGCTGAGATGATGATATTTATAAAATTTTGAAACTTTATGGCTTCAACAAGCATATAAAGGTCTGACACCTCAATAAGCCTGTTGTCAAAGCCAACAGCTCTCATCAGTGAGGCACGGTGACGGCAGCTTCATTCTGGGGGGGGCGGAAACTAGACGGAAACTAGCTGGAGGAAAAAGAATTGAACAAACAGTGTAGATTACAAAAAAAGAAAAAAAGAGGAAGAACATGAGACTTCAGGAGAATTATTCTTTAGATGAAGGTTGTTTTTTCAATTTATTTTTTAAAAAAGAAAATAACCTTGAAAATAGTTCTAATGTAAATCTCAAGCAGTTTAAGGGGAAATATTTCAGTATCTTGGCCCTGTACTGATGCGTTTTATGAGGCAAAACAATTATAAAAAAATGTAAAGGGAATGAGTAAGAGAACATGCATCTAAAGGCAACAACTTTTACAGTTTTAGCACCAGCGTCGTTATTTCCACCATCAACACAGCAGCTGCTTTCATTGATGGTAAAAATACTGGTCCTGCCAGCACATACATATTGTGAAATTCTTTTGTAACCCTGGACAGGAGGAGGAAGATGTAGCGAAATGAGTGGGTGGATGGATGAAGGCAGTACCTCCGCCTACATGGCTTCTACCTTTACATAAAGGTCTTTGTTCACTCGCCGCTGATGTGCCGGGTAACTGCTCTTTGTAAACGCAGAGAAATGAGAATGAGAATCGTCTGTAAATGCTCCTTTCTGTCGTAGAGAAAGCAGCGTAAGAAAACTGCAGGGTCCCGTGTCAGCACCGGTGTATTTTCACAGCCTCAGTTTAATATAGTAAACTAGTATCCTTGACCTGCCAGTCTCTAAAAATAGCACCTTAAAACCTGATAGCAACAGAGCCCATATGACGATTTTTCAGAGCCTGGACCTCTTGAAACATATTTGGACACATATTTCCCCAGTTTCCTGTGACTCAACACTGAGGGAATGCATTTCATCACGGTTTGGCTCTTTTCTGTATACTCTCTGAGCTGACCGTCACCTTATGAATCTGACTAAGGAGCGTGCTGGCTTACGGACTGTGATTAGGAGAACTGAGCTGAGGAGTTCACCTCAACTCAGGGTTAATTAAAGAAAGGTGTAATTTACTGGTCAACAGGTTTAACGAGCTTTTAACACTCCATCTGTGAGCTTATATAATTTAGTTTTCCCAGCTTTTCTTATCCCATCTACCTTACATTGTCGAAACATCTATGACATCTGTGCAGCTCATATTTGGGACGTGAAGGCCGTGTACCAGGGTAGCTGCTGAATGACATCTTTCCAGTGGTGGCCTGTGCGTCGGTCATCCTGAAGTCCCAGTGTTTATAGATTCGCATGGTGGCTGCATAAGTGTACCAGCTAGAGTGGCCAAACAGCAGGTTCTCAAAACCTGGCAGCACCTTAGACACAGATAAAGGTTATAATTACACCAACTACCATTTAGTAAAAACTGGAAAAACCTTTTGAGGCTAAAGCAAATGCACTTATTCTGATCATTGCATCACCCAGTGTCCTCACTTCCTTTTAAGTCTTTTCTCCCTGAATGAGTGTAGGTGGAAGAGGAAATGTCCCCTCACAGTGGCCGTTCATCCCAAATAAAAGCAATTAGGCTTATGTTACGCTTTTCCTACACAGCTTGAGCCAAATAAGCTTGGCCTAACCTTTATGAGAGCAGTGCAATGGCCCATTCCCGGCATCCTGAAAGAACCCGTCCCTCTGGAGGAGTTGGAGCAAGGGGTCAGAACTGGGACAAGGTCCAGGAGGTCACCAACACCATTCAGGAACTGAACTGCAAATGCTGATAGAGGCTTGAAAAGAATGAGAGTTCAGTTGGCGCCGATCAATGAAGTTATACTTTGACAACTCTCTAACCCAGTCCCCAACACACTCTTTCCCATACACACACATACACACACCTCCCTATGTTTGCTTTTGGCCCACTGTGCAGCTCCAGCATGGAGACCATCTAGCTGGGCCAAGATCAGCCCCAGATGTTTCCACAAGGGGTCGCTGTTTCTCCTCAGTTTTACCTGCTCTCTGGCCCACTGATCCTGTTTCCTGTAAATTACTCAGAAAAAAAAAGAAACAAGTGATCTTCTTCAGCGCGTTGGCTGATTTTGCAGTGCAGCTTGTTAGACACTCTCTCTAAAGACAGAAAACAATCCAACTCAATTCTTAAAAGTACCCAACTCTTTAACAAAAGAGAGTAAAACTGTGGGATGGACTGTACCTCAAAAAGTTTTTCAAGGGAATTAAAACCTGCTCATCCTTTATCAGCTGTGGGTACATGTTGGAATAATGACTCGACATCTGTCTGAAATACAGAAAGAACAGGAATCATGGCAATTAAACTGCATCTTTGCCTTTGTCGTGCTGTGTACCAACTTGTGGAGCAAGTGGAGTTAAATACAGTTTGTGCCTAGATAAAAACCATTAGAAGGTGGAAAAAAGAGAAGTATATACTTATCAGAAATACACACTGACTGACACTTACTTCGGTGAGTGTATTTTGACATTAACAAAGAATTCAACTGAACTGCGTGGCCTAAATGAGCTTTGGATTGAGGACAAAATTATTTGAGACGTAACAACACAAAAGTGCATACCTAATACTTGGATTATTTGCTTGACTTTAAGACCTGTGCTACTTACCCAGCAGTGAGGTAACCCTCCAGATAGCCAGCCAGGAAGAAGGTGGTCTCATCTTCCAGTGCAATTCTCCCATAACCTGCACTGATCTCCAAGATGCCCCAACCAGAGAGGAGCAGAGTGTCATTGAAGTAACCGTAGGCTGCCCCCTCTGTCTCAATCACCCCTTCCTTCAGGATTGGACTTTTCTGGGCAGTATCCCAGTACACAGTGGCCTCTTGGAGATCTATCATTGTGGGAGGATAGACAAGATTATAGGGATGAGGTTAGATAACCACATTATGTAAGATAACATCATGACATCAATAGAATATTCTATAAAAAAAACAATATAGATTGTTTTACGTATAGGCTACTGGACTGGCCTTTGTGAAATTAATGTTTATTGTTGTATTTACAGGAATGGTTCCAACAACATATAAGAGATATATAAGTGATTTATTCTATGATGAAGATTACATGGGAATAGATGGCTGCCATTAATCATTAGGTGATATGAAAGAACACCAAATCGATTAAAAAAAAGGAATCTGGTTTAAACTAAACACTATTATGGTATTTTAACTGTTAAAACTGAAAAGTTGAGTTTTTAAAAAAACATATGACAAATCTAGCGATTGTCATTACAGCACCTATCTGCATCTGCCCACATTAAATATTTTAATATAGGGTAATAAAAATACTGCTCAGTGTGATCCAGAGTGAGTTCAAGTCCTGTACAGACACACCAACAATACTCACGGTAAGTTTGCACCTTCCCGCATGGTCTCGTCAGTACCTCCAAGTGTTGCACCGATGCAGCCAATAAGCATAACATTAGGCATGAACTTGTGATGGGGTTCTCCGTGATAGCTGACATATTTTTGCGAGCATTTGTATTTCGACTGATAAAATATATTATTGTTTTATTAACAGCGAAGACCGAAAAGGAAAGATTAAAAAAAAGAAACAATATAAAACAACTCCACCCCAGATGGGACTCGAACCCACAATCCCTGGCTTAGGAGGCCAGTGCCTTATCCATTAGGCCACTGGGGCTTCGACGAGTTCATTGCGCGACATATACATATAAATCCACCCATGACGCATTGTTTTTGCGGTATATAGTCGTCTAGATGAAAACATTTATTACTATGCACTGACGAGCAACCATTACACTGCATTAATCATAAAGCGTAGGAAATAATGTTAATTGAAATCTCTATAGAAGTAAGCGTTCACGGACGGTTCAACTCTCATTACAACAGGGGTATTTGTGTCATGCGAGCGTGAGCGCTTTTTGAAACATATAAAGACTTTCCTACGTCGAACATTTTCTCCAGGAATTATATTTAACATTTGAATAATTTGATAACGTTTGACTTGTTTTTCGAGATATCTACTGCTGAATTTACCGTTGTATCGGAGAATTGTGTACTTACAACCCTTATCTTACGACCAATGGAATGTTCGCACATGCGCTGTAGCAGGCATGGTGGGCTAGACGAGAAACACAATCTGCGTTCAAGGCTCCGAAATTTACAAACCTTTTATGGAGGTAAATATATTAGATATTCGTGTTAAGTGACAAAAAGCTACCAACTCAAATGACTGACAGAGAAGAGTTTAAAATAAATGTCAGCTTTGAATTATTCGGGGAGAGCTAGCCGATGTTAGCTGGATTATGTTGTAACCACTAGCAACCATAAACAGATTGCAACTACTTGAGAGATAGATATGAAAATATTAATACTTGTGCCTTTTGTATCGTTTATACAGGACCTTAAAAGATCACTAAAGATGCCTCTGTTCGGAAACACGTTCAGTCCGAAGAAGACTCCTCCTCGCAAATCCGCGTCTCTGTCCAGCCTTCATACTGTAAGTAACGATGTCACTCTAACCATTAAATAAACGTTTCGAGGAGGTTTAAAAAAAAACAGATCAAATTCATCCTTTCTTCATTCAGATTCTTCTTTTCCTTTTGGGGTAACCACAGCAACTCATCCGTGTCCATCTAACCCTATCCTCTGCGTCCTCTTCTCTCACACCAACTGACTTCCTATCCTCTTTCACTGCATATATGAATCTCTTCTTTGGTCTTCGTCCCGGCAGTCCTAACCTCATTATCCTTCTACTTATATAGTCACAATCCCTCCTCTGTACATGTCCAAACTATCTAACATGTGCTGTCCCTCTGATGTTCTCCTTCTCATCTGATGTCAGAGCAGCTTCTTGATGCAGTCCCATCATCTCATGCAGATCTATATCCTTATATCCCTAAAACTACTGTAGCCTGCTGAACGTCTTTCCCATCTCCATCTTTCTGCTTCTCCAAGCTGTATAAATCGTTCTTTCCCTTGTTCCTGCCCTGTCTGTACCATCACCATACGCCGCCTGTCCCTGTACTCCTGTCCACACTCACAGAGGACACTAACCTCTTTCTCTGTACATGCTCCTGCATCTCCTCATTCTACCACCAAGTTGCTTGCTGACCTGCAGTTCCACCTCTGACCATCCCAGTGTCTGCCTTCACCTGTCTGTGTGGATGTCCGTTGGATGTTTGCTGACACCCCGACCTGCAGTCCTCATCCCCTTGTATCACCGTCTATCCATATATCACCCATATTCACAGAAGTCTAATTGGACTACCAAGGACAGTTACTATTGTATCCTATCTTGTACCTTTGACGGTGTCTCTATGTCTCTATTCTTTCTTATTTCTTGCTCTACCCGGCTGGCCTTCGGCAGGAGGGTCCCCCCTCATGAGCCAGGTCCTGCTCAAGGTTTCTTCCCTCTTAAAGGGGAGTTTTTCCTTGCCACTGTTTGGCTTACGGTTTTTCTTCCACTAGGGGAGTTTTTACCTGCCGCTGTTTATGTAATAATTGCTCGGGGGTCATGTTCCGGGTCTCTGGAAAGCGCCTAGAGACAACTTGTGTTGTAATAGACGCTATATAAATAAAATTGAAAATTGAAATTGAATTGAAGTCTGCTTGTCTACTTTCCTATCAAATAACAAGCCAAGTACTCTCTTACCTGTCTACTTGATCACATTAGGTTTAGTTTTCCAGACACCTGGAAGCACCTTTTGACCATCCTCTCCTTTCCCTTTGTCCTCTTCACCTTCCTCAGCATCAGAGTCATCCAACACAACACCATCCTAAGCTGTCTGGCTACTCTCTCACCTACCACTACTTTGCATTTACCAATCTTCTCCAGGTTAGGCCGTCTGCACAAGACGTTGTCCATCTGTGTGCGTGTATGTCCACTCTTATAATTCACCCTGTGTTCCTGCCTCTTCTGGAAGAAAGTTTTCAGTACATCCGTTTCCGTCCTTGGAAACTCTACCACCTTTCCTTCTGCGTTCTTATCCTGGATCCATATCCTGGATACCAAACCTGCCCATCACCTCTTATTTCCTGGTTGTTAGAATCACCTAATCATCAACAGCACAGTTGGTGGGCGTTGTTATCCCAGGCTTCGACTGATCCAGTACAACCCTCTGCATTGATCTCCGCTAGTGAACGGGTCAAAATGACACTGGCTTGTGAACCCCTTGAAGCTGCATTGTTTCTTCATTCAGATTACTTTATTTAATTTTTTTTTAACCTTTGGTTATTCTACAGTTAGATCGTTCAACAAGAGAAATAGAGCTTGGCCTTGAGTATGGACCTCCATCAATGAACATTGGAGGTCAGAGCTGGAAATTTGAAGATGGACAGTGGATAACAGGTACCAACGGTTATAACCAGCAGACAGTCATTCTCTTGAATTATTTGTTCTTCCTGCTAGATCAGTCTCTCCATCTGAATGGCCAACACAATGCAAATTGTTTTTTTTTTGTTTGTTTGTTTTTCTTAAAACCAGAATCTGGTGGAAACACGTCTAGTAGGGAAGTGCAGCGTCTTAAGAAAAGAAATGTGCAACTGGAGGAAGAAAATAACCTCCTAAAACTGAAGATCGAACTTCTCCTGGACATGGTGAGACTCTCATAGCTGTAGATATTGTGCCCTTCTTCCCTCATTGATAATAAAGATGCTATATACTGTAATTAATTTATTTTTAAAAATCCTTGAGAACCATACCCATTTGAAGTTAGTTTGAAAATATTGGTCTTTCATGATTTGCTCAATAGACATATAAATGTTATCTTTTTCAAATTGTACAACCATTCTTAAATAGACTCCAATAAAACCCAATATTAACACCATTTGGCTTTGTAACAAGAAGCTGCTTAATGTTTAATTCTCAAGTACCACACTTAAATGCCAGTAATTTTCTTTTTAAATAATGGAGCTAAATAACATTATATTATTTCTTCTTTCAAGTTGACTGAAAGTACAGTAGAGTACCACCTGATGGAGAAAGAAGTGGAAGATATAAAGAATCAACACAGAAGAAAAAAGTGACAAATCTAGTATGATGCCTTAATGATGAGCAGTGTTTTTAAGTGGAATTATGTGTTTATGTGTAAAACTGATAGTTGGAAGGCAATTGATTTTTTTTTTTACTTTATAAAATTTATTTTCTTTTCTTACATGAGGAAATAAGTGGTTCTTAATTTATTCTCACTTTAGGGACTCTTGTGTTACAGGCTGCAGCCCGTAAACAGTTGTTGCAAGTGAATTAATGTTTGTGCCTTCCTCAATTTGTTGAATTACAGTTAGTCTTTATCAACTTGGGTGATTACGTTAACATAATTACATAATTTTATGCCGTTGCAAATCTGTATGATATGTACAAATAAAGTATGATTTTGTTTTATTATTATTACTGCTATATCTTTTTGTAGGTTAAAAATAAGACTGATTGCTTTAAAACATTTTTTTCTATTTTTTTTTTCAGTCAGGTCATTCAATGCCTTCCTTCCCTTTGTCAGTGTGGACATCGTGCACACGCTGTATGTACGATGCACACCGAAATTAGTCTCTGCTTTTAACCCATCAACTAGTTTCACTAGTGAGCAGTGGGGCTGCTAGCAATTGGGGAGTTAAGGGGAGCAATTGGGAGTTAAGGGCCTTGCTCAGGGGCCCCCAGTGATTTACCATTGTGGGCAGCCCTGGGCTTGAACCTGGGTCCTCCACGCCCAAGCCCACTACTGTAACCACTAGGCCACCACTCCCCCCCTATTATTTGTTATTTGGTTTGTACAATATATCTCAATCCTTATTTAGCTTTTTCTCTAACACTCAATACATGAGGAGTAAAGCTTCCTTTTCTTTCATATGCAACACAATTTTATACTTAGAACGGTTATAATAACAATAAAATTGCTTGTTTGCTCTCTCAGAAAAGTCTGAAATTGTTTTTGTTGTGAATTTGCAACATGTAAATAAACTTAATTGACTGATGTCAATGTCTTTACTTTGTTTGTTTTTTGGCTCCCGTGTTAGAACTTTCCATAAAGTTATTAATTAAACGTTAATCTTTATTATATTTAATGAAGTTACAGTCCTTTTGTGAATGAGTGTGAAGCGTTTTTAATTGGCGCACGTACGTTTGACGTACGCGGTCATTGGTGTGACGACGCTCTGTGGGCATGCGCAAATGGCCTCGAGTAAACGCTGAATAGCGGGAGAGATAAAGTCGTTTCTTCTCTTTTCCCATTCAGCACTTTAAAACGCAGCATTTCCCCGTAAACGGCTGTAACCAACAGCAATATTTTGACGCACTCGTCCTGGTGACCCCCCAGTTTTAAAAGAATGCCGCGCGGTGGTGAGTATTGTGGTTTTAACTGACATACAACGGGCGGCTTGTAGTTAGCGAGTTGTTTAGCCATTAGCATGCTAAAGTTAATCTGAGACGGCACGAAAAACGTTTGTAAAAAAAGATGACAAACTGTAATAGCAACATACAAAATATTGCTTGTATACAGATGACGCTCTTCTGTCGACTCCAGCGTGTGAGCAGTTTAAATGTGTGTTTGTTGGTCTGACATTTAAACGTCAGGTACCATGTGCACGCGCTCGCCGCGTTGGCTCGCGAACTCAGGTTTATATTGTCTCCTTGTTGTTCGAGTCACTTAATAGTTTCTTAAATGTGCCTTTAAAGAATTCAGTGCCGATATACTTATATGTATTTGTGTCGTATTTGTTGAGTGGCCTGTAACTCGGTAAAACTGCCGGTGACCGGCGCTGCCTTCCGGCTGACGTCAGTGTGACTCGACACATCGGCCACATCCCGGCTGACAGACGTTCACGGTCGCTTCGGGTCTGATGTGGAGGATGAATGAACTTCTTTGTTTACATTAGTTATGTACTAAGACGGGACCTCAGCTTTTCTGTTTTACCAAAGAGCCTTCTTCGGATGGTGGATTCCCAAGACCGGCTGCATTACATGTATATCGTGGTCTACAGCAGTGTTTTCCAAGTCTGGTCCTTGTGTACCCCTGTCCTGCACGGTTTAGACGTTTCCCTGCTGCAACGCAACGCTGACAGACATGGCAGTGTCATTAACAGACTTGTACAGACAAGAAGTTAATGATGACCTTTAATTAGAATCAGGAAAGCGTTTAAAACGTCCAGGGCATGGTTAAATGAGGACCGGACTCAGAAAACACTGCTCTACAGGCATCTCTCTTGGCTCCTTTTGCTGGCTGTTTGTCCTGAGCTTCACTGTTTCCAACTGTGCTGCAAAAACAAAACAAACCTTTGAAATGTCTGAGTACCGTTTGCTTGACAATTGCTTTACAGGAAAGAAGGGCCACAAGGGCCGAGGGAAGCAGTTCACTAACCCGGAGGAGATCGATCGACAGATGAAGGCACAGAGAGAGCTGGTGAGTGAAACGTATGTGGAAAACACAAAGTTGCTTCTGTCCAGATCTGGTGTGATTGTGTGTGTTTTCAACAGGAAGAAAATGCTGGTGCAGAGAAAGGGAGCTCTTCAGAGTCCGATGAGGAGAGCAGCAGTGATGAGGAGTCTGAAGTAAGTGAAGCCATGGGTTTATTATAAGTTTCGGTATTAAGTGTAGTTTTAAATGGATTGTGGATGCGTTATGATGCATCTGTAACAACTGACCACTTGAGGCTTCCCTTCCAGATGAGTGTATTTTTTTAGAGTGAAAATTCTTGTTTCCTTGATTTTTGTCTGATCATTAGAAGATAAATCTGTCATATTCTAAGTCTTTTGCAAGGTATCTTGGTTCTTATGAGACTAGTTGGAAGGTGATCTATGTTGCCAGGCTTCAAGCGAACCATTTTTGGTTAATAGCAGAACAAATCAGATCCATCTCCACATTAAACTGTTATCTATGGCCATGTTAAAGTGGTAGCAGTCGACCATGGAAGCTCCTGCTTGAAAACTGCTGCACTCTGTTGGTGAGGGAATTGCAGTTTCCATGCAACAGTAATGGCAGATGCTTCGTCCAGTCAACTACGAAGTATTTTCTGTAATTATAATCTAATAATATAATGAATAATAATAATTACAACTCCAAAACAAAAACAAAAAAAAGGATTGTATATCCAATATATTTCTTGTAACAGATCTCCAAAATGTAAATTCTGGTCCATAGTTTACTGCCATCACTTTAATCCTCTATTCTTTTAATTTGTAGTCTTTTGGAATCAATAGAGGAGGTTTGTTTCATCTCTCAGCATAAATGGTGTTTACATTCATCTAACTGTCAGATCAAAAAAACTCTAAACCTTAGAAAAGAATTAAATAAATCAGGTAATTGTTAAAAAATGTTGTTGCTATCTGTGTGTTACGTGTTCTTATAAGTCTTTTTGTTTGTTTTGTTTATACACAGTCTAAACGAAGGAGTGGGGTGGAGGGACTTATAGAGATTGAAAATCCCAACCGTGTGTCTCAGAAGAGCAAGAAGGTGACTGAAGTAGACACCAGTGCTCCCAGAGAGCTGTCTCGCAGGGAGAGGTGGGTGCCATGGTAACTGAAGTTGCTTCTGCTTTGCTCCACGATGAACGCCTCCAGTTCTGTGTTGCCACATTGTGTTTTTTTTTTTTTTTCTTCCTGTTTGCCCCTCTGAGTCAAGTATTACTTTAAGTATACTCTCCTTTTCTGTCTTTCAGAGAGGAGATAGAGAAGCAGAAATCAAAGGAACGTTACATGAAGCTCCATCTTGAGGGAAAAACTGAGCAGGCTCGGGCCGATCTGGCCAGACTGGCAATCATCAAGAAACAGAGGGAAGAAGCTGCTAAGAAAAGAGAAGAACTCAGGAAAGGTAAAGAAACTTTTTTTTTTTTTTTTTTTTTTTTAACCTTTTGTACAAGGGTGTGTATGTTAATTAGAACAGTTTTAAAGAAAGGTTAGATACATATAAAATAACTTTTGTTTTTTGTTTATTTGTTTGTTGTTTTTTTGGCCAGAAGTAGATGAATCCAAAGGAAAGCGCTAGCACTCCACCCAAAAGCTTCAACATGGCCTTCAGTCTCAGAGGGATGGATGGAGGGATGAGATCTGGAGGGGACCGATACGAGTGACATCAGATACACACTGCTCCTTAACTCCTGTCCCTCACTTCATGTCAGAGGTGTGCGGGTCTTTCATGACACAGTGGTCAGGACAATGGAAAAACAGGTGAAGCAATACCGGATGAAGAGGAGTGCAACATTTGGGATGGCTCTAGTTTTCTTGAATTTTTTTTTTTTTTTTTAAGTTCAAGAGGAGACATTTGCAGGTTATCAAAGTGCTTCACAGCCTCCTCACTCTTCTCACCTACCAGGTTTTAATTCTAAAGCTGCTAAAATTACATTCTTTTTTTCATGCATTCATCAGTTTTTTTTTTTTTTTTGTTTGTTTTTTCTCCTCTCATTTCAAAGTTATCTAATAGATGTCAGCTGAACAGTGGCCTTCACAGCTCCACTGTGGGGATTTCTTTGGTGGCTTTGGCTCTTCTTTCCTTCTCGTCTGTTTTGTGGTAAAGAAAGCTGTCGAACTCTGCTGTGGAGTTCCCAGTTCTGTTTTCCCTAAGATGCCATGCTGCAAAGTACCATCTCTTGCTGTGTCATGGATCTCGCCTCGCCTCACCTCATTCATCTTATTGCTGTTTTGGTTCTTAACTAATTCAAAATGTATATTTTCTTTTAGGCCCCAGGAATAGTATTTGAATTTCCAAAAATAAAATGGATCAGTATTATGTTGCTGAACATCAGTGTTTTGGAAATGTCAGACCTCCTCAGTAACTGTTGCCTTGCCATGTTTCCAACATGGATCTTGTAAAAATGCATTTTAGGTCATAATTTTGGACGGCGCCTCTTGTTCAAAGTAAATGCTTCACCATGTATAAACTTCTAACTGGTGTTTAAGTTTTTGTTTTTTTACACAGGACCATTTCACTATTTATCTCTTTCAATTAAAGTGCTGCGGGGAAACTACTAAATTTTCTAAAGTATACTTAAAAGGCTAAAAAAAAAACGCACTTCTATACATCAGCACCACCAAGTGTCTCCAAACCTTTACAGACGGCTCATCTCTGCTCACCATAAAACAGCTGATCATGAGAGGACTTCACTGAAGATTCACCGCAGGGTTTTTTTTTTTTTTTTTTTATTGTTTACAGTCTAAATGTATATTACAAAAACTAAGTTGATGTATTTTTCTTTGAACAGAAAAATCATATTCCTTAAAATAAGTAGGAAGTTCATGAAAAATGTTGACAACCAAATGTAAGAAATGCAGCCACAACAGAAACATCCACCGTGAAATAACTAACATGTATTTGATGGCATTTTTAAAAATAAAACCATTTGTAGGTGTACGACTGTTGTGTTAACTTTATAAGTAGTGGATTGACGCTGTGGGGGTGGGGGCACTTTGTGGACATGCATGCAGTTTCCCAAAACCGCCACTGGGGTGCAGTGTGTCACCCACTAGGGTCATAACCTCACACTGTTCACGAGTATACAGTAACGGTTCGGCACAATTTAATATGTAACTGCGAAAAGCGACACTTGCGTCAAAATTTTTTTTTTTTTTTTTTTTCAAAATGACCAATAAATGTAAGAATACAAGAAGAACTGCTAAAAGACAAGATTTTGTTGCTCAAAGCTTTGTGACATCTTTGAACTCCACTGAATCATCATGCAATGATGTAAAGCCGAGATGTTGCAGGGTTGATTTCGTCATGCACGTGACGTCACCGTTCGTCCTGTAGTCGTCTGATTCTAGCAGGAAGCCATAAGTATCTAGTTTCATCCTGCTTCTTTCCTTCTGTACCTTGTAAGCAGTGTTTATCCTTGAGTTTTCTGTCAAAACGTGCATCAGAGTGGATAAAAGTACGTTTTTTATTTAAAACCGTTTTACTTGCGCTTGTCCCATTATCACCAGTTTAAGAAGACAGACAAGAAGAAACACAAAGAGAAGAGGTGGTTTCCTCTTCAAGCCCTTTTTGCATCCTTTTACATTGTGAACTCGCATTGATATAATTTAGGAAAGTTAATCAGAAACCACATCCTGCCAGGACAGTGCCTACAAGTTATTTTTTCTTATGTAATGATTGATTTGACTGTCGGCAAAGATTTAAGACGGTTTTTATTTAAGGGGGAAACCGACATGGCATCATCTCAGCCGCACTGACCTGAATGAATATGTCAGTTAAAGGTGTCAAAACATGACACGCCAATCAAATCTGGGGACCCCCCCCCCCCCCCCTCTCCTCCCACCATCCTCCAAGAAACAACTTTCCTCCCTTTCGCAGCTGACGTTTCATCGCTTCAACTTCCTCATTCACTGACTTGTTAGACGCGAGCTAGAAGCAAAGTCCTAAACGAGAACAAAAACCGACTGCCAAAACGCAGAGGCGGCGCGGCTCCACCGGGACCTCCCCCGCCGGATGAAGTAACCGGCCGGAGCTCGTCTTGTGAGTCGGTCGGGTAGAGAAGCCGGTCGGACTCGGCGCCAGCATGCTCCGGCAGTCTCTGAGCATCCTGAAGCAGCTCGGATCCACTCCAAAGTAAGCTTCTGTACTTTTTTTAAAATTATTTTTGTCTTTGGAGGTGTTGGATTTAAACTGTTTCATACTCAGTTAGCACCGTCACTTTCATTTTGACATAAAATACATGTTTTTGACATTTATTTTTGAATAACCATATCACTCACATTCAGCATAAGGTTTATTTCATAGTGGCGTCATGTTTTGTAGTGACTAAAGTCAAACTTCGAGCAGATGAGACTAAAACAAACTGGTATGATTATCTTTAAAGTCCACTTCTACTTGTGCAGCCGTTTTTTATTCACTTTTTGAAGCCTTTCAGTATACCTTTTACATTTCTTTTCATACAATAAACACTGCCATCATAAAACTGCTCCTTTTAGTCTTAATCACTTTTTTTCTTGTTTGCTAAGTCATTATCTCCATCCAGCTTTTACTGACTCATCATATCAGTGCGTTGCTGCACTGCAGATGTTTTCATTTCGCTGGGATTTCATAGTTTGAGGAAATTAAGCTTTAGTTTCTATGTTCTCGTTTTCACTGCTGCAAACACGAGATGGAGAAGTTTGTAAAGCTGCTCTGTGGTACAGTTGCTGGTTCCTCTTTAACGTGACAGTGTTTGGTTTGTTTTCTTGGGGGGGTGTAACTGATTTCAGGTTGTGGTATTTTCTTGCCAACACACACACAGTGAAGGCAGTTGTCTGCCATGAGCTCAGTGCTGCTCAGTAGGAACAAATGAGGGATTACCATAATTAAACCTAAATAATGAGGATAAATTGGCATAGGTAGATCATTGGATTGCCCATCCAGCCAATATCTGTGCCACGTCCATGAGCTGAACAGGCCGATAACCACTGACGGATTCATTTATAAACATGTGGGTGACCCATTTTACGCCTTCTCCCCGGCCGTCTGTCGTGCTGCAAACCTCCTGTAGCAGGGCTGCACAAGAGTGTCTGCAGACTTCTGCTTTGACGCACTTTGGTTAAATTAGAAAACCTACACATGCATCTGCAGCAGAGCAACATGGGCTCCAAATATGACAGCAGCAGCTCACCACCTCCTCACTTGTGAGCCTTTAACCTTTACTCCAAAAAGATCGGTCGTGTTATACTGATCTAGACGAAAACATACACTCCAACACACACGCACACACACTTTTCCTTTTTTAATATTAAACCCTACATAGTCAAAAAGCTGTTTTTTTTCCTCCAACTGCAATTGAATGTTGTTTTTTAGAGATGCAGAGGTGAAAGAGGAACGGGCACCTGCTTCAGACATGGTGGGAATTTCTCCCCATTGTGTTTAAAGCCTCAGCTGTCATGTTTACTACAGGAAATAAATTGCACCTTGGAGGTGCTGAAACACATTGGCCCTTTTGTGAACTGGGCTGGGCTTCCTTTTCAGTTTAACCCCAAGCCTGGTGGCACTCACAAGCACTCAGACATGTTTGTGGAAGAGATTGTAATCACATCTGAGACAAATGATCACATCAAACTCACACTGTTCTTTGGAATAACAGAAAATGTGTATTTTCTGATCTAAGTGACTTAATAAAAATGATTCTGGTTCTGTGTCACACCACAGCCATGCAGGCGTACCCATGCCACATTTTCATGGGGCACACATCTCCATATCTCACGCATACCCCTACTTACACAAAAAACATGATATTCCCGCTTTCAAGCAACTTAATTGCTTACGCATGGGTCTAACCATCAGTCTGTGAGCTGAGCCCAGAGACCACTGTGATGGTCTATATAATAATCACTGTGTAATCACTAAATAAATATAGGTTCTGGCAGTTGCTGCAGCTGTGTGTAAATCTTTCTCTGCAAAGCACTCAGCCTAAAACTGATTCTTTTTTGTACTTTTAATATTACACTCCTCTTCAAGCCTTGATTGGATATATATATATATATATATATATATATATATATATATATATATATTTATATATATATATATATATATAGATATAGATATATTTATATATATATATATATAGATATAGATATAGATATAGATATAGATAGATAGATTCATCTGGGACCACAACTAGCACTTGTTATGCTGTAACAGCCAGGTTACAGCAAAAATCACAATCCAAAGAAAAATATTCATACAAATACTAAAGTAGAGAAACTTATTGTATTTAAGAATATGTAACCATAAGCCATTTGTTTATTTATTTACTTGTATTATTTGTTAATAATGATTTAAGTAATTATTATTTTAATGATTATTTTTTTAATGATTTAATTAATTAATTCTTTTAAACCCTTTATAAATATTTTTTTATAACTAATAATCTGCCTTCCTGTAGGTCACAAGATGCCACAGAACTTCTCCAGGAGGAGCTGGTTAGGGTAAGACCTGTTTTTATAGTTAGTTATTACAACATTATTTATTTACATATATATAAAAAAAAAAAAACTCGTTCCTCACCCTCCGTGGGTGGTGTCCCTTCTAAGCTCGGGTCCTCTACCAGAGGCCAGGGAGCTTGAGGGTTCTGCGCAGTATCTTTGCTGTTCCTAACACTGCACTTTTCTGGACTGAGATATCTGAGGTTGTTCCGGGGATCTGCTGCAGCCACTCTTCCAGTTTGGGGGTTACTGCCCCGAGTGCTCCGATCACCACGGGCACTACTGTCACCTTCACCTTCCAGGCCTTCTCCAGCTCCTCTCTAAGCCCTTGGTATTATTATATATATATATATATATATATATATATATATATATATATATATATATATCTGCTGTTGCAGCCTACTTTCACCCCTCACATCCCGTATCTATTCACAATATATGATGCATGCTGAAAGACTTAGGTTTTACAATTTTGGAATTTTTTTAAGTCTCTGATGACGTTTGGCACAATGAGATGAGCCATGACAGGCTTCTATATCCTTACGCCTCCATCTGCCACCAGTTAATACGCTGATTGTAGAATCTTTTAGGACAGTTTTACTTTTTTGTTATAGAAACTTTAATTTTTTTCACTGCCTCTTTCTCAGCTTTCCTGTTTGTGCTTTTCTCAATACAACAGCGACACGAGTTACTCAACAATGACTCTGAAAATGAATTCCAGACCATTTACTTGAATTTTATTGCGTTTCTGCATGTGTGGGTTATATTTTTCTTTTTTTCTTTTGCGTGTGTGTGTATATGTATGTGTTTTGCTGACTCAAGGTGGAGCAGCGGGTGGAACCAGCGAAGAAGGCGGCCCAGGTACTCCATAAGAAGCTGCAGGGGTGCATGCAGAGTCAGCCGGGGCTGGACGCTGAAAAACGAATGGTAAAAAGACGGACGCATCTACAAGATGTTCAAGAATGTGTGATTGTTTACAAAAAAGAAGAAACACTTCCGTGTGCTTCTGTCGCCACAGAAAAAGCTCCCCCTGATGCTGCTCTCCATCAGCATGGCAGAAACCCTCAAAGATTTCGATGCAGATTCCTCCATCAGGTGACGGGTTTCATCCTTTGCTGTTAAACAGCCACCCACTCAGCCATTCATGGACTCATGATTATCTTTCAGCCTGTCACGTGAAACTTTCTGGTTTTCAGTTCTTGATAAAAAGGATGTCTATAGCTTGTGACTCTGACTCTGTCTCTAATAGACTCACCAGATTTCTTGATGTTAAGCACACAGACACTTGCAATCTCAATTACGCACCAGTTGATTGTAGACCTTTGCACTAAGCTCTAATCTTGCGTTTAGAAATTCCTATTTTGACTCGTACTTTTCATGAGATCTTGTTATAAAAGTGTTGCTAGAGTTTTTTATTTAATTTATTTTTTCTTAGTTCTGACATCCAGCCGTGTGTTGCAGGAGAGTGCTGGAGATGTGCTGCTTCATGGAGAAGATGCTGGCCAACCTGCTGGCAGACTTCGAGGTGAAGATGGAGAAGGAAGTTCTGGAGCCGCTCAATAAGCTCAGCGAGGTAACATCACGCCGCGTGTTCAGCTGAACGTTAGTGGAAAGTTAGTTCAGTTTCTCAAGTTTGTATCTCTGTTGAACCCATTTTTATAAACAGAATTACAATTATTTATATCATAAAATTTCTCTGGGGACGTTTGTTGCTGGTATGGTTTGGGTTCCTTCGGTTCACCAGGAAAAGAGTTTCTAGACAGAGTTGTTCTGATGAAACAAGTTAATCCTGATAAGTGTTTTTTTAAAGTCCCTTATACAACAGGAAACTCGTGCAGCCACTAAATATATTAGCAAGTATGGAAATGATACGATCATACGCTGTTCACAGTCATCTGTTCTTAACTCAGCTGATAACCTCCGTTTGAATCATGTTGTCAAACATCTTCATCAAAACACCAAAAAAAGGAATATATGTTGATTTAACACATAGAATCAATGCGGATGCTTGTTGAAACTGTCCAAGTGTGTTGTGTCTGTTCCTGTTCTTGCCGAAATAAATAGTTACACACGTAGCTACAGCTGAATGAGTATTTAAAGTAAATCATTTTCCTTTTAGGATGATTTACCAGAGATCCTGAAGAACAAGAAACAGTTTACAAAGCTCACTACTGACTGGAACAATGCAAAAAACAGGTGAGTGACAGAATCTCTGTCAAGCCTGAAGGCGTTTAATTTAACCATTTACCACAATATAGAAGTTTGCTTTCTGTGGAAACAGAAGTCAGGCCAGCACTGGCCCCCAGGCAAAGCAGGACGGCCTGCGAGAGGAAGTGGAAGAAGCTTGGAGGAAGTTGGGGAACATCAAGGTATCAGAGTTTCCGTTCAACTAGCACCTGAAGTTTTTCCAGTGTATGCGAGGGAGTCTCTGGTGCCTCTGAAGGATCTGTGGCGCGATTCTCATTTCTGAACTTGTGGTTTTCTGACTCTGCAGGACCAGTACTCAGCAGATCTGTATCACTTTGCAACAAAGGAAGATGACTATGCAAATTATTTCATTCGCGTGAGTCCGAGTTCTGCTCATGATGTGGTCTGCACAGAAATAATTATTGGTGTATATATATATATATATATATATATATATATATATATATATATATATATATATATATATATATATATATATATATATATATATATACATATACATATACATATACATATGCAAATTATGTCATTCGTGTGAGTCCGTGTTCTGCTCATGATGTGGTCTGCACAGAAATAAGTATTGGTGTGTTTGTATATATATATATATATATATATATATATATATACACATATATATGTGTGTGTATATATATGTGTGTATATATATATGTGTGTATATATATATATATGTGCGTATATATATATGTGTGTGTGTGTGTGTGTACAGATTTCTTATATTCTCATCTACAGCTTCTTGAACTCCAAGCAGAATACCACAAAAATTCACATGAGTTCTTGGATAAAAACATCAATGAGCTCAAAGAGAATCACAGTCCAAAAGGTGAACTTGCTTTGACCTGATGTCTATGCATTCATGTGCTGATGAAATCCTTGTGTGTGCATTATTTCCTCTGCATATATTTATGTATGTATATTTATCTGATTGTTCAGGGCTGCCATTAAGCCTTTCTAACCAGAAGGTCTATGGGGAACCTCTGCTCGAACATCTGTCTCAAAGCAACAGAGAAATTGCAGCGCCCATTCAGGAGTGCATTCAAATGCTGCTGAAAACAGGCATGAGAGAGGAGGTAGGTTTGATGGGAAGAGTGCTATACCGACTATACAGAAAATTTCAGAAAACCCAAGCAATCACCAGCCAGTATTTCCTGACTTTTTTTTGTTTCCTTTTCCAAACACTGTTCTGGCTCTGCTCTCAGCTTCACTACCACTCCCGTATACTTGACATCTAAATCTCTCACACTCAACCATTTTTTTTTTAAATCAATTTTTTGGCCTCACTTCTTCCCCTTTACAGGGGCTGTTTCGTCTGGCAGCAGCAGCTTCAGTGGTAAAAAGGCTGAAAACGTGTCTAAATCAAGGTATGGTCTACCACAGCGAGTTCAGCATGGATCCTCACGCCGTGGCTGGTAAGAATGTGTCCACTTCATTTTCTGTCAAAGTCTCACTCTTGCTTTCACTAATCTCTTTACCTGTTACAGATTGTGGCCTTGAAAGGGTAGATTAGATAACGATTTTCGTTTCGACAGTCGCCTGATGCTTGCTAAGGATAAGGGATTGTATTGAAGACAGGTTTTAGTGCAATCTGTTGGTTTCCATCATTTTTGTTATTTTTATTGGCTTTGTATTAATTGGACTAATGTGGAATGAGTTAAATTGTGCTCTTGGAGTGCCTTGAGAAGACATTTGTCATGATTTAGCACTTTTTAAATAAAGTGAATTAAGACAGGAGCCAGATAAAATTATAGACTAAATACAGAAGAAGCTGTGTGTCACTGCTCTGCCTCAACTGTGACATTAACTGAGTATCCGGAGTTTAAACGACAAAACAATTGCAGCGTTCGCTTCTGGATCGCCTCGTTAGTCTATACGCCCACTCGTTCTGCCTCAGCGTCATTCGCACACAAAATGAGAGTAAAAGTCCTCACTGTACCCAACCTGGACCCAAAGCGTTGTATCCAAGGGGCCAAACTGTCCAAATAAGCTGAATCTACTTCTGTTGTAGTTCTACATCATTAACATGAAGGCGTTCACATTTTACACATCAAGAGCAAAACACTCGGTTTCTGTTTCTTAGATTCATCATTTCCTCAGCTGTAAAGCCTCTCCGGTTCTTCCAGTCTTCCGTGTGGTTTGTACGGGCCACCTGCTCTCGCCGTTTTGAGTCTAAGGACAGCGTTCTGCTCCTTCAGAAGAGAAGCTGGCAGCAGACGAGTGGTTTTGCTTGGCTCTTGTAGAACATTGAAGAAGAGAGAGAAAAAGAAACATCTAATGGAGAGGTTTTATTGAAGGAGGACTTAAAATCGCCTCTGTTGGTGAACTTTCTGGTTTCTGTTCATGGTCCTCCTCCATGTGTGTTTAATGATTTTCACTTTTTTATTTATTTATTTTTTAAATCCCCAGTTCTTCATGAGCTTCATCTGAGCACAACAACCTGTTAAAGCTTCCAATAACCTAAACTCAATTTTCTTTACATGTGAAAGTCTTTCACAGCAATAAATGTTTTAATTTGTTGACAGGGGCGTTGAAGTGTTACCTCCGGGAACTTCCCGAACCGCTAATGACATTTGAACTCTACAGTGATTGGTTTAAAGCAGCAGGGTACGCATCCTAACTCAGTAACGAATGCCTTAGTAACATTCCTGGCTGTTGTTGAGATCTGTTTCTTCAGTTTTCTTTTTGTCCTTACAGGGAAAAAGACCTGACAGAAAAGCTGGAGCAGTTCAGAGTGCTGCTGAAGAAACTCCCACCTGAAAACTACCATAACCTCAGGTGTGTGTGTGGCCCCGGCACATTTGCAGTTTGTTCATTTAAATTTTGTGGCTGCTGTTGCTCTGTCTGCGAGTTCACCTCTTTGGTTCAGACTGAACTGTTGTCCACACCTTCATGCTGAGTTTCATGAGCTCCTAACTGTTTCAACCTGCCTCAACAGCCATTTGGATGAGAAATAGAGGAGAAAGTAACAGTAGCTCGAAGTAACACTTTTAAAGGAACATCCAGAATGAAAACAAGCCTAGGCCTATTATTAGATGGTAATAAGTATAAATTCTATTTAAGGACCAAAATGACGTGAACTGAAGAAGTGAGAACGAAATGTACCTGTGCAGCATATTGGCCAATAACCCTAAAAAAGAGGAGAACCAGTCGACTCTGGGGTGAACAGCTATTTTACATCTCTGACAAAACATTATTCCAGTAAAGCGACCAAAGTCATTTTTTGCTGTATGAGTGTACAGAAAGTGTATGACACTACCGTCAGTAGATGCAAAATGAGAAGGCGAGTTGGTGGCCGCTGCTTCCATAGATCCGTCATTCATGTCTAGTTCTGATCAAAAACACTATCGCTTAGGTGTAATGACATTTTTGAGTCTTGAAAGAGGCTTGAAGAAGATGTTTATTCTGTAGTCAGCTGACTGGGCCAACTTAAATGGCCACAAACTCACAACTGCTTTGTTGCAATGAAAATGTACACTAATTTCTATCTAATAATGGACTTTGGGTTGATTTAACTGTATAAGGTTAAAGAGAGTCTCATAAATGACATGATGAGGGTTAAATCCTAGAAACTGGCACAGAAGTTCTTGTTTTTTTTTTTTAGCTGACATTCTTTATCAGCATTATAATTTACTCGAAAGAGAAATTTTATCTCAAGGGAATTCCTGGTAAAATAAAGGTTGCATAAATAAATAAAGAGTTTCCATTGTTTAGTTTTTTTTCCTCTTTCTTTCAACCTGCCAGGTACCTGGTCCAGTTCTTGTCTCTGCTGTCCGAGCAGCAGGCTGTCAACAGGATGACACCCAGTAACATCGCCATCGTCTTGGGGCCAAACCTGCTGTGGCCACGGGCTGAGGGGTACGTGGCGAGCAATTCATCTCTCACTTATTCACTCCCCCGCCTACACGCTGCACGCACGCGCTCAAGATGATGGCCTCCTTTCACTTTTAACACCTCCCACTGAGTTTCCTGACAGTTACAAATCACCTCGTTATTGTTTGATGAGCTGATTTTGACGTGTTCTGCAGGTGTCACTTTTTTTTTTTTTTTTCAAATCTATTTAGGGAAGCAGCTCTGCTTGACATGGCGTCAGCCTCCTCAGTCCAGGTGGTGACGGTCATTGAGCCTCTAATTCAGTACTGCTCCAGTCTCTTTCCTGAAGGTATGCAAGCACAAAACACTATTGCACCCAGTCAGTGTAGGTTTTTTTGTTTTATTTATTTTTTTTTTATGGTTGATTCTGGTTTATGCATCTTGTGCAAAAATAACCAATGGCATATAAAGTTTTAGTGTGGAAACAAAAGCAGATTCATAAAAGCTTTGCAGCTTTGATCACCAGCCAACCGATGCAAATGTCATGTTCTCGCCTCAGCTATTTCCACCCTTTACTTTCACACCAGATAATAATCCTGCTACACCCAAAAGTTAGTGAACCCGAAGCCCTGATTAACCCGTCATCTGGTTTTAAACATAACACATTTTTCTAGGATAATTTTCCTACATGATCTTATCTTACCTTATCTTCCTGTCTACTAAATGTAGAATAAAACTGACAATAAGTAGGTCGTTTTGCTCCTGTTGCACCCACCAGATGAAAACTATCAAACCACACCAAAGTGGGTCAAAGCTGAACCTATAACCCACAGCTTTTTAATCTTTGTGTTGGTTTAAGAGGTTATAACTTGCAGTGGCCCTGTATTCTGTGTTTAGTGACATTTATGTAGTTGGAGTTGATGATGGCCAAAGCTACGCAAATAAACACAGAGTTGTAATTACCCCCAGTAGGATACTTGTTTAAAATCAAGTGATGTCTGATGAAAAACTTATAAACTTGTGCTTTATTTGTTTTGTTACGGGCAGCTGAATCCTTTGAGATCCCAGACTTACCTGAGATCCCGGAAGTGCCAGCTCCCTCTTCCCAGTCTCTCTTCAAAGAGAAGGACAAACTGAGCCATACAGTTTCCTCATCATCCACAGCCTCCTCCTCCTCCTCTTTTTATCACATCCCTCTCTCCAAAACAAACAGGTACCACCTCATAAGTGTCAAATCAAATCATCATTGGCCAGACAGAATAATAAAGTAACTACTGACTAATATGATGTCATACGAGGGTTAAAATGTCAATCAGTAGTTTGTCAGTAGGTTTGACAATATTTGTCCATCAGCACAGCGTCTCAGGACAGTGGCAGCTGTTCACTGGTGAAATCAGGCTCTGTGAATAGTAGAAGTGGCACCACGACATGGGCCAGCCCTGCAGAGACGGCAACCGTAGCCCATCAGAGTGCAGCCTCCAGCACATCCTCCTCGCTCGATTCTGGTCCTGGCCCGTCCTCCAGTACCTCAGCCGGGAGCAGCTCAACACCGAACCAGTCCCTGCCGAGCAGAGCAGGGACTGGTTCGGCAGCAGCAGCAAATCCAGGCCAGACGAGGAACTCTATCCAGAAGCAGTTCTCGGATCCGGCCCAGCTGGAGCCAATTTTGGAGGCTCCGCCCGATTCTCCCGGACCATGTGTGACGATCACAAACCCAGATAAACGTGAGTTAAAAGTCCATCTAGAGGGTCAAGTGGATAATATGGATCAAAATAAGGACCTGAGGTGCTGTCTCTTTAACATTTTAGCTTTGCACTTTTTTTCAATATGCAGGACTCTTCACCCCTGAGAGGAAAGTCAAAGTGTGTTTTTATTAGCACAAGCTTTAAATAAAACAAAAATAAATTAATAGAAAAAAAAAATCAGCTGCTCTTGTCACTGCAATTAGACTTCACACAGGAAACTGGAGGTTTCATACCACTGACGCATATCTGCCCCGAGGTTCATGCATCGTCTCTTAAACGGTTTATGATGTTCCTCAAAATACGTCCACGTGCAAAAGTTAGAACCCACCTGTTTTTATCTCATGCTGTTGTTGTTTTACCATAAAAACAAAATGAAAATCATTTGATCATGCTGGGTCTCAGTATTAGGCAAATGCACCCTTAGATGAAAGGCATCCAAGAACATTTTTTCACATTTAACAAAAATTATTGGAAAAAAGGAAAAAGAAATCCTCAGTGCAAAGCTATGTACCCCTTTACTGCTTGTATTGGAATTACGAAGGTCAGGTGTAGCCAGACCCTGATAATCAACATCCCCTGATCAATCAATCATCAGCAGGACTGCAGAGCTCTGGGTGAGCTGATGTGTTGGCAGTTTCCTGCTCTGGAGCATTCAGGTGTCTGCTAACACAAAGCTGAGAGGAAAAGACATAAGCAGTCCTCTTTGAGAAGCAATTGTTGCTGCTTTTCAATACAAAAGGTATTATTAAATTACTGCTAAATCATCATCTGTGCCTCCACCGGGACTAAACAGTTCTCAAAAAGTTGTCATTATTCATAAAAAAAAAAAAATGGATTATAAGTGTCCATCTTTTAATTTGCACAAATTCTTAGTTATGCATTTTGAGTTTTATTCAAATTGGCCACACCTAATATAGAGCTGCGACCGCAGGATCATGTGACACACCACAGGATGAACAGAACTAAATGATGCAATCCAAAGAGTCCTTAAATGAGCAGTCAGATGCTTAATATTTGCAGAGTAGGCGGTTATGCTGCTCGTCCACCGCTTTTGTTGCAACCACATTTCACTTTAGATAAAGTAGCTGCTTGAAATGCTTCTGTGTTGTTTAACACTGAAATAACAGTTGTTAAATATCTGACATACTTGCAACAGTTGCATGCAAAAGGAATAACAGCAACATATGTAAAAACAAAAAAACAGGACACTTCTTTATTATCAGAAACAAGTAACGCGTTGGCGCCTTCGTTTTAAGTTGAACAAACACGTTTCATTTCTGAATGACTCAGCTTTTTTTCAAAACTGTATTTTAACGGAGCTGTTAAACTAAGTCAGTGATGTAGCATTTACATTTTCATTAAAAGTACACTTTTTGTAATGATTGCTTTTTATTCTTGTCGTTTTTCTTGTGTCGCTGCACAGCAAAGAGGACTTTAAACAGCAAAGGCAACCAACCTAATGAGCAGATGACGGTTCAGTTCTCCAAAGCGCGAGCCCCAGTCCTTCCCAGGACCAAGGCCCCTGCACCTCCATCTGCGCCCCCCGCTAAAGCTGCATCTTCTGCGGACACGAGGCCCCACCCGAAGCCGGCACCCCGAGCTCAACCGGCAGTCGTCAAAAAGCCTCCGCCAAAGAAACCCGGAGTGAAAGCCCCAAACTGTCCTCCACCACTTCCTCCACCTTCACAGCCAAAAGGGGTTCCTTCTTTTGCACAATGAGAAAAACCTTAATGTTTTCAAGATTTGGTCCTCTTATTTCGATTAAGAGCAGCATGTATTCATTCATGTTCATTTTTTTTTTTTTTTATCTCAAGATAAAATAATCTACCGTTGTAAACATTTGTATTTTTCAGTGTCGTCCTGTTTGGTTGCCGACTGAACTGTTTTTTTCATAATTAACTTTTTTTGTCTTTTTTTTTTAGGGGTTTTCCTACATATTTCTACCCAGTATCATTTATTTATTCCGATGTCCTTCATTTGTCACATTCTCTTAGTGAAAATAACCGACCACCAACAACTTAACATACATATTCAGAACAGTCTGAGTTTTCCATCGCTCCACGGTGCTCACGGGAAAATTCGTTGTATCAACCTTTAGGCTGAACTGACCTTGAGGTTTGACTTCTCATTTGTAAAACGAGCATTTTTCATAGCTGTTTATATCTGTTTGTTGACTTTGAGTGAAATATTCCTGCCTGTCCAGGCAGCCAAATTCTTTTTCCACTGGAACAAAGAATTAGTCCGGTTCCTCGGATTCCACTTTGATTCCCAACACAAAAAAAAAAAAACTGCCTTCAGATCCCACCGGATAGACGAGTACATGAGCATGGCCTGCTAGGAACATCCCTTTCAGTTTAAAAAGTAAATCCTGAAAGCTTGAAATGTAAATGAATGGACACCTAATTAAAAACATCTTTATTTTCAACTCATATCATCGTTGCATATCATTGGTACTGGCTGCAGCATTCGGATATGAATTGCACTTTGTACTGCAGGCGCTCATACTGAAAGTACATATTTATAGGAGGTCAGTTAATATCTTCATGTACAGTTATGTAAAAGAACATAAATTCTTCTATAAAAGGCAATACAGGAGTCATACTTTATAATCAAAAAAAGGTGCACGTGGTATCTATAGGAGGTTTTGCAGCATAAAATGAACAATTACATGGTTCAGGCTTTAGTTACATCCAACGTATACAGATTATACTTCTCATTTTCCCTCAGTTCATGTCGTGTAATAACCAAGACGCGTTACCCTCTGCTTTGTCTGAAGATAACTCTCTTCCCTTTATTCCTCTGGTGGGGCGTTCCTGAGAGAAAGGCTGGCGAAAGTTTGCAGTGATGCCAAAATATAGGAATACATTTATAGATTTATTTTTTTTTACTTTTTCTTCCGCTCTGTGTTCTCATTTGCCATGTCGACTCACTCCAAAAATATGTCTTCTTCTTACGGGGGGGAAGGAGGATGTGTGTTGTCAAGTATAAAGCAAAATAACAGACTTGTTAACTTCCACATTTCGCAACATTAGTGTTTCCCTTGAGAGGATCTTTGCCACATTCTCGGGCACATCGTCACTTTCCATGCCTCCTTTTCAGTTGTTCGGTCAGAGTTTCAGTTGTAAAAATCCTTTCTGCGCAGGGCAGGAATCAAGTTTTTATCTCCTTTTTAAATACATTCAGCAGCAGGTTAGAATCCAAACTGTAGTTTCCTTGAAGCACGAGTGCAGGAACGAAACAAATCCGGGTTTAAGGACAACAGATTCATGCAGGAGCTTTCATGACCATCCACCTCAACAGAACCAGCCTTGTAACTCATAAAGGAATTTCATATTGATCTGATTGGAATTAGATAGGAATGATTAACGATTAAGATATTTGTTCTAAATTCTAATGCTTGTTTGATTTGCTCAACTCACACTTTGATTTCATCTTCATCGTCCAGGAAACTGTAGGACATTTTGTTCTTGGGCAGGCTGGTGACCACCATCTCTGAATCTCCAGCCTCCTCTCGGCTCTGTCCCTTTAAGAGGCTGACCCCATAGTGGCGTGCGAGCACGTCTGTGGCACTCTGGAACCGCTCGCTCTCCATCCTTATCCCTATCCGATCAGGAGACCCCATTAACACGTCAGGTACTTTACCAGAGAACCTGACTCCGTTTACCTCCACCGCGCCTCCTTCCTCCTCTTCACCATCAGCAGCGTGTGGACTTTTGCCATTCCCACAGTCCTCCCTGAGCAGCGAATCCACATATGAGATAGTTGCCGAGCCCATCTCTGATCCCTCGTTGGTCAGCCTGCTTGCTGACTCCCCCTCCTCTCCCTCCCAGGTGGGGACATGTTCCTCCGGCTGGCCGTCAATCAGGCGAAACACCTCGCTCATAAGAGAAGGGCCGAGGTCGAAGGTAAAGGTGTCCAGGGAGGTGAGGGAGGGGAGTGAGTCGGAGTAGGCGGTGGTGTGTTTGGGCTCAGAGGTCACCATCGCGGTGGAGCAGGTGGATAATATGGCATCAGTCGGGTCGGTCAGAGAGCCGCGGTGGATGTTGGGAGAGCAGGAGGTGGGGATGGAGATGGATGGCTGCTGGCGCTCAGAGCGGGAGAGACGAGGCAAAGTGACAAAGCCAGACTCCAGACCTACAAGAACAAAGACAAATATTAACAGAAGGTATTTAGTCTAAATAATCTGCCTTTCATTGCTCTCAAAAGCATATCTGGACCTTAACAGAAATTTACACTCAATTGCACTGGCTGAGTCTGATCTACACATTAAAGCCTCAACTACAATCTTAGTGAACCAGCAAACATTCATCCAGCAGGTGGCAATATTAAACCATTCTGTCAGAAGATAGCAGCCAAAGCGCAGGCCAGCTTGGACAGCGCCAATTTGTTGATAAACATCTGCTCGTCCCCACCAAACCACTTAATACGGTCACTTGCTCCTTAAATAGGAGGAAGCCGTGTTGGTGGAGAATGAGACGCAGCTTGAGCTGTGCCTGAACTCCCGGGAGGTGCCTCATGTGAGGAACTAGTGTGACATTTATTTTTGCTCCTTATAGCTATGACATCAGGAGATACCTCTCTAAATAAGAACCCAGGCCGACTGAGGCCAAGGTTTCTGGCAACACGTCGCCTTACATGAGACAACTTTGGCCCCCTAATCGTTGCCAGGTTCTGTCAGGCCGGACTTGCGTGGACCTGGGCCAGTTTGAGCCAAGACTTGGCACCGTTCAGTTGGGTCTGAACCTGCTGTGAGTGGTGACATGACGAAGATAAAGGTCTGGCTCAGTTTTAGCACCTCAGACCAGACTGACTCCAGGGCATCATTCCCTCTAGGTTATTTATTTTGGATTTGGGCCATTTAGGGGGCGAAACACTTTTGGCTTCACTGGAGGTAACAGCCAGGAGACGGTTTGCTCAGCTTAGCAGAAATGGGAGGAGACTGCCAGTTTAGGATGCTGAAGAGGTGTCACTTCATCTAGCCCTTCTGAAATAATAAAGGTAATGTGTGTGTGTGTTTTTTTATTAGATAAGAATAACCACTACAGCACTATCACCAGCAAATCAAATAAATTAACCAGTGCACTTTCTTGCAGAATTGTAACAGAAATTATGAAGTTAGAAAATAAAATGTACCTATATGTGGATCCGTTAGACACGCAGGTACGCAGGGAAGAGGCCAGACTGCATGAGTCACGAGTGGGATTTTAATATGGGTCACTGAAATAACCTCCCAGACAGCTTGTTGCCAGCACCGTCTGGATCTGTGTTATCAGTGCAAAACGCTGCTGATTATGAGCCAAGGTGATTCATAAGGACATCTGGGTTCAATCAGTGTGCAGATCACTGGGCAGACCTAACGGGTGAGTTTCACCGGCGCTGCCGACAGTTGTTTCTTCTCCGCAGCTTTTACTCAGCGCCTGGGTAACTCCTGACCTTGTCCCACGTCTTGCACTTTGTTAAATTTGAGGGAAGACAGTTACCGCTAATCTGCGGGACAATTTCGGGATTTGGCGAAATTCTTCGCCTAATCCTGAAATAGCTGGGGAAAACAAACAGATGACGTCACGCTGAGGAATTTCCAGTGACGCAGCGACAGTAGAACAAAAGCCTTTATTAACAATCCTTAAATGCTCAGTGGGGCTACACTTCTGTGGGGGTTTCAGTACAAGCTTCACATTGCACACACTCATGTGATGATTTGTTTATGGAAAAATACTAAACCAGTGGCACTTACCGTAGGAGCTTTTCTTCTCCTCTGGTGTGCTTTGAGTACTGGGGAAGAGCACTTTGGTGGTGGGACTCCCATTAGGCAAATCCACATCCAGCCGCGGGAGGGAGACGGCATTCTTGATGATGGGAGAAATGGCAGGCGGCGGTGGGGACAGATCCTTAGATCCGTCTCTGGGGTGGTTTTCAGAGCCTCTCCTGATTTGTCGAAGCGTCCTGGAGAAGAATGCTCCGATCTTGTTGTCAGGAGATGACACCGAATCTGTCTCCCCGCTGTTCCCATTGGCTGTCCCGCCATGATTGCTCAGGAAGGAGGTGTCCCCAAACACGTCGCCGCCGCGGCCCACGTGCATGGTGTGGCGGAAGTCACCCAGAGGCGGGCTGATCATGTCCACCGTGAGGTCGCCTTTAAAACGCCGCTTGCTGTGTGAGTGTGAGACCAGACCTTTGAGGCCTGACAGCTTTTCCTGCAGATTCATACTCACAAAAGATGTGCTGTGTAGTAATAATTCAAAAAAATCCCTTTAATTAGTTCCCGGAGTTGCCTTTACTTCCACTGGAGCCCCAAAGCTAAACAACAAAGTTGGACCACTGCAGCAATCCTGATGTTTGGACCAGGAAAACAGCTTCCAAATGTTATTCCAATTTTATGAGCGTGTATGACTTCTGAGAAAGAAAAATTGAAGTCAAGATCTGCAGCTCCAAGTGGTTCACTGGAATCCTCTGTGTTTATCAAGTACTGGCCAAATCCTGTCCCACACTTTGTAGGTCGCTGTTATACATAGCTGTCCAAATTAAAAAGGAATAAATTGAGGAGAACGCTGTGCAGTTGTGCTCTTGGACGCAGTCGGTACTGCTGGAGTGTGGTCAGGCTTCCTGGCTCGCTCCAGGCTTCGGTTTAGCTCACATCAGCTCAGAAATAGGTCCTTGTCCAGCTGCAAATGGTTCTGCGGTTGTGCTATGGAGCCATCTATTGAGAGTGAAAAGAGAGAAAAACATGTGTCTTTAAGTGTAGACAAAGGTATGCTTGACTTTGAGGTATATTCCGAGAAATGAAAACATTTGCCTTGCATAATGTGAAAGTTCATCTTCAGAGAGACGACTATGCTTTCCTCCTTTAGATACTCTACATGGACGCAAACTAACTCCCTTTTCTGCACAATTCTGTCCCTCTGCAAGCTTTTAGGTTCCTGCATACCAAGTGTCCGCTGCTATGGAACCGGCTAAATTTAGAAACGCTGTCACTCCGCTGTGCATAAAACCAAAACCTGCTTTTCATCCGTCCAATGGGTAGACTTTTCCAAGGAACTCCTGTTTAGGTTTCTGTTGTGTCTGGTGTTCAAAGTTGCATATTGTACAGTACAAACGTAATCCGCTTAGAAAACCAGATCTGCAAGCCTCATTCAACATGCTCTGATTTGTTTATTAACAGGCAAAGTATGCTCGGCGAGATAGGAAGAGATAACGACAATTTCCTGATAAGAAAATTAACCGCTACCTCTAACCCCGTATCGCCAGATTGCTGGCATATGGATCCCTAAAACAATACAGTGACCAGGGAAGACACCCAGCTTGATACACAAATGTCCTCCTGTTTCCCCTTTTAATACATTTTCATATGAAAAAGGTTCAGCGTTTCCCCAGTTGTTAATCGGAGGATCACATGCTGTGGTGTTACTGTTCCATAACTCCCAAAGGGGATCAATTATTGGGAAAAACACTTTTCCTATGCTTAATCCAATTTAATTGGATGTTTGTAGTCACAACCAACTAAAAAAAAAAGTCCAGCGTAACACAAGTTTGGGGCGGTCTAGGTCTGAATATTTCCTATTAATTCAGATTTACAGGATTATGTGACATCACAGACTGATTACAGCGTAAACGTTGTGTCTCATGCCAGCGGCTGACAAACTTTCTGGCGGTATGTTGCCCTCATGTAAGATCATCAGTAATATTGTCTTTGTAAGACTGATGCTTCATTTCATTCAATTCATTACAGTAATTAGACAAACATGAACTCCTGTTTCCAGTAACATTTTTGGCTCAATTCACACTTTTTTACAGCCTTTTTTTTTAAAAAATCTCTTACTTCCATACCTCCTTAGGTCTGCAATGAAAGACAGAGAAATTAAGACTTTTGCTATATGTTGTTTTTTTTTTGCCAGGAGAGTAATTGATATCCCCTTCTAAAATATTTTGATAGCGCAAGGGAGCTCTAACATAAACCTCTGGTTCTATTTAAAAGCTTTTCACGGCAGCAGTTAAATGTGCGAAGGCCGCCTATACACACACGTCCTTGTCTGGCCTCATTAATGGCCCGCTACAGTTCATAAGATGGGGATTGCGTCAGTTCCAAGGCAGCCTCTCTAATTTGCTGTTAACCGCAGTTCATGGCCCTGCACTCCAACATCCCCTGGCTGCCGTTTTAAAAGGGGCATCTGGGAGCAGAGACGAGGAAGCACGCCACATACCAGCAGACCGAGCATAGCCATATTGAGGCTTAAAAAAAGACCCTGGGGGACCAGTAAACTCGAGGTGTGAGCTTGAATCTGAGACGACGTAGGTTTACAGGGACCTTCGGTGTAACCCCATGAGCTGTTCTGCAGTGACAGGCAACTCTTCTGGGCTAAAATAGCTTTTCACTGCATGCAGACACAGACACAGTGGTATGTAGAGTTTGCTTTCCCAATCAGGCAAAGTGCTGTCTCTTTATTTAAAGCTTGAAAATCTTAAGACCTCAGTCTACCTGACAATCGTCAGTGTAACTGTAATATTTATGGAGGCATTAATTACTCTGTTCTTACAGTAAGCTCTGCCTTTAATCCTGTTAAAAGACCTTTGACCACAGGTCCGTGGGGGTCGCTCCCTCCAGCTCCTCTTATGTATTTTAAACCTTTAGGCTGAGCTCACGCTATCTAAAAATCCCATCCCCTCTTCCCACTTTTTCCCGGTGGAACTTCTGTGCACTTGTTCAGTTTGCTGAGTAACACAGGAGCCAGCTACCCCTGATAAAATAGCCCGATAAGCATTAAAAGTGTGATAAATATGCTGTACACTTATAAATGAATACGTTTAATGCTATAATCCCTCTGGCAGGCTTTTTGTCTAAGTCGTATATATCAGAAAAGTAGGGGACTGCTTGACAGCAGGGACTTGGACATACCCTGGATTATCCCCTAATCCTTCGTCTCCTCCATTATTCCCGGTAGGGGGCCAATTTCTGGGCAAGGCCTGGCTGCTGCCACCCGGGTCCACTCGGTGACTGATTTAGATTTCTGTCAAAGGGAGAAATAAAACAGAAGAGTCAGCTTAATGGAGGGAAGGAGACCATTTACGGAACAGAGTTAAAGGAGAAGCTGGGAAATGGTGCATAAATAGAAATAAACATAGGAACAAATGAAAAAGGACGAAAAATACAGACGGGCAGACGAAACAAAAGGAACAAGATGAGAGGGGAGGCAGGCACATTGATATAAACGCATAAGGAAGACTGAAACTGAGGAAGCAGCAACATGAAAGAAAAAGTCATGGATTGATAAACAGCCTTCCAGATATCATCTGACTGGCATCAGTGACAATTACTCACACATGGTACAGCTTGAAATTATTGTGGCTGTTCTGGCAAAAAAAAGAAAGAAAAAAGGGGCCAAACCACATGTACAGGCTTAAAGAAAGGAAACTCGCTGCCTTAAATCTTTAATTCACTTAGGAAAGTTATAAAAGGTCAAGTTGTCTGCTTGCTTTACAAGCCCCCTTCACTTCCTGTTAGTAATCATGTCTGACTGCGGCTGCAGTTACCTTTCACTGCCCACTTACAGGGAAATAGGTTTCTTAGACCACATTTACTGGATTGACCTAAACACTGTATCTGAAGAAGATCCAAGCAGCTCAGTGTAGAGCTGAGAAGGTGCATCACAGGTTTACACAAGTTAGGCCAAACAACAATAATGATTTTTGCCAAAGTCTAGAGAACGACCTGACCTGTCTCACTTTCCTGGCAGGAAAGTGATTGATTGTCTGGAACAAATAAGTGCGCCAAAGCACAGGCCTGTGGCGAACCGGATGCTGCTGGAGCACCGATGTTGCTGACAAAAGTCAAGAGAGTGACTGTTAGATACTAACGAACGAGGCCTCCAGATCTTTTCAGCTGGTTGCAAGAAAAAAGAGAAAGGAAAACGTCCAGAGGAGAGTTTGACACAGCTGTTGGGAGGCGGTGGCATCATGACTGGGGCTGCCTTGCCGTGATTGTAACTGTAAACTGTACAAAAACTAACGAAGTATGTGCTTGACCTCATAGTTTCTCGGTTTAATCTTAAACTGACAGTTGGATTCAACAAGTTATTCCAGCAACACAATCCAGACGCATCAAAGCTGTATGTGGAATGGAGAGAACAAGGTACCGTCAACGCTTTGAAACGGCCTGACTGGAGTTCTGACTTCAACCTCATAATTAATAAGTGGACTATAAGTGATGGAAGTGGCTTTGTGTCTTTCAAAAGAGCATTTATCAAAATGTGCTGTAAGTGTGTTTGACATATTGACTATATACGCCCTAAACACTGTTGGTGACAAAAAAATTATAACCAGCTTTTTGTACCAGATTTTTAAGTTTTTTCTGTCAAAAATTGGAAAAAAATTGTTATTTCTACTTGTTTTGCTTAAAGGTCCCCATTTTTACTTTGACTTGCACACAAAAACTGTCCGGGTCAGTTTGGTTGTGCAGACTGAACTGGTTTCTGTGTGCTGCAGTGGGCGCTGGGCCTACCCTTCCACTGCTCCCCGCTCTCTGTTGTTATTGGTTTCTTTCCAAAACCATTCAGACATGTTCCCGCCCCGTCACGTGCTAGTGCGACGGAAACAATTGGAATATGTTTCTTTGTGAACCGATCTGCGTGTACGAAGGGCGGGGATGATGCATGGGCTGGGTTGAACTGCGCTCAGAGGACCAGTCGGCATATATTCAGAATCTGCTTGGACGAAGTGAAGGATGGAGTTCCTCGTACATCCACTCTTTCAAAACTGCAGTTCACATTTGAATCAATTAAAATGACAGCTAAATGACATACGACTGTTTAAGTCCATTTTTAACATATTAAGGAGAGAAAAAAAAAACATAATATACAACATTTAAAGTTAATTAACCCAGCATTTCCACGTTACAATGTCCATGACAATACATCTAGACGGTTCAGACCAAAACTGTTATATTATTATTAGTACCACTACTACTATTTTTGCATCATTTTTCATCATATCACAGATATTTTAGGGGTCCCAGCCCCTGACTCTTCATTGGGTTCCACGGGAAGGTCGAACTTTTTAAGATTACAGTAAAAAATCCTGTCACCTAATCCGGACTGACAGAAGCATTTCTGTTTTCCAAAACACTGTGAGCTTCAATTACCACATAAAAATGGCTTTTAAATAGATGTATTTATTTTTTTGGTAGGGTTTCCTAAGCCAAGCCAGAACTTATGTTCTGATCGGGTTTTACTCTTGCAGTCAGGGGGATTTGGCTGCATTCACATTGCACAGAACAGTACGATGTTCCCATGTCCTGCGTGTAGTGTTTTCCTGAGGTGGCTTTCCTGGATATAAACCAGAGCAACCACAGTCTAATGGGAGCCGTGTGTGTTGTGTTGTGTGTGTACGAACACATTCCTGAGCAGAGCATCAGTCGCTGGAGTCTCTCTCACGATTACGACCATCAAACATCCTTCTTTCCACCTCTGCCCTGAATTGAAACCATGTTTGGGTCTGAATCTCTTTCTATTCGCTGCTCACTTTTTCTTTCTCATATTTCATTGCCATCTTTGCTGTGTAATTTCTCTATTCTTCAATTTGGCTCTCTTTCTTTTGTTTATTATTTTATTTTGCCCCTCATCTTTCCTTTTTTTCCTTACCTCTTCATTCAATAGATTGCTTTGCTTTTCTTTCCTTTCACTGACTTGTGAGGTTGAAACAGCGTTTGGGCCACACATGCACTAGTACATAATCTTTCCTTTTGATGACTGTAAGTCATTACAGTTTACTTAGCAATAATTTGTCTTGAGTAAAATCAACTGTAGACTTTGAGTTTTATCGCAGGTCTTCCCCTCCCTGCTCTCTCCTCTCGTCTCATGTCCTTTGCTTACTAACCCCGCTTAACCAGGTGGATAAACATACACGATAAAACCACATTTTTCAGGGTCACCCTTTGACTTTCAATTATGTCCCTATTTTCACCATCCACACTCTGTCTGAATCCAAGCAAAATACCGCTACACTTCCTCCTCAGCCGAGAAAACATTTCCATGCTTCAGTAAATATCCATAGTCTCTTCGAGTCCCAGCTTCCTGCATCTGCTGGAACTGGCGGTCCCACTTTTTGTTCTTCATTGCTTCTCTGTTTAGAACTTTTTTTTGTGCTTACTTTTTAGTGCATATATATATATATATATATATATATATATATATATATATATATATATATATATATATATATATATATATATATATATGTATATATATAAATTGCCCATAGATGTGAGTCTGCATAATTATTCATCCTGTGATAGACTGGCGACCTGTCCAGGGTGGACCCCTGCTGGACCCCTGCTGGCCCCTGCTGGACCCCTGCTTGTGGTCGTACCCGTTTCTGTTGATTGTGTGGACTGATTTGGATCATGTGCTGGAATAAAATCGATAGTTCATGATAACGGCATGCTATTCCATGTGCCAAGACAAAACTATGTTAACATTACGTTGTTTGCTGTGCAAATTGAGGAAACAATTTCAATTTAGATTAATGACATGAACTGTTTCTTTTATCCAGACTAGTAAGTCAGCATTATATTGAAACTTAAACCTCAACATACATCTTTTTTTTGTTCGTTTCCACTTGAAGTGTGGGCCTGAAAAATTTAATTTTTAAAAAAAAGAATCCGGACGTCACTACCTCTTTCGTGAACGTAGAAAATGTAAAGGTACAGGCCTTTTTACTTTATTTTACATATAAAAAACATAAACAAGTCTGTTTCCATGGAAATGGTCATATGAAGTTTTGAAATATTTGAAAAGTCGCGTTTCCATTAAAACCCAAATGTCGAAAAAGAAATCTTATAATGGAAACGGCTTTAATTCGAAAAAATTCTTTTTACCCTTTCACAAGGTGGTTTTTCAGGCATTTTGATAATCCAGATTATTGCAAAAGTGCAATGGAATCTCTGGCAGCGCTGGATGTGACATACTTGGTCATCATAAATCAATCAAAATCTAGTTTCCAGCTGTTTTTGGCCTCGTTAATATGAAGTAGTTGTGCTGTAACACTACTTAATCATCACTGGATTACATGAGGGCTTTGCCTCTGAATAATAATTTGATTGATCATCAATGCCTTCATCATCTGACTATTCCCTCAACAGCGGTAGCGGCAATCGCAACAATTTGTCAAAGACTAAAGTTGTTTTTGTGCATCTTCTTCAATGTTGAGATTTTCTTTTTTCGTTGTTTTGAAGAGAAGTGTCACAGGACGAGATACGGGGAGATACAGAGAGTCATGAGAATTATGCTTATTAAAAAAAACATTAAATGGAAACACAAACCCCCTGCAGCACAAGTTTTATCGGAAATCCAGAGTTACGATTTTTTTGCGAAAAAGTAAAACAGAAACTCAAGTGTCCTAGTGTCCTCTTATAGCGCCAGTCCCAGGCCTGGATAAATGGGAGTGTTGTACTAGGAAGGGCATCCAACAAAAAACCTACGCCAAATCAAATGAAGCACAATAATCCCACGTAGTGAACCTTAAAAGGGACGAGCCAAAAGAGGTTTATCATTACAATCTTAAATTATATGCAAGACGTATTTCCTTCTCCCCTCATGCGTAAAAACTCCCCTAAATTGCACATACAAACTATCAATTTACCCTCAAGTAACTGCACTGATGTGGCCAATTTCAAGCACTTAAAAACTTGCTGCAGTCTTTACCATGGGGGTTGAACGCTACTGAGGTCAGTAAAACTGTGACCATTTGGTGACGACAGGCAGTGACGTTACAGGTTTTCAAACATCACTTTGTGTGGCCAAAAAAAAAAAAAAAAACAGGGGTGGGGGGGGGGTGGGACTCTCCAGTGTGAAAACAAATAAAGCAGCCGGATTCAAAGTTCACACCCCTGCAAATGACCGTTTCCATGTTGGTTGCGTCATTGACACCTAAAGGTCAAAGAGGTTCCCCTCTCGTAGGAATGTTAGGACCCGGGTAAAAACAAAAAAAGAAAAGAGGAATACAGCGGAAATACCAAAGGGGAATATTTGTATTTATTCATGCCAATGTGTGTTTTGACAAGCATTTGCTGTAAATCATATGAGGGGGCGGGGGGGTAAACAAGAAACATAATACATACATGTGTTAAGCATCTGCTGCGGGCAAACAGGAGACCAAACCAGCAGTACCAAAGCATCAATTCAAGAGGGATCTACTGGACGCCTACCCAGAGGAGATTAACTGGGGGAATTACAGAGCCAGTTAAACATGAAAACGTCCCACACTGGACAGATCCACCTTATCAGAGCGTTTTGTTTTCTAATCAGATTTGTGGTGTCATCAACGAAGCAGGCTGAGTTTGTATTGATCACCTCTGTGAATGTTTGTTTGCTGGCAGACTTCAGCGGTCCAATGTGCTCTTTTATCACTGGGTTTGTGGGTTTATGTGCTAGTCCACATTCTGGACTCCTCTTGGCTGGCTTGCAGGTTGTGGGGTCAGAAGGCCACTAACCCCCCAGCCTGTAATGACACCAACGCCATGCCACTTGTTTGTCTCCATAAGTAGATCACTTCATGGCCACAATTTTCTAGTTAACAGCATCAGTTTTGATTAAATCAGAGTTAATCTTGGTAATGTCATTGACATGTGCAGGAGGAAAATTGATAGGTGCTGTTACATAACTTCTGTAATTACAAGGCAGAGTGATAAAATCAAAGCACTGCCAGGTTTTATTTTGACAAAGTTTGCAGTGTGGAAATAATAATGATACATGCTGCTTCTGTTGGATATAAATATGTTGCAGAGCAGATTGAGTTTATTTCAGACATATGAAAACGTGACCACTGACACCATGTATGATAACAGCTGAGTGTCAGTCTACATTTTCACAAGCAGTTACTGGTACTGCCTTATCTGAAAACCAAAAATGTTCTCAGTGAGAGACTATTTTCTGTCATTTCACTTTGAAGAGGGGCTAATGATTAATCCCACCATGCCACAGTGATGATATCAGCAAACAAATTGAAAGCTCTTTTGAAAATTAAACCTGCTCTAGAAAAAAATTACAAGACAAGTATGACTTTGAGAAAGTTGTTTACATATCACCAGAATAACATATTATGATATTAAAAATACACAAAAAACGGCAAACTCAAATGCTCTTTCAGCGCCAGAAGCTCTGTGAAAAGTCTCGGGGACTTCTGGAGACAAAGTCTCTGACTAATACATGAAATAAAGTTCAAAGTAAGTTTTGTTTACTTATCTCTGGGTATAAAACTGAGTATGAACTCACCCCAGGACACAGAGGCACAAATAAACTGCCTCTGGTTCGCTCCAGTTTACGTAATGCGTCCAACAGATGCGCGCTCCAGGTCGGGACGGTCCGCGCGAGCCGCCGCAGCAGTCCGACTGTCCCGCTGGTGCGCCGGGTGCGCGGAGCGGCGCAGCCCGGAGGAAGGGGGCGGGGCTGAGGTTCAAATACCACAAGGCCCATTTTACAGAGCGGCACGAGTAGCGCCCACACGGATCCCTGCTCCGGTCGCTGCTATGGCTCCCTATAACAGCTCAGTTGATTTGGGAACACTTTTAGAGAGAAAAGAAGAAGAAGAAAAAAAAAAAAAGCTACTGGAAATCTCTGTTTGACTAGACTCTGAATATGACAGTATGAGCTCTAATTTCACTAATGTCTTTCACACATTCATTATAAAGAAGGAACAATACCTTTTCATTGATGTGTAACTAAAATTCCCATCAAGTGATAATCAGCTGGTTTCATCAGATGATCATCTGGTGATTTGGGGAATACATAATTATGAAACTGTTGGATGATGACTCACTGCACAAGACAGTGATGAGTGCAGTTTGGTGACGGCGTGATGTGTTTTAGTGTATGTGAATGAGTGTATAACTTGTGTTGAAATAAAAGGAGACATAGGACAACCAGGTATTTGCAAACAGAAGAGGACAGAAAAAATGGGAGTAGCATTCCCTTTACAGCTGTTTACTTAAGTGTCTGTGCTGCTCATACATATTTAAATATAACAGTATAAAATACGTGCAGTCAGCTAGTACATATACATAATCACCCTACATTTATCCTCTCTTTAGGTATTATATATTGTGTATTATATCACAGTTCATGGTTCACAGACTAGTATACTGTAGGTAGCTATATTTGAGACAAATAAATATATATATATATTGTGAGGCAACAGTGCTGACCACTAAGCCACCGTGCTGCCCTGTTTTTAATGTGAATAAAATGTTTGGTGGGAAATAAAATTTTTAAAAAAGGGGAAAAAATGAATTCCTGACTTAATAAACCCACTTATTTGTAACAGAAAATTCAGATATTCTGACCTCATGAATTCAATTTTATTTACATAGCATCTATTACATCACAAGTTGTCTCTAGGCGCTATCCAGAGACCCAGAACACGACCCCCGAGCAATTATTACATAAACAACGGCAGGTAAAAACTCCCCTGGCTTATAAGGGGGGACCCTCCTGCCGAAGGCCAGCCGGGTAGAGCAGGAAAAGGGAGATCAGAAAGAAGAAAAAGGGAGATCAGAAAATCCCAAATTTGCAAGAAAACCGTTCTGGATCATAACAAAGACAGCACACATTTTAAATAAGTCTTAAATGCGCTTATTTAGATGGCTACAAATGAGACAGTTCATTTTCCTTCTATCAAAATATCATATATTGAGACTGATTTTGTAGGATGGGGTACCTCTAGTAGCTATGTTCACTTCATGCATCTGCATAGGCTGCATATACTACAAAACAGCCATGATTTTAATTTAAAGTTAAAGCTAAGAAAGACTTACGTTTACTGAGTCTTTTGTATCTAAACTATCCCAACAGAACTGCAGCTGTGAATGCTAGATAGTAATATGAGTAATTAGGAATAAATAATTGAACATTCAGAGACATTTACGCCTTCCTGCTATGAATTCATGAGGACTCTGAAAGTATGGTCTGCTACATTTGAACTTGGAAGTCATAATTTCCAAGTTTTAGGTGGGAAAAATCAATTTGCATGCATTGCTGAGGTTGGATTTCCAATTGAGAAAGTCCAAGATAAACCTCACCAGCCTCATCCTCAAAATCCGACGTGTGCACTAAAGAAAACAATCTGGTAACAGCTGGCTTCACATGTGATGGATCTACATAAATGGATGTAATACAGGCAGAAAGCAGACAAGAGTACTGATCATTTTGTGACCAACACCAGAACTCTGGTACAGAAATGCCAGTTTATCACTAAAGAGCTAAATTAAGGTTTAACTGAGCCTATCAGAGCAAGCACAACCCGTGATGCTGGCAGGAATAATCTTTACACTAAATAGAGAGGCTATTTTTAGGCTCTGTGTTTATGGGAACCTGAAAACGTGAGGGCCCATCAACAAGAAATAAACAGAACAGTCAATAAGGACCAATGATCTGCGTGTGGAATTAAAGGACACTGTGGAAGATGCAGAAAAAGCACCACATGGGATCAGGAGAAACACCTCAGCTGAAGCCGAAGAATTTGTGAGTCAGAGACAAACCTGCAATACAATCAGGATGTTCATCCCAGACTCCATGAGTGAATCCATCCTAAAGCACATTTGCAAAGCTTTGACAGTAAAAAAAAAAAACAAAAAAAACAACGCTGCACCTCGACAGTGAACCCACATGGCACTCACTCAGAAACCATGGCCTCTGATATGTTTGGACTCAGTGGTCACCAGTATTTACTGGTGGTGGGAATAGAGTATAAATACCCACTGATGGATGAGAGCTCCATCCCCGCAGAGAAATACAAAAATATTGCTCTATTTAGATGTCCTAAAGAAATAATTTGGTATAGTGGACCACAAAACACAAAGAAAGCCCTTAAAAACCTTGAAACTGATTGAGCACATAAACTCAGCACTTATTTATTTAAGGCCTGTGTGATACATTGAATCTGTATGAAAACTGCAAAACCAGGTGGTGATTTCCATGCAGCTCGTGCCATGCACACTGCAGCGACAGTTTGATCCTAACCAACTGGCGTTCAGAAGTTGTTTTGCAAAAGTGCAATAAGCCAAAAAACTACACACGTTTTGTTTCATTGTGGCACCAAATGTAAACAAAATCTGAAGGAGTCTGTGCCAGTGGACCTGAGGGTCCTGCCACAACACCAAGATCTGGAAGCTGGGGCGATCAGAGAACAGCTTTCTCAAGCGTTGTTACTTAAAGCAAACATGGCAAAGGCTCCACGCTGAAGCCTTGAACAGGAAACAGAGTCTTATCAACAGGAAGAGAGCCACCATCCCATCCCTAAAGGTCTCTAACTCGCACGTCTGTCATTAAAAATCAGAGGTGGCCTGCCGGCCAAATCGATGACGACGCAGTCTCATATCACTGCGTGAGCCACAGAGCTTCCCGCAAAAACACACAACCTACACACACTTACATGTCCATAAGTAGGCGGGAGGAAGTAACACAATCACACGCAACCTGGAGATCATTCCCCGTTTCCAAAGAGCACAAAGGCTTAAGTTTTCCTCTGTCTACACAAGCTTTAGAATTATTATTATTATTGTCAATTCATGTTATTTTTTATCTGTCTTTTTCCTTTTCAAAGTTAATCCAGAGGGGTTATTCTGGTGCACTTTATTCACGGATAAATTAATGACGTTCACCAGGACTTTTTCATCTTTTTCATCTCTTTAAATGCATTTGAGTTTGGGCAGATTATGCATCTGCCAAAGCTTATATCTCTAAATGTTGTGTTTAGAGACAAAGAGATGAGTAAATCCTTAGCACTGATGTTTATTAAACACCTCTAATCTGTATATCAGTACGCAGTACTGGTTGGCATCTGAAGACGCCTGTAGGCTTGTATGTGTCGGGTCTGGATAAACTCGCACTGGCAAACTATGCATCTCACAAAACATATATAACTTGATATTAAGGTGAAGACATGGTTATGGTTTGTTGGGGTTAAAAGGTTTAGGTTAATATGAGAGTTGGGGTTATTGGCTTGTTCTAGAGACCCTTCTAGTCAGTCCTCAGTAACAGGATGTAAGGCCCAGTTCAGACCTGGTATTGGCATGCACGCTGGATGACCTGGATCCAAAATATGTGCCCATGTTTGTCTCAAGCCAGCATCTGATCAGATCTTCCTTTTCCACTTCAAATTTAAAAAAACCAGACTTGATTTCTGTCTGCAAAAAATAGTTGTTTGTAACCACCAGGAGGCAGAAACTTTCCCATCTGCCAAAAGTTGGAAGATGATCTTGCTTTCTTTATTTAAGCTGTGAGAGAAGAAGAAATCTACCAGATTAAGTGAAACGGTGACACACCTGGGTTGACTGTATACAGTGTAGTATTGTATCCACTGATCAAAGCTGAACTATGTAGATCTGAGTTAATGTTAATAAAGTAAAACAGAGCTGTTATAAAAAGTAAAATGAGCGATGTTTACTTGTTGGAAGTCGGGGTAGGTAACGTTTCTCTGACTTTCTCAGTTGGATTTCTGACTTCAGTTAAAAATTCTGAAAACGTAGAGATTTTTCCTAAACCAATTGAAACGTCTCATGGTCTTATGATGTTCTTTTGTGGACTTTTGATACTCTAGGCATCTTCTGCAAAGCTTCCTAAAACAGTTTAAGAACTTATTGGAGGATGTGTATGTTCGTATGTGTATGTTCTGTTTTTTGTGACATCATTAGGACCTTTTCTGTTATAATCATTGACCTTGTTGGGACCAGTTGTTCTTTCTTGACCTAAACAGAACAAACGCCATTTCCGAGACATTGATTAGGGTTATGAATAAGGTGTGAACTGCTGTAAGGTAATACAGCTGATCAGTTTATGATAATGGTTAGGTTTGCTAAAATCAATTAGATTTTAGGTTAAACTGAATGAAAGTCAAAACAATACCCTAAAAAGGATAGCTGTGAAGGAAAAGAAAAGAAGAAAGATTGTGAGGCGTGAAGTGTTGGCAGCGCTGCTCTGTTTTCACTCAGGCTCCAACCGAGAGTCATTCAGCAGCGCCAACAGCCATCAGACCAGAGTCGCTTCCAGCTGATTCTTCGAGTGACGATCACTCTTATTATAAATAAATCATCTCCGGACTTTTAGACTTAGGTGGCAAAAGGGTGCAAGTAATCATCTTGTGTCCAACCAAAAGAAACAATCTCTTCCATAAAATAGAGTTCCGCTTCTGGCTTACTTACTGATACTGACACTACCTCTTTAGAAACTAGCCTAATATTCAAGAAATACTCTCAAAATTGCCTTATTTTAAGCTAAATATATTTGCCAAATGGGTACAAAACGTTTTCCTGACTATAATTCTTAAAACTAGCAAAATAGACTAAAATAATAATTAATTTTCTTGAAACATGGTTGTTGTTTTTTGTTTGTTTGTCATCAAGTCTTATGTGATTTATTGTACTGCTTTGTTTTTTCCAGATGCTGTTTGGTTGGGTTTAGATTCCAAAAGTACTTGTTTGGGTTTAGGAAACACACACACACACACACACACACACACACACACACACACACACACACACACACACACACACACACACACACACACACACACACACACACACACACACACACTGGGTATGATGTTAACCACTAATTTGATGGCACTCTTCTCCAACAAGCACCCATTTATTGGTTATTGTGTTTACAAGTCCTTCAGCAGTGAAGTCTCACACAAAGCACATGCAGCTGCAGTCTCATCACAGCTATTTTGTGTTTTACCGGACCTCTGTTAGTCAAGTTGAGAAATTAAAGGTCAATCTTGCATGTTTAAAGAAAAGGAGGCCAAAAGGTTGCCGCTCATCTGTCTGGAGGTGACGAGTTGGGAGTGAGCCTGAGTTGGATCATCACCAGCTAACATGTGGAAATGCAAACAATTTCCTCTGATGAGATCATGTTCATTTGAAGATGCATTTAGTTTGTTTCTTTTTCAGGTGGTGTTATCTTAGCTTATATGTGATCTGCATTAAATCAGCACTTTGGTCTGGAAGCTTTTTGAAGATGCAACAAGTGAAAAAGTTGTTTTTTTTGTGCAGCTGGGGATGTTTCCCTTAGAGGATGTTTCCCTTGTCGTTTATCTGCATACTAATCAGCGTTGAGTCCTGTTGCTTCTGTCTCAGCACAGCAGCTGATTTATTCTCACCATAAATCCACATTCATGGCCTGCTGGTTGTCTTAATTTCGAGGCGACTCACGTCTTTGTTGCTGTGAGATAGAGATGCAAAACATAATTCCTGTATATCTGTCATCCCAACGTTTCTTATGGACCACATTCCCAAGCATTGCATCTCTTTCCTTTGGTTTTTGCACAATCTCAAATCCTGCTGCTGCTCTTCCGCTCCTACACACCCCCTCTCCCCCAAGCTTTCCTCGCATCCTTCTCTCTCGCTCATGTTCCGCATCCCAAGATAAACAACCTCTGTTCTGAAGCATGTCAGCTATTTTTTCAAAAGAGCTCGCTAGCTTTTGGAGGCCGTTCAGATCTGCGTCCCTACAGGGAGGCAAGATTACAAATTTAGTGCTTTGCACAATCTCCCCCTCTGTTTTTCATTTTTCTTGGTCTAAGCCTCCCTCCCCCCATCTCCAACTCTCTCATGACTTGTTCATTTCTCACTTGAAACTTAGTGATTCCCAGGATTTGTGAGTTTTGACACCTTGCCACCTTTGAGTTTGACCTTATGTTCCTCCTTTTCAACCAGTTTGGACAAATGGAGCCCTCAGATTCCTTTCTTGTTTTGTTAAATGGGGATTATTTCCCATCATAAACTTTCATCGCTCTCCTCTGATTAATACACTCACGGTGAAGGATTAACACAAACCCACGAGTTCACAAGGCTGGTGTAAACTCACCACCCTTCGAGTCCCACCCAGACACACACTAACTTCAAAACGCGTCCAGTTTGGCATTTGCTTATCACTGGCTTGTTTGGAAAAGCTTTTTCAGAGTAATGACCCGAAGTGAATGTTTTTTTGATTACAAGGATGAATGAAAGCATGTTTGTGTGTGTTTAGGGTCTGAGGAATTCAGGATGTTGCTAGGATGTCTGAACAGGGAGCATTACATATTTGCTTTAACGTTAAAAGAAAACAAAACCTTTTGCACTTCTTTTTATCTGGAAACAAATCTTTTCTCCTCGTCTTTGTTCTTTATGTTCTGTTATTATTTTTATATTGTCTGGTTGTAAGTGTGTACCTGACAGCAAGTGCTGGTCCGCCTACATGCCGATACAAAGCTCGGAGATGTTTCACACGATTCTGTGAAAAGACACAAATGTTCAGCCAAAGATTTCTGTGTTCAAACTTGCAAGTGTGTCACATCCTGAGATCCGCGTCCCTTTATAGCGCCGCCCGTGCACACACGGATATGTGGGAGAACCCAGGCGTTGTGTTTTGGCTACGCCGCCATTCCTGTACGGAGATACAGATCACTGTTTTGCTGTTGTGAGCATGGTGACGGGGTAATTATATCTACCGAGAGAGAAAACCAACGAGAGCAGGACCGAGGTTGGGGCAGAAGACAGAAGGAGGGACAGGGGCTTCTTGGACTAACATGATACATTTCATTATTTTTCTTTTGCCCCTGTCTGGGAGAAATTATTGTGAAAAATACATCATGTGATCTTATCTGAGTTAAAAATTCCCCCTGAAATAGCCTTCCTCCTCTCTTTTGAGTAGGTGTATGACGACAGATGAACGCTCCTGACGTGCCTGCTAAGCGCTGGCTGTGATTTACTCCACGTGGGAAAGTGTCCAAGTTGCTTTTCTGACCTCAACCAGTACGTTTGTGGCTTGATTCCTAAGCAAACCGGTCCAAGTGCTGTTTGGAATTTAAAAAAAAAATTTAAATGCAGTATTCTCAAAGAACCAGGGAAAAAAACCTCAAGTGTAAACTCCGAGCAACGACAGAAGAAAAACACGTCCTTTATGGGTACAGGCTCTAAAGAAGAGATTGCAGCAATTTGTTTTTTGAACTGCTTGTTTAAACTTTGAGCTTGAAGTGACCGTGTTTTGGGGTTGGGGGCGGTGGGCGTGGCCTCGTTTGCCCCTGACTGATAGCCCTCTCTCACCCAGAACCCGTCCAGGTCAACCTGGAGCTAACTGAGCCGCCAACCAGCCAGGCCTCAGCTGGCGTTGACCACAGCGATAAATGGCCACGGCAGCCCCAGATCTAGACTGGGGAACAGCAGACGACAAGCAAGTTTGCTTGCTGTTGCTTGTTGTTGTTTGTGAGCAGCTGTTTGGCGCAGATACGACCAGATGTTAACAAGAAGGGTTAGACCCTCAGAGTGGAAAAATAGTATGTTTAAGTGAGGACTTACAGTCTACTGGATTATGAAATTCTAATCAGAGAAATGAATCTAACTAACAAGCGTGACTCATTGGAAAATTTTACTAACTTAGTTTCTCATGTGAAAATTAAGAACAAAAAAAAACAGTTTGAATAGAACTTTATTTGAACCTCGGATGCTTTGGAGCCAGAACTGAGCGATGATGTCACACTTAAACGGACTTCACATCTGGCAATGGATGGCTTTTCTCCATATTTTTTACAGTCTGTGATTACAACTTAGAAACTTTGATGTGGCATATATATGTGGCTATGATGATCCTGCGGCGTGATGAAGTGGTGTCGTCTCCAAAACAAGATGGTTCTTGGTTCAAATCTTGGATGGGGGCTTCTTGTGATGAGATTGCATGTTCTCTTGCAACAGTTTTTTTTTTTTTCTGGTTCCCCTGACTCCTGCCCACAGTCCAGACTCATGCAGCAGTTCAAAACTGACAGTAAGAGTTGGTGTGAGCGTGGCTTCGTGGTGCGTCTCTCTGTGGCCTGGTTGCCTCTTACTCATTGGTGTTCTCGTCGGTTGAATAAGAGGAGCAGAGTTCAGGCAATAATTCGAATGACCTGAAAGCACATTACGAAAAAAAAAAAACAGTCAGTAGGATTGAGAAAGAAAGGGAGGTTTTACAAGGAAGTTATGTGGGGAACGAACTGCGTTAGTGAATCTTTCACAGACTCGAATGGCCACTTCTACAATTTCCACAAATTCAACCATAAAGCAAAGTCTTTCCTGAGCCAGCCGAGAACTGTAACATATTTTCATTTGAGACCAGAGGCCGTTTCAGGTAATGAACAACAGCCCTCTGAAATTACAAGTAATGGTTTGGAAAAAGTCTCTTTCTCAAACTGTGGAGCAACATTATAGAGTCATGCATTGTTTCGACGAGTGTGTGTGCAGGGGTGGTTTTGTTTTTGGTAAATTTTACTATGCTTCCCTTACTCGGTCCATAAATATACAGAGATTAGGCATAAACAAGTTAATCTCCTCATTGAGTATACTTTGAAAAATGCACGCTAAGGCATAAAAAGGTTAGTTTTTGAAGTCCGACTATATTTTTAAGTAACTGAGGGGCCTTTGTGTGTGTTTTGGACGTTGAGGCAGACGAACTGCCTGCCAACAGACAGTTTTCTAAAGTACAAATTCTCACTTTCAAACTGAACCAAACTTCATTAGATTCAAATTCTTAGCTTAATGTCCTCATTTCTGTCTCAGCGGTGAAATGAAGTGGAGATTTAGTACCCGTCAGCAGATCCCTTTTCTGTAACCTGACCCATTCACAAGTGGCCAGACGGATTTAAATGAGGTCTTTCAGGTATTAAGCGGCCCCTTCTGCTTGTCTCACCCCCAGAATAACAGCGGCTACTGTTTTTTTTCAGGAGTCTGGAACCAAACATCTGTCTGGGGAGTCTACGGTGGACACAGGTGCTCGCTCGCTCCGTCTCCCCCTCCAGGTTCCTGGTTGAATTATGAGTTCAGGAGGGACTGTTCTACTATTTTAGGGAGAAAATTAAAATCCCATGTGTCTCGTTTTCATGTCCACCGTTTCCCGATCTAATCTGGACTCCCCAGTCTGTCTCAGGAGCTGGCAGCTGGTGTGCGTTTGTCCATGTGTATGTAAGTGGATGCTTTATACACACATGGGGTTAATATATGTATCAGCATTTGTTAACACCTTACAGATTGCAAACTGTATTGTTTTACATTACATTTAACATCTACATGAATACCACATGTACTAAAACATTTATGTGTAACAGACACATCAGCAACACAAGATTGTTGAGAAGAGATACACAGTTAGAAGTCAGAGTTACAAGTCAATAACAAGGACCGACTCCCCCGTCCCCACAGGCATTAGTGATATATCACACAAAAGATGTGAAGATTTGAGAGGTGAGGACCCAAATGCAGGGGAGCTTCAGCTGACGGGAGCTGCAAACAAAGTTCTTCATTAACAAAAACACACAGCTTAGGCAAGAACCCAAAAACCAACCCAGGTGGAAGGGACATGGATGATGAGATACAGGTGCAAACAATCAGGGAGGACAGGCCAAGGGAAGTCACTAAGAAGTAACTCACAAGGAACCAGACTTTCAAAATAAAACAAGAAAGAAGTCCAACACAAGACCAAACCAGAAGAACCAAGGAAACACAAGAATAGAAAACAAATTCCTAAACCTTGACAAAAAAATTTAAAAAAACAGCAGGACTAGCTAATAAATGAGACTTGAGATGCACACGTATTACCAGACCATCTGAACCAAAACAGCACTCCTGCAACTGTCACCATTGGTTCTTACTACTGGAAGGTATCTGGACCTAATTCCCATCCCTGTTACATACTATTTTTTTTCATTGGCAGGACACTAAACCCCATCTCACCTCCTGCAAAAAGCCAGTGACTAAGCAGTGACGAGCCGGCGTTTTCAAACTCCTGATGTGAATTGTATTTATTCTTGCTCAGTTCTCTTGTGTTATCAGGTTTTAGCTTTGATTTATTGGCTATCTTTTGCTTTAGAACAATTGAGTTTCGATAGAATTCATGTTTTTTTTTGTTTTGTTTCTTTTTCATTACCTTGTCTTGTCAGTATGGACATCGTGCACACTGAAATTGGACCTCTGCTTTTAACATCAACTAGTTGGAATCTAGTTTCACTAGTGGGCTGCCAGCTGGGAGCCCACTAAGGAGTTAAGGGACTTGCCCCAGTGATTTACCATTGTGGGCTTGAACCTGGGTCCTCCACGCCCAAATCCACCACTGTAACCACTAGGCCACCACTCCCGTTTTTGTTTTCCTCGAGGGTCCTTTTCAGAAAGTGGGTTATGTACAAACTCTGAGTTTGTTGAGCCTGACCTCAGGGAAACTCAGAGTTTTCCGTTTCAGAAAGCGGATTTACTGAACCACGAGCAAGAGGGTTCAGTTGAATCTGTTACTGCGGTAACCGATTCTAGGGAGGAAAATCAGGAATCAGGAAAATATTAAATCAGCCAAGTTTTTTAGTCGTGACACCCTGATTAGTTTTTAAGAGTTTTTTTTTTTCATATTTAGCCACATTTAATCCAGTATAATAAATCAAATACTACACTTTAAAAGTCCCGACAGCTACATCATGGGATTTACCTCTCCTCTTTACTTCCTTATTTCCATTTTTTATCCCATTTTATATTTTATAATTACACTTACACTGAGGTTTCAAGCGTTCAGAGCTGAAACTGAACAGATGATGTGAAACCTCTGCAGACCACCGGCTGATTGTGTTACTTTACCAGCATTGTCTCTGCAACAGTTTAAATCCAGCACACACTGACGCCATGTCTTGTTCTCGGAAGTCATTTGGAAATTCTTGGATATGGTTTACAAAATTTCAGACAACATCCATTGATTTTGCAGAAGGAAAAAAAAAACATCAGTAGATACCACAACAACTAATTCCCAAACAAAATCTCAAGTTTTGGAGTACACGTTTCCCTCTGACTGTAAATCAGAGAAGTAGAAAAGTTTAGAAAAATAAGCCATATATGAAAGTAAGTTATCACTGATAGAGTTTATTTAAAGTTTGACATGTTACTCGCTGTAATTTATGTTGTTTGTCCAAGTGAAAGTGCAGTCATTCAAAGCCAGCTGGCTCAAATAAGCACATGATAAGAAACATGATCCTGGTGAGGAATTATTCTTCAGTGAATTTTTGTGGGCTCACATTTATGTTGTCACTGTTTGACTGAGATAGAGGCTTAAGCTTTTGAGTGCTGACTTTATGAAACACATAGGAAACTGACATCTTGAATCCACGCTGCTGAAAGAGGAGAATAAGTCATCTCTAAGCTGTGCACTCAAACCTAAAAATGTACAACCCCCCCCCCCAAAAAAAAAATGAAAGCCATCATACCGTAGGTGCAATAACACTCTATGATATATGGCAAACCATAAAAGCTTGTGCTTGTGTTGGAAATCCCCACCATTCCTGGTTTGCTTTACATATCCCAACTCTTCTGTGCTCAACCCTCCACCTCTTCTTGCTCTACCCTTTATCAGTCCACTTTTGCATGTGACGGCTGCTGAACGTACTGTAGCGGTGGGTCGTCAAACAGGGACGCGATGCTGATTAGCTTCCTGACAGGAACGTTACCACCCACCTCCCAAATGGAAGCTGAGTTCCTCCTGACTGGCCCGACAGTGGGTGGAGAGCTGTAGCTGCCGCTGTTTGTTTGCACTGCATCCTTATTTCCGTGAATTATGACATGGCAGGAAGCGTGGAAGGGAGACGGGACAATGGGCTATTGTGAGACCATATTTTATGTTACTGCAAGGCTCAAACAGGAAAGTGCTTCAAGACGGGTGAAGGCATAAATGTGAACCTGCACGAACATACCGAGGAACCCAAGCAAAGACCATCATATTCCCTGTCCTGTATTTTAATCATGGAAACACTTATTATGTGGGTATTTTATTGGCAACACTGCTTACCTTCAGTTCTCAGGTTTTCTGTATCAGAGGATATAAAAACCATCTGGTCCCTACCAGGTCTTTAAATAGATCAATAAAACATCAAATGAACAAGACATCAACTATTACACTGTGTCATATATTCACCAAACACCACATCAAAATACAGATGGAATACATCAGAACTAAGTATACCCCACGATCTAGCAGTTTCTAGAGCCATCCTTAAAAACAGTAACTTATAAATGTCACATCTTTATGCAGGTATATTGACCCTCTCTTCTTTACAACTTGCTTTGGTTTATTGAGGAATGCAGGCATTTGTTTACACCAATCGCCAACCATTTGACTTCTGGACTGAGTCTCATGCAAAACTTTTGGTGCAGTTCCTCGACTGACCAATAGAGGCTGGCTCCAAAACGAGTCGATCTCCATTGACTCCCATGTTAAAACAAACATTTTACAACCTGATTAAAATAAACATTTTGGTCTCAATTGTTTGATTTTGGGGGGTGAATTTTTTGTACCAATCCAGGAAAATGCATATAAAGCATTATATTTATTTCTAATATGATTGAGTGGACGGACAGACGGATGGACAGACGGATGGACGGATGGATGGACGGATGGCTAGAACAAACCTTTCTCACTGTAAAATAATGTTGAAATGTTTTTGTAGCTCTTTTCAGATTGGTCAGCTGCTTCTCTATGATCATTGCTGTTGTCTTTCCCTCTTGGCATTATGTCAATCCACAGCTGGGGGATTCAGCCAGGCAAGCTGTCAGAAATTGTACTTTTAGAGAGACGATCACACTCACTAATAATCATTTATCAAGTATGTCTGACTCTGACCACCTGGCTGTAAATTTCCCTGATTCATATGGAAGCAGTAAACTACTTAAAAAGTGTTTCCACGCACTGTCTCTGCATTTTGGCATAGGTTTTGTAAAATAAAACAAAGGGCACAGTGTAACGTTACATCTGTTGTTCATCTGAGGCTGTACTGACCTGTATTGAAGACTTTCTTAAGACTAGATTAAAGAAAGTAAACCACAGAAATAAAGGAGAGCATACCTTCTTTTTTAACACGAAATTCCCATCATACATCAAACTAAAGCCACTAAAGCCCCAAATCTTCCTGTTTTTATGAGTACCAAAAATATTTCTCACAGTTCAAGATTTTCACAAGTCCATCACACATTTGTTCTTCACATTGTAGTGAAATCTGTACATGAAAGAGACACACAGTGTTATGTTGGTGACACTGCCACTCATATATAGTGCAGTGCAAATCCCTCAAGTTTGAGAGCCCCCAGAATTCCCATTATAACAGACTAATATGGCCTATTTGTTGTGTGTCTGTGAGTGCCAAAAGTATGTGGTATGTTTTGCTTTTACTATCTTATATAAATACTTCAGGTCGTTAAGTCCTGCACGTAAGCTTGGAGAACTTTACACCCATTTCTCCATACAGAACAGCTTCAACTCTAAGATGGGCTGACATGTGATATTTCTCTGTTGGTGTATGTTAAATGTGTGACTCAGTAACACTGCAGAGCCATATGTTTGTAAGTGGTGTTCCCAAATGGTGCCCCATTATTCAGGACTTTTATATCTCAATATTGCGCAGGGATGATCTGATATGTGCTGGTAGTTGCAGCCACTTAGACTAACAGAATATCCACAAGAAATAAAAATAATGTTAAACGTGTGATTTCATTTGGTGATACGCTGTCCTCGAACTGTCACACACCACTACAGATCTCTTATCCACTACTGCGCACACACGATGGCTTCTCATGTCCAAGTCTAGCCCTGTGACCATCTCACCTCAAAGGTCAGCAGGGTGAGTCTGCCTCTGGATGATGGATAGATTCACACCGGCCGTGCAGAGAGGCAAAGGAAGGAAAAGATGCAGAGGAAGGCAGGCTATTTACAGAGCTGGAGGTATGTGGCTGAGCAACACCTTTTTTTTCTTCCCTGCTTTATGTGGGCATTATGTGTGGCTGAAGGTGTGACAACAGACGCTTATATAAACTTTACTGTGTGTTTAAATAGTTAATCCAGTGGTTGGTGATGTTCAAGGCCCTGATAAAAGGGAGGTCATGACAAATGCAAACATGTGTGGGTGGGTGTACACACATATAGGTACCTTTGAGCTGTAAAGAATGCCAGTGTCTGAACTGCGAGCTCTTTGGATGTGGATGATTGACCTGGAAGAACAACCCTGTTCTTTACGCGTCCACACACAAGTTTGCACTACACACAACTATCCTTATTAGGGTCTTACATTTATTTTGCGCAGCCTAACTAAAAACTCTTAATACCTACCTACCCTCAGTTCACACCTTTGCTCTAATTACACAAATGACATTCTGCCTTAAAAGGATCAGGCTTCCAACCTCTACTGGTCCCAACAAGTTGAGTGATTAGACCAAAGGAGAAAAAAAAAGGACCTAATGAAGTAACAAAAACAAAAACACACCAAGCTATGAACTAAACCCCATTTATCACAGCCAAAACATGCTTTACTGTCACTGGACACATCACTTATCTGTGCTGGGTGGTGCCGTCACTGGGCTCTCGTTCACTTCACTGTAATTAGCTGCCTATTTGTTTGGCTCCATGGCATCTAAATAACAGTGTTTAAACTGCAGCGGTATGTTTGTAAGTGTGAAAATAGACGCATGTGTGTGTTAAGAGCCATTTGACTGAGGTTTCTATTTCAGTATGATGAGGAAGACGCAGGTTTAAAGTGAAATGACGCTGTAAATGGGAATGGAGGCTATAGTCTGGCACTTTCTGGAGTTCTCTGAGTTGATTGTGATGGGGATGCTTCAAGAAGCCAGCGAAGCATCGGTAAGTGGTGCTTTAAGACTTACAAAGTACACACAACGCTCCTAGTTTATCCACTATGAAGCCTGGGGCAAAGCTGCCAATGCAAAGTTCAGTGTCCAGCCCAGGGACACTTTGGCACAGCAGAAGGACTAAAGATGAATCTGCCAACCTTCTAGTTGGAAGGCAACTGACCCTACTCACTATTCCACAAAGTGATTAAAACCTACCTTATTTGACTTAATGTTTTCCATCAGATGCTCAAGGAGAAGGTGATAAGTGCTATGTACTGCAATAACTGTTTTGACACTACTAAAACCAGACACTATGCACTTATTGGCCTTAAACATAATAATGTAATAGCCAAGCAAGCTGTAAACAAAATATCAAGAAGCTGTTACCTTACAAACTGTTTTTTTGGGTTTTTTTTTTTTCTTTGTCTCTCTCTCTTTTTCACATTTAAATTCCAAAATCCTTTAGGAAAATAAAGGCTGGTTAGCTGTCTAAAAGAGACCAGTGTGTATTTAGGGCTTTTAAAATTTCAGAGCTGAGGTGGAAAAGGGTGGAGGAAGGGGTGGGGATGTGATCATTTTTCAGTGAAGACAGCAAAATATTAAAAAAATAAAAACTGCTGGCCTAAACTGATAATATAAAAAACACAGTGTTGGTAAAAGCTGAACAGCCAAAAAAATAAATAAATAAAATCAGTGCGTAAGATGCACAACTTTTAAAGCAGCAGGTGGCAATCATCGTTTTTGTTCTGTACCTCTTTCATATAATTCTGCCCCTTTTCTGTATTTTCTTCTTTTCTCCTTCTCAGCGTCCCTTTTTGGGGCCTTTCTCTTTTTCACATCCTTCTCCTGCTCTGCTGCTGTGATTTGCCTGTCTCCTTGTGGCCCGATGCCCGACCACTGCTGGGTAGCATTCCTCTCTCTGAGCCAAAAGGAAGCGAGGGATCAGAAGGGGGAGAACAAAAAGGGCACATGGAAGGAATGAGAGGAGCAACCACAGTGGGTCTCATATGTTATCGATCTGTGACCTCGCTGAGGAGAGGAGGAGCAATGTCTTCAGCAAAACTGTCGATTTGTGGATTTTTAACTGCACCCACTGATGTTAAACCTTCCTTCTCAGCTCTTCTGTTTATAGTCACGTCTATTTCATTCATTGGTACCCTGTCGCTCAGGCCGCAAAAAGCATACGCAGTTTGATGAAGAACTCTACTTAAAGTATGCAAAGCCATCAACTATACGCTGTTTGGCTTTCTTTTCTTTCCCAGTGAGAAATGAAATACCATATCCTGAAGGTAACTTATGATGTCTGTACTGCGGCTGAGGTGCAAAAAAGAAAGGATTTGCTGAGAAAGCAAAATGAACTCCACCCTGCCCCGGGGCTCCTATTTCTTTAGCTCATATTTGTGCATGTGAGTTTTAAGACTCGTAGGAGCATGTGTGCGCAGGCAATACAGAGCACTTTGTGCTTGTGCTGTGTGTTGGTGTGTGGCATGTCCTTTGGGAACTGTTGGCAGATGGAGCACTCAGACTGTGGGTACGAGACAGTTAAAGAGTTTGTTTCAGTCTGAAATTGAAGCCACACTGGAATAGAAGAGCCACGCATGCAGTCCTTTCTCTTTCATTTCTCCTGCGTCTTTACACTTTCTCTCACTCTGCCTTTGCTGGTTCAACTCTGTATAAATGATTCTGTCTAAGGTCTGTCAAAACAGCGTACATGTTCGTCATCAATGGGGAAAAAAAGTCTGTGCAGATCCACAAACACCATTTAAGCAGATCTACATTTAAGTGCACAAAGTGAAATTGGGAATGGTATGGAAAAAGACTTGAAAGTCAGACACTTTTTATTCAGTGATACAGCTTTGCACAACCAACTTCTGGGGTTCTGCAAATGCAGCACAGTCTGAAGGGACACTGGATAAATCTTCCCTGATCTGGGTCTGTGATTTAACATGATCTCACCTGTCTCAACTGCTCACCCAAGACGTTTTTTTTTTTCTTTTTAGAGATAGTTGGCCTAAAACAAAATGACAGGATTATGTTTTTTTCCCACTAGTCGTGCACTAGGGCGCTGATGCATGAACTTTTTTGGGATATGATGTCCCTATGGAGTCATACAAAGTATTACATAGGGTGGTTTTAATATAAAGATATAAAAGGAAACAAAAATATATAAATAATGTTTAAAATATGTGTTCTGTGGAAAATTTTAAAAATCAGATTAACTGTTTTTTTTTGTGTTATATAAACTTTTGAATATAAAAGAAATTACTGAATCATCCTTGCTGATTTAACTTGGTATAAATATCAGGTACTGGACTAGACGTCTAAAAGGATGGATCAGGTATTTGAAAAAAATATTAAATCCTTGTGACCACTCTTTTCATGTTTTTTCTGTGTTGTGTTACTTGCTATTTATTGCATCAACTGTAGGTACTGCTGCAGAAATAAGAAAACATTTGAACCCCCTGGAAATGAACTGGTTTTCTCCATTTATTTGCCATAAAAAGTAAAGTACACTCTTTAAAGCCACTCTAAAGTCTCTATCATAAGACACAACTTAGTGCACTTCTAGTGGGGCCAAATGGTACTATCAGCTGTGTTGGTCGCAAGACCTGCTAGACAGTTGATGTGGAACCACCTACATGGTGCACTGCATAACCGTCTATTTGGAAAGACACTACATCATTTAAATTCATTTCCTTCCACGATTCTTTCATGACAGTCATCCTTTTTCTGCAACAGCTTAAGAAACATGCAGAATATACTGGACATTAGATGAATGTCAGATCTTATTTTATGGAAACCTATTTCAAATAACTTGTTAATCACTAACCGGCCCCACTCGGGACCCTCTCATCTGCACACATTGATTCTGTCTTGCTACAACCAACCTTCATTCCTCTCCTTTCAACGGCATTCCTCCACCTTTCTATTTTTTCTTCCGTCTGCTCCCTGCTGTCACTACAGATCACAGTGTCATCTAACTGCATGTAACTGCATTTTATAAAATTTGTTCTACAGGCAAATACTAGAGTGCAAAAACAGCCCCTCTTGAAATAAGCATAATATTCCATGAATCTAGTCGGAAATGTCTTATTTTAAGCAAAAGCATCTTTGGGTTTTTTTTTCTAATTTTGAAATGCATTTTTTCAGTGTAATTGATCCTGATGAGTCAAAGATGACTGTCGTGGATGGCACTGAAACAACCTTACTTGTAGGTATTATATTTAAATGCACAGCCTCAAATGAGGTTGGAAAATCTTTTGAGATTAGAGACATCATGCAGTGATTTTCTTCTGGTTTGTCTGCAGTATTGTTCTGTATTCAGTTTAAATTTAAATCTTAAAAGCATTTAAGGCAGATAAAATGCCACACACACACACACGCACAGTGATGTGTGTGGGCAGGCTCTTACTGTGCCTGCATTTGAAAGTAAACTGTGCAAATGAACAGGCCATAGATGTGAGTGTGGACATACATGCTTGTCTTTGAAGCTCTGTGATTCACACTTGACCTATCCGTGGTGAGACCCATCTTTGGCCTGATGACAGCTTGGAGAGGCTCCCTGCCCCACCAACCCTCAGCCAGAGTAGAACTGAAGCAGTTATAGAAAATTAACAAATCAAAATATTTATAACCAGCAGTCTACAGGTCATTGAGGCGCGTGTGTTCATGACTTATAAGCTGCAAATATCTGCATCTACTGACTAAACCCATACATTTGATTGTGGTTTGTATGTGGTTTTTGCTTTGAAACTACATTGTTTGACTTCCGCTAATGTTCATAAAGATAAAATAGGAAACTAAGGAACTGAAAAGCAAGAAAAGGGGTTATTTTGTGCATGCATATTAAACAAGGTAAAGATTTCCAGAAAACAGAACAAAAACAAAGCACATAATTATACCAGGAGTTTAGTATTAGTATTAATTTATGCCAAATATTCTGCATGCATACTGCAGCAGTTTCAATTGATGTGACTCGCTAAGGTAATGCACAAAATCTTAACCCTCACTTGTTTAAAGCTTGTCCTCAGCTTTACTTTGGCAGGCTATTGAAGGTTTCTCCAGGGGCTGTCAGTCGGATGGAAACTTGGTTATGGAAGAGATCATGAACTGGCATTCAAGGACTCTTAAAATGAGTTGGGAAAGAAACGAGAGTAAGAGACACCAAATTATCTGGAAGTCTTTAAAACTATTTGCAATTAGACCAGTGGCTTTAGGCTGCAGTGGAAAATATTTGCAGCAAAATGTAATGACAGAAAAGGAGGAGAAACAGCTTGATGAGGAATGGTGAAGAATGGAGACAGTGCACCAGAATCAACTAATACCACACACTTTAAGGTAATTATATAATAAAAAGGCCATTTCAAGAGTTCTATCAGTGTTTTCGATCTTTGCCTTTCTCTAGAAAGTGATTAATGTAGACTTTAGGAATGTGTGATCACTGTTTAGTCTTCATTTTCCCTGGGTTGTAACCCCTGACCCACACAGATCACCTCAGCGCCTCTGAAACCCATCAAACATCTGCTTGTCTAAACCGTAAGCATATACACACACTCCACTCATCCGTTCCTCTGTAATAAGCAGATCTCCACTAACAGGAGACTTCTTTTCGTCGGTGCAGACTCTCACAGGCCGGACAGGCATTTCCTGTGGGTGGGACCTGAGAGCGAGAAATTCTTGAGCCAGGCACCTCAACTTCCTGTCTCTGTTAACACCGCACTGAAAGACGCACTGTCTGAATCTGCGCCAACTAAATGCATTGTGTGACACTTTTCTTCCCCCTTTTAAAACTGTAAAAGCAGACTGAAAAACAAAATTAGCGGTAGGATCACATGAAGTCAAGCTTGGGATGCGAGACCCAGAACTGTTTAGTTTGGAGACGTAATAGACACACATGGGGTTCAAAATGTTGATGCAAAAAGAAACATGAATATGTAATAGTATATGTAATATCCCATCTACTCACCTGCATATGTCAGCTGTAAAAGACTGTCAACATCATGCGACCCTGTCAAACGTGTATCTACTGACGTTTGTGCCAGTCAGCACTTATTAACACACAATACCCCCCATTCTTGCCTTCTCCTCAGCTCTGGATTAACCACTAGGAAACTAAACATTTCCATGCACGTCCTGGTGTCAGGGTGTATTTTTAGTCTGCGTGTTTGCACCCCAGGGTGTTCAAATAGGTGTGATGAATAATCAATGCCTTTGCAGGGGTCAGCAGCAGCACCAAAGTGTTGGTTGTGTCTCATGCACATGTAGAAGAGGTCCACATTGAATTACATTTGATTTAATCATACAAACGGTGAAATCCCCTTCATATAAATTAAGAAATGGGCAATTTGTACAATAGTCTCAGAGTTTAAATTGATATTAGTTTCTACTTTAATATACAACTCATAAGTTGATAAAAGATGTGCATCACATGTCCGGGGAGATTCTGGTCACTGATCAAAGAGATGTTTATGTGAAGAACCTGGGCTTGACGACATATTATCTTTTTAAAGAATACAGAATAAAAATAAAATACATTTAAAAAAAAAAAAAAGAAGACTCCAAAAAGCAAATCTGATCTTTTCTTGTTGATCTGTGGGCGTCTGGTGCCCCCCTCTGGCCCGTTGTGAATAACACGACTCCTCACAAGTATTTTTATTTTTTTATTTTATTTTTAAAAAATACATTCATTGTTCAGCTAATGTTCACTCAGAGATCAAAAAACAAAGCAAACACTTTTCTTCTAGAAATTATTTACATTTAAAGGTGAACACCACCATCATTTAGAGACCCCAGTGTCATTGGACTAAAACTTAATTTCCCATAAGAGTCATGTGACTTTTGCAGGCTTTTATTTGTTTATTCTCACCAACAAACCTCATTTTTTCTCACACAGGGAATACAGTAGCTCAATTTGCTCAGCATATTCAAATCCAGGCCTGTGGGAAAATTACACAAGAACCGCGTTAAAACAGTTAAATAACAAAAACAAACTCATTGCAGTTTTGAGTCGGTGTATTAGGCTGTTAGTTCCCTCAGCAGTGACCTCACCGTCCGGGTGTCTCCAGGATCAGGGGGATATTATCCAGTCTGGGCTCATTGACTATGTCTCGAAATGCTGAGATTCCAATGTGACCTTTACCGATATCTTCATGCCGATCAAGGTTACAGCCAAGCTTACCTGCAAAAAAAAAAAAAGAAAGAAAAAAACCCAACCCACAAACGAAAAAATTATTTACCAGTCTGTATGCAACACTCTGTAACCGAGCCCCGGCTTTACCTTTGGAATCATTGAGGTGGACTGCTCTGAGGTAGCGAAGGCCAACTTCCTGGTCAAACTGATCAAGCATGGCCTGGACTCCGCCCTCTGCTGCCAGGTCATATCCTTGAAAAAAATAAAAAAGAAGAAAAGATAAAAAGAAGACACCCACAGAGGTTACGGCATGCCAAGCATTTGTTCCCGTTCCGCTGCAGCACATTTATGTAGCATGTGCAGATTTGAGGTTAATTATGGACAACTTTTAGGATCGACTTACCTGCTGCGAAGGCATGACAGGTATCCAGACACACTCCTACTCTGCTCTGGTCTCTCACTTTGTCAATGATGCTCTTCAGCTCGGAGAACTTCCCCCCCACTGTGCTGCCCTGGCCACTCATGTTCTCCAACACTGATCCCAAGGAAAAAGAGAGAACTAAAGTTCAATATGATACACCCTTTTAACTTTAGTAGTTTCTACAACATTTGGCATGAATAAAAAATCCACGTTTAATCTGAAAGTCCTTCAAATTATGCAGGCGACACGATTCCCACCAATGTCTCAGCTGCACTCTGAGTTTGTGTGTCAAAAGACTGGAAAAGACTAGAAATCACAGGAAATGCAATATAGCATCACGTCAACATCCTGCTTGTAGTTCGAAAGATTTGCAGTCATAAAAGCAAATGTAAAGTCAAATGGTTTTATACAACACAAGCCTGCAAAACTGCTAAGACTTGCTAGTTGTGAGAGTAAAATGTGAATCTTTCCAGTGTTTTATGTAAAACTGTGTTACATCCTTTATTAATGTCCCACTGAATATGGATCTGTGTAGAATAGGAGACAAAGTTCCTGAACTAAACATACATTAATATGCGTTTTTAAAATTTCTTTTCCTGCTGGAGTAGCTAGTTTCTTTTATAATTGTGATTTACAGTAGCATCTCTTCCAGTAAGCAGGAGCATTGGTAAATAATACAACAAAAATGTAGTGTTGCCTAAAGAATTGTCAGTTTTTCAAAATTTACACATAAATATAAGCTAAAATAAACCCTAAAAGGAGATAACTCCCACAAGTTAATTGTTTAACTATGGAAAACTGAGTTCACCAAAATATAACCAAATAGGTCCAATGATACTACCCCCACCGTGTTTCCCAGTTGGGAAAGATTCTTATGCAGGATTGACGCGTACTCCTATCTCCAAAACAAAACCCGAATTCCTTTTAATACTATAATTTGGTCTTTAAAACTTATTTCAACAATCTTCTCACTTGTCCAAGTGATCTTTAGTGAACAGACAAAATAAAAGTCGGAAATGGCTTTGTTGGAAGTGCTGTGGTTGTCTCCTTGCAGCCCTAAAAAAAAGCGCACCAACATTGTTGTTTAGTGTTCTTTCAACACTAAATTCACGATGACCTTTCCTGCTGTTACATGTCAGCTTTACAAATTCATTTTTGTTGATCGTCCACTCCTGCGAGAGACAACAGTTGTAGAGGGTTTTTCTATATTTACCCATAATCAGTATCATGAGTATTGTCGGCGTCCAAATTCTTCAGAGAAAATGTAACCTTTTCCAGCCTGATGAGCATCACAATCGTCACAGCCCACGTTATGACTTTCACAAACGTGTGGTGAAGACAAGTCTCTGATTGATACATCTCTGTTTATATAACAATATAGGGCATTCATTCATATCTGACAGGACACCAGTAATAAAATAAACAAACAAAAAAAAAAACAACCCTCCTGACTCTAATTTCAGCATCCAATTAAATAATACATTTGAAAAAACACAAATATGACATTTTGGATCGAGTTCCTCAATAAACAAAAAGGCGATAGAACAATATATTTGCCTCATTAGAAGACAATGTTTTGTAGAATATCTAATATCCTCGTGAGATTAGGTATTCTACAAACTTTAAGTGCAACAATATGTAATACTGGACAGATATGATTTAAAAAATATCACCCCAACTGCAGGACATAAAATTAACTCTTTGGCCAGTAGTAATAAGGCTGCATGGCAACTGCATTGCATGGGATTGTTCTGTTACTCTTTCAACCTGTACCTGTAACCACAGCAGGCGTTTGCTGGTGAGCGTGGTTAATGGCTCCTGTTATCTTGTCCACGCACTGCTCCGTGGTGATGGTCCCCAAGGAAGAGCCTGGGTGAAAGTTGTAGAGGCTGAGGCCTAGAACGCTGCAGCGACTGAGCTCGTCCACCAGCAGGGCCTGGCTCTTTTCAAACACATCTAGTTGTAACGCAACATGCAAAAACGTGCAGTTATGCAACAACAGAAAATTAGATCAGAAAGAGCCAAACTGCAAGCAAGTTAGGGAATTTAACTTGGCCTGTGAGATTAATGGATGGTTGAGGAAAAAGGGTGCACAGAGTGTGAAAAACGTATTTTTAAAATGATAATTCAATTAGGATCAAACAAACCATCTTTTGGAGATCCACAGTTCATCAGGTAGGACCCATGAGGGAGGATGTGAGATGGGTCAAAACCGTGTAGCGAGCATTGTTCTTGAAACTTCTCTGCAGCTGAATGGTCCAATGCAGGCCTCTTCCATGAGCGCTGAGAACCCAGGAACAGTGCAAAACTGCTGCCACCCATCTCTACACAAGACTTCACTGCTTTCCATATTCCACCTAAGAAAAACAAATACACAAAGATTGCACTACACCGTCACAAATATTTGCCATACCAGTTTGTGTCATTTCAAGTATTGTGTCAGTGTTGTGGAATGAAAGGAGTGATAATTGTGGTAATGCAGCTTTTTGTACTATGCAAAACAAAAAAAACAACTCAGTCATGGGGTCCCCTGTATTACCCAAAACATACAAAATGCATAAAACAACACAAATTAAACATAAAATTACCACAAAGAGATGCAAAATAACCTATGGCAGATGCTCAATTAATGAAAGAAGAAAAAAAAGTACAGTTCATTGACTGTCCACTGGGGGCAGAAACCAGAAATAAAAATATTCACAGCCAGATTAAAAAAACAGATTTGGCTTCTGGTTTCCATAACTAGATTACACCCCATGTCAACTGGGGGTGGGGTCCTGAGGTGATTTTATTAAAATCAATAACTGTATTTATAATATAAGGCATAGATTTTGATTGATAGTCAGCTTAGCCAATGGCTACCCATTATTAATAATAATAATAGTTGCAGAGCTGCCGTCGACGTTTACAGCGGAATATACCATTTCACATGTGGATGTGATGGAGAAATCAAACGTTACTGATGCATTTAGCCAACGCTGGGTAAGTACAAGCTGCTGAATGCATTGGCAAGCTGGGTGGTATGATGATTACAGATGAGGAAGTGATAACGGTTAGCCACTGGAAGATGTCATGGGTGTGAAATCAAACAAATGAGATTATCATTTTAGTTTTTTGGACCCAGCTGTAAAAGTTTATTTCTGCTCTAAAGTTGAACATGTTAACATGAGAGTCAATTAAGATTGACTCACTTTTGCAGCCAGCAGCCAGCTTCCGGCCAGCCGGAATTGCAATAAATCTTAGTTCCCAATGGGATTCAACCAAGTTCCAACCAGGTAACCTTTGGGTTGAGGCTCCTGCAGAACTAAGATTTGTCTGTGTTGCGTTGGGTCTATTTCTTTTGGTGACGTTTGGCAATTTTCAACTTTCCACAAATCAGAACATGCAGCAGCCAATCAAACTACTGCTACACCTCAAACGCTAGATGATTAAATTGTGTATGAAATCCTGGGGCGGGATGTTTTTAAAGTTTGTAGCTCATTTGCAGAGCAAAAAAGGAAGACTGGTTGTTTGTAGGATGATGAAGGCACATCACATCTTCTGTTTTAAAGCAAGCTGTGTGAGCATACAAACGGAAAAAGAGCCTTCAAAACTTTAAGAAAACCTAGAGGTGATGAAGGGGGTGTTGTCCCGTTCTTCTTCTTTAGTATATGATGGTCAAAGGTGACCATGATGAGAGACAGGTCTGTGGTCGCTTTGACTTCCCTTTACTGTGAGAGGAGACCATACACCTAACTATTAACAGACGACATTAAACCCTACCTTGAATACCAACATGAGCTCCAATGTATTTCTGACTCCCTCGACTCTTCCTACTCTTGTCCCCCCTCTGCTCGGTGTTGTTACGCTCTTCTTCTTCTCCTCCTCCCAAAGCATCCTCGTTTTTCCTTTTCCTTGCCGTCCTTCTCTTCGGACCCATCCTATCGTGGACGGATTGTGACGCTCGTCTGTTCTACGTTTGTTCAACGGCTGACGCGGACGGTGCGTTTTCCGTCGAGGCCCGATAACCCGAGATGCGCGGGACGGCCGCGTTACGTTTGACTCCCGAAAGTTGATGAAGGTCAAAAGCGTGCTTTCTTCAGCCCTCCTGACGGCAGCCAGCCAGTCAGGAGGCTCCGGCGCAGCTGCTCCGCGCTGCCCATTGGAGACGCGTCGAGCCGAGCAGCAAAATGGCCGCCCGTCAACCGACTGCCTCCACGGCGCTTTGAAATTTAAATTCTCCTGCACGTTAGGCTTCGCACTATTGTGCCGTTAGTGCTTCTTTACGAGCCGGTAGCTCGCCGCGCGTGCACGCTCGCCGCCCGCCACGCATCTCGGCCCGGTGCTCGTTCTCGTAGCCTCGGATGCCTGAAAACGCTGAAAAAGAAGAAATCGCACCAAAGCACTTTAGCTAAGCTAGCGAGTTAGCTGGCGTATCTTCATATGTGATTCCTGAGGTGAGTAGCTGGGATGGTGGCTTTTTATTTGTGTTCATTGTTTTTCATTATTCCACGACTTTTATCGTCATGTGCACGCAGAGAGGAGGTTGATAATCGCGTAATTAGCGCCGTGAACCTGGCTACTTGTAGCTGCTGTCAGTCGGTGGGTTAGCTCGTTTGGCTAACGTCGACTAGCCGGGAAATCGGCCTTCTGTGTGTTCTCTTTTCTGCTCAGAACCGAACTTTCGGTCGGGTGACGGCCGCCCTCGTTAACTTGTTAATGTACGCGATGTTCTTGTCTACGCATTTTACGTTTTAAAAAAGGGCTGAAACCAGTCCGCGATGTTTAGGAGTCGATGCGCTCGTGGTGTTGCAGTTCACATATGGTGTAAACCCGTAAAACGGGTTAATGTCGATCGCTGTCCCCGCTCGTGTTCGGTTCTGTTCAAGCGACTTTAATCACTCCGGCTTCGATTCTCGAAAACGCCATTCCATTTTAGTTAAAGCCTGTGTCGGCTTGCTGTGGCGTTATCCTTCCTAACGCTTGTGGGTGTAGAGTGTCGTTGACAGGACCTTTTGGCAACTTAATCTGGCCGAGTTGGGGGACGATAGTCATTTCGAGGTATGCTCGAGTTGTGACAGATAGAAATAATGTCATCATCGGGGCTGTTTATACAGGCCCGAGGTCAAAAATACTCCTGGAGCGGTGACGGCTTCGTTTTCCGTCAGTCGAGCATTCCTGCTTGTTGCAAGTATAAATGGCTCCAAGCAAGAACGAAACCGAATCAAGAAAGCCACAGCCCAAGCTCGACGGTACTCCGAGCTCAAATGCATTTAAGATCCTGGTATTAATCACTGGCAACTCTATTAAAACGTATAAATATGTGCCTCAGTGGTTGTTCAATACTATGCTTGTAGATCTACAAAACCCACGGGTGTTTTCAAACTCTTTTTACAAAGCAGTTGGTAATAACATAGGTATTCACTGCTAAAATGTTGCACCATCATACTTATGACGGTATATTCTTTAGTGATGTAGGATTGCATGTCATGCTGTCAGAAAATATTAATGTTAATCGTTCCACTGTCATGGTTTTCATAACCTAATGCAGGTTGAGTCATTTTGCTGACAAAATCAAGCCGGTTGTAAAGCCTCTAAATAAAGTGAACCTGCAAATGTGAGAAGCTTGCCAAACTTTTCTTGCTTATATGCACACTAACTCCTGCTCGGCCTGCCTTTCTAATTCTTTATTTTTTGCCTTTGGATAGACATGTAATCAGTCAGAGGAACAAAGCGTTTGACGTAGGCAGAACGGCAACCAGACTCATATTAACAAAATGCATCCAAAATGGCATGCAGCGGAATAGGAATGCCTTTTGTCGGTTTTACAGTGAAAACTTGTTAATCCAAAACAATCGTGCAGCAGTATTGGCTGTTTTGAATGGTGGCTCCTATGGTGTGTTTGATGATACTTGGAGCTGGGGGTGTGTGTATGGGGGATCGGTCTTTGAAAAAGTGTAATGGCGTGTAACAGAACAGCCTCCAAACTCAGAATCTCGGGCAAGGTCCATGTAAACTGAGTCAGGTGAATTGACGTTGCATGAACATATTTGAACTTTGAATGTCCAGTCTAATGTTCAACAAGCATTGTCAACTTGTGCTTTAAAACCAGCATGAGTCATCACATAAAGCCTGTCCCCGCCAGCTGTGATTGGTTTGGTACGTTCTGTACTGATGGAACTGGCTGTAAATGGGAGGGGCACCAGACCTGTTTTATGAGAGAGACTTTTTGGGTTTGGCTGGTACTCCAGTCGCTGTCCATATTTTGAGCACCATTCGAACCGCTAGCTCCCCTTACTTTATTTTGCCAATTGTTCATGAGGCCATGTAGCAGCCTTTGATATTATTGTCTGCCCTAGATATTAACCACAATTTCATTTACTTATTGTAAATAAACTGGGGGTTAATTGCTTTACAATTATGAAATTAAAAGTCACTGACTGAACAAAAGTATTCAGTATTTACCTGTGAACATGTCACCATATTTAGAAATGTCCTTGTTTTTTAGAAAAGAGGAGTATCAGGTCAGGAGCAGCAGTTCATGGAAGACAAGAAAAGGAAAAAAGAAGACAAACGGAAAAGGGAAGCCTCTCAGAGGGTGAGCTTGCACATCTTGTTGGTTTTCTGTTGACAGTCTGGCACTGCTAGTTCATCAAAAGGCTAATACGTGTTAAGTATTTAATTAAAACAGGTAAGGGAAAAACTGGAGGATGTTTTTCCGAATGGGCCTGACATGACCTCTTATTGCTCCTACATTGTATTATTTTCTACCCATTTAATAGAGAACTTGTGACATTGTAGTATTTTAGTATTATACAGTCTGATATATTATTGTGTTTGTTGCATTGACCTACTTGATGATATTTATGATGTGATGTCAACGTTTGCATTAATCATAATGTAGGGCAAATAATTCCTTGTAGAGAATGAATTAGTAATGCTTATTCTGGTCCTTCTAGGTTACAGAGCAGAAAAACAAAGGTAAGCAGCTCCGTCATGTTTGTACATGTGCTTCTGTATAAGTCTTTGCATTGTTACCATAGTTGATTCTTTTTTCTGAAAGTTATTGTGTACAATTAATTGCAATTAACATCACAATACCAATGCCATCTTGGTGGATAACTTGACACTTTTTTTTAACTGATATTTGTCTGTGTTTTGTAAACTTTGTGATCCATTTACACTGCCACTACTGTTGGTTTATAGATTATCCTCGTGTTAAGTGGTTAAACGGTGTGTCTGTGTTGACGGTGTGTCTGTGTCTCTCCTCTCTGTTCTTCATTCTCTCTTTCCTGTATCCCCTTTCCTGCTCTACCCGGCTGGCCTTCAGCAGGAGGGTCCCCTCTTTATGAGCCAGGTCTTGCTCAAGGTGTCTTCCCTCTTAAAAGGGAGTTTTCCTTGGCTTAAGGGTTTTCTCCCACTAATGGAGTTTTTACCTGCCATTGTATGTAATAATTACTTGGGGGTCATAATCTGGGTCTTTGGAAACCTCCTTGAGAAAACTTGTGTTATAGATGCTATATAAATAAAATTCAATTGAATGAAACTCCGTGAGAAGCTCACTTGATGTTTTAAACCCTATTGCATTGTCTTTTGCGCCCATGATGCAACCTTCTGATGCAGCTTCACTTAAAGTAATTGTATTTTCTCTAAATGCTGTCTTTAAAATAAAGACCAACAGAAAATTACAGATTTGTAGTGTATTTGGCCTATGGTGGGTCATAATGCTTGATTTGACCTGCTAGGGGAAGACTGTCAATGTCTACCATTGCCATCAGAAGATTCTGCAGCAGGAATGATATCTGGCTGATTATTTCTTGGTGCAGGGCAGCACACATTTTGGTGCATCAGCCTTCATAAGTCTTCTTCCAGTGGCTTTAAAATTCTCTGTGCTGCTGGTTTTGAGCTCAGGGAACCTGCTGTTAGATTGGTCGGTTGAATGCAATGTCATGTTCATGTAAACTACTTGTTTGTAGGTATCATCATAATTTGAATCTCTACACATCTTCAGCAGTAACGTCTCTTTCAAGAGGAGCATGTGTGTCAGTCAGTTGACTTGTACCTGCTCCTATCTACTGGCACTTACAACTGCAAGCTTTAATTACGTTCTACCAGTTCATAGATTGTCTTATGTTTGACAGATTTCATGGGTGTGAGTATGATTTTGTGTGTAGGCTTTGAACTTTGGTGATGGTTATTTTATTCCAATAATTGTAGTGGCGTTACTGTTGTAACTGGAATTTTTTTATTTTATTTTATTTTATTTTTATTTATTTATTTATTTATTTATTTATTTATTTATTTTATTTATTTATTTTTATTTTTTTCGAGGGTGTTGCACAGATTTTAGTGGCTCATCAAGAATATAAGAATGTCCTTTCATGTCTTGTCAGTCTTTGTAAAAGTAGCCCTTTATGGATCAGTACTTGTCAATAATTATGATGTAAGCACTATCCAGACATCCCTGATTAGAATGTTAAAATTAAGTCATCACGTTAGCTCCCAGAAGACATGGCAGAGGACATGAAGTTGTTTTTTTTGAGAGGCGAGGATGCAGAGGATAGGGTTCGATAAAGGCAATTGCATTTGCGATAATATTGGACTATCATAAAACATGATTTTGTATTCACAATGTTGGCGATTACAAGTTTGTCACATGACGCGAGAGCAAGCGGAGCACTCCACTGCATCAGCTTTAAATACTGCAGGTTAATCTGTTGTGCAATGGCCTTTGGCTCGATGGTAAAGTCAGAAGCTGGATCAGATGAAAGTTAAGTCTCGTAGAGGAACAGCACATCCACAGCATGGTAATATTTGTGTTTTTAAAAAAGATGCTGTGGAATGTCAGGGGTACAGAGCGTGCTGTGCTAACGATGCTGCTTCATGGAGTAAAACTACAAACTTGTTCCAGCACTCTTAAAAAACACTGTAGAGCCATGTATGACAGTTGTATGGTTAAAATGTTGAGTACTAGTGTGCCAGACAAGTCAGCAAGCCAAAGACGGGGATCATTGCTGAAAAGTTTGAAAGTGTTGCTCCATACGAGCTGAATTTAAAACGGCAACAAATCACTCGGGCAATAACCATGTTCTCAGCTGAAGTTGTGGTGCCACCACGGTGACTAAGCCTGGGTTCGCGTCATTGATAAACGATACAGCAGGAGTGTCTGGGGTCAGGGAGTTCTGGGCATCCCTGCTTAGACTTCTGCCCCCGCGACCCGGCCCCGGATAAGTGGATGAATGAATGGATGGATGGATATTGGATAGTAAGAACTATTTGTCCATTACAGCTCTAAATAGAACTATCAATATTTCAGAGTGCAAAGCTGATTTACCTTTTTTCTTTTTTCTTTTTGTTTCTCCCTTCGAGGGAGTCAGGGATGTCACCACTATTCAGTTTCAGTCCACAGATCAGTAGTCGGAGATTGCTATTTTATGTGACCTTGACAACAGGTGCTTTAAAGAAGTAACATCAGATCTGTATTAAATTTCTTCAGGTGTTTTGGGGAGTTTAACTGTCCCACTTTGAAATGAAACAAGAAAGGTGTCTGCTAACACTGATTGTTCCACTGCGTTTTAGAGCAACAAGGCCTTTGACCAGGTCCAGTTTAAAACCACAATACTCAAACTGCTCAAACTGGGATTAAATGAACTCTGGGACACGTTTAGTTTATTTTATAATTTGATTCGTAAAAATGTTAAATGGTTCAATTTCAGTGCATTTACATTTTTCCCAATATTAAATATTTTGCAAAACCAGAGTTTTTATAAAAAATAACCAATTAACTCTATAGCCTACATTGTTGCTAATTTCATATTTAAACTGTCTTTTAGGTAGATCTGTTGGTTGGTGATGTTAAAGCTATCTTAAAAAAAATAAAGCATTAGATTTTTTTTATTATTATTAGTCTGTATATTGTATTTGAGTAAATTTAAAATTATGCAAGACATGAAATGAAGATCTCTAGTCTTTAAGAAAAACATTTTATACTAAATGTGGATAATATTGTGTTAGCTTTGAGTTGTTAGACTTTTATCAAGTTTTGGAGATTAGTTTCTAAGATATTCGGCCTTGGTTTCAGAAAAAACACAGCAAGCCTGTTTTTGGTTGCACATTTACATGTATCATCATCATACATACATACACATACACACACACACACACACACACACACACACACACACACACACATTTTGTTTGTTTTTTGAAGATGTAGATTTCACTGCAGGCTTAATTTTTCATTCTGGTGTAATTTAGTTTCTAGAGGATTTAAGTCTAGTTTTGATAACCTGTTCTTGTTGCGACACTGCAGAAGGTTTAACTTGGTGATTTCTCTGTGGGTTGAAATTTTGTGGTTTAGGTATTACCATGTTAAAACATTGTGAAATTATCCACATATGGATTGATTTGTTTGTTTATTTATTTTTATATAAAGCAAGATAAGAAAGCATTTACATGAGTAAATGTTTAGCACTTTATTCCCATCCCATCCTGTTGGATTTCCTATCGAAACCCACCATGCACAGAACATGCATTAAAAAAAGAAAAATTATTTATAAATTGTTCTTTTAAGATGCATTAGGTTACAGTTCTTTCTTCTTTCGTTTGTTAATCCATATTACTCGCTACATTTCCTTTCTTTCAGTGCCAGAATTGACAAAGCCGGCTTCTGCCCACTCTCCTGCCACTCAGAGCAGCTCTGCCTCCCCCAGCCCTGGACCCCACCCCTCTGCTTCTCCAACCCCAGCGACCTCAGGCCCTGGCAGTGCTGCCACCCCGTCTCAGGGCGGCAACAATGCCAAGCGCCTGGCAGTGGCCAACGGACAACCCAGCTCCAACACCAGTTCTTCCTCCACCGTTGGCGGCCCCAGTGCTGCTGGAAATAGCAGTACAAGTAGCGGAGGCGGAACTCAGGCGCCTCAGCAGCCACCACGCTACATGCCAAGAGAAGTGCCGCCACGATTCCGCTGCCAGCAGGACCATAAAGTGCTACTGAAGAGGGGTCAGCCACCACTGTCCTCCATGCTGCTGGGAGGTGGGGGTGGAGGAGGGGATGGTCCAAATGCAAACATGGCTGCTGTCTCAGGTAACTGTCAGATCAGGTTGTCCAGTTGAACAGGGATTTGATTTGTGGTTCAATCCCTGGCCTCTTATTCTGTTCACATGCTTAGGAAACGCACTGAGATATTGTAGAGGTCAAAAGGATGTATTATTAAAGGATATCTTGTGAATTTGCTTTTACAGATTCTGGAATTGCATCGTCCTCAATAACCCCCACCTCATCATCAGTTGCTGCTTCTACAACTATTTCCAATTATGCAAATTCCATGTGGGGATCAAGCTCAGGCAGCCAGGCCTCCTCTCAGGGCAGGGAGAAGGTCATCGTTGATGGCAACGACCTAGAGGAGTGGCCGAGTATAGCTGGCAGTGATGGAGGGAATAGTGGAAACAACGGAATGCCTGTGAATAGCATCAGTGCCTCTGGCAACCAATCCTCACCCACTTCCTCATTCCCTTTGCCCAATGAATGTATGCAGTCGTCCAATAGTGTCGCATGGGGGACGACTGCCACCCAGGGTCATCTTGGAGGAGGTACTGCCGTAGCTGCAACTGGGCCTCTGCTACAACAGCCCTCCTCACTTTCCAAAGCCCCCGCTGTGCCAGGGAGCCATGACGCCAATGGCCCCGTTGATGGTAGCAGTGGGATTCCAGGTGCCAACTTCAGTCCAAATGCCAACCCTTCAGCCTGGCCTGCCCTGGTGCAGCAGGATGGCCTCACTGCTGCAGGGGAAGGACTGACTTCCTTTCATCACCAGGGCTCTGGAGGGTCTGTCAACGACTCTGCTTCCTTGGGCCTGGGAGGCGGGGCAGTCGGGGTGCTGGGCAGTCACCCATCTATATCTGTGAATAAGTCAAGCACCCATCAGCACCAACTTCACCAAATGCAATCTAGAGACAGAGAGGTGGGAGGAGGGAAGTGGGACAGTGAATCAGCAGGACCAAAAAGTGCAGGGGGAGAAAGGATTGAGGGAGGAATGGACCATGGTGTGGGAGGAGGCAGCATTGGTGTGGGAGACCACGGCCTAGCTTCTTCATGGAGAGGCCAACCTTCTTGCCCTGCAGCTAACTCCAAAACGGGTGCCTCAAGGACTGATGGATGGGAGACTGGTGGAAGTGGGGGATTGGGAGCTGCTGAAGGGGATAAAGGGACCTCGGGTTGGGGATATCCTTGTTCCACAAGTGGAGTTAATGCTTGGGGCAATGCTGGCAATGGGGGAAATGGTGGTCAAACCTCCGGGTCATCTCAGGGAGGGTGGGGGTTTTCAGGGGGAGGAGGGGAGAGAGTTGCTGGTAGTGACTGGGGTGGAAGCTCTACTGCTATTGGTGGCACTAATCCAGGAAGTGAGGAAATGGGAGCCTGTAGTAGTAATAGCAGCAGTAGTGGAGGAAGCACAGTGGGCAACCCTCCTGCTGCATCCTCCTCCTCTTCAACCACCACCACTACAAACAGAGTCTGGGACAATCAGAAAGGAGAGAGTGAAACAGGGGAATGGGGTGATGAGGCAGGAGGACAGGGAGGACGAGGTGGATCATCATCTAGTGGTGGAAATTCCCGAAGTGGAAGTGTGCAAAGCAGCAATCGTCCTCGCCGACCGGCACTTAATGCTGAAGCTGCCTTACAGAACCTGCTTAATCGGTCTGATTTGGACCCCCGGGTCCTGTCAAACACAGGCTGGGGCCAAACTCAGATCCGACAAAACACAGCCTGGGATGTTGAGGATTACTCTGGACAGAGCAAAGGTGGAACTTTGTCATCTTCTTTGAAGCACCAGTCTTCTGTTGGTGGTCCTACTCAGTATTCTAGTGGACCTAGGACCCTAAGCACTGATTCAATGGGTCCAGGGGTTAGCCCCTCCTTGGTTCCTTCTACTGGGTCCTCTGGGGAGGGCTGGGAGAGCAGTAGCAACAGTAGCAGTAGTGGAACCTCTTTGTCTGGGAGAGCTCCGCCACCAACATGCTCCAACATGAGGAATTTTGGCATTTCACAGTCTGGGCCAGTGACTACAACCGCACCTGGCATGGGATCAGGGGTAATACCTGGGGCCAGCCAGCAGTCTAAGGCTATGGGCTGGGTTGGAGGAGGAATTGGTTCTGCAGATAGCCATGATGCCAAAGGTTGGGGGAATGAGGAGTGGAGAGGCAAAAGTAGAGGAGAGAAAGGAGGATGGGGTGATATTGGGCACCAAGGTGAGTCAGTGAGTAGAGGCTGGGGAGGAAGTCAACAGGAGAAAGGGGGATGGAAAGACGTTAGGAGAGGTGAAGAAGGAAGTGGGTGGGGATCCGAACCGAAGGTTGGGTCAGGTAAGGACTGGGTTGAGCTAGAGTCCAAATCAAGTAATGGTGGTGGAGGTGGTTGGGGAGATGAGCGGAGGAATGCAGGACACTCAGGTGGGGAATCAGGTGTGAGTGGTTGGGGGAGTTGGGATGACGGTGCTCCCCGGAGGACCTGGGGAACAGGGGACACAGGAGGAGGCGGTGGGGGAGGGGGGGTTGATTCAGTTGGGGGTGTGGGGTCCAAGCCCCATCAAAATTGGAGTGGAGGAAACAAAATGCATCAGATGCCAAACTGCCAGTCGGGCTCCATCTCAGGCCCACAGGCACAACTGCAACAGCAACAATCACAGCCCCACAATCAGCATCCACAGCTGCAGCAGGCGTTGGACCAAGGGGCTATGCAAGGAGGCGGAGGAAGGAAAGTGATTTCTCAAGCCCAGACACACAACCAAAGCTCAGGCTGGACCTCGGGACCCATCCCTAGTGTCTCTGGGGGTGGAGGAACTGGATCTGAACCAAGCGGCTGGGAGGAACCCTCACCACAGTCTATAAGCAGGAAGAATGAGATAGATGATGGAACATCAGCATGGGGAGACCCAACCCATTACAATTACAAGCCGGTCAACCTGTGGGATAAGAACAGTGGTCCTGGTAGTAAGCAGCCTCAGGTTCAGCAACAGCTACAGCCACAGCAACAGCAGGGACCTCCGACTCAGCCCCAGGTTCAGTCCAGCAGACACGCCGCAGCTATCGGAGGTAACACACACTTAACTGTCTTAGGTTTGGTTTGAAGGCTTTCTTAAAATGATGAATGAGTTTTGGTAGTTCTCAATCAGTAATCACAGTTAAACTGAGGTTTTTTAAAGCAAATCACAAATTTCACTCAACTGGATAGAATTCACAAAAACTTGATTTTGTGTTGAAACAGCTGCTAAGCAGCTTATTCAAAACTTAGTGTTGTGGTTTAGTATAACTAAACAACAACTTAGTCATGAAAAGAACTGTAATTTAGCCAGCTATCTAGTCATTTCTAGCACCACAATTATAGTCGTCTCTTTCGCTACTGTTGCTTCAGTGGGCATTGCAGCATAGTTTGGCCAGTGTTAAATAAACAACGAGAGTAAACATGACCTGTGTGCTGCTATAGTTGTTGACCATATGCTTTGATTTTGGATCAGACTCCAAGACATCAAGGCAAAAACTCATTAAATAAATGCATAGCCCCGGCCATAGAATTGCACCATTACCAACACACCTAACCCTTAATGACGTGAGACCTGTTTCTAAAACACCTTGTGAAAATTAAGGCGTTTCAGGAAAACCTTATCATTTTTTTTTTCTATTAAATTGTGTTATTTCTTAGTCTGGAGAAACTAGAAAAATATTTGAGAGGCTTAACTCTCTGCTTCTATTTCATCGCTGAGTTTACCATTTAATATTATAGTAGAATGTGTGTTGGATGAAATGTGTGCAACGGTTCAGGTTTGAAAGGTGAAAGCACAGCATGATGCATCAGGTCTGGACGTTACAGTCTCTGTAATGTCTCTGTGAATTCCTCACCCTCACCTTGCTCATGTCTGTTTTCAGAACCGACAGGATGGGGGGGGGCTTCTCCAGCTAGTCCTACAGTAGACAATGGCACGGCTGCTTGGGGGAAGCCAAGTGACACTCCTACTGGGTGGGGAGACCCTGATGATGCTGGAGGAAAGACGACATGCTGGGGAAACCCTTCTTCAAACTCAATCAGATCCGGTTAGAAAATCAGTTGAAAATTGAAGCAACAGCTGAAAGTTATGTTAAAATGTTATCTAGAGAACTTACAGTTGACATCCTGAGTAGTCTATTTGGATAGCAAACCTTTTAAAACACAGACATGCTTAAGCAGTTAAACAAAAACCTAAAACCAAATGATGTTTTTTTTTTGAGAACCAATGCCCTATAATCCACTCTTTTATCCTTCAGGTTCAAAGACTATGCAAGATGGCTGGGGAGACAAAGACAGCTCAGTGGCCACCTCGCGTCACTCAAGCTGGGAGGATGAAGAGGAGGGCGGTGGCATGTGGAATAGCACCGGGTCCCAGGGAAGCAGCTCCTCGTGGGGACAGGGAAGCAGTGGAGGCTGGGGACAGGGCCACACTGGGAAGAAGCCCATCAACAAGGTGGGTTACCGATGGACAAAATAAATGTTGGTGAAGAAATGGGAAAACCTTCCTGTGGGAAATGTGTCATAAAGCATTTCTCAGTTGTACATAAAATCTCCTTTTCACAACATGCTTGAAGTTTCATTTTACTAATCAATTTCATCTGTTCAATTTTCAGGGTCCACTGAAATCTGGTGGAGGAGATTCATGGATGAGCCCCATCAACAGACAGTTCTCTAATATGGGGCTGCTGGTAAGAGGACATCTCTACATCTCTTAGTATTTTTCTCATCCCAAGTTTTGGCCAAGCTTCTTTTTTTATGTCTTTTTTTTATATGTATGTCGCATTTATTTATTAACTTTTTTACTTACTTGCTTATTCATTTTATTTAGTGCTACATTTGAAATGCATACAGTTACCAAGTCCCAAGTGTTCTGCATAATGACGGTGCTCTTAATAGTGATGATGAGTATAGCTTTTCCTGTTGGACAGAATGACGATCCCAGTGGACCAAACATTGACTTGGCTCCAAGTTCTCTTCAGGAGAAGAAGATGGAGGTGGAGAAAAGAGGCATAGGAATGATTGATTACAATGGAGATTTGAGGAAAGGAGGAAGAGGAGGAAGTGGAGTGGGGGTGATTTATCGCCCTCCTGGGTCTAAGGAGGCATCACCAGGGGATGCTGGACAGTACTATGACAAGGTAACGCCTCACTTCCATTTTGTTCATCTTCGTGTCTTGTCTTTCTCACGTCTAGATAACATTTTGTCCTTTACTGCTATTCATTTCCTCTTGTGTACTTTCTTCCTACCTTTTCCGTCTGCCCAATCTCCTTTTCTCCTACACATTTCATCACTACTCAAATTGGTCTTCCACTGGCTGTCACTGTGAAAGCCCTTGCATTTGATCAATCAGGATGGGTGCCTTGGGGAGGAGGGTCCTTGCTCTCTGTACTCACCACCCACTGTCTACAAGCCCCATACCCTCTTCAACCACTCTATCCCCTTTAGACAAGTAAGATAATCACTCCTCTTGTTTCTGTCCTGAGTACATGAGGTTCTTGTAGTTGTTGTTCACAAGACTGTCCTGAACATACCCCAAATCCTTCCTCTGTGATGTCAAGTCCTACTTAGTGATTTATGTTCATTGTTTATGTATGTATCTATGCTGTGGTGACTTTTTAACATTTCCTTTTTTGCGTTTGATCCCAGGGTGGTCACAGCATCTTTGGCAGCACAGGAGGGATGGCCCAGACAAGACATCAACCAAGTATCCCGCAAATGAACCAGTCCCCTGGGATACGAGCACAAGTGCCTCATCAGTTCCTGTCACCTCAGGTACTTGACATGTACTGTGAACTGAATTCTTCACACACTTGACATCAGCTCAAGCGACATGCATTTAATTTTTTATAAGTTTTGGCTGTAGGTGTCAATAACCTAAATGTGCTTGATACAGTTGCAGCTTTAAACATAATGTGATAATTCCAGAGGGTTTTTGAGATTCAGAGTAATTTGAGTCAAAAAGATGGCTTAATATAAAAAAAATAAAAAAATTAACTGGCCACTTCTGTGCGACAAAGTGGTAAGTATTTAAGTTCTCCTCATTGCTTTAGTCATTACCCAGTTAAAAGCCTTGGAAGTCTGCAGAATTAAACACCTGGTTAAAGGCCCCTGAGTGAAGGATGCAGTATAATGTAGTGCATCTTGATGCAGGGTTCGAGTAAGTGACAGGTCATCAAGGGGCCACTATCACAGAGCCTTTTCATCTATATGTCACTAACTTATGGAAAATCAGTCATATCTTGATCCAAAACAAAGTCCTTATAAGATGCAACAAGATTTGGTGCTGACGAGAGTTATTCAGTTTATTTAGTTATATCCCGGTCAGCGTTATTTTATCTGTTACAAAATGTAAATGGTAGAGATTTGATCAATATGCAGTGTTTCTTACTGATGGAAAGATGGAGAGAACTTTCAGCAATAAATACAAATGCACATTGAATAAGATTTATTCCACCAGCTCCCAGTTTTTGAATTCTACTCCCACTAAACATAATTTAAATGATCCTATTGTCGTTGTGAGGATTTGAGAGAGTGGTGAGGATGGGTGTCTACTATTTCTGTCCTCTTAGCAGCTCTCTAATGATCTCTAATGTTTATAAAATATGCATTTTCACGTTTAAATTACCAACCCCTTGATATATTTATGGGCTTGATGAATGAAATTATAACTTTCATTGCAACTGAAAGATAATGCAGAGAGAGCTTGTGGTTGCTCTGGATTCAATTTGTCTCACACTGATTTTACTGTGGCATTAGTCTTCCTTCTTTTCTTCCTTCCTTCCTTCCTTCCTTTCCTAGAGATGAGTAACGATTGGGTTCCTGTTTCAAAGCTTGTTTACCCATCACTCATCTGGGATGGTCTTAATGCATAGTCAGATGACCATGCACATAATCAGTAAATGATTGACTTAATTATGGTCATGGAAAAGGACCAGACTGCACAAAAACAAAATCTGATGATGAATTCACTTCCTCCATTGGCACACTTAAAAGGACAGACTTGTATACAGGTTATATACAGTTGCGTGCACATGCTTGGTTTAATCACACAGTGAGCATTTATAAGTAATACAACCAGGTAGATGCAGTGTTTTATGACCTGAAGGAGATTAAATGTGGGCTTCTGGATGTTCTAAGTGTAAAACTTTATGGTGAAATCCATGTATTTTGCACAGATTAAGTTAGTTTCATTGTTTTGCGAGGGTTAAGATTCTTAACATTAGAGCAGCAACAATAATCAACGTAGTCAACAAATCAATAACTTAATTGGCAGCCAAATTTTTAATAATCAATACCCGGATGGTTACATCATCACAGATCTGTTTCAGGCTGTTGATCAGAGCCTGGAACACTTCTTCAAGGAATGATGATGATCATATTTCGTTTAATGACATCAGTCAATCTAACAGCTTAAAAAGGTTTAAAGAACAGATATTTTTGTCTGTTTCAGGTGGTTAACATGACATTTTGTGAGACACGCTTTGTCCGTTTAGTGAGCGTCTCACCTGTGAGCTCATCCAAGCGTCTGAGTGCACAGTGGGCAGAACTCCGCCCTGAGCAACACAGGAAGCAGAGAAAATTGTAAATGAGCGAAATGTGCCAAGTGCTATTTATCTGCTTTCCAGTCTTCTTTCTTTTCCTTTGAGCTGTTCCTTTCAGGGGTCACCACAGTGAATCATCTGCCTCTATCTCACTCAGTTGTCTGCATTCTCTTCTCTCACACCAAATTCATGTCCCTTTTTCACGTCTGATGGTTTTTTTGAATGTTCTAGATAACTTAAAGGGTAAAGGAGTTGTTTATAAGAATTACTCCTCCAAGTCCTGTTGGCAATGACAGGATGGTTGTAAAAGGGTTTTATCTTGACCAGACTGCATCACTCTACAGAGAGGTTTCCCACTGGTGGAAACAGTTGAGAATCTTCCCAAGAGTTTCAACAATGTTAAACCCAGTTCCAGAGTCTCCAACCTTAGTCAGCAAGTGAAAAGTTGAAGTTCACAACAGTACAGTTGGAAAAGATCATCACAAGTACAGCTTGTTTTAGAGAGCTTCTTCTCTCCAGTAGAAACTCCACAGATAAAAGTTTAAAGGACACTGTTCCAGAAGTTTTGTGGTTCGTTCAGATGAGCCTTTTTAAACAGTTGAGATTGAGGCGGAAATGTTTGGTCATAATTCAAGGCATCGCTTAAGCAAAAACCATACATACATTGTAAAACACTGATTGTGAGGTAATCGTGCTGATTACCCCAGCTCTGGGGTAGCTCTCCAGGAATAGGTCACAATTGACAGCCTGGCAGCCTCAATGTCTTGGAGGTATGTTGCTCTTCGTGATGCACGTGGTTTCCATACTCGATGCTGGAAGGCGTGAACTCCAACCAAGACCGCCATGTTCTAATAAACATGTTAAGGCATGATTGACATTTGCTGTTTGGCCTGTTTTATTCAGAAATATTTTGGTGTTTGGTGCATTTACATTTTGGGTCAGTATATTTTAGTCATACACGCCAAGTTTAGTTAAGTTAAGTTTAGAAAGAAAAGAATTATGAGGCAGTCAAACTTCCACCTCAAGCTGGATTAAAATAGTTTTGTGAAAGCTTAAGAGAACTGCACGTAAACACTTCCACAAACCTCAATAAACTGAAGCAATGTTGTTAAGAAGAACAGTGTAAAATGTAACTTGCAAAGCCTTAGAATTGAAAGGGCGTGTTGTTTCACAACTGTTGTTTTTTTTTTTTTATCAGAGAGGGGTGTCTGTGTATGGTAACTGGTTGCTTGCTGTTTTCTGTCTCCAGGTGCCAGGCTCTGTGCTGAAGCAGATGCCCCCTCCCAGTGGGACCGTGGGGGGTGTTAGTGGTGTGGGAGGGGTGGCGGGCGTCGGGGGAGGTGTATTTCCTCCACAGCTGTCGCCTCAGCATATTGCCATGCTCAGCAGCATCTACCCACCTCACATCCAGTTTCAGCTGGTATGTAACACTAAACATCTCTGAAGGCCACTGCAGGTCCTCATCACAAGTCTGTTAATTATGAATGTGATTAGCGGTGAACATTTTTGCATGTTTGAAAAAACTCTCAGTAATTCTTAAGACATTGACAGTGACGATTATCCCCGCCCTCCATTCACTGCTGGCTTCTCACTTCTTGCTTTTTGTATCTGCTCTGTTTTTTGTTTTTTCCTCCTGCTTGTGTTTGTTCAGGCTTGTCAGCTCCTCCTCCAGCAGCAGCAGCAGCAGCAGCCGTCGCAGCAACAGCAGCTGCTGCAGAACCAGAGGAAGTTCACGCCAAACGTGCGGCAGCAGACTGACCCTCAACAAGTAAAGACAGACACGATGCCACTAAAGTCTTTGACCATTTTTCTCTTTTCTCCACCCAGAAAATAAAAAAAAAAATTTAATTTTATTAATTTTTTTCCCTTTGTCAACTCAGCTTGCTCGGATTATGGCAGTGCTTCAGCAGCAGAGGCAACAGCAGGTCAGCGGTTTAGGTGGAAGCTCCAAACTCTCTCCCTCTCACCATGGTGGAGTGGGTCCCAAACTACCTGGGGCTGATCCCCTGCCCCACCTGGGCATGGCTGCATACTCCGGTGAGTAGTACTTCATGAGCTGTATAGTGGAACACAAGCTCCATCTCTGTCGTGATGTGCTTGTCAAAAATTAGTGTAGCAATATATATATTTTTTTTTTTTACGCTTAGATAAATAAAATTCTTTGCTGTTTTTCTTCTTATTTGAGCAGGGTTTGGTTCAGGGGTGAACCTTCCCAGTCTGGATTTAGGTAGCTCCATGGTTGGGGGTCCCGGAGCCATGAAGGATTTAGGGAGTCAGCAGTCGCGTTTCAAATGGATGATGGAGGGAAACTGTTCTCCCGACTCTGCCTCGCCTGAGAACGCGTACCACAAAAATGGTGAGGGTTTTTTTTTGTTTTTGTTTGTTTTTCTCCTTTCTCTTTTTGTCCTAGTTTGATACAGTGTGGAAGGTAATTGTATAGCTTCAGATTATGTAAATGAGATTAGATGTGAAGTCGTATGTTAAGGTGATTAAATGACCCGTCTTGTATCAAGTGATGTAACGCATCTTCTTCTCTGGCAACCTCTCAGGTCCTGTGACCCCCATAAAGATGCCAACAAGCTCACCGTACTCCAGTTACGACATAATGGTTGGAGATGGGCTTGGTGACAACTGGCATCGCACCCCTGGCAACAAGATGGGTACCAAACCTACCAACACCCCAAGCTGGCCCCCTGGTTAGTCACAGTTTCTAATTAAAGTCATACCCTGGTCGAGACAATCCAAAGTATCAAGCTGAATTAAAGCAACACAAAATACTTTTTTTGATGGTAAAATACTAGTTTCAGTTTTGTTTAAAGTAATACTGATTACCTTTAGGAAGCACCATCTAGCTCTTGTGATCGCCCATCCCTGTCGTCAACAAAAACCAGCCAAAGTAATTCTGGACTCACATCCTGGTCGTCTCTTGTGACAGTTGAATTTCACTTAATGGAGTCACAACACACATGAACACCGACGAGACTAGCTCACAGAGTTACAGTTGACGTGATGAGGTGACGAAGACCAAGACGAAGTCGGAAACGATGGAAGACGAAACGGGAGAGCAACAAAGCAAGAGACAGGAATAAACAGAATTTCATTAAAGCAGCTTAACTTCCACGTCTGTTGGAGGGAGTTGATGAGTTAAAAACTGCACACACACAGTTGCATTTTCTGTCCAGTAGATTGATAGTCAAGAAAGGCATTATGTCTGGAAACACCTCATATCGTAGCTGCACTGTTTCTCATGTTGAAGTGATCACTGAGTTCCAGGGTAACTATATCCAACTTGGTCCATTTGCACTTTTTTTTTTTTTTTTTTTTTTTTTTAAGAGAGCGTGAGAGACTCAAACAGATTGCATGTGTCTTCTGTTGTAGAGTTCCAGCCTGGTGTGCCATGGAAGGGAATCGACCGCGTTGATCCGGAGTCCGACCCTTACATGACCCCTGGGAGCATGATGGGGAACACGGGGTCCCCCAGTCTTAATGATACAGAGCACCAGTTACTACAAGATAATACAGGTTAGTACTTGCATGATGGTATTGCTTCGGGACATGTGGCTGTTAGTTGGAATCTCTTGCCATGTCGCCATGTTATTTATGGTATTATTTTTTTTGCCGTCGCCATCCATTACATTATCTGAGACTGTATTTTTATTTTTTTTTTTGCTGCCTGGCATCTGTTTGGGGGGGGTATTATAACCGCAGAACCAGGTATGAGTGCTGAGATGTTTATAATCCTTTTTAAATAAGTGCTTTGGTGTTTTGTTTGCAGATTCCACTCCTCCCCTGAACACCTTGCTGCCTTCACCTGGTGCCTGGCCTTACAGTGCCTCAGACAGCCCCCTCAGCAATGCACACAACTCAGGTGATAAAACAGACCACGCACCTGTTGTGCTGATCTGATGCTCTTTAAGCGTAGTATTTGTATCAGTAATTCACCCCTGGGCTCACTGGAAGAAATTGTTGTCTACGTTTGACGGCCCGCATTTGTCAGCTATTATTATTTTTGAGTGTCATGTCACAGACTTCACATCATTTAATTTATTCAAGGGTTTTAATTATTTTAAGATCATTTTGCAGTCACATATGAACATAGGAACTTGGTAGTTGATATGTTCTGCTTGCCAAGCAGGACTTGACATGGTAATACATTTTAATCATATATTTTAAAGTCCATTTCATCTTTGTCTCCTTCTTTCAACAGCAAAGTACACAGACTACAAGACCAGCTGGCCCCCAGAACCCATTGGACACAAGTCTTGGAAAGCCAGTCGGGGCAACAGCCAGAACCAGTTATCCCGCCCTCCTCCAGGCATTCCCAGTCAGAAGCAGCCATCGCCTTCCCCTTGGTCCGGAGGAGCTCCTCGATTGGCCAGTCGGGGCTGGGGAAGCAGTTCAAGCACTACTGGTAACGCTGCAACAGTTTAAGATGTTTTGACCTGCGTGTTGTTGATTTTGGCTTAGTATTTGTCCAAACAAAGAGGTATTTGAAGTAGCTGTGATGATAGATAGAGATGTATTTGAATTTGCTGAGTTAATTTTGGGAGATTTGAGAATCAGTGGGGAGTACGATTTGGTTTTGTATGCAATTTGGAAAACTGGTTTCTTTTTCTCTGTTTTGTGCAGGCTCGACCTGGAGTGATGGCAGCTCTCGGGAAAGCTGCTGGTTGGTGCTCAGTAACCTCACACCGCAGGTACAGAGCCACATTTACAAAACCAGCTTCTGAAACCTGGAGTTGAAAAAGTGTTGTTTTTTTTTTTTTGTTTTTTTTAATGCGTTGTTTTGGGGTTGTTTTTCCTTCAGATTGATGGCTCTACTCTGAAAACCATCTGCATGCAACACGGCCCCTTGCTGACCTTCCACCTAGGCCTCACCCAGGGAAGTGCTCTGATTTGCTATAACTCCAAACAGGAGGCAGCCAAGGCCCAGAGTGCCCTCCACATGTAAGGCTGGCTGTTGCTGTAACAACATCTGTTTGTCACGTCTAAAAATCATCATGTTGTTATGTGTCTAGAAACAGTAGCTGGTGCACCAAAATCTTCCTGACACCAAAGACCGTTTCCTGGTCTGGACAAGTTAAATCCCCCCACCCAGATTGCAGAAAAGGAAAACTGTTAATTCATGACATTTCCGTTTTGACCTAAACGTATTGTGAACGCAAGATGTGAAGCTGAGTAGCAGAACAACAAAGTTAATTTATCTCAACTCACTGACGACTGAGGTTTCCGACGTTTGATACATCTCTTGTACATCGTTTGTGGAAAACATGTTTGTCATATTGATTAATGTACTTGAGACTTACAAAAACCACAAGCGGTCACTGACTGAAGTTTTTGTTCTTCAGGTGTGTTTTGGGTAACACCACCATCCTGGCGGAGTTTGTCAGTGAGGAGGACGTGGCTCGCTACATTGCACATTCTCAGGCAGGAGGAGCAGGAAGCGGAGCGACCGCAGCCGGCTCTGCAGGCCCGGGGCCTACTGCAGCCTCCACCGTGGGGGTGGGCAGTAACGGAGGAAGCTGTGAGAGGGGTGGAGCAGGGTGCAGCACCGTAGGAGGTGGAGTGGAGGGAACCTCCTCGGGAGGAGCCGGAAATGGAGGATCCATGTCTTCCAGTTCAGGGTGGCAAAGTCTGGAAAGCACAGGCAGCTCATTGGACCAGTCTGTCACCCCAGGGCCCGGACTTGGAATCTTCACCCAGTGGAGCAGCAATGGGACTTGTGTGGGTGGAGCAGGAGGCGTGGAGGCCAGAAGGCAGGGTCTCTGGGGAGGGGTGGGTGGAATGAGCGGGGCAGGATACCCCACCAGCAGCCTCTGGGGTTCTCCAGCACTCGAGGACCGTCACCAGATGGGAAGCCCCGCATCACTGCTGCCAGGGGACCTGCTGGGCGGGGGGGCTGACTGACACATCTTTTACACCCGAGTTGTTATACATTTGTCACACTCTACATTTATTTACAAGTGGAGATGACGTGAAATAAAGCTACACTGGTCATCCAACGCAGAGACACTTAAGACATCTTACACGTTATTGTCACATACACATTAAACCGCTTAACTTTAAATGAAGACAACAGTGAAACTTGAACTGGGGGCAAAGGTGAAATCCATTCAACTCACTTTCTTTTGTTTTTTTTTTGTTTTTTTTTTTGGACTTGACTGGATAACTCTTTTTACTCTAAACACACCATCGGCATCCAGAAATCCAATCACTCAGGCATGCACTGCAGACGGGCTCAGCCAGTCCTACTAAAACAAGTTTAGCTATTGCTGTTTTTATTGTGTCAGTGTGTCACCTCCGTTTTTTTTTTTCTTTTCTTTTTTTTTTTTTTTTTGTATCACTATTTAATGGTCAAATCTCAAATTCACACTTGCAGACTGAGCCCTCATAGACCTGGCTGGCATATTTCTGCATTCCAGTTCTTCATGGAAGCTTGGGTGCGAGACAGAAGCGGAGGAGAGGATGGGAGGGGCTTGTGGAAAGGTTGGGACAGCGCCACACTACTGAGTCAAACCGCTGTCCGGCAGCGTTTGACAGGTGCAACTGTTTTTAGTGGGTACTGACACATCTACCTTGGTGGAAATATGCCATCACAATGGGACCCAGGGTGATTTAAAAAAAAAGAAAAGAAAAAAAAAAAGTCTTTACGAAAACAACATTAGCCAAACTTGCACTATATGCCTCTGGGTTTTTCTTTGTTGACTCATCCTCCAGAAATCCTTCCATTTTTGAAACGGAGCTACAACACATCAACTAAAGACCTTTTTGCAGGATAAACGAACTGTTACAACAGCAGTGGCCTTGGCTAAAACCCAGCGGCCGCCCACCTGTCACATCGGCAGCATCGCACCCTCTCATCACGTGTTCACCCCTCTTATATTTGACAAGCAAATTGCATCTCCCCGCTGGGGTACGTCGGTTGTCATATCTTGTTTCAAGTGAAACTAAATGTGTGAAACAACATGGAACTTCAGAGATGTCTCTCTCTTTCTTTTTTTTTTCTTTTTTTTCTTTTTTTTTTTGATCATTTGATCTTCAGATACTGACCTTGTATTTGTTTTCATACTCACGATCTCAAGTTGGTTATATATTGTCATGATGTAATTATGACTCGGATACCTTATTTACCCGCTGTACAAGGTGGCCTCTTGCCTGCCTGTGTGCGTGTGTGCGTGTGTGTTTGTATGTGTGCATGAAAGGAGTATTGACAGTCATTGGCCAAACAGGAGGGTGTGATGAAGATGACGATATCGCAGGTGTCTGTGTTGCTCTACTATGTTGAATGTTTGTTTTGTTTTTTGTTTTTTTTTTCTTTCGTGTCAAGAAGAGATTCATGAGATTTTCTTGTGTGTGTTTGCACATGTGTGCGGGAGTGTTTGCGCGTGTATGCTTGCTTTTTGAACACTTATCGGCTCCAACCAGGGAAGTGAGTAGATGTTAATCTGACAGCTTGAATTAAAGAGCGAGAGGGAGCCAGTGGATGTTAACGCGTCTGTGTGCTTGACTGTCTAGACGTTGTGGTGGCTTAAAAAAAAATCACAAACATTGGCACTATTGCATATGTCTCTTATGTTGTGGGGTTGTTTTTGTTTTTGTTTTTGTTTTTTTTTTTTTTGTTTTAAGCAGCGTTTTCTTCCTAATTGTATTTTTTTTCTGTCAAATGCAATAAGAGTAATGTTTTGTTTTTAAGACAAGGCAAACAACTGAAGGCATTTGTGTAAAGATGCCGCGTCCTACCATACCAAGCTGAGCTGGAACAGTGTTTTACAGACACGTTAAAAACATTACCCGGTATGTTTTACTGTTTCGTTTTGTTATGTACCAATTTAAATTAAGTCAGTCTTTATTATCACTCCTGTTCAGGATGTTTTCATTTATCTCAAATGTTACAAAAAAAAGGAGAGGAAGTTAATTTAAGCAGAAAAGAACAAGATAATAAAGGTTGAATTGAAGTCCGGTCTTCTTTGTGATGCCTCTACTTCATTTATTACACCAATATGATGACTTTTTTTGTGTTTTTATTATTTATTTAGTAATTTTCTCTCCCCCATCTCCCAGTTTGAACTTATGTACTAAGCTTTCTGGGTTTTAGTTATCTGGAATCAAATCTCCACCACATACAGAGACTAGTTAACTTTAGAAAATATAAAGAATTTAAAGCTTTCAAAAACATTTTAAAACTGGTTCTCTATTCAGTAGTCACAGCAAAGGTTGGAAGAAAACTAAAATCAATTGAATATTTTTTAAAAAATGTTTACAATTAACATTTATTGTAAAATAAAATGTTATTTTAGGGATTAATAAAATATATTTTAATTTTTAATAAAAGGACTACACACCCTTATCAGTAGACAGAAATAAATGTCAGAGTTGCTGCATCTTTAGTATTCCTACCAACAAAAATATGTATTTTTGGAAATGTTTTAAATAAAAGGAAGCCGTCACATCTTATTTGTATAAATCTGAACACCTTTGTTACAGCACCGAGTCTTTACGAATACGTCTAATCACACATCTTGACATTGGATCTTTTTTGTTCCCCACTTCTTTTTTTTTTCAAAAAAGTTTGAAGTTATGAAGGGAACTGCTGTGTACAGCTGTTTCTACTCAAATTCCTTATTAACATTGAAAACATCTGTATGTGAAGAGAGTAAGATCTGTACTTGGTTCTTGTGGAAGTCAAACTAGATGCTGACCTTTATTATTATTAACAGTATTAATAATCGTCCTACAGATTACTCAGTCTACCTCTAAGGTGTCATTTCTGTTTTTATCTGACTAAAAACTTTGGTAAAACAAAACTAGGGGCACCTTGTGCACCCTAATGTTGATTAATGTGATTTCTGTTTGGCATAATCAAAATCTATACAGAATAGTTCCACCAAAAATAAACGCTTCCCCTGTGTGGGCCTGCTTTGCCTTTTCTGTATTTTGGCTTCATGTTCACATATCAACCAGGGCAGAATACTGCTTTGAAAATTAACTGGGACTGTTTATGTAAGTAAGCTCTTAAAGATGTTTATGATGATGCCCTTGGTGGCTTTAAGAAGCTCGTTTAAGTCCTACTAATATCAGGATGAGCGGGTGGCTTTAAGACAATCCGGGCATGTGTGGATGTCTGCGGATGACATCATAGATATTGTGAATGGTGTAAACAGAGCGGACTGGGTGTGAGGGGAGACGGAGAAGAGCAGCCGCGCAGGGGAGAGAGAAGGAGACCTCCGGTCCTGGCGTTTTTCCTCCGAAAAATAAAGCTAAATCGTGACACAGAGAAGGCTCTGGAAGCAGAGGTCTCGTCGGGCTGGCCGTGGTTTCGGGGGGGGTTTTATTGGTCTTCTTTTATGCTTCGGATCACGGAGCTCCGAGGTTATGAGCCGTCCGATGCCGCGTCGGAACATCGCTGTCCATGGTCCTGAGTGAGACGTCAACGAGAGACCACAGAGCCGGTGAGCTGGAGGGAGTGCGTCTGCGGGTGCGGGCTGGCTCGTGAAGGTGTGTGTGTGTGTGCGTGCGTGCGCGCTCAGGTGATTTGGATAGGACACACAGACACGTTCCGGCGTGGTTGTGTCTGGAGGGTGCGGTTAAGGAAATGGTCTGATCTGATGGTCAACCAGGGATGACTCGGTGTTTGGATTTTATTTATTTATTTATTTTATCCTTATACAACTGTATTCCCAGTTGCGCTCTCGGGCTGTCCGCAGAAAATGCACGAAGTGTTTATTTGAAAACATCACGTCATGCCGGGTTTTTCCTTTTTTTTTTTGCAGGCGTTTGCTGCAATAGTGGGTTTCAGTTTTGTAACAGTGGCAGTGGAGCAGCTGGAAGCACAGGGAGAAAATGGTTTGGAAAAAACCTGATGTAGCGGCTTTGGTAATATGCATCACTAGGGTGTTAAGCTTTATTTTTATTAATGGTTTTTCCACCGAGGCCTTGCACTGCAGCTTAGACTAAAAAATAAAACTTAGTCAATGATCAATGCCATGTAAAGGTGTCGAGAGAGTTGGTGAAACCTCATCTGTCATTTCATCCCTGTGCAGATGGACAAGGCTTAAGTAAGAAAACATGAATCATGCAGTTTCGTCAAGGGACTCCAGGCCATTCAAATTTCATGTACACAGATCAGACTCCTTTGAAGTACTTTGAGAAGTCAGTGAGATGCTGATCCAGCTCACCCTTCAGCTGTGAATTAATCATGTTACACAGCTACACCCTCTGCTCTCCTTTGCTCTCACCTTTTCCTAATGGCCATTATTGACACTTCATTGATATGATGCTTTTATAATCACATCCTCCTCGTGTTAAAAGGAGCAGCTACATCAGATCACATGTTCTCAACAATGATTTGTTTCCACTGAGGCTTGAGTCCCACACACTGATCTCAGAGATGGATGTGAGCAGCATTTTCCTCGGACAGAGCTACATCATCGCTGGCCTCAATTCGTTTCACTTTTTATTTCGTCAATTTCTCCCAGGCCTCAAGCTTTATTTTCTCTCATGACAAAGCAACCCTTTGGCTCATAGCCTGGAGTTTTAAACTCTGCAGCTTTGCACCACAGTGTCCTTTGATTCTATTGATCACCAGTGATTGATGACAGCGTTGTGCATGTTTGTGTGTTTAACCCTTCAGTGAGTTGAAAAGCTTGGAAGCAATGGAGTTGCGGGTAGGAAACAAATACCGTCTTGGGAGGAAGATAGGGAGCGGATCATTTGGAGATATCTATCTGGGTGAGAAACCTGAGCTTTTCTTTTGTTTATTTGACCGCAAGAACCAGATGTTTCCTAATTTTCAGCTGGTTTCATGCTGTAATTGCAGCTCTTTCGCCTACTTCTCCCACTAGGTTCAAACATTGCTACAGGAGAAGAGGTCGCCATCAAGCTGGAATGTGTGAAGACCAAACACCCACAGCTCCACATAGAAAGCAAGTTCTACAAAATGATGCAGGGTGGAGGTAAATCAATTTTACAAGGTTGCACTGAGGGCCAGTGAAAGGTTTTAAGGGCACTGAGGGGTGTTTACTCCTCACGTCTCCACTTCCCTTTCGTCATTCCGTCACAGGTTGTACAAGAAGAACTGGAAAACCCCATCAGTCCTTTAATCCTCGATATGTTCCTTAGGTGATAACAGGTTGACTTCACAACCGTCTTACTGTGGCTGTTAAAATTCAGGTCTGAATCCAGAACCACTCCCAGATTTATGGCTTGGCTATCGGTTTTTAGCTTCACTGCTTGAAGCTGAGTGCTGACATTTGATCTTTCTTCCTTGGCTCCAAATACTATTATTTCTTTTTTGTCTTCATTTAACTGAAGACAATTCTGGCACGTCCACTCTTTGATTTGATCGAGTGGATTTGATCAACGTTTGAATTGAAGTGGCAAGATTGTTATATAGTTGTTGTTTTATTTATTTATTTTATTAGCCTTCTGGCATTGCCACCTGATCCTGAAATGATCCATTGTGGATCACAGCTTCAGCCGAACCGAGCTGGAGGAGCTGTGGCGATGCCAGCAAACATTTGCAGAAAAACCTCTTTTTCCAAATCTTGTTTTGGTGGTGAAATCAGAAATGACCAGTACTTGTAGCCATCACACACAACAAGCTGGCTCCTCTTAGCCACGCTTCATCCTAAGACCCTAAGAATTTTGTTTTAATTTTTTTTTATACCAAATAGACTATTAACCCTTTTTCTTAATGGTCATTTCCAGCACAGTGATACTTTATTTTCCATCCTGTACTATTTCAAGCATCTCTGTAGCCTAACTTCTCTTATTTCATGTCATTTTCTCCTCCAACAGTGGGAATCCCGTCCATTAAGTGGTGTGGGGCGGAGGGGGACTACAACGTCATGGTGATGGAGCTCCTTGGTCCCAGCCTGGAGGACCTGTTCAACTTCTGCTCTCGGAAGTTCAGCCTGAAAACAGTCCTTCTGCTGGCAGACCAGATGGTGAGATAGACAGCTCCATATATATATATATATATATATATATATATATGGCATATTTTGATGCCAGCATCATCAAACTCTGAAAGTAAATTTCATCTAAAATCCCAGAAGCTTGTTTCCAAGCTTGAGACAAAGTCTATTGCCTCAGTATTTTGGCCTCATCCCTAGAGCTTGGTCTTCCATGAGCCGTTTTAATCCTTCTCACATCATTCTTTAGTCTACAGTTTGGCACATTTTTCATCCCATTATCTTCTCGCTACTTGGACACTTTTCATAATTGCTGTACCTGGTGTGGTTGTAACACTTCTATGCGGTTCTTGTTTTATATTTTCACCTTCTCATTCTTCTAAAAGGACAATAATTAAGATTTTGACTGCTCCAAGGTATAAAGCGACAAGTCAAGATTTATTTTTCCCTTTTCAGCATCATTTTTCTTAGTCACTATGTTCTCTCAGAGCTGTAAATGAAAATTCATGCTGGTGAAAAGTGGTTGTTTTGTTGTTTGCAGCATGTAAACAACAGGTATAATAGGAGAGTTTTTCTTTAATTTCTTGGTCTCAGAAATTCATCTCAGATGGCTTTAAAAGTCACGGAGCCAATATAGGGAGGAAATTCAACCGATATTCACCAGGATACGGGGGTTTAAGTCCTGTCTGAAACCAACAGCCATCGACTTCTGCAGTTGGACTCAGCTGGCCTTTTCATTTTCATTCCTCTTTAAAAATAGGCCTACTTTGCTTTTAGTCACTTTTAGGTCGAGGCCATACAGTTCCTCGGATGCCCTCTGGGAGCAGTGCTGATCACTCACTGTCCCAGCTCACATTTTATTGCCCTGCTAGAGGATCTTACACTACGTTAATCACATGTCAGTACTTTACTGTCTAAACCCAACCACCCTGCAACTGAAATCTGGAAAAAGAAAATGAAAAGTTTTGGTTCATAACAGGAAGTGATGATGTAAAGTGTGCAGGTTTTTGAGGAATGTTCCTGGACTGAGTCAAGTTCAACCAGAGACTTTAGTCATTCTTGTAGCTCTAGTCAAATACAATCTGAAATAAAAATGTCACAGAATACATCAATTGCTGTATTTCCATACTTTATTTTACAAAAGAAAAGATACAGTAAAAAAAAACGACAAAAAAACAAGTCTTTGTAAAATTATGTTCAGGCATTTAAAAAAATAAACCCAAATGTAAACTTTTCCAAATGGAAGTTTCTGGACTTGGACGCGTAACGGCCCGTTTCCTGTCTCCTCGCTGCAGATCAGTAGGATTGAATACATCCACTCTAAGAACTTCATCCACAGAGACGTGAAGCCCGACAACTTCCTGATGGGGCTCGGGAAGAAGGGCAATCTCGTCTACATCATCGACTTTGGCCTAGCCAAGAAATACCGTGACGCCCGAACGCACCAGCACATCCCATACCGCGAGAACAAGAACCTCACCGGTACCGCCCGGTACGCCTCCATCAACACCCATTTGGGCATCGGTAAAGCAACACACACAGCCGCTGACTTACACAGATGTGGGATTGTGAGTAATTATCAATCAAGACTGGATACTTTTGACGTGCAGCTTCCTTTCCTGTCTTTTCTTTCCTCCCGTCTTGTCTTTTCTCCACAGAACAGTCGAGACGAGACGACCTGGAGTCTCTGGGCTATGTTCTCATGTACTTTAACCTGGGTTCTCTGCCCTGGCAGGGCCTCAAAGCTGCCACCAAAAGGCAGAAGTATGAACGTATCAGCGAGAAGAAAATGTCCACCCCCATTGAGGTGCTCTGCAAGGGATATCCTTGTGAGTAGAAATAAGGCTGGAACTTTTTAAATGACAAAAATGCCTCTTTGACGCCTTTCCGCCTTTGTCTTTCCCAGCCGAGTTCTCGACTTACCTGAATTTTTGTCGCTCCCTACGGTTTGATGACAAGCCAGACTATTCATATTTGAGGCAGCTCTTCAGGAACCTTTTCCACAGACAGGGCTTCTCCTATGACTACGTCTTTGACTGGAACATGCTGAAGTTTGTGAGTGTCGTGCTCTCACGGCTGACAAAAGGAAACTCTTATAAGCTGAGTTGTTCATTTCTCGAATGCATTCACATCTGCGCTCCTCACCGGTGTTTCAGGGGGCCAGCAGGACAGGAGATGATGGGGAGAGGGAGAGGAGGGAGGGGAAAGAAGGGGAGGAGAGGGGAGGAGGAGGCCAGAGAGGAGCTGGAGGACGAGCTCTGCCATCTGGTCCGAACCCTTCTGCGGCCAACAGAGTGAGGAACGAGACAGATGCAACTCCCTCCAACCCGGCCACACGTGGGGTCCAGCAGTCAGGTGAGGAGGGGGGTTTTAGTTTTACACAACAAAAGAGAAAGAAAGCTTTCATTTCAAGCATGCGTCTGTGTGTGTGTCTGCAGGTAACCGCTCTCCTCAGGTGGGGAGAGCAGAACGAGCAGAGCGAGAGAGGAAGGTGGCCATGAGGCTTCACCGCGGGGCCCCCGCCAACATTTCATCCTCTGACCTCAATGCACGCCTCGACCAATCGCGCATCAATGCATCTCAGGTACCAAGATTACGTGCTGACGCACATCGAGTGATCGTTTTTTGTGAAGCATGATTTCAAGCACAGATTTTTCCCAGATCTTATGTCCTAACATGTTAACACACTAAAATAAGATGATTCCCATCCATATATGAAGTATTTAGATTTTTTATATGTTATTTTATTTTTGTGAATGAAATGGATGAGTGGGATGGATTTGTATTGCATTTTTATTGCACTGCATGAGTTTCCACTCACCGTGCACAAATTTGTAATTGAGGGGTTCATATTGGACAGACTGAAAATGGAATTATATTCTCACACATAATAAACCCTCCCTACAACACATTAACAGTGTTTTTTCTAACTATGTGTTTAAAAGTGGAAGATGATTTGAAAACAGCATAGACTAATCCTCTAGGAAAGGATCCGTGTGTCGGGGTTTGGGTTTATTTTTGTTCCTGTTTTATTTTGAAAATCTGGGTCCTTGTGTTTGGTTAATGGACACGCCCACTGTATGTCAATCAAAGTTACCTTTGCTCCAAGCTGCTTCGGCCGAATCCCACTGAAATATCCGCAGAGCTGCCAGCAGACGTTTACAGCGGGATAAACCGTTTTATATGTCGACTCGACGGCGAAATCAAAAATGACCGTCACGTTTAGCCGAAGCTGGGTTCGTACAAACGGATGGTTCGTGAAGGGCGGTAGCGTGACGATTCCAAAAAAAAGGAAGTGATAACGGCTGGTGATTGGCTGAGCCCACCGCCAATCACTCGTTTTTCGATATAAATTTAGTGCTGGACATAAACACTCCTGGCGTGGTAAAAAATAATTCACTCCCCTCAGAGTTGTCGTGCATGTGGAATCAAACGGCTGAGACCGAAATGGTGTTTTGAACCAGGCTGTAAATATGTTTAATTCTGCTCTAAAGTTGGACATTTTAACATGCTTTTGTGGCGTTTAAGCGGTCAGTCGAGGAGCTGCAACAAAAGTTAGTTCTGCATGAGCCTAATTTCGGAAGTGAGACGCTTGACGCTTGTTTTAGTTATTAGAAAAGAAATAATTGGTTCTTGGCATTTCCTGAAAGGAGGTGAATATAGTCTTAAATAAGCAACGCCCATGTGAAGAAATATTTAGCCAAATTGCAAAAGCAGCACTTAATGTAATCGATTTTTGCATGATATCAGTTTCTTACATCGTTGTGGAGGAATAGTAGCTCTCTCTTCATAACAGTGTTGTTTTGTTTTTATTGAATTTACAACCATCTGTTTATGCGCAGTTCTCTTGAGGTCCCATCACAGCATTTGAATCAGGTGGAGGTTGCAACTCATTTTCTTTTTCAGTTGTTCTGTGGTAGAGCCGAGTTTTAAATGTCGACAAAAAGCCTCACAGTCACCTCTTCACTGTTACCTCAGTTCTCATGATGTCCTCAAGTCAAATAGTTGCAAAACTGCCCATACCATCAGTCCTCCACCTCTGTACTTGACAGTCGGTCTGAAATATTGATGCTGATACGCTGCTGTCGGGTTTTCTCCAGGCTCCACACTATGCATTCTGGCCAGACATCTCCACTCTGGTTTTATTTGTTCCAGAGGTCTTGTGATTTGTTGAAAGAGTCTGAGATACGGCTCCCGGCATTTGTTTGAGCATCACACAGTCTGACCTTGGAGTAATCCTGCTGGGAGATCCGTTCTTGGGTGGATTCTCAACTGTTTTGAATGTTTTCCTCATCATAAAATCTTTCATACTATAGAATGATTGATTGGAAATAGCCCCACAACTCTTCCCAGATCCTTCCCAGCAGCAAACTCTAAGATAATTGCTGATGTCTTCCCTCTTTAGTATTATTTTAACACTTTTAACTTTTTGTGTGTGTGTGTGTGTGTGTGTAAGAATCAAGAATCAAGAACCAAGAAGACTTTGAGCTGCATTCATGTCCTTATTTCTCCTCTATATGTAGGTCAGTGTGCCATTTGAACATCTGGCAAAGTGAGTTTTTCCTCGGCGGCCTGCAGATCAGTTGCAGGTATGAACGCACAAATGCACAAATACAAACACAGGGAAGCAACCTACACGCACATCTAAATGACTTGTTGAAGCCATCATAGGAATACATTAAGAAAGAAATAGTACAATGCTTGTTAAACAACAAACACTACCTTTTGTACCTTTTTCATGGATTTAAATTATATCTACACCCCTTTTGTACCAGACTTAAATATTTTTATTCCGGCCCTGAAGTGGGACATTTGAGTCGTAGTATTTCGACTCAGCCGACCCCTAGTGGTCATTTCAGTAACTGCATGTGTTGTCATGTCTGTGATGGTGACAGTTAAGGGAGTCTGTCCCGAGTCTCTTCTTTTAGGCCTGAAGACTTGGGCAGTTTCTCAAATTTTGGTTTCACTAACACACATTCCCATCAATAATGGAGGAAGTTTTCTCTAATGTTAGAATTTTTCTGTCATTAGTTTCAGTCTGAGAAGTCTTGTTGGAGTGGTAATGTTTTTGTTTTGTTTTTTTGCTATTTTATTTTCTAGAAGAAGCCTAATTTTAAGACCAACACTCACCATGATGCAACTGCTGTTGCAAATAAATTGACAAACTCTTGTGTCAAATTTATGTATTAAATCATTTAAGGAACCAAAAAAAGTCATGTTTGCTCTATTGCTTTGTGTCGTGTGGCTCCGCAGCTGAAGGGCATCAAGTACCCCATACTTTTCTGAAACGGATGAATGAACGCATGAATGAGTGATGGAGCGGGAAGAAAAGAAGAAAGGGAAGAGGAAGAGGCAGCACTGCTTCTCCTGTAAATGGGGACCGGGGCGTCCGTGTGCCCACCAGTTTGCGGTGACGTGAAGAAACTCCAGCCTGGAACTGTTTGGTACTGCTCGTTCAGGTTGCAGCTGGATGGGAAGTGGGTGAAACAATGCACAGACATCTTTTCCTCTCCTATTCAGCTCATAAAGCTCCACTTGCAAAAAATAAATAAATAAACTAGATGGAGAGGAAATAAAAATATCAAAGTGCACAAAAAGGACTATGTTTAAATTACGCTGTGTAGTTAACGCTTTATTAATTAAAGAAATTTCAATTTGCTGATGTTTAAGGCCGCATCTGCTGCTTCTGTGTTCTTTATCATAATTAAACTCATAAACAACCTTGGAAGGGAACACAAAACAAAAGCGTATCCAAGCCTTTCATAGATGAGACAGGAGAATGCTGCAGTGTGAGCCAAGGAGAGGATCAGAGGGGCAGAACGAATGAATCAGTGGATGGAAGTGAGGCCACTTTTTGTCCATCAAATCGTCTCTCTGTGCTTTTGTCTGGAGTGTTTGATTTCGCCTTTAGCTTTGCTTTAAGTGATCTGAGGAAAGGAGTCAGGGAAGAGGGGAAAGTAGTGAATTGAAGGTTCCTGTTCTTCAGCACATCCGCTGATGTCTTACCTACAGGTCAGACTGAAAACATGAACGTGAGGTTTGAAAGAGCGAGGCTGCAGTTAGACGGTGCCAGGATAAAATAGAAACTCTGCGATTTGACGAAGGCTTAGCCCAGCTTGTAGTTCCAGGTATGAAAAGTTTTAAGACCCAGAACAAGTTTGGAGTTACATTTCTATGGTTTTGTTAATATCGTTTGCCTTTTCTTTTTTTCTTTTTTTAAATCTTCATTTGTTTCTTTTTCTCTGACATGTAAATGTGTAGATACGTTTTTCCCAGAATATGACAGATGGATTAAAGATGGGGCTGGAAAGATGCGTACAGTTTTACCTCCTGACATTCTTGGGACATGAAACTGAACAACAAAAATTTATGAAAAAGCTCCAGATTCTGCCGAAAGTGCACGCTTTTAGATCTCGCTGCAGCAGGGAATGACAGAGATGTTCTTGTTCATATGTTGAAAAGTTGAAAGTTGATGCTTTTACCCAAGTCTGTCAGGGTGGATGGATGGATACCGTTGACTGAATGCAGATGACTGTTCTGTACATTTCTTTACCATGCTTCAACTTTATTACTATAATATTTGTGTATATTTTCTGATTCAATAAAAATATACACGGCCTACTCAGATTTCCCATCGTATGTTTCACATAAAGTCTATGTTGTGTATGTTTGTTACTTTTTCATGACCTTAAATAGAATTTGATGAAAACCATGAAGTGTAACTATAATTAAAACCTCTTCTGTCAAGTCTTTTTACCCAAAAATGCGAGACCACAATTAAAATGTGTTCATGTAAATGAGAACAATTGAGACCACTTTAGGATCGATTGGAGATTCGTTCTAAACAGCAGACCTGAGCAGCAAATCCAGATCAAACCTTTAATATGAATTGTGTATAGCAGAAATATACATGGTTTTAACTATGTTAACTCATATTTCCTTGAATTACATGTTTCCGTTGCAGACGTGCTCACCCCACACTGAGGTGGAATTGATCGGCTGAACGCAGGTTTGTTCAGGTGACTCATCCTGCTTGTTTCTAAATGTGAAAATGTTAAAGTTTCAGCATTTCCTCGAGGAAAACATGGAATCAACGGCAAATCAAAGGCGAGCTTCTCATGATGATCATGACTCCTGTGAAAGATTATAAGAGGTGATCAGATTGATTTCTAAATACACTTTAAACCCTGGATCAGCTGTGTGCAGAACCAGATCAGACACATCATAATATGTAACAACACCAATAAATCAGTGCATTTAGATTTGCTCACTGAGACGCAGGATATCAGGAACCAGGCAGAGATTTTATTAAAATTAAGAAGTAACATTGTTTGTTGTTGTTTTTTCCACATCCTGATTTGCATCTCTGTGGAGAGGAATTTATACAACAGAAAGACAGTCACAGGCGCATTTACAGGAACTTCTTGAAGTCCACAGTGGACCTGACTGCCATGGACTCGAATCACCTGGGCCCAACACCACTGAACATTAATGAGGGAGAAAGACAGAAATTCATGACAAAACCAGAAGTTCGTTGAGAAACTTTAAGAAAGAAAAAAGTTTGAACAAACTTCAAAACTGAAGATTCTCTGAAATACAAGCACATTTATACAGACTATTTTTTTTGAGAAAGTTCCCTACGTCTTCATGAATAATCTGCACTCCATTTATAATGTAGAGATCAAATGCATAACAAAGTAGCTCTGATATAGAGGCCGGTGCCCACACGCTCACAACATTTCCAGCACAGGAAGCTGTAAACAAAAGTATAATTCACTGATTCACTGACTGGAGGATCAGTTTATCGATCTCCCCAAATACAACTGCGCAAACGGATTCGGGCTACTCTCCGCCCATTGCTATGTAAAAAAAAAGGGTCGCGTTGTGATTGGCTGAATCAGCTCGTCCTTTCTTGGTGGGCGGGGCTAGTGTGATCTGTCGTTAATCCGATAGGGATCGGTTTTACAGTTGAATCCGCAAAGAAGTAGACACCTATAGTGGACTTCACAACGAAAAGGCTAAGAATTATCACCCAAAATGGATAAACGGAAGCAATAAAAGTAGAGGACAGAGGTCAACTATCATGAGAGTTAAACTTTAGAGCGGAGTTGTTTGTTTTTTTGGGGGAGACGCCGAGGGTGAACGGTGCAGTGGTCCGCTTGGGGGAGTCAACATGGATGTCCTGGGAGCAACGGTGAGCCTCTGAGGACTTCAGGCCGGGTTTTTCTGCTGGGGAAGTATCACTGGAGGCGCCGAGGGGGATTTTAAAGCAGGGGCTAAGACGCCAGGTGAGTCTGGCCTCTACACGGGGCTTCAAATCGCCGCGCTCACTTCTTCTACCTCCTCTATCAGACAAATGCGTGTTTTCATGCGCGCTCGCATTTCAAGTTTACTTTACAATTGCAGCCGTAACGTCAAAAACCTCATTATTACATCATTCAAATGTGCGAAACAGGATTCAGCCGCAGCAGTTGTATTGTTCACCGCAGTATGATTGAAATCACTGTTGTGGAGGTCTATCTTAAAAGTGATCTTTTGTGTTGTCTGATTATCACTAATTTTATTACTAAATGTGTTATGAATCACTTAAGACACTCAGGCTGCTCCCTGGAGCCCCTTTCCATCTGTTGCTTTTATTCCTGACCCCCCCCCCCCCCCACCCCCCAGGCCCTCCAATATATTATACCAGCCTGCCGTGACCCTGCACACACCGACCTTTTTTGCTTTCCAAATCCATCATTTCACTGACACTGGTATTGTTTGCGCCCGGCTGCTGATGCACTCACTTCTGGTTGACGTGGATCTGCTGATCCTCCGCAAACTAATACAAATGACCCGCTGCCCCTCTGTTTCACACACCCTGAAACTAGATATAAACACATAAAAAGCTGTCTGGTGCATTGAACTGAGAGACCAAATTGAATAAAAGCTATTTTTGTTTTAAATATGTGATCTTAAGTTAAAATGAAGGGTTACTGCCCTCTTTTTTAGCACTTGTATCCATTCTTGTGGTTGTTTATCAGAACAAAATGATACACTCCAAAACGAATTGTACGTGACATTTGTTTGTGCATAAGAACAAACAGACCTTGAGAAGATGACTGTGTCACCGTGGAGACGGTGACCAGCATCCGCTTCTGTGACTTATCTCCTGGCCGCCTCGCATTACGTCATCATCGGGAGCTGTGTGTTGGATGCAGCCAAGATAATCTTATCTTTTGTTCATAATATAGTAAATTTATACACACTGTAAGCTCCTCTTGTTTGGATTACTAATCAGATGTGTGTGTGTGTGTGTGTTTTTTTTAAAAAAGGGATGGAGAAATGGACCCAAAAATATGTTTGTAAGGATTTTACAAAACCTTGAAAGTCTTGTTGGCAACAATGTGCCAATATTTTGCATTATCCACAATCCAGTCTTTATTGGCAGTAAAATCTAATATCAGATTGCATAACATTCAGAGTCAGAGAAAGCGGAGTTGAAGAAGCCATGAAATGCCAGAAGACTTTACGCCTACGTGTTGATCTCTGCCAAACGTGGAAAACTGAAACGGGTGCTCCCGTTTCACCAGAATCCAGCTGGGTGGGAGATGTTTGGGCTCGCTGTATGACACCAGTCAAATGGCATCCTGCGCCATGTAGAAATGAATGAAATCAGAGCGAGATACCGGCGTAGAAAAAGCACGCACACATTCTTTAGTCATAAAGCAATGTTGGCCTGAAGTCCGTCTGTTTATTCTCCATCTGGCTTCCTGTGTCAGATTACACATCACACTGATAACAGAGCGTGTTCTCAATGTTCCAGATTGGTGATTGCTGATGGAAGTGAGTGTTTAAATCAGTTTACCCGCTGCTGAAGAAGAGCTTCAAGGGCTGCTGTGTGTAAACAAACACACACTGATTTGTATCTGCTCCCTGCGGAGCTCTTTGTAGATGTTTGACAGCCTCTGTGTCATCTCCAGATGTTCAGTCGGTGGAGACGAGACGTACCGCTCTCTGAGAGGCTGGGAGAAGACTCTCCACTTGTTGGGGCTCCTGGCCTCCCACTCACCACAGTCCCCATGGGGCCCAACATATCATGGCTCCCAGAAGCCCCGCTGCTTGGTCCGGACCAGCCCACCTTCCTGATGGCTCCAGCAGCGCAGGCTGTGTCTGGCTTCTTCGTCTGGACCGCGCTCATCCTCACCTGTCACCAGGTAACAGCTTCCCGGCAGCACAAGCACAGTCAGGAGTCAAAATAACGACATCTTAAATTCCACTTTCGCTCTTGAATCCCGCGTGGGCCCATCTGGAGTGTTTGACTGAGCAGACACCCGGGGCTCTGAGTTTGTGTGTTTTAATGCGCACGTGAAGGGAACTTGGAAGTATACACATCAGAGAAGGCCAGGGGTTGCTTGGCAACATCCCTTAGCAGGTGGTTGTGATACATGATCACACATACAAAAATGAAACTTGTGGGTGGATGAAATATCTATTTTAAATAGAGTCAGAGCTTTTTCTTTTTCATATACTGTATCTGTTTGATGCTCCCAGGTGATCATTATGTAAGCCACATTCATGATAAAAATCAACACATTCCCAAGACAAAGTATGGTTTTAGTTTTTATTTTCTCTGAATGGTTTTGACATTTTAATTTGTCAGTATTTAAGGTGTATCCTCTCTCTGTCCCAGATCTACATGCACCTACGTTTCTACAGCTCACCGAGGGAGCAGCGCCACATTGTCCGGATCCTTTTCATCGTTCCCATCTATGCCTTCGATTCCTGGCTCAGCCTTCTCTTCTTCACCAATGACCAGTACTATGTGTATTTTGACACCATCAGGGACTGTTATGAGGGTAAGGACTTTTTTATTGTCCCTTATGTGGGGACAATATGTGTCATGGTTTAATGTCATTTTAGTGGGTAATTGGCTTCTAAAAGAAACCACATGTGGATCTCTTTAAAAAAATCAATGTTGTCTGTGTGAAATCAGAGAAGCGGAAGGCAGTAAGTGTCATGAGTGGCTGGGTGACACAAACTCGACAAATCCTCTATGTTGCCTTTGAATCTCCGACGACAGAACCCTTGCATCCCAGGCAGGTGGTGAAAGGCAGTTCCCGCCTCCGCTCCTCATTCTGTTCAGTCAGCTGTCACAATAAGGATAGAAATAGTCTTCTCCCTGTGACACTTTGTGCTGTCAAAGTGATCATGTCACATGTTCCTTGAAAATGAACGAGTACACTCTATGATGTAACTTTTGACAGGAAGTGTTATTAATAATATCGTCATATGCATCACCTCCTCCTCCTTTTTCTCCTCCTTCCATCCATTGTTTGTTTTCCTTTCCAGTCTTCCTTCACATTTTGGTCCCTCCACCTTCTCTTAGTTCTGCATCCTTCTCCTCTGCCTCCCGTTTGCTCTCATCTTTTTACAACGCTGCCGAGCCCCGCCCAGATCCTTTCCTTGGCAACCTGTTGCATGGCAACTGTGCCCACAGACCTCCCAACCACACTAGCAGCATCAGATAATGAGTTTCTCCCGACAAAACAAAAAACTTGCTGCAAAGTTCCCGTTCTCATCGTTTGTAGGCTTACTGTATCACCGTGGCAACTGGCGGCACAGATGGGCGGCCCTGGGGAGAAGTGAAAGGGAATAATACTAGACAGCGCTCCGCAAAGCAGATCCTCCAGATCTCCTCACTGAGCTGAGTGCGCTTGCTTTTGTAATGGTTTAACAAAAGGAAAAGGGTGTGCGTGGTATTTTTATTACCTCAGTATTGTCTGACAGGCATGTGACGCAAAAGATAAAGTGTGTGGGTGAAGTAGCGACAGAGTGTGAAAAGGAGGATAAGACAACAGCTGCAGAGAGGTGACGTGAGAAAAATCCGGGCCAGCAGCACGACTGAGGTCTGCTTTGTGATGACAGAACACGCACACAATGTTTTTGTTTTTTTTAACACACTTTCAACGACTTACCTCGTGTTCACTCACACGAGCCCATCCATCTTGTGTGTGAGGGATACGAAGTTCCCTGCGGGCCGAGGGGATCAACCTGACTGTGTTCTTCATGAGATTCTTGATCGTCCTCTGACTTCCACTGGAGCAGCGCAGAGGAGAGATAATCCACTATTCACGAGAGACGGGTGGATGCGTTTCACCCGGGGAAAGATGTGTTTGTGCTCTTTTTTTTTTTTTTTTTTTTTTTTTTTTTACTGAGCCTCATGGGCACTAACGCATGACCACACACCAACCTGTAGAGGCGCATCTCGTCGCATGTGGAGGTCTGTGCAGGTAGATGTTACATTCGCGGGGTTTAGACAAAGATTTGAGGCTAAAATGATAAAAGCTCTATGTCAGTGAGTAATAATAATGTGCTGTTTATTTTGAAGAAATGTTGCAGGCAGCAAATGTCCAAAAAAGTGATGCATTTTATCATTTAATGACTGCTGGGTTGTGTGTTCTGTGTTTGTGTATAACGACCTGAACAGTTTTTGTGTTTTTCTGTTTGCTGTATTACACTTTTATCTAAAGCTTTTCTTTTAAGGGATGTGTTAATATTATATATTTTTAGATGTGCAATTTGCAAAAAGACTAATTGAGTAGCAGCTTGTGGCACCAGTAAGTTAAATTGAACCTTTTCATGAAATCCAAACAAATGTCATGTGTGAGTTAAGAATGGCTGCTTTCCAAAAATCAAAAAAACTCTTTCTCTCCTCGCTTCTCTGCAGCTTTTGTCATTTACAACTTTCTCAGCCTGTGCTACGAGTATCTGGGAGGAGAGAGCGCCATCATGGCGGAGATCCGCGGGAAACCAATCGAGTAGGTTTCAGATTTATTCAACCACAGAATCCGATCTTACAAGTTTCTGTTTCCATCTCTGCATGAAACAAGTCTCTCTTGATCTGATTTCATTTTCCCCGTGGATCTTTCACGGTTTGCCACGTCGACGTTTGACTAAGCGTTGTTTGGCTCCGTTCAGGTCCAGCTGTATGTACGGTACCTGCTGCTTGAGGGGAAAGGCTTACTCCATTGGCTTCCTGAGGTTTTGCAAGCAGGCCACTCTGCAGTTCTGCGTGGTCAAACCGCTCATGGCTGTCATCACTGTGATCCTGCAGGCCTACGGCAAATATAAAGACGGAGACTTCAAGTAGGTGCTGGTCCCTGGGGAGACTGGGGAGGGTGCACAAACTGAACCTGGCGGCCAGTGTGGTTGTAGTTACTTGTTTGGGTGTTACTTCAACAACGTGAATTTCTTCTTTCAGCGTAATTTGAGTTGACAGCTTGAGAGTAATCCTTGCTTTAGTTTGGGTCAAGACATTTATCTCCTCCGAGCGCCACTAACTCTAACGATGTCTCTCTTCAGTGTTGCCAGCGGTTACCTGTACGTGACCATCATCTACAACATCTCGGTCAGCTTGTCTCTGTACGCGCTCTTCCTCTTCTACTTCGCCACCCGGGAGCTGCTCAGCCCTTACCGACCCATGCTCAAGTTCTTCATGGTGAAGTCTGTCATCTTCCTCTCCTTTTGGCAAGGTACCAACACTCCACGTGACGCGTCATGCTGGTCGATCAGTCCACTTCATTGACACTATTTGGAAAACATCTTTCTTTTACTCATGAGATTTGATCACGATGCTGCTCCACGACTCCTTGTGGTTTTTGTGCTCAGGAATGCTGTTGGCAATCCTGGAGAAGTGCGGGGCCATCCCTCAGATTAACTCATTGGAGGTGTCTGTCGGCGAGGGGACCGTTGCCGCTGGTTACCAGAACTTTATTATTTGCATAGAGATGTTTTTTGCGGCACTGGCGCTGCGACACGCCTTCACGTATAAGGTGTACATGGATAAAAGTCTTGATTCCCGAGGTGAGGAAAGCAGTGACATTTCTAACACTTGTTTGCTCTGTCTTGTCTGCTCCGGTTTGCGTTTTCTCTTTCATTTTCCGCCTTTTCCAATGCTCTTATGCTCTTCGTTCGTCACTGTCACGTTTCCTGTTCGTACCGAACTCTCTTCATTTGTCTTTTCTTCTGTGCCGCACCATGAAGGACCAGTTCCTACATATGGAGAGTTTGGTAGGTTGGACACCGCTGGTGCTCGTCATCCATCCTTTTGTATCACACATTTGCTGGTTTCAGTTACATTTGTTGGTCTAAGACGGTTTCTGTTTTTTTTTATTTTTATTCAAGCTTTTGGTTCAGTTGTGGCTTTTTTTTTGTTTTTCCCGTAAACAGTTTAAGTGATTTTTTTCATATTCAATAGTCCCATCCCATCTTTACATGTCTCAACGTTCTTTCTTGTCCTCCTTAAATCTCCCCATTGTTCATGTATTTCCCCCTGTTTCTTTATGTCTTTTTCACTCATTCCTTCTTTTTTGTTTTGCTTTTAACACCCTCTAAATCACTGATGCCCCTTTCTTGCCTTCTCCCCTTTTTTTTGTTCCCTTTTCCCCTCCCAGCTTTTCTTTCTGCAATAAATCACCTCTCCTCCCCCTCGGCTTTGGTTCTGTTTCCACTCTTCTCTTCTTTCTTTCTTCATCATCCCTCTTTTATTTTCACACGTTAATAAAACTAAAAAATTTGCCTTCTCAATGTTGAACCCCCCTCTCCTCTACACAGAACCATTCCCACTCTTTCAGTTGTATTTCTCCATCTCCACACCGTTTTTGTCTTTCACGTCTTCTCTTGGCGTCTAACGCTTTCACCTCATCCCTCCGCTGCAGGCCGTTGCGCCCCGATGAAGAGCATCTCCAGCAGCCTGAAGGAGACAATGAACCCAGGTGACATGGTCCAGGACGCGATCCATAACTTTTCGCCAGCCTACCAGCAGTACACCCAGCAGTCCACACTGGAGCAGGGGGTGCCGCCGCCTGTCTTTCGCACCCACAGTGCCGTCGGCGCCCGCAGCGACACCGAGAAAACCCTCCTGCTCAGCTCAGACGACGAATTCTGAGCGAGCGCTCCTGTGTCTGCTGCTGAAGCTCATTCAGGCTGATATTTCTACAGTAAATGGTACTCGATCCAGCCAGTCCTCCTTCAAGTGAGACTGAATATGGTTGTTTTTTTTTTTTGTGGTTACTGATCATAAATGCAAGAGCCTTCCTATATAAACATTTCTGCATCCACCCAACCCAAACATCTTATTTGTGGGGAACACTTGACACTAATTTGATTTCAAACTTGGAAAAGTTTGTGAGTCACACTCGTACGTTATGAATCATACTTGACATTCAGAGCAGAGTTTTTTTGGCTTGAACAGAAGGTTATTTTTATATTTTGGTTGAGTCATCCTTCCTTTGCCCAAATATGTGTCTGTGGCCGTGCATTCCTCCTAAGCTGATGCCATGTTTTATTCTGCTGTTCTCATTTGCTTCATGTGTATGAGTTTATAAAGCAACACTATTTTTAAGTAAAGAGATGCATTCATTTTTAAGGCTTATTTTGAATTGATCAGTTTGCCCAGAACTGTCCGTCAGTGTGCTCCAGAACTGTTTTTCAGTGTTGTGGCAGTCTTGCACTAAAGTCATATAAATGTGGATAAAATTTTACGATAAATAGGAATGAATAGGTGAGATGGAGCGTGCCGGTGCCGGTGCATGTGCATGTGCATGTGCCTGTGCCTGTGCCTGTGCCTGTGCATGTGCCTGTGCCTGTGCATGTGCATGTGCATGTGCATGTGCCGGGCCGTCTGTCAGAAACATGTGCGAATGTCACTCGCAGCTTATGGATTATGCAGTTGAACCGCTTCAGTCAGGGCAGGAGTGAAGAGCCAGTCGGATTACGGTTGTGTAATTGGGGCGTTGTTTGAATGGCCGGGATTAAAGCTTACGCTGGTTTGCTCAGGCCGCAGACTTGGACGTTGTTCAGGCCACAATGTAGGTTAAATGGATCGAGGTGAGAACCAATAGGTCTGCCTGCTCCCTTTAATCAAACTTAAAAGCCTTTTTTTTTTTTTTCTCCTTCTGTGCACAAACCTGTTATCCCAACCATGAAAGCAGGACGTTGTTCAGATACGTTCTGAGTAACTGGAGGAATGAGTCCCCACTTGCTGGTCGGCTGCGTTTCGTGACTGCCTGAACCGTTTTGATTGGCTGCCCACGCCGAAGTTGGGTAAATCCCGCCCTGCGATTTCAGTTTGACCCCAAATCAGATTCATTTACCAAAACACACCCACTAAAATAGCAACCCTCATTTTTGTTTTAATGCAACATACACATTTCATATTATGACTTTTGTAACACAGACTTGATTTTTTTGTGTTTATTTTTTTTTCCACTACCCCACACAGTTTTGATGGTTGTTGTTTTTTTTTTTTGTTTGTGAGCCGTCAGCGTGACTCATGACAAACATGCCAACATTTACTTGTAATAACGTTCACTGCTTTGCTGTATTTTATTTTGAACACGGGGGGCTGCACATGCACACATTAAGAGCACAGACCACCGCCGCTTCAAGCTCGGCGCACATGTAACATGAAATCCTCTCTTAGTCGCATTCTGCCGCTAATCTTATTATCGTCTGTGTTTTCATCAAAAGATAAAAGTGTTCCCTGGCTTCAGGGCCTTTTTTGTTTTCTGTCAACACAATGATGGGAAACAGCAGAGAGCTGCCACCTATTTTTAGACATTTTACAAACCAGATTATCTTTAGTGACAGTTGATTAAATAAAAAAGAAAAAAGGAAAAGAAAAGCTTTCAATTCAAATGAAAAGGTACGTTCATCTGCATTTACTGCACTTTGAATGCCAAGACTCACTAATGCACTCTTATCTCTGTTCTCTGCTGCGGTGTGTGTGTGTGTGTGTGTGTGTGTGTGTGTGTGTGTGTGTGTGTGTGTGTGTGTGTGTGTGTGTGTGTGTGTGTGTGTGTGTGTGTGTGTGTGTGTGTGTGTACTAATGTACATAAAGTTTTAAGTGCTTGCTACAGGAAGCATTTTTAAGGAGGGTTCAGATATTCATATGTTCAATGTTAAAACCTTTTTTTATTATTTTAATAGATTTTAGCTTCTAGTTATTTGTACAAGTTCCTCACAATGCTCTTTCAGTGTCAAATGAATGACCAGAAAATTTTAAATAAATATATTTAGTCTGTATTTAAGTTAACACTTGTGTTTTTGTCTGATTGTCCTCAGTTACTAATTAGACGTATCTCATAAGTATGACTGTGCTCCAGTGTTCTCGTATTTGTTGTGCTGCTCTGATCTTCCAGCCTCAATCGTCTCATCTCTGCTCTGTGAGCATGATGTTGGCAGTTTAAGTGAAGTTTGGACTTTTGAAAGTACGCATCTTTTAAACTACACTGGGAGTCTGTTTTTTTGTGTGTGCAACAAAACATGGAGCATAAAATATCTAATATGAATTACCTTACCAGAAAACCACTTTGATAGGAGGTTAAAGTCACCCTTTTGAAGAGTTTTTAACTACATATAAAGTATATGACCTTTAATTCACTTCAGTATCAAACATAATGTTCTGTGATTCCAAAGTTCACCGCTGCTCTTTGCCACCGTCGTAACTACTAAAGGAGTTGGCAGTGCCAGTGGGCGCTTCCATGACGACGACGTCACTGGCAGCGTAATGTGCCTGGACATGCAGGACTTCATTAGTTTTGGCATTTTAACAAGAAAAATGGGCACCACCAAGTCGAGTGGTGTGAATTAACTTTAACCAAGCAGCACCTCGTCTGCTTTACTGCAGTCTAACTAGTCTTGTTTGATTTGGCAGTAAACGGGTGGGAGTGGGGATGTGGGCAGTCTGGGGTTCATCATCCTGCCCAGACAGCTCTGCAGGTGACGGGTCTGGGTCCTGTAACGCTTCAGCTGGAGGGTAACCGACTCTACCCACTGCACCATAGGCAGGTTTGTTTTGGTGTATAAGACCAATTAAAACGTGACACTTGTGTAAAAACATATCAGACTCAGACGTACCCGTCTGTAGAGCATCTAATGTAAAAGAAAAAAGTCAGAGATGGGGTAAAATACCCCTGACACTCAGACATTAAATCCTAATCATCATAAATCTGCTTTCCGCTTAAATCTGAACTTTATCTTTTGATTTGAGGTGATAAGACGTCCTGCGAATCTCTTCCGTTTTATGTACTTTTGCAAATCAAATCCAGCCAACAAGCGCCGTGTTATGTACAATATGTACAACATTTATTATAATTAATATATAAAATAGACAATGTACTTAAATTTTCACAATAGAAAAAAAATACATGTAATAAATACAAAGAACATTTTTGTTTTGCAGATATTACAAAACATCCAGCACAAATTGACAGGTGTAAGATGTTAAAATATTGAGAATAAATGCTTTCCCACAAAGATATTTATGTCTAGATAAATATATGTCTCATATCTTTAGGAGTTACTTGTCAACACAGTTATTGTGTTACAATGCCTAGTCGTATATATAATATTGCTTGCACTGTTCAGTGGCCTAAACTCCATAGTTTAGGCCCGCTTGAGCCGAGAAAACACATCTTGACTGAAACAGGCCAACGTCTGACGGAGGTCTTCGAGTGAATCAAGCGTCATCTCTTATACTCTCTTTCAACCTGCCTCGCCTACTTTCGTTCTCAAACATCCATCAACCCCCTCAACCTTCTGGTTTCTATCTTTCGCTTCATATCTGTTCCTTTAACCCCCCGCCCCCCCAGGATGCTCCTACCCTCCCGCGACAATGCCGTGCCCTTACTTTTTCACAGACGACATACAAATCATCATATAAAAATAAAGTCCCTCCAAGAATCCACTATGACAAGCTGGTACAGACTTGGCAAACAGATGCACAAAAAAAAAAGAAAATCATACAGCAATATGGCCATCTGCTTCGAGTTTTTTCTACACACCTAATAATTAACATTTGATAATCGTCGTTGCAACACAATGAGACATGAGAAAGTCCTCAGACTAGTCGTAAGTACTTTTGAAAACATAGAACATCACAGCACTCATTAGCTTGTCTTTTCATTATATCTACTTTTAAATACAAATAAAATTATATATATATATATATATATATATATATATATATATATATATATATATATATATATATATATATATATATATATATATATATCAATCAGCCGCAAGTACAAACGTTACAAATAACAAAACAGGAATGTATGCAGAGGATTTGCGTCGATGTGGGTGGAGTTCCTGCCAGATACAACTCTTCTGCATTAACGTGTTTTTAGCAAAATTACCAACTTTTGTTGTCTGGAAGAAAAAAAAAAAAAGATGCCGCGTCCAACTGCGGCAGATTTCCTACACAGGATTTGTAACGGGAGCAGTGTGGCATCACGTCGCAGAAAACATGAAAATCCACCGCAATCTCAACTAAAGTTTTGTGTGATCATAAGCAGAAAAGAAGACGTGAGTACAATCCGTTTTGATTTTCTTTTACCTTTTCCCTTGTGTGTGTTCTCGTAGCTCTCACATACACCGAAGGCACTGCAATAACGTGAGAAATGTGAAAACGAGCAGGTGAACATTTTTTCCCTCACATGCAGAATAGGTAGATAGCTTAAAGAAATTTGTGATGTGCTTCCTGCAGCTTCTTTGTCCTTTTTTTTCTTCTTTTTTTTGGTAGAATATTTGGACCGTTTTTGTCCCCTGAATACTCAACGCAACCAGATATGAAGAGCACAGAAGAACCTAAAAAAAAATTAAATAAAAAAAATGAATACATCCATTACGAGTTTGCACATGAGAGGTTAGAACCTGACAGAAGTTGTACTTTCAGACTAAAAAGATGTCAGAAGAGCAGACTTCATGGACGTCCAGGAAGCTGCACGTGCTTCACCCTGTTGTTGGTCAGGAGCTGCAAACGGAAGCAGGAAGATGCTCTGGCACAATCAAGCTGGATTTGTTGAGCTGTAAAACTGACAGTTCTGTTTGGGTCGGTCTAGCTTCAGTCAGGGTCGTCTTGGTTAACGTCTGAGCCCTGTGTGTGTGTGTGTGTGTGTGTGTGTGTTGACTGAATACATAAATGCTCACTGCCTAGTTCACATTAAGCCATAAGCATCTCTGTGAACAAGATTTTAAACGTTAAGTGAAACAAAAGTTACTTTTTCAACTGAAACAGTGTAAAAAAAAAAAACTGCACTAGTCAAGAGGACACTTTCACCTTTTTCTGCTCCTTATTTAGAGAAATTAAGCCAAGCTGTTGTTGCTAGGTGATGTCACACCTCTCTGCATATACTGTGAAAATGCAGACAAGTGTTTAGTATTTTCCTACTTATGTGTGCACGTGTGTGTCCAGTGAGTGTGTTGCATCGTAGACTGTCTGTCCCTCTAAACCCTCCCTCCTAGTCTGGTTTCAGCAGCTCCTCCTAGGACGGATCTTGTTCTCTTTGTGGCTGAGGCTGTGGCGGACTCTTGACGATGGTGATCACCGAGGCGGTGTTGAGCCGTGGAGCTGTGGCCAGCAAGCTGCCTCCTCCGGCTTCCAGACCTCTGGCAAACCTCTGGAGGGCGGCGAGGCGCGCGCCGAGACCCTCCAGCTCTTTCCTCATGCCGGCGTTCTCAGCCCCGAGCCGTTCCACCTCTCGCTGCAGCTCCTGCTTCTGCTGCTCCAGGGCCTCTCGCTGGGAGACCCGCTTGACCCGGCAGCTGGCAGCATAACCTCGGTTTTTCAAGGTGCGACGCCGCTGCTTCAGCTTCTGGATCTCCTCACGGGAGAGGCCGCGCAGATGAAGGTTCAACTCCCGCACTGAGAGGGACATGAGCTCGCTGTCTGACAGGAAGGGCATGTTCTCCCCACATTCCTGCTTCACCTGAAGTGAAACAAGAGGAAATAGAAAAGAAACAAAAGGACGTAAAAACGGGTGAATCTTGAAGATACTTTTCAGCAGTGCAGGTTTCAGTTTTATAAAAGGGTCTTAAGGATGACTCATTCTCTACGGCTGCTTTTACCTTCAGTGCTTTGCTGTTTCTTTCTGTTGTCATGATTCAATTGTCTCCAGTTTCTTTTCCCCCAAACACCAGTTGAAACAAATATAGACACTCTGGAAGAACAGAAAAAGGATTCTTAAAAAAAAAAAAAAAAAAGTTTTAAAAAGTTACGTTAACACATGTGACTTCCACCACTGTGCATTTTTGGTCCTTTTCTGGCCTGACTTTTACCATCCGCTCATATGACAGCCTGTCATGCATGATAAAGAAAAGCAGAACCCACAGATCTTTCATGCTTCTCCAAACGTGCGCTCTCTCATTAAACTCTGGTTAATATAAGAGGAAGAAGAGGTTTTGAAAGCAGCAAGCCTTTTTTTTTGGTAAGGAACGGTGAAGAGGAAGTTATCATGTGTCTGCTCTTTGGTTGCTCAAAGCAGGTGTCCTAATCAATGCCCTCAACACTTCCTCCTAACAACAACTCCAACGGTTCAAAGCGTTCCCGTGAAGAAGCCTCAACACGACCAGCTGTTTTGGGGGAATATCCTGACTGTTAAACTGACTTCCAGTCTGAGGGAATATGCTTCTAAACGTTCAAACATTGTGCTTTCTATATTAAGAAACAAACATCTTATACGTGGCTGGTTTAAATAAATTGATTAATTAGTTGGAGTAGTTAACAGAACTGTTTATTTCCTCGTAATCTTTTCACCCGTCAGTTGAAACATTGCATCTGGACTTCCTACACACCCACTTAAGGTCAACCCATGAATATTGCTGTGTAGGTTGAAACTCTAACCTCTGAGTGGGTAAATCTTAACTGCGTTTGTTTTTCCCCTAATCACTTCATGGTCTGTTTACGTGTGTGACTCATTTTTTTTTCTCACACCAATGATTCTGAACTACAACTTGGGTCCGGGTTTCATCCAGAACAATGCAGAGGTACACAACTGGCCACAAAGCATTTTGAGAAGCTGATGAGCAGTTAAGCACAGCCACAGTTTATATTGAGATTAACATTTAATCGAGAGCGACAAAAGCACTACACTGATGTAGGAAAAGAAAAAAAGAAAAGAAAAACCTCAGGGTACTTTCCCGTGCCGCTTTTGCAAACTCTATAAACTTTTTGATGTATTGCAATGCTGGATTTTCTCTCTTCAGAGAGTGAAAGGCCTTTCACTCTCTGAAGTCAAACCAATTTTAAACGTGGAGACAGAAACACAAGAAGTGAAATTAAAAAAAAGGTTATATTACTCTGAACTTTGAATTAAGAGTGAAAGAGACTTGATACTCAGAACAAGAAAGTGACCTTTTGGGGGTTTCTGTCAGGATTTAACTTCTTGAATGTGTCATTTTTTTTTATTGAGAAACAAGCTGATCTCGATACGTCACACTGCTGCTGATTCAGACGTCTGGCGGGTCTCATGGTCGTCATGATCCTTCAGCACATGAACCCATTTTCCATCTGTTAATCTTTCAACATTAACACCTTCAGGAGACAACTTTTTTCCCTCAAAACTATATTTCATATATAGCCCATAAATAACCAGTCTGTACCTTATTTCAATTTTCCCAGCAGTTAATTCACATCTTTTCGCTGTTACCTAAACGTTCTTTATTATTGTCCTAATTCACAGTGTTTTTGTTTGAGGCTTAAAAACTGAAGCACAAACACATAAAAGCGAAACAAACATTGTGGCATGATTCTCGTTTCATCCTTATACAATCAAAAATCCTCCTTCCATTAAAACTGTGTTGTAATAACAACAACAACACCATTTGTGTTTTGGGACCAGCATGGATGGATTATGAGCTAATGGGGCCCCTGGGCACAGACTTAAAAAAGGTCCCCATGTCACCGGATATCGCTGTGAAATTTCCAGACAAAAAAAAAGCAAAACAAGTACATTTTTGATAATTTTCCATACTTTGTAGTTATTTTATTACTATCACATTAAAGTCAAAACATGTAGCAGCTGTTTGTATCATTCTGGGTCTATGTAGTGGCCTTTTGGGTTTGTTTATAGGCGTTTATAACGTTAATGTAGATACCATTTCTCATGTTTGAGCTTCTTTCTAGTGTATTGTGTTATTTGTACTTGCTCCAGGTTTCAGCGGGTATAAACGGTCTCTTGAACGGCACGACCCTGACTCCTTAGGCCGGTTTCTGGCACACCCACTTATAAATCTATCCCGGACTACGCCGTCCGGTAGCTGGTAAATTTCAGCCGGATAAAACACCTGTTACTCCGGCCACCAGTCTGCAAACGACAAAACTCAATTTCCCGAAATGCGTAGGACGCCAGGCGTTGCAGCGACGACGGTCGTCCGAGCAGCCGGCGGACTCCGGCTGTAAACCGACGAGACCAACGTTTCGTAAAGTCAGAGTGATTCAGCAAGAAACCCTTTTACTCAGCTCCGCGAGACTGTCAGGCAGCACAGCAAACTCAGCACAGCAAACTCAGCACTAACCACAACTTTCTGTCCAAACAACCACGGATATCCAAATCTGTACATTCCTAAAAATAAAACACTGTTAAAAACGAAGTAGAAAAGCAACAAGTGAACTCAGCACGGCTACACTTGAGCTACAGCACTAACACACGGATATAAACTCGTCCTTTGCGGCTCTATTTCAACTCAAATGACTAATAATCGACACACTCCGGTTATGTTATTCTGTATTTACTGAGTTACATTTATAGTAAAGCCTTGTACTGAGAGAAGCGGAATAGTTTAGGGCAAAAGGCGCTACCGCTGCTATAGTAAACAGTCATGTCGACAGTCCGCTGACATTTAGCCCTTAAATTGGCCTTTTATACGGTCTTAACACGTCCGGCCAACATTGGCTGGGAATAACACCTCTTGGCGGTTAGATGAAACGCGTCTAGAGCCTTAAAGACGAAGTTAAGACATGTTATTGGCGTTTTCTTAAACGTGCTAATACCGTTAGCCGTTAGCACCTAGAGGGGATTAAAGCAAACAGCTGCGTTGGTTCCTGACTGGCGAGTCGCCCGGCGGATACCATTCCTCCAATGTTCCGCTGCGACTAATTCCACCTCTCAATTTTAATAACGTTCGTTATTCTGTAAATATATATATATATACATATTTACATATATAAATATTTATATTAAATTTACCTGCTTGGTGGACGCGACTCCGGCGACACAATGTTCAGTCCGCCTTTTCCCGGAATTACTCTGCTGCTCTCTGAGGTTGGATTCTTTCATTCATAAAAAAAAAAAACAAAAAGAAAAAATAAAAAAAACACACAAGCGACAATGACGTCAGGCCTAAAGAATGAGGGCGGAACCAGCCCCGCCCTCGCCGCGTACTCCGGGAGGATGTAAACAAGTGATCCCTGGATGCGAAATCCTTTCCATGACAGGGCTTCCTATTTGCTTTTCCCAACTGCAGCTAAAACATTGCTAGAAAAAAAGGATAAAAAGTACACAGGACGAGGCTTTAGAGCCAGCTTGTACTCGCACTGTTTGACATTTGAAGCCATGAAAACAAACGCTAAGCTTACAGAGGTGTATTGAATTAAACTGAACTATATTGAATAATACTTTATATTTATATTATTGTAGTGTCAATTAAAACAGTAAATTAAAAAAAGAAACAGGCCAAGGTGATAAACTTAAACAGAAAGTTTAGTTGAAATTCCCAGAGGTTATCATAAAGGTATCACATAATCATCATAAAATACTGTTATAGTTCTGTCACCCTAATAAAGATCCACGTTTTACGTACCATGTGCGATCAATAGTATATGTATATATAAATTTAAAAATCTGCTTATCATTTAATATGTGCTACAGGTCTACATCAGTTAGCCAACCACAATTAAAAGGAAAATAAATTTTTATTTTACATAATTGATCAGTATGGTAGAAACTGAATATAATTTGTTACCGTTACTCGCTGTAAGCACAACCTTAAAAAGATAAAAGTGGATTTGTTAAGGAAGATTAACTCAGAAGTAAAATCAAATTAAAGAAGCGTAATAAAGTGTAATTGAACAGTACTGACAGCGACCACCCACCACCAACAGGTGTTAGACAGCCCGTCCGACAGGGGGCGCACTTTATTCTACATACGTGTAGACGGACCCCTGTCCTACCGACGTCATCCGACCCTGAGCGGTCTCACGTTTTCCTACCTTGACCTCAGACCGGTGCGTGGATTGTGGCGTTAGTTTTGATTAAAGCTGGTAAAACAACCCAAACAAATAAAGAAACAAAAAACCCAACGGGAAACACAAGTAGGTCTCCGGTTTTTGGCGTCTCGTTGCCGCGCGCGCAGCTACCCTAACAGGACAGGCAGACGCGGCTCAGCGGAAGAAGACATGGCCGGAGTCGAGGAGCTGTCCCCCGCTGCAGGCCCGGTGTCCACACGGCCGCCGGAGGACGAGATAGACGACGACGACGACGATGAGGATGTTGGTATCTGAAGTCAGCCAGGGCTCTCTTCGAGCTAATTTGAACACGGCCGACTAACGCTGCTGCGCCGTTAACACGTCGAGTTTGATCTGTGTGGTCTGTTGCGAGCAATCAAAGTTACCACGGCAGCATTACGTGTCATTTTCTAACGTAACTCCAGCTGTATTAGTATGGATAAATCGTACTTGCACCCCCGTCATTATTGTGTGTATTTCCTCCAGTCTTATGTCGTCACGTCATCGACGTTGTGCGTTTCTTTCCTCCAGCTGGATGAGACGCTGATGGAGAGGCTGTGGGGCCTGACAGAGATGTTTCCCGACTCTGTGCGCACAGCTGCCGAGGTGTCTGCACAATGCTCCGTGTCTCTGGTCAAGAAGTTTTACAGGTGTTTTATTTATCTTTTTTTATTTGAATTCACTGAACTCACATTTTTCATTCGTTAACAAGCTTATTTATGCATCTTCACATTTTCTATAATAAGTTCATTTTCTATAATTTTCTTGTGCAGGTGTGTTTGGTGCAGCATACAGTCTATACATTATGGAAACTTAACTTTAAGGTCCTATAAGGGAGGTTGTGCTGAAAAAAGGGGTTGTCAAATTTACCTTGGAAAACATACATTTAGTGGAAGTTAAAACACCTGAAAAGTCAAGGGCCTCCAAGGGTTAAAATGCACTTTAAATAGCAAAGGGGGTATAGAGTAATAAAATCAGCTTCCCATGATTTTACTGGAATTAAGAAAAAGGGTGGGGGAAAAAAAGAAAGTTATACTGTAAAATGTTGTTCCACCGTCACAAGATCACAATCTGGCAGCCCTGTGAATCCTTAAAATACCGCCTAGATTTTCCTCCCTTTTTTTCTTATTTTCTTTATAAATGTTGACTTTGGGAAAGTTCAGTAGTACTACTACTCCTTAAACCTGTAATGCTTAATAACACATCTTGCCTAACAAAGTAATGCCCTTTCCTCCCAGCTTTTCCCGCTCTGCGCTCTGGGTGGGAACTACCTCCTTCATGATCCTGGTGCTCCCTGTTGTGTTTGAGACGGAAAGACTACAGCTGGAGCAGCAGCAGTTACAGCAGCAGAGACAGGTGAGTCTTCATGTGCACTTGTCAGAACGCTACACATTCAGTTTTGTTTGGGAACTGACTCAAAATGTCCCATTTTTGCAGAAGTGGGAAAGCGAGCATTGTCACAAGGCAGAAATTAAAACTGGAAGTGCACAAGTCTATTGAGGTATCAGCTGATTAAATACATTTTTCTGCTGCCTTTGTCCAGATCTTATTGGGGCCTAACACTGGGATGTCTGGTGGGATGTCGGGCATGATGCCTTCTGCGCCTGGAAAGATGTGAGGAACAGGACAAGACGATGTCGGTCGGAGATCTGCTGCCCTCAACACACCAGGGTCACCCACAAGGAGAGACAGCGAGACCACGGAGAACAACAACAACATGTAGTTTCACGAATAAAGGCAAAAGCTGTGTATGGCTCCCTCCAACAGATTGTTGGTTACCTGGATCAGTGGAGGAGTGTGTGATACCCAGTATGTCCTTCTCACTGTTTCTCCTTATTCCCACTGTCATACAGAGACTTTCCAGGAGCTTCTGTTTTCATGGTTTCTTTATCTCTCTCTTTCTTTTTTTTCCTCTTTTTTTTTTTAAATAAATGCTTATTTCACCCTAGCTACTGTGTTCTTGAGAGGATAGCAGTTGTAGGAAAATACATGAGAACAATAATGTTTTTGTTTTGGGGAATTCTTTCCATGTTCGTGTATTTCTGGGCTCATTTGTAGAGAATTGTGTTAGTATTATTTGACAGGTACTAAGAATTTGGTTAAAAGGAGCTACTGTAAACAACGATTGTTGAAAAAACAACCTTTTGAAGTTTAAGAAAATTGATTTAGTCTTTTCTATATGGTATTTTAGTTTCATTTTGTGTTTCTACATTTGCCACAATTCACTCTTCTGTTCTGTTATGTGTCTGTCAAACGCGATGCCTCCCACCTCACACCTGCCACGGTTATTGTTCTTAATGTTATTCTGCTTTAAACATAATGAAACAACACCAGGTATTGTGCTTTTCAAAGAGTGGAAATTGTGTATTTTCTTCAGTAGTATGTGACTTTACTTTGGAATTTTAGACAGGAAAACCTGTTTGATGCCAATATCACACTGACAAACAGTCTTAAATGTTTGTTACCTTGTTCATTTATGCTGTAATTCACATTCTCTTACACTCATACAAACCGATTTGTCCAACATGAGTGCTTAAATTAAAAATAACCAAATGAAATGTGTTTTTTTTTGCTTTTAGCATGGTTGGTGGTGGGATTTAATAAAACTGATGTATCAATTGTAATAAGATGCTCAGCTTCTCAAAACACATTGATTAGAAATCAAAGTGCAAATCATGAGTTGGATCTAAATAAAAGTATGTATTTGGAAATAGCTGAAGAGGATATTGCTTTATTGATCATCTCGTTCAAATGTCAGTTTTTAAGGCAGGCGATGGAAAATTTCACAAGAGGTGTTTCACGAAAGCATAGGAAGGTATTGTTTTTATTTTATATCCTAAAAGACTTCAAATGTCTTAAGGATGCATAGCACTGACCTTTTAAAAATAAAATATTTTATAGGTCTTTTGACTTGGAATAGTAAGAGAGCACATGTTCAGTTGATCAGATTAAGTTTGATAAAACTTAAGAACGTTATTGTCAATATTGATTATACCTATGCTTATTTAAGTGTAACACGTCATCTTCAGCCAGGGAGTCCAAAGCTTCATTCCAGTTCCTATTCCCACGAATGTGTGCGATTATGTTATATATTTTATTTTTTAATTTCAGGTCTTTAATGGATTATTTTTATAAAGTACGACTACGTTTTGATGTAGAGTCTGTTAAAGCGTAACTGGCAACAATGAAAGTAAATTGAAACGCATCAATCATGTATTCTTTTAATTGAAGAAACCGGAATTTCCGGCGGCAAGTGAACATACAAAAAGTCATAATTTCCCGCCAGTGGCTCGAAGCGCTCTAGCTATTTACATTTTTGAACAAAACATTTTCCCGCATGCATATTATTGTTTATCGGTGTTTATAACCGTGTCACATTATTTCTGCCAGATTAGTATTTCATGTAACTCGTGAGCTGTTACAAGACCAGAGTACATAGAGCTACGTTTTTGTCGTTCTTTACTGTTTAAACAAACCTTCAGAATTTTGACATTTTAAAGGTCATATTGATTTAAAATGAAATCTGTCGAGGATCAGGTTGTTGAAGACAATACTGCCTTCCAGGATGATGAGGTAATATAAGCAGTTAGTTTATCTTCTTGCTCATTAAAAAAAACATGTTCAAACACGACGCTGACGCTTTTACTGCTAAAAAAAAAAAATAATAATTTGCTCAAATGTTAGTTATATGTAACATGTCACATTTTATATAATCCTATATTAAATAAAGAAATACATAAATAAATTGCATTTTGTGGCCAAATATTTGTCTAAAATTGGTGAATTGTGGTCTCAAGTTAATATATAATGGCCTTTTATATTAACTTTTGTGGCCGTTTTTTTTGCAAAAAAAAAAAAAATCACAAAATTTGAGCCAATGAAGTACTGTTCTGTGGCCACAGAAGTGTAATTGGTGACCGAAGACTTAAATAAATAATTAAAATGCTAATTTGAGACCAAAAAATACTAACCTTTGGCCACAAAATACCAATTTGAGGCTCCAAAATATTAATTTACAGTCACCAAATAAATAGTAATTTGTGTTTGGAAAAATATCATTTTATGGCCACAAAATTCAAATTTATAGCCCCAAAATACTAACCTCTCGCTATAACATACTAATTTTAAGCCACAAAATTCTAATTTGTGGCCATATTTATTTATTACAAATCTCATATTCAATCTATATAATACATTTTTTTAATATGGCAAACAAAAGATAAAGTTTGAGCAATTTATGCATAATTCATTACGTGTCTTTTAAGTTTAAAGATGACTTCTCTCCTTACGTTATTTACTCCCCAGACATAACCTTATGTAGTCTTTTTTGTCTCGTTTTTCTGTAAACGTAACAGGAGTCCTTCTTCCAAGACATTGACCTCCTACAGAAACATGGGATTGTGAGTAAATGCCAGGGCTGAAATATATTCATCAAATCATACATTTTACTTCAGATTACTATCTTTCTGTGACTCTGCCAATCGGTGACAACAGAATATGGCAGATATTAAAAAGCTGAAGTCGGTGGGTATTTGCACAGTGAAGGGGATCCAGATGACTACACGCAAAGCTCTGTGCAACATCAAGGGCCTATCAGAGGCAAAAGTGGAAAAAATCAAGGAAGCTGCAGGAAAACTACTGGTAAAACCCGACTTGTCATTTTGATGTCTTCGCGTAGGGTTCTCTTTAGAGATTTGATTTATAATTCATATTTTCTTCCTACACTGTAGAATGTTGGTTTCCAGACGGCCTTCGAGTACAGCGCAAAGAGAAAGCAGGTGTTCCACGTCACGACTGGGAGCCAGGAGTTTGAGTTAAGATTTGCTCATAGCATTGGTATTATTACTCCTGTTGGATTTACTTAGCTGGAGATGTTGGTTTTGTGAACTCCAATTAGAAACTGTAGCTTCTTCTTGAGCTTGACAGAGTTAGTTTTACAAATACCTGTACTCTGAATCTGTGCAGCAAACTTTTAGGTGGAGGTATAGAGAGCATGGCTATCACAGAGGCCTTTGGAGGTGAGGAGACACATGACAGTGATTCTTTCTGCTCTGATGTCTTCTTGATTAACATATTCTGCGCGTATGTATATATATATATATATATACATATACACACACACACACACGTGCAGAATATGTTAATCAAGAATATATATGAGAATCAAATATCACATAGTTTACTGCATAATTTATCCTTTAGAGTTTCGCACAGGGAAAACCCAGCTGTCTCATACACTTTGTGGTAAGTAACGTGCCTTTTTGAACACTAATCCAAACTGTTTTTTCCCCTCCAAAATAACAGCAAAAACAAATCAACTAAGTGTGTTGAACTAGATTCTGTGTTGATTTGTGCAGTGACTGCACAGCTGCCAGGCGAGGATGGCTACTCAGGTGGAAAAGTGATCTTCATTGACACGGAGAACACGTTGTATCCTTACTCTTGAAACAACACCTGACACTTGCAATTGGTTAATATTTTCAGTATAGAATTGACTGTAGAATTTCACTTGCAGGAGCAGCAATAACCCTTGTCTGCCTCTCGTCATCATCCTTGACTCATACTTGTCTGATTACAGTCGCCCAGACAGGTTGAGGGACATCGCTGACCGGTTTAATGTGGACCATGACGCTGTGCTGGACAACGTGCTTTATGCCCGAGCCTATACCAGTGCGAACAGACCCAACAGTTCACTGGAACTAAATTAGGTGATGAGCAAAGACTCTTAACGTGATTTCCTTTAACTCTGTGCGCTCTCTCTTCAGGTGAACACCAGATGGAGCTGCTGGACTTTGTAGCAGCAAAGTTTCATGAAGAAGGAGGAGTGTTCAAGCTGTTGGTAAGCAAGTAAAACTTATACCAAAACATAGAAAGTTAAAAAAAAAGGAAAGAAAAAAGAATCTTGTGGCTTTCTGCCCCCCCTCTCTGTTTGTCATCTGCTCTGTAAAACTATTTGAGGTGGAGTATTAACCCTGTAATGCCAAATGGAGCATACTTCATATACAAAAAACATAATTAGCATTTCCTGAAAGCCCTGTTGTGCACAAAAAAAAAATCTAAATAAACATTATTCCAGTCAGTAAATTACCATAAATACCCTATGTCTCAAATATGAAACAAGGACATTTGAACATTTTCTTAAATGAATGAATTGCTCTTCTCTTTCAGATCATTGACTCCATCATGGCTCTGTTCAGAGTCGACTTCTCTGGTCGTGGCGAGCTGGCCGAGCGGCAGCAGAAGCTGGCCCAGATGCTTTCCAGGTTGCAGAAAATCTCTGAAGGTGAGAACAAAGGCAGCAATAAAGATGCTTCAGTAAAACCTGAGTGTCTTAGATCTGAAATGAGGAAAACTGTGAGTTATCTGTCCTGTAAAGAGAAGTAACCGAGTTGCTGAAAGATTTTATTACACAAACTATTTCTCTCTGTCTTCTACAGAGGTTATAGCTGAAGGTCAAAACAAATGTAAACATATACAAAGGGAATGTTTGCCAAATTTGTTTAATCTGAACTAATGAAAACACTTTTCATTGTCACACAGGAGACAACAAAGTATTGTTTTCTTGAAAAGTTTTAGGACGTACTTTAATGACGGTTTGTTTTTCCTAGAGTACAATGTAGCTGTGTTTGTTACCAACCAAATGACAGCTGATCCGGGAGCAGGAATGACGTAAGAGATTACCAGTACCCTCATTCTTAATAAGTAGGACAAATATTTTGTTGAAAGACTGCTGTGATGTGCTTTTCTTTTTAGTTTTCAAGCTGACCCCAAGAAGCCAATTGGTGGGCACATCCTGGCCCACGCCTCCACCACGCGTATCAGCTTGAGGAAGGGCCGTGGAGAGATGAGAATTGCTAAGATATTTGACAGGTATTTAGAAATTTAAATTAAAATTGGTTGTGTTTCCAGGTCATTTATTTGTTTATCCTAAAATGTAATATAAGCTGAGGACAAAATTATTATTGCAAGTGCTCCAAAATATTATTTATTCTTATTTGAACTGGGTAAATAGGAGACCTCTATGAGTATTTGGAGAGGATCATTTATGCTCCCACATGGTCAGCTGGCTTGCTTCATGGCAGTTTAGACGCTGTTTTAAACAGAAGCGGTCAGAAGCTCTGACTCGTGAATCAACATTAAATCAACATCTAGGAGGTGCGGGTTCAGTTCAGTGGTTTGAAGAAGACGTTTGAAGCAGAAATGAAGGAGAGGCTCAGTTTAGAATTTAAAAAACTCATTTTATTTGACAATACTCATCCTTCGCAGATGCATAAATAAACAGAAATAATAAAATATGGCAAAATATGTCTTAAATGAACACTCACTGAGGACAGAGCAAAACCGGACCACAGCACTTCCATTTCCTGTGGGACTGTGGCATTTAAACTTGTATTTAAACTATTAAAACATTTGGGACTCGGGGTGGAAAACAGTTTGTGTCTTTAATTGTAATTTAATGGCTCATTTCCACTTGACATTCATCAATATGTGTAAAATATGTAACATGCCTCCTAGTGTTCAACTGAGAGAAGTACAGGTCTCGACAGGTGACGTTGCTTACGCCAGTTTGTTGCCGCCATGGAAGAGACTTTTTATTGCAGCCTACACGTGAACACGATACAGCTGAGAGAAACTGGTTTTTCATAAACCAGCTATTTGTACTGTCTTATGCCACATACCATGTTGTCACAGCCGTTACCTTCTCTCTAAAATTAACTGCCCAACAAAAAGGAATAAAAACATGCAAGACAACTAACACCAAAAAAAAAAAAAACTCCATATACTTATTACGAGAGCTTACAGAAGCAAGTGAATATGAGGTGTAAGACATATTTGTCGTACTCTTAAATCTTTCTTCTAGCCCTGATATGCCTGAGAATGAGGCCACTTTTGCCATCTCTGCTGGAGGAGTTACTGATGCCAAGGAGTGAAGACAAGACCCTTAAATATCAGCTGTGTTGCCGGATCGCCTGTGAAAATGTTCATTGTTCATTTTTAATGTGTATATTTATTGGTTTTCCTTATCTTATATAACACGTGCAAGTTTTACTGTAGTACCTCTTATGGATGTGTACTTTGTGTTTAATATGTGTTAAAATAAAACTGAAGTTGTGGAAAATGGGTTGGTATGACGAGTGGTTAGTTGGTTAGGTGGGCTTGTGCATCGACGAACGGAAGCGCCCCTTCACTCGCCCCACTGAGCACCGGCTCGATGCTGACCTCTAGCGGCGGTCGCAGGACGTGTAGCGGCACCACCTCGCGTCAGCTACGGGGTCCATATGCTTATCAAAGCCAGGCTTACAAAGATATGGGAACTTCACCAAACCTGCTGCTAAGAGTCTGAAACACACCAGCAACTGACTGCGTTTTAACGAAACTGAAAAGACAACAAACCCCCGGCTAGCGGCGAGGCGCTGTTCAACTCTGGGAGAAGCAGCGATGGACCCGAGAGACACAGCCCCGGATTCATGGGAGCTGGAGGTGGATGCCGAGGCCCCGGCTCCCGCGGCGGGTCTCCCGACCGCCTTCGCCGCCCTCAACGTGAACGCGAAGCCGTTTGTCCCCAACGTTAACGCCCCGGTGTTCGTGCCGAGCTTCCTCCAAGCCAGCAGCGCGGAGGCGCCGGCTTCAGACGGTGAGTTGACGTTACACAGCCGGGTGGAAGTTAGCTCAAGTCGCTAGCTGGCGGCTAGTCCAGTTAGCCTCGCTGCGTTCAGTCCCGCTACGACCTCCGTTTTCACGTTTCTACTAACTGATCAACAAGTCAGTTCAGGTCCCGGTTCTTTGTTCTACTGGCGCAGCGGCTCATTCACACCACGGACATGCTTATGACATCGTGTAAAACGTGGGCGCGCTTTAATGGTGAATATTTATGAAAGTTTGACACGCTTTTGTTTCCTGTCCCTGAAGGTACCGCGGACCCAGCTGCTAACATGGAGGTGGCAGACACAAGCGGTATGTGTCCACGCTGCGCCCCAAACTCGGCTTGGTCGGGTTCAGTTAAAAATCTGGCTCTCAGGACGGGGCAGGCCAGGTGTAGACCGAGGCTCTAATGTGAGCTTCCGCCATTCCTGAGAGTCCATGTGGTCCAGACAAGCCTGTGAATCCCTGCCTGTAGTGTCTCTTAACTAACTGCACCTTATTAAGGTTACTGGCATTGGCCAAACCGTGTGCGTGGGCCTACGTAGGAAATGATGCAATCTCATTTGTCCCTGCCCAAAAATAGATAAGACACCCCCATGGACACATGCTATGATATGAGACACGTGACTCATGTCCATGGCCCTGGCCTGCAGAGCAATGTGAAGGTATTCACTTGCTCACAGAAGAAAAAAAGAAAAAAGTTCCCACTTTGGGTCAGTCTGTTTTAATTTGCCATAGTAAGGTCCATTCACAGTTCATGACCAGATTGTTTCCACCTGTGTTAAAGTAACAAACTGATTCTGTTTTTTGTTTGTAAGAGAGCGGCTGTGCACTGCAGAGACAGGGAGACGAGTGATGAGATGTAGACTATGTGATGCAAGAATGATTTGGAGTAAGAACAGGGAGGGTGCGATCTGGTGTTTTAATTTTCAGATTTCTCTGAGCTTGCTGAAAGACAAGTGAAGCAGTAATAGAGCCTGATGACTCTGTCGACAAAGTCGAGGCACAGACGTGATTATGAGTTGCCAGTAGCAGTTTCTCACAGGCTGAATTATAAACGAAGGTTGGTTCAGAGGAAAATAGGGCATTGTACATGACCGCTGGACTGCATAATTTCATGGTTACTGAAATGGGGATGCTTATTTGTGTGTTGCCACGGAAAGATGCTTTTTCTGCAAGGCTTAGCAGCTTTTAACTGCAAAGATTTCTCTCTCCCTTGTCTTATTTATTCACAGAACATTGCTTTGGTGGCATTTATAACAAGTGGGCAGGAATCAATGTCCACAGGCAGTGAACCGTTGTAGTGGTGTCTACATTAGGTCCTGGCGTACAAATTACCATTACTGGAATACTAAATGAGCAGGCACACTAGACATTAGTGCTCTCCGATATAAATGTTAATTTTGAAGCTGCCATAAGTGTAGATCTGCAGACTGTCAGCTACACTAAAGTTTCCTCTTATGTGCATAAAACTGCTAAGTTGTTATCAAGCCATGGTTATACAGAGTATGTGAAACGTCCCAAACATTCATGTTTCCAGCTCCCGTCGAGAATGGAAACACAGAGGCAGACATGAGCACAGAGGAGGAGACGTGGGAGCAGAAGGAGGAGCCCGGGGGAGGCGAGGGAGGTGGAACACAGGAAGACCTGGAGATGGGAGGGACCTGCGAGGAGGGGAAGGCCATGGGGAAGGAGGAAGAGGAGATGATGGAGGAGGAAGAGGAGGAGATGCCCATTCCTAAAGTGGCTCCTCCGCCACCTGATGCACCGAAGAAAGAACATGTGAATGTGGTCTTCATCGGTCACGTAGGTGTGTATTATTATTTTGTATTATTTGTCTTTACTGATGTGTTTAAGGGTCCATGTAGAAATCTGGTTAATTTTCATATATTTGGATGTGATTTATTATTAACAGATGCTGGTAAATCAACTATTGGAGGACAAATCATGTGAGTTATTCGTTTCTTTTTAATATTCTGTGGCTGGATGATTGTATTCCTGTGCGACTGCGAAGATTATTAAAAAGAAATTGGTGAAAATTGAGTAAATGTGTTGTTGTTCTCTACAGCTGCAGTAAAAACGCTGCAACCGTCAACGTCAGTGCCACGTGCTGTCTCTTTATTTAATCATCTTTTTGTAATTGTGAACCTTTCTTCTTGTTAGGTACCTAACTGGAATGGTGGACAAACGCACCCTGGAAAAATATGAACGAGAAGCGAAAGAGAAGAACAGGGAGACCTGGTGGGGAACTCGCTCAGCACTTAATCGCCATATTATCAAATGTGGAAAATGTTGTGAGAACATTTGTCTCGTTTGCCACATGTGCGCGTTTTTGTGAATACGATGGTTGCAGGTATCTGTCGTGGGCTCTGGACACAAATCAGGAGGAGCGAGACAAGGGGAAGACGGTTGAGGTTGGAAGAGCTTACTTTGAGACGGAGAAGAAACATTTCACCATCCTGGATGCTCCCGGGCACAAGAGCTTTGTCCCCAACATGATCGGCGGGGCGTCACAAGCTGACTTGGCAGTTCTGGTGAGGCACAGCAGCAGTCACATGGAAATGCTGAACAACGAACCCAAACTGAACCTAATCCTAAAAACGTATTAAAATGTCCCTAAAACCCCAAAGGCAGACTTCTCTCCTCTGCTCATTTAGATTCTCAGAATAGGTTCATTCACAGGTTGATTTTATGAAACGTGAATAGAAGTTTACCCTTTTTTTTTGTGTCGTTTTTAGGTGATTTCAGCAAGGAAGGGGGAGTTTGAGACCGGGTTTGAAAAGGGCGGACAGACGCGAGAGCATGCCATGCTGGCTAAAACAGCGGGTGTCAAGCATCTCATTGTTCTGATCAACAAAATGGATGATCCCACTGTCAACTGGAGCTTAGAAAGGTGAGCAGAGCCGGGACTGAAAGAGCTCCAAAGCAGCATTCTGGAGTTAAAACAAAACCAGGTCTATAATTAGATGGTAAGAAGTCAAGAAGCTTCATTAGAGGCCGTGAGCACGCCTCCTTTTAGTTTGAGCATCATCTGGTTGTCGACTTCCACGCCCGAGCCTTTGTTTTTATTTCAATCTTTTTGTCCCCGTCTGCCAGGTATGAGGAATGTAAAGAGAAGCTGGTGCCATTTCTAAAGAAGGTGGGCTTCAACCCGAAGAAGGACATCCACTTCATGCCTTGCTCCGGACTCACAGGTGCCAACCTCAAAGACCCCGTACCTGAATGCTCCTGGTACACGTAAGTCAGCTCCACGGGTGGGCCTGCAGTCACCAAGGGTTGCAGTGACATCTCCTAACCAAAGAAAAAGTGTTGTCGTGACTTCAAGTGTATGAAGTAATGATCCTTTAAGGAAAATAGTTTGAAATAGTTGAATAATTTGCGAGTAAGTAGCCTGACGAAGGAGGCGGACGATGAGGCTCTGTGGGTTCAGATAGTTACGATTATCACAACATTTTTGTGGTTTCTCTTTTTATATCCCAAAGTAAAGATTAATAATAATGACTGAAATAAAGAACAGCAATTATAAGAATAGCAGTGCGTGGTCCTGGTAATAATCACCGCTTTACTACTAACTCAGTCATCGCCGCCGTCACCGCGTCGCTCTGAGACTGACGTCACGGCCTCCTGCACAACGATCACTCCACGAAGTCTTTGTCATCGTGTTGTTGAAGTTAAACTACACAATGGACACGTAAATACTGATAAGGAGCTGCTGCTGGTGATAACCGAGGTGACAGTTGGACGTTGATAACTCAGACGGAGCGTGTGCGGCATATTGAACATTATGTCTTCATCACTCTCGCCCTCATCGGCTGGCTTGTCGGCGCTAAACACCCACGTATGAAGTAGACGAACTATTTAGGTGGAAAATAACTTTTAGCTGATTAACTGACCGTTTGTGTTGATGCTTCTTACAGTCGTTGTACTTTGATGAATACAGTTAATAAGCTGGAGAAGAAGTATTGAGATGGTTTCTTTTTCTAATCTATATTTTGTGTTGTTTTTTTTTTAAAGTTATTTATTGTAGCTTCTTTTTTTGTATTTGGTACAACAGTGGAGTTAAAACAGCCTTCTATTATTAGACGGAAAGTTGTGTAGACTTTAGTTAGTAAATTACTCCTTTTAAGTCTCTGACAAAACTCAGAATTATTATTCCACTTAAGTGGTGGAGCAGATGAAGTCCCTACAGGTCATTTTACCTTTTGAATGTGTATAAAAAGGACTGTGCAGGCATCTCTGTCGACTTATACAAACTAATTCTTTAAAACTACTGTCAATAGACGCTAAAGCGTGAGAGTTCATGGTCTCTGCTTCTATAGAACTGATCAGTACGTGTATATTCATTACCAACGAGTTAATTATTAGAAGCAGAGGCGATGACCCTCCTCCTTTTGCATCTATTGACAGCAATTTGTCTGACGTCAGTAGTCAATGAACTTTTTTCTAGATTCTGTTCTGCTCTAACTCGACTTGAACAGAACTCGCTGAAACAGAGAAACCAATGGTAACATGATGATTTAAGGTGGTCATACTGGATGTTATTCTTTCTTTTCAGGGGTTTGCCATTTATTTCCCACCTGGACAGTTTGCCAAACTTCAACAGATCAAGCGACGGACCGGTCAGACTACCCATCGTTGACAAATACAAGGTGAGCAGCGTGGAGCCGTTTATTTTCTGCTTTGCAGAGAAACATCCAGAAATTTGAATTTTATTTTATTTTATTTTTTTCTTACGGCAGTCTCTCAGCCGACAGGCTGGTGTAAAATATCCTCTGGTATTTGCTTTTTTGGCCAGAGTCCTTCTTTCTCCCTCTTCAGCTTGTCATTTTCCTTTCTGCCGAGTGATTTTCCAACGGTACAACAAGATGTTCAAACACTCGCACACATGCTGCAGGCCTCTGCATGCTGTTGTCCTTTTTTTTAAAGATATTTCAGCTTCTTGGCACTCGTTGATGTTTATATGTTGGAAGCAGTTCAAGCACACAATGCGAGTGTTGGTGAAATCGAGTTATTCTGCAGCTCTCTTAGATGTCCTCACACTAATCTGCAGCTTTTTCATTTCTTCATGTCATCCTCTTATACTGTCGTCTTTGTGGCGTTTGAATACTCCTCTTTTCTCATGATTGCATAAGAGACTTACGCAGCAGTTATATGACTAAGTAGCTCCAACTGGTGTTCTCCTGAGGTAATGGGATTATGGTTTAGTGGACTAATAGTCATCCAGCCAAGGCTTCGACACTCAACAGGAACACATATCTACGGATAAAACAATTACAATTAAACAACACAAAGTTAATCAGAGTTAAATAAATACTTTATAACAAGTTTATTATGAGTACCACCATGCTGGGGTCATTCAGCACATCCGGAGAGTATAATAAAGACACGTTAATTAGAGTCAAAGTAAACAAGGTTTGTTATTTTTGGAAATGATTGTTAATTTTTCTGTGTAACATAAATGAAAGCTCTAGCTGTGATGTCACCATCTGCAGCCTGTTCATCTGGCTTCAAGTAGACCTGACATGGATCTGTTTATCTCTTATAAAGCTTCATAAATCAGCAAGGCATGTTTAGTTTGGACCAAAACCAGAATATCTTGTTTCATAGAAACTGTATCCACCATGAGGTTCACAAAGTTCATACACGACGTTCATGCAACAAGCCGCTCTGTCAGATTCTGAGACCATCCTGGTTTGGGGGTCATCTGGTGGGACGGACAACGTTCATAACTACTTTCTGTAACGGCACACGTGTTCACCTGATATCTGTAAACATGTAATTTTGTATTTGCAGCAACTAAAAAGATAAAGATAAAGGAGGAGGATATGTGCTGCCACTGAGACGACACGCACAGCAAAAACAAACACTACTGGACACGGAAACGTCATTGCAGAAATGTAAAAGGCTCAAGCAGCTGTCTGAAAATATTCTAACATACGTTAATCAAGAACTGCAATTTTATCAAGAGGATGAAACTGAATTATTGACTTTGGATCTTTTACCATCGTCAAAACACTTAGAAGAAAAAGGTGTTGAAGTTTAACGTGTGCATTCCTGCTCTTGTGCAGAACCGATGGGCGCAACACCTGCACAGGTGGGTGACAACGATGCTCAGCGTGTGCGTATCAGTTCTCGCGTATTGATTTTCATTAACGCCACATGTGCTGGATTCAGATCCGACTGAGGACCAGATCCCGGAGTGATCTGAAAATTTGAATTGATAATCAGATTTGTTTTGCACCCACACGACCCTGAAAGTATCAGCAGACATGGGGTGACATCAGCACAAGAAATCTGATGTAGGTCACTTCAGGCAGGTAACGTGAACGTAGGCAGGACTCGCAAATACGTGGAGCACAAAAACAACTCAACGACTGAGTAGTTGAGCTCCGGTGCATACTTAATAAACACTGTGCAAGTACTGAAGTTCACACTATTATCAAAAGTTGCCCCCCCCTTTATCTGCAAAGAGGTCTTTTCACATCGGTATCGGACGTTGCTTCTGTGTAACACTGCATTTCTTTGATGTTTGCAGGATATGGGCACCGTTATCCTTGGAAAACTGGAGTCTGGATCCATCAGTAAAGCCCAGCAGCTGGTCATGATGCCAAACAGGGTGAGTCCTGCTCTGTACCACCCGCTCCGTCTCCGAAGGGAGGAGTCGACTGTCTTCTTAACTGAAATAACTTGGAAGTCTACATTACTGCATTGAATGCTTCCCAGCCTAAAAAGGGGTTCCTGTTACCACAAATATTCAGTTTCAGTTCCATTGTGAGTGAACGTGTCCTGTTTCAGTACAAAAGGATTGTTTTCTTAACATTTACATATAGATGTTGGTGTGTGTTGCAGCATACAGTGGAGGTATTGAGCCTGCTCAGCGACGACGTGGAGACGGATGATGCGGGTCCTGGGGAGAACCTGAAGCTGAGGCTCAAGGGGATAGAGGAGGAAGAGATCCTCCCTGGGTTCATCCTCTGTAGCCCTGACAGCCTCTGCCACTCTGGTCGCACCTTTGATGCACAGGTACAGACCAGATATTCATCAGCGTTGCTACATGTTGGTGGAAAACGGTCATTTGTTTTTTATGAATTTGAAATGAAAACTTCTCAAGGTTCAGGCAGTGGCAGTGCTGGATTAGCACTTTTTTAATCTGGTAAAGCCAGAGCCTCCTGGATTTAATCTCATATCTGGCTGCTGCTTCTTGATAAAACACAAAACGCAGTGCATCGTCTTGAATGTTGGCATAGCAACAGCAGCAAATGATCAGAGGCAGCGTCTGTCCGAGCAGGGCCTGTGTGGGCGGGAGGGTTCTCCTTCATACCGACTTGAGTCCAAACATTTATGCAGAGTTTTTATGAAAAACCCAACCAGGAACCTTTCAGAAAACAGCTGGAATACAGATGAGGACTGGGGAAGTCCTCAAAGGGTTCTCTGAAGACACGTTTTACTAGTATGCAGAAAAGAGGGTACGGTAGGTAATCTACATTAGTTTTAACTCAGCTGCTCGTGAATATTTCCCTTCTTTCTTATGAAATGCAGTATTCATGTACTACATGGAAAAGACGAGCGTCAGAACTGATGATTTAAACAGGAGTTTTTTCCACTTGAGCATCTCTTTGTAAGATGAAATTTCTAGCATCAGTTTTGCAAAGTGAAACGGACTACCTTTTTTATTGCAGATTGTCATCATCGAGCACAAATCAATCATTTGTCCTGGATACAATGCAGTCCTCCACATCCACACCTGCATTGAAGAAGTACAAATAACAGTAAGACGGCTTTACGAATAACTCTGACGTTCGTTTTATATTAAAATGCATTTTTTATCCATATTTTCACACGTGTAGTTACATCGTTTCATCATCGTTTTTGTTTTTTTTCTTTGCCTTGACTCAATATTTAAGAATATTACTAATATTTAATAACATGCTTGGGAGTCATCCTCCAGGTATCTGAAAAGCACTTAGACACGCTGGATTGTAATAGATGTATAAATAAAATTGAACAGAACTGAATGCTTGGATTTACAGGGCAGCATTTTGGGCATTTTTGTAATTTAAAATCTATTAGTAAATGAATGCTCAGGTTTCCACTATGCACAGAAACCACAGTAGCATCTCAACCGATGCCGTGCGCAGAACGGATTGAAACTCCATAAATAAGTCATTGTTTTGTGATGCTCTGCTCTTTCCTCGTTCAGAAATGATATCCGGTTATGATGCAGGCACCGCACTGCAGAACATTTTCCTCCTGAAGTGATAGAAATCTATTTACCTTTTTTTTTTTTTTCAGGCGTGGTCTTTGTCCAAACTGTTGCTAAACACTTTTTAGACCGCAGTTTGTGTTTTTGTTTCATGTGTTGTGCCAAAGTCCCGACCTGAACGAATTCTCCCTAAAAAATGTCAAATTCTGACCGCAGGCCTTAATTTGTCTGGTTGACAAGAAGACGGGAGAGAAAAGCAAAACTCGGCCTCGCTTTGTGAAGCAGGACCAGGTGTGCATCGCCAGGCTCCGAGCAGCAGGAGTCATCTGCTTAGAGACCTTCAAGGACTTCCCTCAGATGGGAAGATTCACCCTGCGCGATGAAGGTGAGGAAGGGCTGGTTCTTTTATCTGGAAAAAACAAAGCAGAAATAAAATAGAGCCGCAAACGGGTTCTACTGACGCTGCTGTTGGACCTGCATCAGCTGCGTCCCAGAACGAGGTCGTGTAAAAACCAACCTCTTGACTCGCTGTTTTGTCCCTCGCTTGTCTTTGTTCCACCAGGCAAAACTATCGCCATCGGCAAAGTGCTGAAGCTGGTACCAGAAAAGGACTAACTGCACCGGAACCAGCACACGTGGAGTTTTTTTTCCCCACTCGTTACCAGAGGACAAAACGCTGCCAGAGCCGACCCAAACAGCTAACTCTCTCTCTTTACACACAACTTTGCTGAAGAGAAGAACGACGACGACGACGACGAGGAAGGAGGACGGAGAATTCAAATCAGCTCAAAGAAGAAAACCAGACTGAATCAGTTTTTATGATGAACATTGTGAAACGGGAGACCAAGTCCAGGGTGTCAGCTTTCTCATATTGAGAGCTCAGCTATGCCACTAATGTAGCTACATGTTCCCCATCGTTACTCCCAGGGCCGATCTCGCTGTTGGCAGCCCCCACACTCTTTGTTTTTTGTTTTTAGAACGGAGATGGTTGCAGTGCTAATGAGTTTTGGAGAAAATTTTAAAGAAAAAAACATTTCATTATCCTTCAAAGCACCAGAGTTGGCTTGTAATTGTAATAGTCAGAGTGCACCCCTCCTCCTGTCAACACTGGGGTTAGTATCGCATTGGGCATTTAATTTGGCTGTAAGGATTGCTGTACCAAAATGTTACCTTTGGTCTCTCTACTGAGATGTTTAATTGAACTGAGCTTACAAGATGATCCAAGGTTAAAGTCGCTCACACAGACACACACAGCTGTTACATAATCGAAACTGAAAATAAATGATCAAGCTGAGAAAATGATCTGCTTTCTTTTCATTACGCGTCTATGTTCACTGCAAAGGGATTTGTATGAATATAAAAAAGAAAATAGTTTTATTTCGAGTGGTGTTGGGGAGGCGTTGGTCCGGTTTGATTCGACCATCTGGACCAGTTCCACAATAGTTTGAGTTTTTGAACTACATATATTTTAATGTTGTATTTAGTCTTCATAATGGAAGTTGCATAACAGCTAAAGAGTAATTCTCAAATAACGTAACATTTTAAAGTGCTCTATAATTATATATTCTGTTAAGCTGAATTTGTATTATACAATTATAAATTACAACTTTATAATGTTATTTAACATTATATTAGATTGGGGTGTTCACCCAAATATCTTTTATCTTTGTTCCCCACATATAAGCCAGTTTTGTCAAGGCTTCTCATACACATAAAGTTTTAAGACGTTTCGTGACGTAACACTAAGCGATGTCAAACGCGCATGCGCCCCTGTTCACACGTGAAGGCGACAGGATGGCGGACCAGACGGAGTTTTTAGACCGAGCGCAGGTAAAACGTATCTCCTTTCGCTTTGTCGCCGTATTGGGCTCAGAGAAATAATTGTCTTTAATATCATACGATCTGAGCCGAGTTTTTAATCAAACCAACGAACATTAGCTGCTTGATTGTCGCGTTTAGCCACACAGCTGGCAAGTTAGCGGCGCGGCTGCACGTGTAACGAGAAGAAAACTCGTGATGTAAGGAAAAGTTAGAAACGCGACTGTGTGTAAGTGTGGATCCATGTGCTTCCCAGGTAAAGAAGGCAGTCCAGGCCCTACAGGCCTTCCTGAAAACCAAAGCGAGCGGCGGCGGCGGCGGCGGCCTCTTCCCGAACGACACGCAGCAGTTCAACCTGCTCTTCACTCTGTGGAAAATCCCCAAAGCGGCGCAGACGGTCCGCATGTGAGTCTCCTGTCCTGGTTACACGTACTTCACCCGAGTCCTGCCCTGCTCACACGCACTTCACCCGGCCTCTGGATAGAAGGTCTTGTCCCTTTTCTCGTCGTTTCTCTCATTGCCACTGTTCTGTTCCCTTTGTCAGTCCGTTGCCGCACGGCCAGCGGCCCGACTCGGAGGAGGTCTGCCTGTTCACCAGGGACGAGCCCAACATGACGCCAGAGCAGACCCAGAGGTTTTATAAGAGGTTGCTGGAGGACCGGGGTGTCAAAGGCATATCAGAGGTGCTGAAAATAAAATGTTTGTAGGACGCTACACGCACCCACTTTGATCATGAGAGCATGTGTGAAAATAATTGCACCCCATGAAGATATGCACAAAGGTTTTATTCATATTTGTTTTCTAGTCGCAGTGATTTGAATGTTCTATCTTATAAAAATAAGCAGGAGGATTTCGACTGCCTCTCAGTGTTGAGGATAATGACGGTGCCCCCTCCCTCCTCTTTTGCAGATTATACCGTATAAAGTACTGAAGACAGAATACAAACCGTATGAAGCCAAACGGCGCTTGTTGGGGAACTTCGACATGTTCCTCTCTGACGACCGCATACGCCGCCTGCTGCCATCCCACCTCGGAAAGCACTTCTACGAGAGAAAAAAGTAACAGCTGTTCCCATTCTGCGAATGCTCTTATAATACTGGATGTTGTTAGAATTATCTCATTAATAGTGTTGTAAATAAATGGTATTCCACCTACGTTAATTAGAGGAATATGTAAGAAGTCAGCAGCGACTTCATACTTGAGATCAAACAATTGTAATCAAAGTTTTGCGTTCTTTGGTCCCGTCTTTCCAGAGAGCCTCTGTCTGTGGACCTGCAGAGCAAACATCTGGCCCGAGACCTCCAGAGGGTTATCCAGGGCACCAGCATGAAGATCACCAACAAAGGCTGCTGCTGGTGAGTTTTCCCCACCGCTCCTGTAGTTATCTGTTCTCCTTTTCACCTTCAGAAACTCCGCTGCACCTCAGTACAACCCCGTCGATTCTCTTCGTTTGACGTGGGTTTCACGGGTGCTACAGAAAGTCACTGTAAATCCAGATGGGCCTCCTCTCCCCGTGGATCCTGTCTCTACAACTTTGATACAAAATATGTTAAAATGGGTGCAGTAAATTTACAACTAACCGAATAAGTGCCCCAGCTTCAGCTTATTTTACGTTGCGTCGTGTGTTGCAGCATGGCACGCGTCGCCCATTCTGGCATGACCGCAGATGAGGTGACGGAAAACATCGAAGCCACCGTCCAAACGGTCGTATCAAAAATGCGAATGGTGAGTAGCGGCCCGGAGAGCAAGTATTTTATGTAAGAGATTCCTTCCAGCGATTTAAGCTACAAATATCAAACATTCGATCTGTCGCATCCACTCAAGGATCGTCTCCATCTCTACCCGCGTTAATAAACACGCCGCAATTAACTGAAAACACTGGAATGTTTTCAGAATTACCTAAAATAATCTTTATTTGTCACAAGATCAAAAGGATATTAAACACAAAATCAATACGAGAAAAACACTCAATTCCTCAGAGAGAAAGTGACCCAGCAGGCAAATGAAATCTGCTTTAAATAGTTTTTTTAGTTAAGTGTTCGGCTGTTAATCTTTGTAAATGTCGCTGCTTTCTCAACATCGGGGCGGGAAGTTGAGGAGCAGCGCTACTCTGACATCGTGATGGTGGTTACGATGGTTTCAGACAAAAAAAAAACTGATTTGACACACGAATAATCAAACAATGAAATCGTTTGTTCCACATTGGTCCAACTCCAACACAGTTTTTCACTGAAGCTGATTGTGCTTCCTCCTTATATGAACATTATGATGCCCAACTGTCCCGGGGCTGGACCCCCCCCCCCACACACACACACACACCTCCGACGCCCCATCTGGCGCAGCCACTAAGACGCGTTACAATATGCTGTAGGTCATCTGTTTTATTTCCAGCTTTTCTTTCCCTCTTTTTGGCAAGTTAAGCTTAGTTTCATCCAGCTGTTGCCTCAAGTGTGAAATTCAGCTTTTATTGTTGCATATATTTAAAATACAGTGAAATCCTTGTGCCACAGTTTCAGTATTACAGAAGCTTAAAAAGGTTAAAATACAGCACAGTAATCACAATGGGGCGGTACGGATACGTGACAGGCCTCGTTTATACAGAGCAGGAATGTCGTGGTCTGACTATTTTAATGCAAGTTGGGAATGTTTGCTAAATGCTGGTCAGTTATGGTTGTCAGGTCTGCAGGAGGCCTGGGGGGGTCGTGTTGGGACCGGCACCCAGCATCAAAACAAGGTCATGTTGATGTGTCGAGCACAATGACGACCCCTGTTCATCTGTTTGAAAAACTGGTTCGTGTTATCAGTACATGAATATGGAATATATCCTGGGGCTGTTTTTTTTTTGTGGTAGTTTCACGTAATCAAATATAAATTTGTTGATGGAACCCACTGATTACCTGTTTAATTGTACTCTTCGCAGAAAGGACCAGTCCTGAAGCTGATCCACTTAAAGACCCCAACGTCGGTGGCCCTGCCCATCTACACCTCAGACTTGAACCACCTCCAAGTGCTGGAGACTTCTAAAAACAAGGTGAGTAATAATGACTTGATCCCGGGTGCAGGTCCTCGAGGGCCGCTGCTCTTCAAGCTTTAGATGTTTTACTCTAAAACACCGAAGTCAGATGAATGTAAATTAACATGCAGTGCAGTGGGTCTCGAGGACCTGGACCGGGAGCAGTGGCCTTCGTGCAATCTTTTGACTAACCAGCTTCCTCATGTCTGAATTTAAGAAACCTGAGGACAGAAAGACGACGAAGGCGGCGGGAAGAAAGAAGAACAAGAAGAAAGCAAAAACTGTCGAGGACAACAATGGTGAGGTGAAGAGGGAGGAGGAGGAGGAAATTCCACAGCTGGTCCCCATAGTAACGCCCAGCAAAAAGCCCAAACTGGAGGTGAGCAACGTGGACCTGCTACGACAGCTCTGATCACCTAATACCGGAAACATTCTGAGCCAAAATACGAAGTGTTTACGCAACGTCTTCGCGCAAATATGTCAAACTACCGGGAGTCGATTCTCCGTTCCCACCCCTAGTTTTAATGAACAATTTGGAGCAGATTTGTGTGATTTAATGAACTGAAGGTGTGTGTGTTCTTGTCTTTCTTGCAGAAGTCATCCAAACAGAAGCAGCTGCAGTTCACACCGAAACCTGCTGCAGCCAAGAAAGCAACAAAAGCTCAGAGCAAACGGCCCAAGAAGACCGGAAGGATGGACGCCAAAGTCAAAAGAAAAGCGCCCAAAGCGAAATGATTCTCAGGCGATCGAGTTTGCTGCCTCAACATGGACGTTTGATGCAGATGCATATGATAAAATCTGATTCTGAACTCTGTTTGACTATGTTGTATTTCTATAAAGGCTTTGCAGCAACGCTGCTTCTGGGGACATTTTGCATGTCGTCACACAATGTAAACACTCAGTGTTTCAGCAAGCGTGAATGTGAGCGCTGCCGCAGGGCCGGCTCCCTGGAAGTGGTCCAGCTCCAGGACCGCAGCCAAGGAGGCCTGTCTGTCTGTCTGGGTGTGTGGTTCATGTGAAAATGTTAGTTTTGACTATATGGCCGGAGGTTGAGATTCACTAGTCCACCGCAAACCAGTTTTCAGTAAAAGGTTCTGCTGCAAACTTGCATCCGGACATCAGCTTAGACATTGTTTTTGTGTGTGGCGCCACCCAGACAGAACAAGTCTGTCTTTGAGATGTCAATACCCGACCGCAGTGACCTCCCATCAGGATGGTCGCCCCTCCAGACCTCGGAAACCGCTCAGGAACAGAAGGGCGATGAGGCCAGTGACTCGGGATTCCCAGCGCCAGAACCTAGAGGACCTATAAGTTTGGTGGATTTGATGTTTCCTGGGTAGTTTCTTGTTTTTCTTATCATTTTTTAATTAAATTGTATTTATAGTCTATTAGGATATTAGGCTCTAGATGCTTTCCAGAGGTCCAGAACGTAACCCAAAGCAATTAATACATAAACGGCATGTAAATGGCCGGGTTAGATTTATTTATGGGTTGGTTAATTCATAAGACATTTAGAAATTTTCTTTCTACATTTCTCTGATTTATGTTAAGATTTCATTACCGTTGCAGTAGACCTGTAAATAAAACATTGAGTCTTCATCCTTTAATGTTACAAGGAGGAGAATGTGTAATCATTTATTCATACTTTTCATTTTTGTTATAAGTGGATTAAAATTAAGAAATTGCATTGGAAATAGGAAGCTGTTCATTAAAGCCACTCATGTTGCAATATCTCTTCTTACCACATGGGGGCATACAGCTGTACTGTGTTTCCTAAAGCTCCAATGACTAGTTCTGAGTGTGGACGTCGTGTAGTCATGCTTGGTCATGTTTAACAGGATATTCTGCTGTACGTCTACTGGCAGATCCAATGAAGGCGTGTTCAGGCTTCCAAACCAATGGGTCACGTGACGTAATGCTTCATTGTTTTTCTTTTTCGTTTTTTTTTACAGTCCATTGTCTTATGCAAGAAAAGGGTTACGTTCATTTTGTCGGTCTTGAACTCGTGGGCCCAGCAGGAGTCTGTGTGCTTGTGGTTTTACTCCTGCTTTCTCCCACAATGATGTGCTCATTACTACATAGAGTGACTTTAATACCTTTCACCACTATTCAATATGAACTGTTGATTCATATCTTGTGTGCTAAAAGCGTGCATTGTCCTTGGACACCGTTTGCCCTGTGAATGCATGTGTCACATCTGTGCTCAGGCGGCAACTCTATTGTTGGGATTAGGGTCGAGCTTGTAGAGCTGCCACCTGCATGTTGTGAAGATAAATGGACAGAAGTATCGTTAATCTGAAGATGCCAAGCTTTCGCCTTTCGAATGTGTACAGTAACAAAATGATCAATGTGGTGACCATACCTTTTCGTATCAGATGGGCTGGGTCTGTGTGCTCATCCAAGACCTCCCTCTGTTGTCTGGGTGCGAATGGCCATCTAGAATTACAGTTGCTCACGGGTTACTGGGGGAGGAGATGAGATACAGCATGCACACACACTCCGTCGTCATGCAGATGATGAAACTCATGTGACTCCAGGGAGCTGCAAGACAGAACTACAGAAGAAATTGGAGCACTATAGTTGCTCAGAGGCCAGCATTTATGTTGTTGGCGCATTCAAGAATCCAAGAAAGGGCAAAGAAAGATTTACCAGCCATGGACGCAACTGGAGAAACTTCACTTCCACAGCCGGCGCCCGGGGTGGCCTCCGGCTGGGCCTACCTCCACAAACCCATCATTGTAATAGTGATAGGGTCTTTGATGTCGGCTGTAGGTGGGCTTCTCTGCCTCATCCAGTCCCCGAAGGTGAGCGAGGCGTCCCGCTCTGTGGCCTCAGGATCTCTGTCTGTGGGGCTGATGTTTGTGGTGCTGGGGCTGGTATGGATCCCTATTCTGAAGGAGAAGCACAGACGGAAACGATTCAGCCAGGCGGCTTGAACAGAAGATGGGAATGACTCCATGATGTGTAAGTGGAGAGGTTATTTTCGTCAGTGATGATGCAACTGTTGGTGTGGCTGTTGCAGATAACAGTTTGCGTACGTTGTACTTTGACCGGCGTCACAGCAGGTCGTTTCCCGCAATGCGTTTCCCTCATTGAAGATTCCACTTCACTGTGCACCAGCATCTGTTGCACTGGATCTCTTCTGCTTTTTGTTTTCTGAGGACCTCCGCCGCCTTCATGTCAACATCTGTACAGGGAGAGCCAGTCATGGAGACGAGGTACGGAGGAGTCGGCCGCTGTAAGTGTTCTTTCTGGTTTGCAGTGGCCCACGACATACTTGGAGTTGTCATCATCATGGTGGGGGTGTTTGGAGGGTTGGTCGTCCATGATTTGTTCATCTACGCTGGGGCCATCATCATCTTCCTGAGCCTGATCTGGTGGATTTTCTGGTACGCGGGCAACATTGACGTGCCACCTGAGGAGCTGGAGGACGACGTGGGTATGAAGAAGCTGAAGAACCAGGGACTCAGCCAGGTCGTCAGGCAGGTCTCCAACCATCTCTCCAGCGGGATCAGGAACTCTTTCAGGAAGAAAGGCCGGTCAGGTGACGATAGACCAAACACTGCCACAGACGTGTCACTTAACACCGTATGCACCAGCACAACGGCCTCGTCATCAAAGGAGCTCATGAGAGAGACGTTGTCAGTGTGAACTGGAGGACATAAAAGACTGGAAACGACCGCCGGGTTTTCCTGTGTTTGTCATTTTAATCTGTTGAGGGGTTCGTTGTGTTTGCACCGCGCTGTTAATGATTACACATCATTGAGGTGGTGTCTGGATAAGATCTACATGCTTTTATTTGGCTGATAAGATGTACACTGTCCACACAAAAGCAAGATCTATTGACACGTGTGTAGGAGCCACAGCTTTCTCTTCTGTCAGTTTTTATCATTGGTCACCGATTTCCAAGAGTTTGTGACTGTAAAGATGAATCATAGAAGTTAAGCTAAATAAATAAACCATTTGGAAAATCACTTTTCCATTTTAAGAGTTGGATTGGTGATAAGTGAGGCCAGCTTAACTTACAAAAAAAGAAAAAAGCTCATCAAAATAATGTCCCGGTATGTCCCGGTAGAGGGCTTCGTCTTGACCCGGGGAGCTGGCTCTTCACTCTTTTGTTGAATTGCTGTTTAGTTTCTCCGATATGAAGCGCTCTGCACCAGTTGATGCTCTGGACGGCAGAACACTGCTCTTCTGTTTCTGTTTTAGTGTTTTTCACTGGAATCTATGTTTGGAGAAGATCCTTCAAAAATCCCTGCTTGTGGTGTCATGGTCTGGATAACTGCTTATTTGATTATATGTCTACTTTTCATGATTTAAATCTCCATGCTACTCTTTTCTACTGATTTAGAAATAGTATTTTACTAATATTGTTTCTATGTGTCTTTAAACTCCTAAGTAGATGGTGTGGAGCGCACTGAGCTGATGAAGCTACCGGTGCATGTCTGCTGAACAACCTCAGCAGTACGAGTCCCAGTGAAGTAATGATCCTGTAAAGGGTGTCTAAATATATCCACGAGTCTATTAACTCACTTTGTGGACTCTCCTTTCTAATGGTACATTCAAATGTTTTTGTTTTATATAAAAGTATTTCTATTAATATTTCAGATTGTTTACATTGCCTGAAAGCGTGATGACGTATCATTTTTTGTAACCACTGTGCTATTGTGGTACTGTTATAAGAACATTTTAAAGGTCATAGGACTTGAAGTTTTAAGTTTTAGCACAACAGCTCCAGGCCAAATAGTCATGTAATGATCTCATGACTGAAAACATCAGAACCAGCTACATTAAGTAAAATTATGTTTGATGTTTCTTTGTTTTCTTGGTTGGCAGCTAAGTACACTGTATGTATGTATGTGTGTGTGTATATATATATATATATATATATATATATATATATATATACCTCTAATTTGTAGCAAAACTAAAACCAATAATGAGGTCCCACGCTTTATTAATAATTTAGATAAACATATTTTTTTAAGTGCTCATATAAGAGCTGGAGCAATGCAACATGAATGATGATGTGATTCATGATAGTGATTCAAAAATGACTTTAATGAACAGACTTTTCCTGTCAAACAGTATCAGTAAAGATCAGCATGTACAGTTCAACCTCTGATCCCTTTTATTGTCATAAAGCTGAATTTGAGGAGTTCCCATCTGCTGATGTTCAAATAGCCACGCTATTTTCTATTTCGGATGGATCCAGGTACGTGTACGGCACTTCCAGACTCCTGTTTCTGACTTTGATGGCTGTACTCAGCACCTCCAGCTCTCCTTGAAAGTCCTTTATCACCTTACGGGGAGTCTCCTCACAGAAGTGGTCCTCAGGGTACTGGCCAAGAGCGACCTGATGGGATCGATGACGCATTTACATTTTAAAAATTCATCAAACAGACAGCAGCTGTTGCAGTGAGAATGCTTTTTTCCCCGCCGTTATATGACGATGTCTCACCCACTTACAAAGTCACTGGACTGCTGGCTGAGCAGCCACATTGTGGCCATGCCCTGAGCTGTGGTGTTGACGTCTGGGAACGTGTTCAGCATTGTGTCCTTGTTTGTCATTCCCTTTTTGGTGGGTGGAGGAAGTTGCAGGGTGATGGGAGTGTTTGGCATCCAGCCACCGTAGTCATACTGCAGGGAAGGAATTGGCAAAATGTATTATTGATTCTTTTTTCTAATATATGTCCAGAAGCGTCACAACTTCAGTCACACGAGTGGTCACCTGTCCAGAGTTCACAGCAGCGTGCTGGGCTGAGCCGGTGAAGAGCACCATGGTAACAAACTTGATCATTTCAGCTACTGTGGAAAATGTCTGTGGAATTCCTCGTATTTTCAAAGAAATAACTTAGTTACTCCACACTGTTTAAGGGGCTCTGTCACAGTTTAATTAATGCTCTAATAATACTTTTGTATGATGTGCACGTAGAATGACATTATCCTCATAAAGTTTGAAATTTTATGTAAAATCCACCTGTACAAGCTTGAGAAAGGAATCCATGTTTAAAAATGTCTGCGATCCACTTCTGTAGTTCAGAGTCTTGCTGGACGTCGCTGTCGTTCTTGTAGTAGTAGCCGAGGATTCCCTGCACAAACCTTGGAGAGGAAAAGGATGCAGTTTGCAAAATGTTACGTCACATACAGTTTTTAGTAGTAAACAACAAAAGTACACAACTGTCGATTTGTTATCAGTTCCATACCTGCCCTACGTTTAATGCCAAATAGAAAATAGGAACAGTTTATAGTACTTGTGGATGATATCCCAAAGCTTGAGCCCATCGTCCCTGTAGTAGAAGTTTGGCACGTCCTCCAGGCCGCGCTCAGCGATGTCGTCCGGTATGCAGAGGGAGCTGTATGTCAGTGAGGACAGGGATCTCCTCAGGATTGTGATCATACCTTCCCCACCACTGGCTGCAAACTAGGACAAAAGTCAACCTACAGTAACTCCCTGAGTTACACTGCAAAAACATGCTGGTCGCGGTCTACTGAGTGTGTTTTCGTACCTGAGTAAAGACTCCAACCTCAGATATCAGAGTCTTTCTTGCTAAGAAGTTGATCTGCAAAGTGTACCGTGTGTGAGGTATGAGAAGCTGGGGAAGGAACGAAGTCTCTTAGGAACACATTGCTTTGTTTTTCCATGTTGGACTCATATTTGCACACCTGGCTGTTACCTTGTACAGAGGATGCACCATTGGCACGTTGCGCAGCAGTGACACTGCAAAAACCTCAGCCAGCAGGTGAGTACGCAGCAGGTGCACGTTGAGCTGATGCTCGTTGAAATCTGCGCCGCGCACAAAAATCTTCGCTATCTGCCAGTCGTATTCAGAGTCGGTAGGGAAGAAGATCGGGTTGTCTTCTCCTGGTTGCTGCTTCAGCTGCAGGAGACGAAGGGGGCATGTGGATTACCGTGAAGATGAAGGCTTCATGGACAGTAAAACTTCTAAATATATGATCGTTGACGCTGATGTTGTGCCTAAAGTGGATATATAAATATATAAATATAAATTGTATTTGATTGATAATCTCACCTGAATAGCAATTGGCATCATTCTACCATCTGGAGTTTTTTGGAGCAGGACCAGTGGAGCCATCAAGTACTGCTTCTTTCCATTGATGACGTTTGCTTGCACTCCATCCATGTTCTTGTAGTCACACAGGAATATGTTGCCTTTCTGTTTGAATTTTACACAAGAATGAGAAGGAACCTGTCTCATATTCATGGCATCTATAAAATGCAGTTAAGGAGTAAGTTTGTAAAGGTAGTCATGAGTAAAAACAGATTCATCGAAGGTCTCTGTCTACTTTTTTTTTATTTTGAGATGATCACCTTCATTTCATCATCTAAGCCACCCCGAACATGGTGGGAGTCCATGCTGTCAGTGACAGGAAAGTTACTGGGAAGGGCTGTGCAACGTCGGATCAACATGGAGTTGACACCATTTAGGTACTGGTATCCAAAGAAAGCATCCTCCTTCCAATGTTCTTTGACATACTCTGGAAAAAGAAAAGTGAAATCAACCCTCTTATTGGGGTTAGGGGGTTTTCTGTGCGATTTAAGACCCAAAACTCTTTTTTAACGTTCAGTAAATTTGTCTGAATGTTAAAAAAATGGGTCTTTTTAACAGGGGGATAGTTAATGTATTTCAAATATCAACATCCAAAAATCGCTTACCCCACCTTTAAAATCATACAAAAGGTCTCTCTCATATGTACAGTACCTGATATACTTGTCTTTTTGCAGCAAAACACCTTACTGATATCATCAATATCCTTCCACCTCGTCTTAGTTATAGTCAGTCCCTTCAGTTTCAGCTCTGTCAGCCTAGAGGAAAAAACAAAAACACAATCCTTTAAATGTAATGCTTTAAATCATTTTATAGGCATCTAAACAAGAGATATAGGCAGACATACGAGGACTTTACCCTGTGGAGGCAGTGAAGAGAAACTCTGTGGTTTTGGTGAAAGAGAAACGGACCTCACACGGCAGCGAAAGAGGGTTATTTGCCTTGATGCAGTGGGGTAATCCCTCCATGTACACATCCCAGCTGGGAAAAGTGAAGAGTGTATCTGCTGGTTTATGTTAGAGTATACAAATATTTGATTGAATTCCCGGGCGCATTTCATAGTATGAAAAATCCTGGCACATACGTGGTGGCTCATGAATTATGAGCATTTACTCAAACAAGTGCAGTAGAGGCTTCCTTCTCGTTCAGTGCTTGGTCGCATAAAACTTAAAAATGCATCAAACCTCACCAATAATCTTCCTCTCGCTGCTTGAGCTCCTGCTCCCGAGCGTATCTGCTGAGATGATGGTCGTCGTCAAAGATTCTCATAGCTGAAAAGACAAAAGAGTACAGTACGGTCGGTTACGCTGAATTAGTTGCAGTCACACTTATCGTGCACTTTGCTGAACTCTTTCCTCCACAAACCTGTTCCCTCTCTGAAGCGGTGCACCTCACCGTCGGTGATCCAGCGGTAGATGGGAAAGTTATAGATGTGTCCCTCGGGTGATTTCACCACCACTTTGGTAGGGAACCAGGAGTCTTCTGGGCACAGTGGCAGAGGCTGTTTGTCTAGTTCTATCAGCACCAGCTTTCCAATGGACACGGGGCAGGACACTGTGAAACATGCCCCCTGGAGTATGGACAAATGTTATTTCAAAAACCCTGAGAGCTGAGCTGCGATATTGCAGCAATCAGCATGCAAATATTCAAACGGCAGCAAATACAAAATGTGAGTGTGAGTATTAGACATGGAGTTTGATCCATCAGACTTACAGATCCTTTGATAAATGCAGAAGCCCCTTTCAAACTCACGAGCCACTTGCGTTCGCTCTCTCCATCTGTGCCCACCAACTTAATGAAGACTTTGTTTAAAGTCACGGACGCTGCCAGATCAGCAGTGAAAACGGTCACTTCATATTTCACCATTTTTGCTCGTGACAGTAGATTAATACTGATGGCGAGAAAAAGGAAACTTAATTAGCATTGATAAGGGTAAACACGACCTTTGTGTTTAAAAGCAAAACAATTAAAGCTATGATATTAAGACAGAAAATGTCAAAAGGCATCTCAACAGCTCGCTTACCTCTACAAACGAAGAGGAGTTGCCCTGAAGAGCTGCTGAGCTGATGCAGCTGATCACTTCTGATTAACCTTTATATCCACACGGCTTTGTGGGAGTGTCTGTTGCAACTGTATCACACGTAACCATGGTGATGAGCATGCAGTTGGTTAGACCGTGTCTAGACATCTCTACACTCAGTTGAATTAGGAGTCAAGACCACAAGGGTGCCATTGATCTACACAGCTGCTGGGAAAAACATTGGGGGAACACGGATTAGGAGCACATGGTGCTGAAACCACCCATGAATGTCAGTACTGCAAACAGTGTTTGTTCAAAGTCCAACCAAAATACTAAGAGTGCACAGCAGGATGTAAAAATCATTCTAATAGTGATTCAGTAAAAAGTAAAATGCAAATAAAAACAATGCAAGGGTTTGCAACTTTCATAAACCAATGTTTTATTCACAACGGAACATAAAAACCAAATAAAATGTTTAATCAGTAAAAATTAGGAGAAAAAACACAAACAATAGTGGCAACACATATATAAAAAAGTGCCACAGGACGATGTTTACCCTCGTATAGGTTCCACTCTTTCGTCAGTCTCGGTGTCTGAACTGAGACCGGTTACAGGATTCCTGGAAGTGGAATGTTGTCACATTCTCGTCTGACAGGATTCGAGCTGCCCAACAATATTAAAATCCATACTATTAAATAACCGGTTATTTTAAGTCTTAACATCAGAAAATGTATGCACCCTCTGACCCACCATGACTTTGACTCTGTCACCTGGAAGCAATCTGAACATAGGTCAAGACTCCATCCATCCATTATCTATACCCGCTTCATCCGTTTCCGGGTCACGGGGGTCTGTCGGAGCCTATCCCGACGCATATCAGGCGAAAGGCAGGGGTACACCCTGGACAGGTCGCCAGTCTATCCAGGGCCACATATAGAGACAGACAAACATGCACACTCACATTCACACCTAGGGAGAATTTAGAAAGATCAATTAACCTACACTGCATGTTTTTGGACTGTGGGAGGAAGCCGGAGTACCTGGAGGGAACCCACGCAAGCACGGGGAGAACATGCAAACTCCACACAGAAAGACCCACCGGGCCGGGAATTGAACCGGGAACCTTCTTGCTGTGAGGCAACAGTGCTAACCACTAAGCCACCGTGCTGCCCTTAGGTCAAGACTCTTTCTCTGAAATTCAGATTCCTCTGATGTCAACCAACGTTATTCAGACTAATCTCAAAAGTAAAAGCCAGTATTGTCAAGGTCTGGCAAAAGATGAGACGATTGTAAACTCTAATGCCGATAAGGGTGGTGCAGTGGTGTTGCAAGTTAAAGAACTGCATTGCTTTGAGGAAATAAATCAGATTTTTACACACCTTCAAAGAATGATGCTTAAAGTTATCAAGAGAAAAATACAAGTGACTTTAAAATATGCTGTAAGCAACCGTTTTTTCCCTACTGAAGTAATGTGTTACTGAGCTTATTTGACAATGTTTTAACTTTCACACTAAAGTTTTTCTAACTTAGACACTTTTGTATGTATATATGTACGTATGCATCTGACTTTCTAAGAAATTGGAGGTGTTTCTTTGGCCTTGAGGATGCTCAGATGCTCAAACTGCCTGAACTGGGTTCTCTAAAACCACCTATGCAAAGTCTTTTGTAGGAATATTTGAAGTAACAATCCTTATTTCTCTTTAGTAAAGGGTTGTTTTAGGTAAATTGATGACTTGTCTGCTTCGACCGGTTCCTGATGTTTATCGCTTGTATTTTGACCCTGCATGCTTTATGATTTTCACTTCCTGCCAAAAATCAGTCTGACCTGGTTGGAGGTATCAGTCTGACATTTTGTGCACCCGACCTCTGGATTCTCCTTTGCACTTGTTAGTTTTTATCTCGTGAGTACCTGAACTGATGTCCACCTGCGGAAACACGCCAAACTTGTTGTGTCTGCATTTTAGTCCTCTGCTCTTGATCACATGTTGTTGCACACTTTTGTGCCAGTACACAAAAAGATTTTGGATGTTGGTTTATCCAAGAATCATAGAGCAGAGGTGACCTTTTAGCATCCCACTCTTTATTCATCTATGTTTTTACTTCAACTCTTTCACCATATTGTAGTCATTATTTAAAGAGATGGTTGAAAAAATAGCATACTTTCTATAAGCCACAAGTTTCTTAAACATCCTACACCGCTGCTGCAAAACTAAATCATTTGAGGGACAGGCAGGCAAAGGTGTATTTTTATTCAAGAGGCCTATCAGACTCAACATTTGCATATCTTAATGTCTTAGCAATGTTTTATTGTTTTTACAAATGATGAAATAGCCACCAGGATGGGTCAGCATGAACATGCATGTTCTAAAGCTAGTTTCTGATTGTATTTATGTCAATATAATATTTTCTAAGCACTATTTGGTTATATTTGGACCAACAGCACACAGAACTTGTGGGGCTTTTTCAGTCAGCCAGAAGAGTTTTTTCTAAGCCTTAAGTCTTTTGCATTTCAGTTTAAATGCTTTTTTACAATGCACTGATACGTGATCTGGTTCTCGTTGCTGGAGTGTCAGGGCGAGTGCGCGGGTACCAGCAGCCTGTACAGAGCTGTAAAAACCAGAAGGGGTTCTCTAGCTGTATATTAACTCACAAGGTGTTTTTATTTTAGTATTCCTTATAACACAATCACAGTGAGACACTTCTGTAGAGTTTATTTGGTTACTGTTATCAGTCACGGCTGTAAAACCGTTAAAAATTAACAATTTATTGCTCTGATACAATGTTTTGTGGTCATGACTGCCATTTTCTTGCACGTAAAACAGTAAAAGACAGAAAGTGTGCTTGTCGTGATAGACACTACACGCCCTCATCCAATCTGAAGTTTGGACCACCCTCCCTAACAATCTGGAAACTAGGTCCCTACTAGAACCATCTTGGGGAGTAAATGTCTCCCTCTGAACTCTGTTTGGTCTCTGGTTGCCAGAAAGAAAATTAAAGAAGTTAAAAAAAGAAAGAAACTGTGGTCAAGTGATGCACAACTTTCAAAAAACTAAAACCAATCTCATTTTAACAAACATAAAAAAATTATATCTTAATAAAAAAAAAAAAGGGATTGTATATATCATCTGCATAAGACTCTGGAAGTTTATTAAGAGAAACAAACAAAAAAGATTAAACTGAGGAACCAGGACCTCCAACGCCATGGCCAATCACGTGTGCATTTGCTCACTGAGGGTCACTCTGGTGTTCAGTAGAAGCTCTGCCAGACTTCATTCCAGCAGGACCTGTTTCTAATATCTCTTCTACAACGGTACGAATGGACATAATCAATCAGAAAGGATTGATGGTAATGCTGCCTAACAAGATGCAGTCAGTGGTAACCACTGACTGAAAAATTGCTGGACAGAGTAGTTGGGACGTCACCCACAAGGTTTGTGAAGAGCCGGTTTGAAGTGTCCTTTTCCTCGTGTTCTGCTGCAGCATGCTGCGAAAGGGCAGAACAAACAGGCCCGGGAAGCTGGCTGGAACACGCCCACCATGGGTCAAATTTAGCTGCGGATGCCAGCTCATTCAGCCAATCCAACATTTTTACAGTCCGTTTGTAGCAGAAAATTCTGTTTCAGATTATATTTATGAGAATGTGATAATGCTAGCCATAGGGCCAAGCTGACTGCCAATCAAATTAATCCAGCTGACATATTACAAAAAAATAAATAAAAAATCCCCCTCTTAACACAACACACAGTTGTCATGGATGTGACATCTAACTGTTGAGACCACTGTCTTTTTGGAAAGTGATTTCTTTATACACATGTATAGTTTGGCTGCAAAATGTGATATTTTATCACGGGATTCGATGGCGAGTGATTGCTTTTGGAGCAAGCCTCGTGTAGTCAGTCGATAAACTGCATTTTGTTACTTCCAGGTTCTTTTAAACCCAGCACTGAGACTGTTGGCACTTGGTGTTAACCGAGTAGATGTGGGTTTGTGTCAAGTGGCCCCCAGGTTTACTTGTTCCGCCCATTTGTTCACTTGTAGAGGCCTTGGGTGGCCATTATCCAACTTGTGTGCAGGCGCACCATCTTTCCCTGACAAAATGGAAACCTGCACTGATGAACTGGCTTCAAACTGAGTCTTCACAAAACCTATGTAATGTATGATATCCTAATGCAGCGGCTCCCAAACTCTTTCTGCTGGGCCCCTCTTTGGTTTATACGAGAATACGAAAGCATCAAACCAGAAAGGATAAGAAAACATCTGCCTCACTTTCAGTTCCGCCGCGTGTTTATAAAAGACTACAACTCCCGGCAGCGCTTCCTGGTCATATGACAGCTGTGTGTTGTGTCATGTGACCTTGCCGCTGCTAAGTCAGTGTGCTCCATTCCTCCTTTTTCGCAGTGTCACAGGCTCCTAAACCATAGAAACCGATACTACGTTCTTTATTTTCTAAACTGCCGACCGAAATATCGACAGGTGATCCAACTCCTCTGTAACTACGCCTGGACAGTTTTTCTGCTGGGAAAATAACTTCCTAATGCCAGACCGCGGGAGTCCCGTCGGCTCCCCGGCAGGCCTCGCTGTTTACCGAGCGAGCATCAGTCTCCACGCCGCGGCGGGGCCCGCGGCTCGGCCACGGCGGCAGCATGTGTCTGTAGCCTCCAGCTGGCGGCGATCAAACGCTACAGAAAGCGATGAGTCGGACCGGCGTGGAGCTGTTTAGCTTGGACGTGACGGGTGTTGGGCTGTCAGAATGAACGGTGAGTTGGTTTCCTGCTCCATTTATCACAGATCCTTGCAGTCATGTGACGTCATGCTTCATCAACCTGTTAACAGTTGGTACATCTGGTTCTTCACTCTTAACATCAAGCACCCGGTTTTTCTATTTCTAGACATTTGGGTTCATAAACGGTTAGATGAAAGGTTTGTTTTCATGGACCAGAGAAAACAAAAGTTGACCAACGCAGTTTTTAAATATATTTTCAGAAACATGAAGGTGTGTATCGATCCTCTCCCACAGGTGATTGGCTGCAGCAGCTACAAATCTGCTGTGGACATGTGAACACGTTTAGGTGATAATGTCATGCCCTTCAGGCTCTGCCATCCCCAGCATGTCGGTATTGTCGGTGCTGCAGAAAACCTCTTGGAAGTAATTTACACTGTTCATCCATGAAAACAGAACCTCAGGATCAGATATACATTGGAAACGTTTTAAAGCAATGACAAACATTTGTTGTTGCTGCAATTCACTATCCTTAAACTAAAAAGATAAGTTAATCGTGAAACAGCTCTGTGCTTGCAGTTTCACCACGGGAAACATGGCGTTTCTTTTGTTTGTTGCAGATCCAGTCAAAGCAAGCCAAGCAAATCCTGTAGTAACTGGAGCTGAGGGACGTTTTTAAACCCATTAACTCAATCTGATGGCATTTTTTCTGCCAGGAACCATCAACCACTTTGTTTTTTCTTCTTGGCTATGAATAATTGAACCCTTAGAAAACTGGGGAGGAACTCATTGGTTAAATAATTTATTTATTTCTCCCCCAATTCCTCATGTGTGGGTATTTGTTTGCCGCTGCAGGTACTCAACAGAGCGATACGAAGAGGCAGCACCTTCTGGAGAGGCTGCTGGACGCTGTCAAGCAGGTGAGTCAACTGCTACCTGTGTACTTCTTGTTCCTCTAAATAGCGTCCTCATGAACATTAAAGGAAGTAAAACTAAACAGTTTACAGCTATCATGTGTTCTGTGACGTTCTGTGTGCATGTATGGAAAACTAAAGAGTGAGGAAACGAACATGACCAGGTGGGATGTGCGAGGGCTGCTTCAGGAAACAAAAACTGATTTCAGTGCTTCAAATCTGATACGTTTAACCCTAAAAGACACTTGGTGGACATCTTCAAACCTCGGATATTGGTTTCTGTAATTATCTAACATGTTTTGTATTGTTGGAGATGGTGAAACTGCTTACAGGAAGCTCTGGGCAACTGTAACCAGACCTCATCTCCTGCATCGATTTCTGACACTCGCGTCAGTGTACTCGTTTCACTTTTTCTGCAGTTTATCCAGCCATAACCAGCACTCTGAAATTCTAGCCCCAAGCCAGTTCCAGTGGTGTTATACGTTTATGCCACACACACACACACACACACACACACACACACACACACCAAGTGTACCCAAGGACCGAGCCTCGAATGTTAGAGATCTGTTTTGTTTCAAACCTGGCATGCAAACGCCGAAGAGTGACGTGTTTCATATGCAGCTTTTGTCATTCCCCGCATATCTTTCCAGTGCCAAATTCGCTTTGGAGGAAGAAAGGAGATTGCCACGGACTCGGACAGCAGGTAAGGCGCGTTAAGCAGCTTCATGGCTGTGTTTTTCTGGCTCCCAAGAGGGTTTTGGCTCAGATGTGCAGTTTCATGTCACTTGATGATGTAGCTTTAGTGTGTGTCAGAAGATCCCCGTTTCCAGTGCTCAAATATCACACCCCGAACCAGTGAGGATGTACGGTTTATGAGGTTAATGCTGCTTGAAATGGGAGGATTTGTTTGAGAATTTATAAGAAATCATGTATCAGCCCAGTTTCATGGGGGCGCCACGGCAACGGAGTGTTATTTTATCAAAGTTTCATATCCTGCGCTCCTTAGATCTCATTTTGACCTCATAGCAGTAACAGTCGTTACCTCTTTTGTTGTATAGCCCACAAAAGTTTGGGAGGGATCTCACAATTTTTTAAAATTTTTTTTAGATCTAGTGATAAAAGTTCAAACAGTGCACCCGGTGGAGGGTAACCTCCCCCCACACCCCCTCTGGTTACAGTAACCTGCCTCTGTCCCTGCAGGGTGATCTGTCTGTGCGCTCAGTTCGAAGCGGTGCTGCAGCACGGCCTGAAGAAGAGCAGAGGTCTGGCCCTCACCGCCGCTGCTCTCAAGCAGGCCGCGGGCTTCAGCAGCAAGACGGAAGCAGGTACCAAAAAAATCAAGCGTGACTTAACATTCGCCTTTAGTTATTGACTTGGAAAAGGCAGGGCTCAGGGGGATAACACGGCTCCTGAGTTGTCCGGCTTTTATTTCGGAAGTCATTGAGTCTAGTCTGTCGGACAGCGAAACGGCTTCATCTCGGTGGATGGGAGGCTCAAGCTTGATACCGCCGGTGACTCTCATGCAACATACATGAGGTTAACTCAGGTGTTCGCCAAAACAGCAAAACTTTATTTCCAATTTCTCTCAGGATAGCAGGGGTCCCAAGCAGCCTGCGGCATCCAAGATCCGAAACCTCCAGCTTGTTTAGTGATGCATACTGAATATTAATAATCACACAGTTCCTAATTGGATGTTGAGTTAAGTGAACATCTGTTCCCGTTTCCACGGTTGCAGAGGGTTGCTTGTGGCTCCAGGTGTACCACCCCTGTGAGTGTGAAAGCCTCTGAAGCACCGGTCTTCTGGTTGGGAGACGCTCGCTTCCCATTATGTGAGCGGCGTCTCCTCTGTCACATTTAGCACCAGCGTGGCTGTTAATTCCAAACGGAGGAGCAAAGCGTGACTTCTGGCCATTAGCATATCTGACATGCCTCTGTGTTTCACAGTCAATTAGAAGAAAGGATTGTGGCTGAATTCATGGATTTCTGAGCTTCCTAATGAAGCCAAGCCCTCTGACGGAGCTGGAAATAGCAGAAATGTCATTAACGCGTTGTTCTGGGGTCGCACTGAAACGGCACGCAGACGAGCAGCACAACATTTTTTCCTAATTACCACGACCCAGACATGTTTACAGTAAAGCAGACATGGGTATTTTTATTTGTACGTTCTGCTCCTGTTTCTCAGGAAAGAATAAATGAAACTATACGAGTTGTGAGGCTCCTGCTAAACACGGAGAGGTGACGGGAGCTTTGTTAATGAGTTTCACAGCACTTCAAGAAAAGTTGATTTTTCACATATTAAATTGCATTAATTCTCTTTTTCTCTCTTGCTCGGTCCCTGTCCTGTCACTCCTCCTCCTCCTCTCCTTCCCACCTCTTTTCACCAGAGCTGACTTTTTGGTTCTACGTGAAGGAGCATCTGAACCGCCACGAGCTCCAGCGCTTCTACTCGCTGCGTCAGATCTCCTCGGAGCTCGGCCGGGGTCGTGCCTGGCTGCGCTGCGCCCTCAACGAGCACTCGCTGGAGCGCTACCTGCACACGCTGTTGGCTGACCGCTCACGTCTGGGGTTCGTGCTGCGGCGTTCCCGTTTCTTTGACATGCAAACGCGCGTTTTTGCGTCTCAGCGCCGGCTCGTATGAGCCAGAGGTGGTTTTTGTGGTGATGCTCCACACAGCTGGACTCTCTCCGGCTGTGCAGGGCCTCCTCAGATGTAACCTCCCTGCTTCTTTTTTGTTTTCTGCAGAACGTACTATGAAGACTGGGCTTTTATCCTTGATGAAGAGAGAGCAAGTATGCTCCCCACCATGGCTGCAGGTGAGTTTGGGTTTCAGAAGTGCAATTTTTAAAACCATAATATGGTTTTAGTGACTGATTGATTGCTGTCTGAACATTTTTGCACACCAGTTCTTGTTAGGGACCCACTTATTACATCTAGGATGTATGTTTTTAAAGAAAACTCCCGCAGACGTAGACAGAACGCGTAAACAATCCCCACAGAAAGTCCCCACCCAATGGATTAGGAATGTCTTTTCCGAGATCCAAGAATTTGGACAAATGTTTGTAGGCCGTTCGCCCAGTGAGACCTGGGACAGGCTCCAGCAGGTCCTCTAGACCCTGAAGTGGAATAACCGGGTGTAGATGATGGATGCACGGTCTTTAGGATCTAAAGGAAAGGCTCGCTTTTGCCGTTTTGCCTTGTGGGACGCCTGAACTCTGCATGGCGGTCCTTGAGGTTCTGCTGCTGACATCCGCACTGCTCTGGGATCATGTTGTGGCATCTTAAGATCAAGCAGGAGTTTCTCCACCAGCTGCTGGGGGACGACTATTTTAAATGCTGAAATGAAGTCCCAACCAATGTGATGGAGCACTGTGCAATGTGTAGAACGTGTCGTCCTGTGTGTTTGGATCAGAGACCCCTGAAGTGTGCAGATGACATCAGTCCTTGGACTGATCCTGGACAGTGATGAGTCTGCATACAGACGATGGTCCAGTGGTGCAGTCAGAACCACTTGTGGAGATGACAGAGGACCTCAGGAGACAACCCCCACCACTCCGTCCCCTCGCCATCCTCAACAAACACAGTGTCTTTCAGGTTTCTGAGATCCACAATGTCCCGGGATCTGAAGTGGACCCACCCACATAGATGCTGTCGGCAAGAAGGTCCAACAGAGGCGGTTGTCGAGAGACCACAGCCTGGCTCAGGGACACGTTGAAGATGTCACCGTTGAGTAGACTGTGTAGACTGGTCGGTCAGTCCTCCTCACGTCAGCCGATGTTGGGCGGAGCTCTCTGTCCTTATACCTCCGACAACTTGTTGTAAAGATCCTCTTGATTTTCACCGACGTCTCATTCTGTCCAAATGACAACCAACAGAGAAGTGAGACCACGATGTCCTTAACTGACCACCGTGCTGTGGAAAAACCCTTTTGATTTGGTGCCATCCTCAGACTGAGGTTTTTTTTCCCTGTTTTAGCTCCTCGTCCATGAGGACCTGAAAACAGCCTACAGAGGTTAAGTTCCACTGTGACGAGCATTCAGTCTTAATGTGGTTGACTCCTGCAAACAGCTGCTCTAACGTCGGCATGTGCTGCACGGATGGGTTTACTCAGAAATGAAGCCCGGTTAGGCTCTTGCTGCTTATCCTCGCGTCATCTTGTTTTTTCTGATCTTCTCTTTGCTGAAGTTGAGAAGCGCCAGCTTGCCTGATCTGTAATAAATGACCGCTCCTCCTCCCGCCATGCGCAGGTCTGAACTCGATCCTGTTTGCCATCAACATTGACAACAGTGACCTGAACGGTGGGCTAACACGAGGGGCCTCCGCCGTGTCCCACCTCCTCAAGGAGTCCACTCAGGGCATCGGTAGCCTGTGGAAGGAGTCCACTCAGGGAGTCAGCAGCCTGCTGCGAGAGATCAGCACCGCCACAGCTGTGGTGCCGGGCTTCACGCCCAAAGTGGACGGCGTATCGGACCCGCTGCCTGTCCTGCCACGCAGCACCTCTGCTGGTAGGAAGAGTTTCATCATGCTCTTTCCCAGATATTAAACATTTAAGCTGTTAGTTGGGTTGAATATCTGCTCTGTTTTTTAAATTTATTGACTGAAAATACTTCAAATGTGTCATTTTGTTGTGGGAACCACAAAAGGAGCCAAATTTAACATGAGGAACGTGTTCTGAGTTTGAGATGGAGATTTGTTTGGTCCCTCTTCGTATTTGTCCTCTCAGACTCGGGGCTGAAGAAGGAACGCCGCAAGAAAAAGAAAATCACCAACATCATCTCCTTTGACGACGACCTGGATGGAGGGGCTGAGGATGAGGAGGAGGCAGACGAAGACTCTCAGAAGGGGAGCGCGATAAGGAAGAGTTACACCGCTCCGGCTCAGACCAGCGTGGAGGAAGGGGTCGACCCGCTGGAGCCGACTTTCTCCGAGTCGCCCGACCAGAACGGCCTGGAAGAGCCAGGCTCGATCAACTGGGTAGGATCCCCCCACCCCTGCCGCACAACTCCCATGACCTCACCTCCTCTGCCCGACAGCAGGAGTATAGACAATGAGGAGGAGGAGGAAGAGGACATGTACAAGCCCAGAACACAAACCCAGGAGGAGGAGAGGATCCCCTCCGATCAGTGAGTTTGACTATGTTGCCTTCATTTTTATAGCTGCGAGCCAAATGACCCCACAGTGGGAAAGACATAACGGGAAGATGGGAAATGGAAAAGCCTCGTTTTCACTGAGTCACATCTCAGTTCACCGATGTGAGACAGTTGCTTAGATGCATAAAAGGGATGTTGTCTTGTGGCAGGCTGGTGGGCAGTCTGTCCAGTGTGTCCACCTGGAGTCCCCTGCAGGCCGTGGTTGACCAGAGCAGCTCCGAGATCCTGATTCCTCTGAACCCAGCGGACCCTCAGCCAGGTACTAAAGCATTTCCACAGCTGCTGCACTTCCAAATACTCCGTCTCATCTCTTGAGCACATGTGGTGCACGGCATGGCAGGTTTAGTTTTTTTTTCCCTCTTTCAGCAGCTTCATCAACGGGATCAGCTGCCAATCGGAGTACTTTTTAGGTACTTTTCTCTGTCAGCCTGCACCTTCGCTTTCACTTCTGCTTTGTTTCAGAGAGCTCTGTGGAAGACGCGGCTGCGTTTCCTGTTCAGTGTGACTCGACGGGCTCGCTGGAAAACTATGAGAGCAGCAGAGCGCAGCTGACTTTCACGTAAGTCCCAATCGTAAAATTCGAACTGCTGCGCCAAAAAAGATGATTCCTGAGAACGTGGAGCCACCGTCTGTGTTTGTGTCTGCAGCATGGAGTCCAGTCCACCAGTGCAGACTGCTCCTCTCGCCAACGCGCTGCCAACATCTGGTCTGCCAGAGTCGATGACAGTGGGTGAGTCGGAGTTTTCTGTCTGTGTTTCTCTGTGTTGTTGGCAGCTTCTCGCTCTTCTGGTTCGTTGTTTCCAAACCTGTTCTGGGGTTCTTAGTCATCACGGTTTATGCTGCATGCGAGCCAGCTTCAAAACGGCTGATGAATTGTTTTATTTTCACACAGTCATTGCAGTTGGATCCACTCGTGAAAACACTGGTTGGATTTTCCAAACTAAAACACTGCAGGGGCTTGTGCTTTCAGGAAACAAAAGGAAACCTCAGGGGGAACCGGAGAGTCATTAAATGCACATAAACCTACAGGGATAAATTAAATCAAAACTGCACAGCATTTACTTAGCTGTGACTGCAAAAAAAAAATAAAAAATAAAATCACAAATGCTCAGTTATCAATTCTTCCCAAGGTTTTATGAGACGGTGAGTTGACCAAGAGGTTTCTATCACATGTAATGTACATGTAATTGAACTGAATGTAAATAATCGAAGCAAATAATATAGTTAAATTTCTCCTAAAGGGAAGATATATGAAAAATAACAGAAAATAATGGTAATTAAATAAACAAATGTATGCAGCCAGGTCCAGAAGTGTTTGGACAGCAACAATGTTTTTATGATTTTACCATTTTGTGCATGTTGTTGTGGATTTAAAATCCAACAGTTGAGATGTGACCAAAGGGTAGATGTTCACGATGTTCCACAAACATTTGGCATTTACCATTTAAGAATTTCCACCATTTTAAGCAACATATCTTGATTCAGAAGTATTTGAACATCGGGACATAATTGTAAATATAATGATTTCTAAAACAACGACTGGCAGGAGTCTGGAGCGTCTGGACATCACCAAATTCCCGAGTTCGTCTGTGGAGATGCTTTCATCCGGCCACTGAAGAATATTTAATTTCTTTGCCTTCACTCAGTTTTCTAAATACTGTGGAGGTACTTGGCTTTGACCGTCTCTTCTCCCTGCATGGTAAATGCCATATTTTTGTGATACCTGTTGTGGAAAAAAAAAAGCTTAACATTGCTTGATGAGGAGGCTGAAATAAAGAGATGAAACTTCTATTTTGTTGATGTTTGCAGCTTAAAAGGATGAATAGATCTGGACAGGATAAAGCAGGCCATCTGTGTTTAGTAATATTTCTGTAAAGTGGGCCACCAGTTTTACTCCACTGGCCTGTTCATACCGGCCCAAGGAAGAGAGGAAAATCCTGAAAACGAGTGTCCTTACATAAGCTACACCGGGACTCCGGAACCGAAGTGTGACTCCACATTGTGTGTGCGTCTGAAACGAGGCGGCAATCCCATTCATTGCACTCATATTAATAAATTTAAAAAATAATTAAAAACAAAATCATAGCAGAGAAGACGCTGAGCATGTAAGCGTGCACATGCAATTGTGCAAGAGAAGAGCATGGACAAGAAGTGTGCGTGTGTGTGTGTGTGTGTGTGTGTGTGTGTGTGTGTGTGTGTGTGTGTGTGTGTGTGTGTGTGTGTGTGTGTGTGTGTGTGTGTGTGTGTGTGTGTGTGTGTGTGTGTGTGTGTGTGTGTGTGTGTGTGTGTGTGTGTGTGTGTGTGTGTGTGTGTGTGTGTGTGTGGTAGACCAGCAGGGTTTGAACAGTGAGACTAGACAGATTCAACTGCATGTACAGCAGCAGTACAGTAAATAAAAGCGATGTGGCTGGAAAGTTCCGGGGCGTCCTCACCAGCCGGGGGCGTCCGGGGCGTCCTCACCAGCCGGGGGCGTCCGGGCCGTCCTCACCAGCCGGGGGCGTCCGGGCCGTCCTCACCAGCCGGGGGCGTCCGGGCCGTCCTCACCAGCCGGGGGCGTCCGGGCCGTCCTCACCAGCTGTTGTTTCTGTGTGAGCAGGTTTTAACAACGAGATCTTCTTGTCCCTGGAGCGGAGTGCGGCTCTTCTGAGCTTCCGTGGGCAGAAAACGGGAACGGTTGAAAATATTTGTCACTTTATGCCACTCTAGACAGTTTTCTTACCATGTTGTTGTCATACTGAATAATTGTGACCGATTCTTTGGCCTGATGATTGTGGCGTGTTTCTTCAGTTGGACCATAATGTAGCGCCTGATTTCATCTTCTCTTTGAAAGCTAATAGGTTTTCTTGTATCTCCCCAATTCAGCATTGTTAAATTATTTAGAGCGAGTGAATAAGAATGATGATGCCTGGTGCGGGCTCTTCCTGCACGTACATGTAACGTACACGTACATCGTGATCAGACCAGTCTCTCCGTTTTTACGCATTTTTGTCTTCCTCGGGTGGCAGAAAAAAAAGAGGCGATCGGATTTTATGCTTTTCTGGAAAGTGGCTCTTACATCCAGGGGCTGAGACTGGGAAAAGGGGAAAATGTTCCGCGAAGAAATGCCAGTATGTAAGCAGCTAAAGTCACGGGGGACACGAGCTGAAGCGTGTTTATTCTGACGACCTGAAACGGTTAGTTGGCCTCAGCAATAAGGAATAAGAACAAAGGAAATAAAAAAGTGAAAACAAAAAATACATTCTAATCCATCATTTCACTCCTGTTTGATTTGGCTCAAATAATAAAGCACATACCCAGATAAGATCATCATCTTTACGCCTTTTTTATCACCACTTTATAAAATATCTACCAGCAATTTGATAGAATTCAAGTGAAAGTCTGAAACTTACAACCATGCAGTTGTCGTCTTGTAAAACATAATCTACTTCAACTTGTCATCCAAAAATAAAAAACATCAAAAAGACTCATTGACAAAACCTTAAAAAGTACAGTTTGGTCCCGTTGTAAAGGTGGCGGTATCAGGAAAAATCAAAAACAATCAATCGTAGTTAAAAAAAATAAACTGGGATGTTAGAAGACAGGGTGAGGTGTTAATCGCCATGAATTAATTGGGATGTGATTGTCGCCTGGCAACAGCTGAGGTGATGCAGCGTTGGCGGGAAACACGGTTTAGCTGTCTTGGTAGACGGCCGGGACGGAGAGAGTTCAGTATCTGGGTGCCGAGATGCTTCTTCACAGGGACACGTCCGAGGTTACTCTCACCACGCTGCTCCTGCAGTCACGTCTCTGTGAGGCACATTCTCGCTATTCCAGCTGTTTCCTAAACGCCTGTCCATTTTAGTTGCAAAGTGTCTCGCATGTTTCTTGACAGTCGAAGTGGAGAAAATGATTTAAACTTCCTCCTGCTTTCCCTCAGTGTAGCTCAGCTTTACGTCCTAACAATCTCCTCTTTCTTTTTTTTTTCTATCCTGTCTGGATGTGAGGTTTAATTTCTGGTTTCTGTTTTAATCAGAGGTGTCTAACCTTTCTGTTGCCATGGTTACCCATTACATAACAGATTTTAAAAGACGTGACAATTACCAGCAGAAAGCTTTTCAGCACCACAACACCCAAACCGGCTTAGAAAAATGTTTCAATAGATTTGGGAGATGTTAAAGTTCCTTTGGATAAAAGAATCTGCTAAATATAACATAACACAATATAGAAAAGACGGTTTTAGCAGTTTACTTTACCCCACAGCACCATTGAAGAATAAAGTAAAAAGGAAAACTAAATGAAACTCGACTGGTGTGTTGCGTTGCAGATGCACTGATCTAATTACTGTAAGTGAAATCTTGTGCCTGAGATTCATGCCTTTTACTACATTTCCATTATATGAGAGGATCCACCAGGTGGCGCTGTTGGTCCAGTGACGGAGCACATTACTGTATCTACTGTAGTCGACTCATTTACTTCTCCAGGAATTCTGCATGTGAAAATATGAGAAAGTTGTTACTTTTACATCAGATTTGGGACGTGTGTGGGGACAGAGATTAAATTGAGTTGTCATGAGCATCGTTTATGTCTGACCCACTCTTGCTCTGCCCGCCGGGTCGCTGCTGGTTTTCTCAGAGACCCAGAGCCAAGCAGAAATGGAAAATCTCGCATTCCCAAACGGCGTCCGTTTGATTCTCTCTTGGATTTTTCTGTTTAAAATCGAGAGAGTAAAAGACGTGCGAGGGGAGCTGGTCTCAACCAGAAGTCCGGTCTGACGGGGTCACAGAGAAAGGTGGAGATCTGACTTCATGAGGCCGGACACCAAAGGAAAACAACAGACTCCAGTAAACAAGAAGTTCTTAGTTAGGATTCGTCCTGCCTGCAACGCTGTGACTGTGCTGGAACATCTCATTTTGTAAAGAGCAAAGAGCCTTCCTTCACACTATCGTGCTTCACGCGGGGAGAAATCCATCCTAACGGAGGCAGAGATACCATTATCTATGCCTGCGCGGTTCAAAAGACAAGCACGCGGCACACCTAAAATAGAGTTTGCATTTTGAGTAAAACGCAGGAATGTTTCTCACTCCCTTTCCCTTCCCATCGTCGTCTCTGTTTCACCTGCTCTCCCAACCCGGAGCACGGGTCCTCCAAGGATTCAGGGTTGTTCAGGGAGCAGCAGAACACCACTAAGAAGAAAAGATGAAAGCTGCAGAGCACTTAACATGACAGATGGATAGGGATGTGATGTTACACAATCACTTCACTGTGCATTTTTCCTACAAGCAAGTCAGAGATCGTTTACATTGGTCTCACTTGCAGCGTAAACAACATTTCTCACCAGCCTTCGTGGAGGTAAATATTAAAGGAACGCTCCACCAATTTTTCATCTGAGAGTCAGTCTGCCTTTCATCAGGAGCACTGCTGAGCCTGTGAACGTGGCTTTGTATTTCTGTGAATTACACAAAAAAGATTCACGATTCAAAGAGTCAAAAATGGGAGTTGAAGAGACGTGAGGACGGCCTAGGTTCCCTGATTGTGAGAGGTAAACTGTTTACGCTTCAATCTTTAATAGGACGTTGCACTGACTTCCATTCACACCCGCAGATCTTTGGGGCTGCACGGTGAAGAAAACTTTGGCTTGAATGGCGTGAGAGAGGAAAAAGTGAGGCGGTGTGAGCTCTTGCTTTAGTGATTTGACAGCTTGCAGTGCCAAGGAGTCTATTGATTGAGGAGCATTGGAGTCTGGGATTCACAGGGCACCTGGATTACACGGCCTGGCTCTCCACAAATGCACCTATTATTGAAAACTTCGAGCGTGAACATTCTGTTGAAGGCGCATGAGCGCCGTTGACACTCTCAAACTCGATCGTTTTCCTTGAAAGGTGGCTTTTAACCACATGAGCACCGAGGTGCGTGCGTGCATGTGCGTGCATGTGCATGTGCGTGCATGTGCGTGTCCACACACGGACTTCTGCAGACTTGTGCAGTAATTTGCTCCCCCATGAGGACGGAGGGGCATCTGGTTCTACTAAAGTCCCTAATGGCTCGTCAGTGGAACCCGCTGTGAACGCACGGTTGGACTAAAGGTCACATTTATTTCTGGGAATGGAGAGGCGGAGAAAATAGACTTCCTCTTTTCATCACTCTCCCGCTCTTTTCTTTCCCTCCCTCCTCTCAAACAGGCTCTTACCTCGGGGCTGGCGGAGACCTACTTGTATCCGCGGCAACATCGACACCCGACTGTAATTATGAAAATCAAGTAATGGTCTCCAGCACGTCTGCAGAAAGGCAGCGTCTTGTGGCTGTTATTTTTGGGGAGCCCTCGTTGCAGACTGGTTGAGCGGCTTTGAAACCTTCATGTGAACCTCCAGGGCGAACTGGAGCCGCGGGGATGAGTCACCGCGCTGCCGCGCACGCCGGCCCAAATCTGTCCCTGATATCAGGAGGGAGATTAGAATCGCCCAGCAGCTGACTGATGCTTCAAGCTTGCAAAAGAAACGGAGCTTTAAACTGAAGTTGCATGTGAATGTAGTTTAGTGCTTCAAAAAAAAAACAACAAAGAAAAAAAAAAACAAAAAAAACAAAGAGTTTCATTCAGACCAGCTCAATCAGTTCAGGATATAAATGTAAACTATATATATATATATATATATATTTTTTTTTTTACCAAACGTTTTAAAAAAAATCTAAATCTCAGGACTTAAAACTGGGTCATTATGACTTTGGGGGAAAACAAAAAAAGAAAAGAAAGATGACGATGTTGCTTGCGGTCGCCCAGGGCGACGTGGTTGCCCTTGGTGACCTTTTGATAACTGCTGCTTGGACCGCCGTGACGCGCGGCGCGCATGAATGCCCCCCTCAGGACGACGCTGTAATAACTTGGGCAGTCCCTGAGCAGGTTTTGTCTAGCGTCAGGTCAAAAGCTTAATTTGGAGTCAAACTGCTGATGCCGTCTCGCTTAGACAAGCAGAGAACAAAGTAAACACTTTCCAGACTTTATTGCAATTCCTGAAGCACTCAGCATTTCAGTGCTGTCACAGCGGCGTGTCAGACGGGATTTAATAGCATCGTATCATGCAAATAAAGAACAGTGCATCAGTGACCTCGGAGGACTTGGAACACAATCACTATAACCGGCTTTGGTTTTCAGCCATTTGAAAGTAAAATAAAAAAACAAAACAACGGTTTTGGAGTTCATGACCGTTGGAAGTTGTCAAAAATAACACAGTCCTGCTGTCTGTAGTTCAGGTTATGTTCTTTTGGATTAGTTTGTTTCTCCAAAGTTTTATTGTAGGAAACTTTTGACTGTGGAGATAAAACCTCACGAGCCTGAAAAAAACAAAAAAGCCAACATCCTGCTCGTATCAGTCATTCATCTTCGGTATGGAACTAAAGCGGGACATGAATCTGGCAACCTTGGAGTGTGGGGCTGATGTTTAATTCTGCATTTTAAAACAGCCGGACATCACTTTGCACGTATTGCCACGTCCATATGTGTGTACTTAAGGCTTTGAAGCGCTGCAGGAGTCTCACCCTGGTCTCTGTCCTCTTCAGCGGAGCTGCGACAAGCCATCGTAGCCATGATGAACAGGAAGGACGAGCTGGAGGAACAAAGCGCGTACGTTTCTGCATACATATACTCGCTCTCGGACTGGGAGGTGATACCAGATGGTCTTTTTTGTCAGATTTTTTTTTGTCTTAGCAATAAGGCGAATAAAGAGATTTTCAGCTTCTCAAAATGAAGTACAAACATGCAGTCACTGGAATAAAATCCTGTTGGGATGACCAATTATATCAAAGCTCTTGTGCTTATAATCTGAATTAAAGTGAATCTTCTGCCAAGCAGTATTATTATTATTTTTTTTAATCAACTACAATTATCTGTTAAGGTATTAAAAATGATGGAGTCACAGATTTGACTTGATTAAGTGTTTTTATGTCGGAGCTAAATTGTGACTGAGCTCCTCGGTTAGTTCTGCAGTTAAAGTGACGTTTATCTAATCTCTTGTTTATGGAAATGACTTAATCGGAAATGCCAACGTTTCTTTGAGGATTATATCTGTAAATGAGAAGTGGTATCACTTATATGTGATGTGATGTGATGTGATGGAGCGTTTTCGTTATCGTGGCCTGCATGTGCGCTGCCTCATGTGCGTGTTTGGTTTAGGTCCCTTCGTAGTCTGCTGGATGGCGAGATGGAGCACTCGGCAGGTCTGAGGCAGGACACTGACCTGCTCAAGAAGAAGCTGGTGGACTTGGAGGAGAGACATGGTGCCAAGGTCCAGGCGCTGGCCAGGTACTGTAAGATACATTTTTGAAGGACACTGCATGTATTTATAATGTTATTTCTTCTTGTGAAATGAAGGATTAAACCTTGCACTTGCAGATATTTTTAGATAAAGCCGGACTGGATTAGTCTCCTCTTAAAGGAGCATCATCACAGCCACCTGACGGCCCGGTGAGAGTTCAGGATGGTGCTTCTGCTCAGCTTTGATGTCACGAGAAAATGTAGTGTTTGGTTTGTGCTCCAGTGGCGTGCAGCAATTCGGCCACACTGAAAGTTCAAACGTTTGCAGTTACAAGATTGACTGACTTAAAAAAAAAAAAAAAAAGCAAAAGGGACAAAGCTAGAAAAGTGACATCTTTGATATTATCAGCAGGCCAAACAAAGGTTGTTTTTTTTTTTCTGTCAGGGACCGGTCAGTATTTAGCAGTATCGAAGTATCACCGCTTCTGAAGACCTTCAGCGTTTCCTGACATGAATTCGTAGTTGATGTACAAACCATCCTCTTATCATGTTGAGCTGTGTTGTGCTGAAATCATTGCTTACAACTTATTATTTATTGTAATTTCCTTCTATCTTCAAAATATTAAAAGTACCCCGACCAAAAGAGAAAATGCACATCACCGAATGTGAAAATCCAGGAAAATTCAGCTTCTCTATGGTCAAAGATGCTGCACCGTATCTGGTGTCGGGCTCCCTTTTGTGGTCAAGTGCCATCATTTATATGCTTTAAAAAAGTTTTCAGTTTAGCAGAGTTTAAGTGGGTAAAAGCTTTACCAGGCCAGATGAACCTTTTGTCTGTGATTAAAGCTCCCTCGTTGCTGCTGATTTTCGCCTCCTGCAGCTGTGTCACTGTTTTACACATAATCACAGTAATTATTGCCACACCAGCTAATGGCAGCAGCTTTACTCAGTCAGAAAACGGAGCTCCTAATTGTACAAATATTCCCGTCCATATCAGTCCACTCATTGTTTGAAGAATTTGACGACACAAGCCCCCAAACAACCTGGTAACCCCCCCCATTGATGCTCGTTGTGTTTCATTTCCTTCTCCACACCATAAATACTTGCATTTCTTTTTTTTTTAAGTCCCAATAATTGACCACCTGCAGTCTCGCTGAAAGTGGACCGCTTCACCTCGGTTTCTGCAGTGTTTTGGCCGCGCTCCCGGATTTTTCAGTCAGTCCCTGAGCCCTTTAGATGGACGATTAGTCATCCCTCAGCAGTCTAAGCAGAAAGCCCCAACAAGTCTGTGTACACATAGTAGCCTCCGACAGGACGTCAGGCCACCAGCTAGGATTGATGGAGTGACTGGCGTTAAGTGTGTGGGGACTGCTATAAAACTGATGGGTTTGTTATTTGGAAAAGGCAGCAGGGCAGCTGTTGGAGCTTTTTAATATCTAATGAGCTTCGGCGTTCACACTTTAGTCTAAACGAGTTTTACCAGCAGCGGCGGTTGGCCTCGCCAGTACCTCACGTTCTCTGTTTCCGTACAATCAAACACAGACACACACGTGGGCTATTAAGACGTCTGTTGTGAACATTTCAAGTACTGCTTTTCCTCCTCAGCCAAATCTGCCTCGATCAATAGCGGCTATATATACTACTGAAGGAACATCTAGCCACTGGAGGAGAGCTGCGAGCTGTCAGCATCATTCAGTGAAAGAGGCCACCGGGAGCCGTTCCAGTGTACCCCACAGTTCTTTGTGATTATTCCGGTAGGGATGAAGTGGGAGTCTGTTCCCGCTGTGAAACGGTAACGTCTCAACACCTGAACGGACTGTCGTTTCATTCGTTGAGTGACGAATGTTAGAAGTGTTTACCGTGGTCAGACAGTTTGCTTACTTGCTCAGTTGTCTGAACGCAGTGGTACTCGGGTTAAACGTTTACCTCCGGCACAGGATGGTCCTGGTTTTCCAGGAAGTTGCCACCAGTCGCTCACTTATTTCAGTGTATCTCTTTGTAAAAGTACTTTTATAACAGAGCAGCAACCAAAACCCAAGGTGGTGTGTGTGTGTGTGTGTGTGTGTGTGTGTGTGTGTGTGTGTGTGTGTGTGTGTGTGTGTGTGTGTGTGTGTGTGTGTGTGTGTGTGTGTGCGTGTGCGCGTGTGTGTGTGTGTGCGTGTGTGTCTTGATCCTGATCGTGTACGGGGGTGGCAGAGGATGAGCGAACCGCCATAGATAGATTCCGGCTGACGCAGATGCTGGTGGAGGGGAGCGGGCTAAAACAAGCCGCTGCTTACTTACGGACTTACTCACACAAAAGTCTGGTATAAACAGGACCCTCTCTCACCCACCCATCCAAATATAACGTTAAAACGTAAGGCCCTTTCTCACACATTGACATGTAACCGCCCACAACTTCCCCCAGACTGTTAAAACCCACGTTGCACATGGAGCAGTCATTGCATGTTGACACACACACACACACACACACACACACACACACACACACACACACACACACACACACACCACCACAACATTCTGCTTGTTGTCACAATAGGTTTATTTGACTTCTTGTTAATGCAAGATGACATATTTGCTCTCTTCAAATTTAAAACTGTTTCCTGGCAGTCTAATTAAATGTTTTCATGTTTTGGTTGAAATACAACAACACAGTACATCAGTACTAATTAAAACAAGAGTCATTATACTCTTAGTCATTATATTATAATACTTTTATATGTAGCTTTATACTATTTTACCTGATGAGTAAATTTGGACATTTAACAAGAGACACTGAGATTGGCTTGTTTCTGCAGCCACCCCTAGTGGGCATTTAAGGAATTGCACGCATTGATTTGATCAGAGGTCTGCAGTTCAAATGCTTCCTGAAGTTGGGGACCAGTGCTGAGGTGGAGCTGGAAATGTTGCAGAACTCTGGAAATATGAACAGCTCACAGCTGAAGGATGTTCAAGTTTTATTTGCGCTGTTGTACTTGATCTGGTCGTCACTTCACACAACCAAATTGTTGCCAGTGGATCAATCAAATATTAATATTATGATCTCTCTCCAGTGCAATGCTTTAAATCAGAAAGTTGCAGAAGACAGAAAAGTTTATCATGCTTTTCACTAGGACCAAATATAGCTTGTGTACAGTGAATAGACGGAGCTAAAATCAAGTCAGCATTTGGTATACTCGCCATATGCCTTCAAAACAGTCACGTAATCCCAGTCTATCTCCGTGATTCTGAAGACTGTGGGGGCTCTGGTTCTGGCGCTGTGGGGGGCGGACCATCTGTTGCTGGACTCCTTGCTCTTTTGTTGTCGACGGCGGTTCTTTGTGACTGTATGTTCGAGCTCATTGTTAATCGGCAGAATTTATATGACACCAGTCACATTCCTTCCTAATAGCTTTTTGTGATGGGTCAGAATTTATACACGATTTTATTTTGCTAGATGCTATTTATCTCCTAGTGATTCCAAGACAGTTTGGGAGCCAAATGAGAGATTTACTTGAATGAAATAAGGAATTCAAACTAGACTCACACAAATTAAGTTTAGAGGCCAATAGTTTTGGATAAAATGGACAGATTCTAAACATTTCCGCTTCTCTGATCTAAAAAGCAGTAGAACAAGTTTTATTTAGATGTATGTGCATATGCATATTTTTAGTCAAAAGTGGTGAAGGCAACGCAGAGAAAATTAATTTATCCTCTCGTATCGTCCTTATTCTTCCATTCAGGTAATCCTCTTTTAAATGTCAGTGCATCAACCATGTTGCAGGCAGAATTTATGTGTTTACTGCAATCAAAACAATTACTTCACACCTTCGTGGCAATCAGTGGAATTCGCCACCCTGAGGCAGCTTTCGAAAATTGTTTTCGAAAGACGTCTCTTTTATTTATCTTAGTTTTTGTTGAAGCATCATAATTAGGATTTCGGATGCAATGATTATGCAAGAGCTGTCACTTGATTTATTTCCACAATTTGCTAATTTGCACAGTCAGTATGTGCAGATGTTGAAGATGCGCCAGATGAGGCGTTTTGTGTGCCGCGACCACCGCCGTGTCTCTCAGTGCACCTGACAGCACATACTGTGCGGGTCTGCTCGCTGCTGCGATTTCACACCCCAAAACCCCCTGAATACTAAAATTATGCTTGATCATATGTGCACAGCATTTGAAGATTATATCTATAACCTCCCTGATTTCAGCTCTAAATTGTGTTGCAGTGTTATCGTTTCATCGATTAGCCTAGTTAACGTGGTCGAGGAGAAGAGGCCTGAGTATATTTAGAATTTAATATCTAAAACGAACAGGATTTCTCTAAATCCAGCCACATCCTGCATCAGTCTCACATTTCAGCAGCCGCTCCACGTTATACCCTGTTTGTTAGTAGTTTCAGTGCAGGAGGAGGTGGGTGTAATGAAACAGCCTTAATGAAACGTTAACTCAATCATAGTGTGATTAAAAGTGATTATCACATAAAATAAACCTATAAAAAATATAACGCAGTCCAAATCAGAACTCCTGTGTCTGAAAATATGCATTTTAGTAACCCATTCATATTTGTTAGATCACAGCACCAAATTTAAATAAGATTAGTGAGCCTCACCATCTCCAACCAAGTGATTTCAAACGTTTATTGACCACAGTATGTCATCAGTTCATAGGAATGTGTGTGAATTTTTTAAAGTAGTGAATTATATGACTTTAAAGGAAAATAATTTCATATAATGCTCTTTCTTGTAAAAAGTTTAGTCATTGCAAATGGTTGGGCCAAAGTGCCACAAAGATTCAGTACAGCAAATTGCTTTTCTTCTTCACATCTCTGTTCATAGCGCTTCGTTTTAATATGAAGTTGTTAAGGCTTATTAATTTTACTTTAATTAGGTTCTGCCATGATACAGACCGCTGACATGACATGGTTTCATATTTAGGTTGTTGCACTGTCATGACCCAAGAGTTGAAATTATAAATAGAAAATTGTCCGTAAATCTTTTATTAAGAAAGTTGAAACACACAGTATGTTAAAGTGACTCTGAGTTTTGCAAAATTAACAAAACTTATAGTAGGTATGGATTTTATCCATGTGTTCATCCATAAACATCTGTTTATCCATGCTCAGTTCAGGGGGGAGGCAGCTTAAAATGTAAGGCCCAGACATTTCTTTCCCTGGCTACCTACCTTCCCTGGTCTATGACACTTGATGACAAAAGTGTTAATTTATAGAATAAACAGTAATGGTTCCAGGATCGATCCCTGAGGAACACCCTTGGTTACACAAAGGTAGAAGCTAGAAGTGATGCCGACTACCCGAACACACAGAGATCTGCCTGGTAAATAATTTTGAAACCAACCAGCTCCTGGGTTTTCTCAGGGCCGTCTCCTGCTTGAGCATCCCTGAAATTCAGGAGTCCTAACTAGATGCCCAAACCACCTCAGTTTGCACTTTTTGGATGAGGAGAAGTGACAGCTCTGCTCCAAGTCCTTCCTAGACAACTGAGCTTCTCTTTCTGTCTCTAAGGGAAAGTGTAACCGTCTTATTTTGGCTTCTTGAATTTGTGATCTCAGGTTTTGGTCAACACCTGAATTTGTTGCCATAAATGATGTTAGGAATGTAAACCAACCAGTAAACTGAGAGCCTTTCCTTTTAGCTCAGCTCTCTGTTCATATAAATATCAGATGAAAATTATTAACAAAAATACTTGCCATTCAAAGACCCATACAAAAATGCTGCTTTCAAAATAAATGTGCAAAATTAAAACAGTCTTTCTAAGAATGCCTGACCCAAAAACTCTTTCCTTTAAGCTAATACATGAGACGTGGAGAAATTCCAGCCTCCTTGCCCCCCCTCCCCCACCCCATTCGGTTCCTGATTCCCTGTTCAGGCGTGATTTGGCAGAGCAGACAGCAGGCGTCTCACGGGGAGAAAGTGGGAAGGTGGCCAGTCGAGTGGGCTCCGGCCAGATAGTGGTTGACCGTCATAGGGAGAGGGGGCGTTCGGACAGCCGGACACGCACTCACATGCAAAACAAATGGGAGCAGATGCCATTTTTCTTAGCTGGAAAAGTCGAGCATCTCCAGGCAGTCTGACGTGGCTGCTCTTAAAAAAAAAAAAAAAAAAAAAAAAAAAAAGTAGGAGAAGGAGCGGTTGTGAAGTTTGCCGTCTTTCTTAGTTGGGAATATTTAGGCTTGTTTCTCCTTCTTTTAGAAGTCTGTTACGTCACTCTGTCTGGAGGGGTTTTCTTGCTTCAAGTTTTAACAACCCAGGCCTGTGCCCAATCATTGTGTTGCCTTTGTTTGCATGATTCAAGTGATTTTATTTTTCAGGGAGGCTGTGGAGTAAATTGCACTCAGGAGCTTTACTCAGCCACTGAGCTGTCAGTCTCTGAAGGCATCGTTGTAACTCTCCAGGGCCTCAATTCAACTTCAGTAATCACTTTGTGTAGCTTTTGCAGGAGCTTTTCTCTTGAGATTTGTTTTCTCACATTCCCCCCTCTCGTCTTAATGGTCTCCTTTAGTATTAGCTTCATAGAAATACAAATTCTAGATCTTGACATCCTCCACTAACTCCTTCTTTCAAACAAAACATTTACAGTTCCTTTATCTCTTGAACACACACCATTTCCTGCTCATTCACCATCCCCCAACTAAAGAGTTGCAGTTTTCTTTCCATTTGTCTTTTACGAGACCACTATAAATCCTGAATCTTAAGCACAAACACTATTCTCACTCGCAAATAGAAGACGAGATTACTTCAAAAGCTCTATCACTGAGTGGTGAGTAACCTGATCCTCTAAGACGATGTTTACAGGAACATTACTTCTAGGTTTGACTGTTGCTTTTTAATGACAAGTAGGGCAGTGACCTCTGCGAAGAGAGCGTAGATCTCTGATCCTACGTTAAAGGAAAATGCCTTGGATGCATTTTTAATACTTACTTGGAGTTTTTATTCAACAGTCATTTAATAGAGGTATGAGTTTGTACCGTTTCTACTTCGTGCCCCTTTTCGAACATTTGCATTACTTGTTGAGTATGTTCAAGCATGTCTGTTACTTCCCATCATGTTTGAAATAAAGACTTTTTGAATTGAATTTGAATTTAAATAGATTCAGCATTAATTAGAAGCAATGGTGGGTACCATCAGTATTCATGAACTTTGTTCCTTTTTTTTATGAACTGGCTGAAAACATTCAAAATGTTAATGAAAACAGATCTTTTAATGGTTCAAACTGAATTTCATTATTACACAGTTCATCTGTTATTTATTTGTAGTGCCCAATGCGGGTGCCTGACTGGAACACGGTGGAGTAGGCACTGTGTTTCAGTTCATTGCGTTCGGGTAAATGTGGTGTTTCCCATTCATTAATTACTTGATCACCAACAATTTTCATTTTCCCGCCTCCATCTTGCACCCTGCTGTCTTTAGTCCCAGTCACAGAGCCAAACAAATCCACCTCTGTGTGAATGTGTGTCATTTCCGTCTGCAGCTGTTCCACCTTTGTTCCACCTTTTGGAGGTTGTAACGGTGGTGAACCTGGGAAAAATGAGCCGTGTATAAACTGGCATCACAGAAAGGTGAGGATAGAGCCAAAGTCTGCACAGAATAGAAAATGAGTCCATCACTGGGACGGTGGGAGACGTCTGCCCGGGTTGATCTGCTGCTCCTGCAGGTGGCGAGGTCTAGGAGGAAGCTCAGAGGGGGCAGGGCTTTCCCTGTCGCGGCCCCCCAACTGTGGAATAGCTTGCCCTTTTATATGAGAGGGTCCTTTTCATCATCCGCTTTTAAAACTTATTTTTATTCTTTCAAACTCAATGAGACTTAGTTCCATCATTTACTCTTAGGTGTTTAATTCAGTCTTATTGTATTGAAGTTGTACTTAAGCCATGTTTTTATACATGTCTGATGGTGGTGGCACCCTACAAGGCAGCAGTGATGGAGAAACTGAGGCCAGCACTGGTACCTTTTTATAACTAAAAACACTTTTGTAAAATTTGAAGACCATTTTTTTACTTATTTTGACACCAAACCATTTTTTTTTTCCTTCATGATCATTCTTGTCAGTATGGACATCGTGCAGACGCTGTATGTATGATACACACCGAAATTGGACCTCTGCTTTTAACCCATCAACTAGTTTCACTAGTGAGCAGTGGGCTGCTAGAACCAGATGCCATTTTTCCCTGGAAAAGGCCCTTAACTCCCAATGGGGGAGTTAAGGGCCTTGCTCAGGGGCCCCCAGTGATTTACCATTGGTGGTAGCCCTGAGCCCACCACTGTAACCACTAGGCCACCACTCCCGAGTGGATTCTTATATCTTACGATATGATTCTTTTGTTTCGTTTCTACATCATGAATGTAAAAATTCAAAGAACCTGAAACAAACGAGGAAGAGGGGGAACAAATTGAATGTTTGAAGGTGTGGAAATGTAAGATGTGAGCTTTCCAGCCAGATTTTGAGCAGTTTGAGTGAAAAATGCTAGGAAAAGACAATAAATTCTGTGTTTGGGTTTAGCATGCAGCAGACTGACCCCCCCCCCCCTTTTTTTTTTCCATGACTTTAGGGAAGCTGATCTAATACAGGTGCGATACAGGCTGCAGAGAGTGCATATCACTGCTCCAGGATGTGTTTTATCAGACTGCTGGAAATTGGATTAGAATATATGCTGTGTTGTCAGAACGATATTCTTTCATAGCCTGCGGGACACTCGCTTTTTTAAGTTGTCCCACTTATAGCTGCTGAAATACTAGATATCTGTGTGCACTTGTATATGTATACTATTTGATCCCAGTTTTATTGCACCAGTATGTTTAGGTTTCGATTTAATGATCAAAGATGGTATATTTATCACGGAGGACATACTACAAGGAGTTTTCCTCCAACGTAATTTATCCGTTTATTCAAGGCTCATTAATCAGCTTTTGGATCTGGTCCTAAAACCGGAGCTATTAATTACAAGGTAATCTGATATTCCTGATTACCAATAATTCCTTGTCAGTGGAAAGCGTTATGAGGGTGACAGAGTATACCTAACGAGGAAACATCTTTTCCATTTGTTCTTCCAGCTGAGCTTGTGTTTTCAGTCTTAAATAATGGAGAAAAGCAAACGCATTACATCAGCTGAAAGCGCTTCAGTTGTATCAACGTGATCAATAATTCAACAAAATCTGGTAATTATCAGGCTGTGGTAACCTGAAAAATAAATCTTTCTTCAAGCAAAGCCTCATTGTGAGCGGAGAGTTATTCAGTCGGGAACAAACGCTGTTTTATGAGACCAGATCGATGGAGCATGTCTGAAAGGGCTTGCAATGATTCCAGGTAGCCTCGGTATTTCTGAAAATGTCAGAATAAAAATTTAAATGAGATTTTTGATGGACATGAGACTTTGTGGAAAATCCTAAAGCGTAAACAAAAATTGAGAAGATTTACATGCTTTAGACTGTATTACTAAGCCAACACAATGTCATGCTCAGGGATTTCTAAAACATTAGTTTAGTAAAATTCAGTGAACATCTTTCAATGTTTAGGCGCTCCATTTTTTTACTCTGTCAAAGACGCTTTTTGAAAGTACCATAATATGAAATTATGTGACCAATCATTATCATTAATAATCACGTACCGTAATAGACATTTTGCCTTGATCGCAACTCAAGAGCCCTCTGGGTTTGTTGGATCGTTCAGCCTAAATCTTCTGTTTTCTGCGCACTCCGTGTGCACCGGTTTGCCTCGCCCTCCCGCTACTCCTGCTGACTTTACGCAGGTTTATTGCAAAATGAAAAGAAGTCCAGTTTCCTTGTTTCAAGCCTCTGCGAGTTACTGTGACCTGGGCGGCCGAGAGGCTACTCCAGCGTTCTGCTGCCGTTCCCTACGTTCCTGAACCAGTCGGATAGTTTTCTGCCAGTCACATTTCACGGCAACAGAGACAGATGTGATAGAGCTGACGCCACCTAGGGAGAGATATATGGGCAGCGTTGATCTTAGAGGGCCAATCTGCTGCTGCACTTATGTAATACATGATCAGTTGTTGACCTCTTCCATTGACAGCTGGAGAGCCTGAAAACTGGGTCCCGATAAACATAATACTACATGTGTCCTTTATAAATCAAAAGAAAATGTAATTTCTTGCCAGAACTCCCACTTCCATCTAACTAGTCTCAGCTTTGCGTGTGGTGGTTTGGTGTAGTTTCCCAGCATGCCTTGAACAGTCTTCTTGTTGATGTGAGTTTAAAATAATTGTTCTTAATCTGTCATCTGTTCTTGTTATTGATGCATTGATGTTGCTGTTGCTCACATTGCAGTTTTTCTGTTGCTAACGGTTACAGTGAAAGTGGAGATTGCATTGCACCATGAGTGAGAGTGCACGTGAGGTTCCCAGGAGGGTTGGACTTCCTCGTTTCAAATGTGAATGTGGTGAAATTCGTTGTGCATTAGTTCCCTGCTGCAGCTCGGGGTCACATATAAAGAAATATTGTGTTGTCACTGATGACAAAGAGCCGTACAGAACCATACTGCCGTCCATGCTCGAGCTATTGGATGGACGAATGTCAGGGTTGGTTGTAGTTTGGTTGAAATGGAGACCAGGCTGGTGTTGTGAAAGTAGTGAGCCCCTGTATCATCGTGGGTGGCAGAACGTGGAAATTGACATCCAAAACATCCAAAACAATCAACTAAATGCAGTTTTGTGTCAGTAAGTAAAAGCTTTAAGTTCACTGAAGGAGCATTTTAACCTTAACTCTGACTCCCTAGGGAGGCTTTGGTAATCTGCTTCCCCGTGAAACAGTAGACTCACCACTCATTGTCAGTAAGACGAGAAGGTTGTGAATACCTGTATGTCTCTCCAAGCTATTACACAAACATTCACACACACATTAGCTATAAATGACTCAAGCTGAGAAGGCGTCTGGGCTGCGGGTGGTTCCGATAACGCCGTGGACCGCACCACTGACGGCTTGTTGTGTGGATTCAGGAGGTCTCCTGCCAGGCGCCTCCTTTGTTGGTTGTGAAAGGAGTTTGATAAGCAGGGCATCAAAAATCAACCATGGAGAATGAAGGGTTGGGTGGCGGTGTGTGTGTGGGGGGGGGTGAAGGCAGAGCAAGACAAAGACTGTTAAATTTAACTGCCAAGGCCACGAAGCCACACGCAACGGTGATTGGTTTCCTCCACAAAGTAGATGATGTTGAGTTGGGCCGCCTTTGTAAAGAGGCTGCCTGTGTCTCACTTTGTTTCTCTATCAATCTCCTTTTGTCTGTATCCTCAGCCACTTTCCAGCACATACATTCACTTTTACAAGTCCTCCAAAAAGGCGTCTTTAGGAAACTGAACATTTAAATTAGTTTTTGAGGTTCAAATACACCCTCTGTTTCTCAGAATGCATGAAAGACATTACATCAAAGAGCACCCCCCCACCCCGCCCCTTCATGTGGCTCTTTTTCAGTTTGTGCAGACAAAGGTTTTTTCAGCCTGTCGATTTCTCCAAAAGTGATTTTCTTCTTTTATTTTGGACTGTCTAAAAAAAACCAAACTGAATGATGAATTATAACAAAACTAATTCATACATCACTCAAAGCATGATTTTAATAATAACAGGCACATTGACTAAAAACAACAGGATAGTGCAGATGGTAGTAAAATAAAAACAAGACTGTGCACAGATGGTAGTTCATTGTTGTTGTAGTATTTGCAATCAAACTACTGTTGAAAAAGAACAATCTGGACAAATTGTAATGCAAAATTGCAGACCCTTGTCAAATAATAACTGACCAACCGCTTTGACATCGTCCAGTCCAGTTTTCGTTCAGATCTTCAGCGACACATTAGAACCCTTACACAGTCGGCCTTCAGTCACCTGAAGAACATCTCCAGGACCAAAGGACTAATGTCTCAGCAGGACCTTAAAAAGTTCATCCATGTGTTTACTTTCAGTTGACTTGATGACTGCAACAGTGTCTTCACAGGTCTGCCTAAAACTCAGTCAGACAGCTGCAGCTGATCCAGAACGCTGCTGCCCGAGTTCTCACTAGAACTCAGAAAGTGGACCACATTACTCCAGGTCTTAGGTCCTGACACTGGCTCCCTGTACCTCAGAGAACAGACTTTAAAATTATGTTTAGTTCATAATGAATGAATAATCAATGAATGGTTTAGGACCAAAATACATCAAAGACTTCTTGTTGCCATGTCAACCATCCAGACCTCTCAGGTCTTCTGGTTCAGGTCTACTCTGTGTCCCCAGAATCAGAACCAAACATGGAGAAGCAGCATTCAGCTTTTATGCTCCACAGATCTGGAACAAACTTCCAGGAAACTGCAGGAATGTTGAAACCCTCAGTTCCTCGGATAACCACGGCGTTTCTGCAAACAGGTGGAGCTAATGGGAAAACGTGCAAGAACTTTCTTGAAATCAAGTGATTTTATTTATTTATTTATTTATTTATTTATTTATTTATTTATTTATTTAACAAATCACCCTAAAATTCCAAGCAGATCTGTTTCAATACACAATCCAAAAAGATACAAAAAGACACCATTAAACCATTTCTTGCTGTCTGTTAAATAAAGTCTCGAACTAATTAAGAAATAACAGATTTAAGTTTTCAGTGCATTATAAAAACATTAAGGGTTTGTATTAGTAACTGATAGCGCTATGTAACTGTTTTATCTCAGTATTCAAACATTTGTGCTGAGATTGTTGGAATACTTTTCAGCCTTGTATTGTATTTTCATTGATTTCCCTATTCACGAGTACCTTGGACAGCGCCCCGCCACCTGTTTGCTTCCTGCTTCGATTCAGTTGCAGTTTGTTTTTTGTTTTTTTTTTAAATAATTTTTGAAGATTCATCCATCAGCAGCTGCTTTTATTTCCTGGGTGATCCTCAAGCCACTTCACTGTGAATACATCTCGGTCCGACCATCTGGATTAGATTCCAGGTTTTTATTTTTAATGCTCCTCTGGTGGCAAGATGCCAACACAAGATTCACACCATCTCCTTCTACTGTGGGCTGTCATAGAGCAAAGTGAACTTTTTTTTTTTTTTTTGTCTCTGGATCGCTGCAGCTTTCCAAGTTCTGGAAAATAAAGTTCCCGTTGTATACATGTTCGTGGTTAGGTATTAACAACCAGGTGATTGTTTATGAAAATGCACAAATGTGATCCAGTCTACCGTGAATTATGATAAGAATTTGGCATTGCAAATAGCCTTTGATCTCTAAGACAGGTCTGTCTGTCTGTGCAGGGAGAATGAAGTCCTGAAGGTCCAGTTGAAGAAGTATGTGGGTGCCGTGCAGATGCTGAAGAGAGAGGGAGGCCAGGGCAATGACGGTAAAAACCACTTTCTCTGTCTACGCATTCTTTTGAACTGACATCAGTTTTCATCTCAGTGTCCCAGCACATCTGTGTTGCACTCAAACTGAAAGTCTCGAAGATACAAACACAAAAACATGAATATTTAAAGCTTTTGTTCACATTCCAGACCACTTTCATTGATGATTTTAATGATGAACGATTGAATTTTACTGTATGAAAATCTAGTCAAACGGAGCCAGCCAGGCTGCCTCACTTGTTTCTCTTAGTTTGACCTATTCTTCGTTTTACTTTTGATGGCTTTGACTTTGTTTTTTCATTGCCAGGGGAGGTAAGCAGTGCTCTGTGCAAGATAATTCTCTGCTTTTTAACAGGAAAATAAAATAAACAGCAGATTATTGAGGGCCACATAATAGTTAATTGCATTCTAGGGGATAGAGGGGAGAGCGGTTATCTTTGACGCTTGAAGGGTTTATGTTTTTGTGAGGTGTTTTTGTATTTCTTTTTCTTTTGTGAGACAGAGAGGTAATTAGATTTGTAGACCTTTTGTGGTATTATTTCATTTATCATTTTCATCTTCATTTTCCCCGTAAATCCTTTAATAATGCACTACACTATCTGCTCCAGATAACTATTCAAAATTAAACTGTAATTGTGTTTATTTTTATTTTTAAGTAAATTTCAATCTTCTTCTCAATTTGGGTGAAAAAAAAAAAAAATTATGTCTGTGACAATATCTGTCACCGTGAGGGAGCTTCAGTAAGTCTGGAAGGTCAAAGTTTAGGTTGGAAGTTGCTCCGTGAACTGGCACGTACGGTTCTGTGGAGCGGGACAACTCCTCCGGGAATGGCTGAAGCATATCAGCACTTGGGAATGAGTTTGAACAACAGGCTGGAATAGAGAACACCGATGTTTGTGTGTTTGTGTGCACAACGGTTTGATGAAGTGTTTTAAGTCGGTCTGTTTTGGAGAGTCCCGTTTTCTGATTCGTCGTCAGCTTGAGGAGCAAACTCCACTTTTCAAACTCCACAGTCACTTTGCAGAAACCGCACCTGATCGTAGTTCAAATAACTTCTACTCTTTATTTGTAGGCTTTCTTTTAGCTCCTACCATCAGAACACAAGCTTTCACATGATGATGGACACCTAACACCCACCGTAACTAGCAGTTCTTAATTCTACACATGAAAAAAAGGGGATATGGGCTCATCTCCCACCTACCAGTTGGCTGTTGAACGATGACCAGCATACATTCCTGTGGTTTGATTTCAACTATGGTAAAAGCCCATGAAGGTATGTTGAAGCGCTCCCTGGTCTCTACTGAACTGATTGGTCTACATGTGCCTATTGACGAGGCTATTTGAGGACCTTTTAAAGATTTGCTTTCAGCATTTTGTTCCTTGGCGCCTTGACCTCATTAAATTAGGAGTTTTGAGAAAGAAAGAGCCATAAACATCGTCAGGTGTTTTTTCTATGTGTATATAGGTATCTACTTGTACTATCTACTTATTTGCATGTGTATGCAAATAAGTATCTCAGAAAATACTTTCACTACTTTCATACCTTTCACTTTTACCCATAAAAAGAAGCTCTCAAATTTCATAGTATAATTCAAAACATGGTTTTTATTTCTTGTTGTTCACCTTGTTGTTGAATTGTGCTTAAATAAACTAGACTTGCCTTACAATGACAATAAAGGTTGTAGTCTATTCTATTTTAGGCAGCTCCTCTTCAATCACAGCAAAGTGCATTGTTTGCTTTACCCTCCATTTCACTCTAAATGTGAGTGTGATTCAAAAAAATTAGATTGTGCTTTATTAAGTGAGATTTTAACCTATAAATCAAGACTATAAAGCAGATTTAAAAGATCTTTCTCATTATTATATGAGATAGTTCTCTGACTCATGTGCAGTCAAACCTAATTTGGTAACGCCAAGTGTCGCCCCCTGCTGGCTGTTTGACTCAGTGCAAGTTGAAGTCTTGAAACAATCATCTGTATGTGACACCTCAATGCTATTTCACTAAAGGATAATGTTTTTTTTTTTTTGTTTTTTTAAATCATGGATTCATTGTTTAGTGCCATTGTGCTGCTGCTGTAATGCTGTATTTATTTTTGTTTATTTTCTTGTGGGATCGTCGTGGTTCTCGTAATGAGTGGAATGATGGACAACTAAAGTTTTCCTTTATCATGCAAATATACAAGCTGCATCCAAAACAGCAGTGTTTGTGTCATATCAGATAAAAGCTGGATCAAGTCGGGGCTCTCAAGCTTTTATGATACCTGTAAAGAAAAACCATCCACTTGCTCACAGGAGTTCAAACAGTCAAATATCAGGAATGATGAACGTATTAAGCCGGCACCAACCTGTGTAAGCCGGGCTCACAACAGCATCGTGTTTAAAACATCACTGCGGCTTCGCGTTTCATCACTCTCGCTTCCGGCAGTTTCTGTGTTTGGTCCGTCAAACACGACCGCCTGGCCCGCTGACACCGGAGAGAGAAACGGTGATTCCCTCACAAATGAAAACATACATGCGTCACCGGGAGAAGGCTGTCATGTAGCTCAACGCCACAGTCGTCTTTGAGAAGTCAAATTGGGTTTGCCACTCTGCTTTCCTCTCCAGTTTGATGGGAACTCCTATTTGTCTGTCTCGTTTCTCTGCCGTCGTCATCCTGCTCTCCCATGTTGACTTTTCCATTCTCTCATCATTTGTATCCTTTTTGTCACTTTTTGCCTCTTCCATCTCCCGCTTGTCTTTCCCTCTATTTCCATCTGCGCTCCCCTCATCCAGACAGGCATAGCAATTCCCTCCCATCAGCAGCGTCTAAATGATTTCATCCTCCTTTGCCTCTTGTCTTCTCCTGCTAATGATGTGCCTCGTTCCATCATACTTTGATGTTGACTACCACTCTGCCGGTGTGTGTGTGTGTGTGTGTGTGTGTGGTTTTGTGTTGGGAGTAGAGTCAGGTGAATACCGTGAGCTGTTTAGGGTGAGCAGAAATCACGGGGAAGAGGGGTGAATTGATGCACAAGCACCTCTTTTTCATGTGCTGTCAGCTTGCTTCCCACCAATTGGTGCGCTGCCCTTTTGAAACCCCTCCTGTCTAATGATGGCTCTGCAGATGTGATCTCTCGAACGCTCCTCAGGCGCTGTAAGACCCACCGACATCCCACAAAAGACAGGTTTTCTTTTACCTCTGGTTTAGAGCGAGTGATAATTATTGTTTCTGTGTAAGATGGCGTCTACCCCTGTTTGTTTGGGGGATGCCCCGTTTCTGCTTAGACTCGCATACGAGGCAGCAAGTGCTCTAGTGTTGTTGTTTTTATGTTTTTTTTTGGATGTCAGGTGCAGCTTATTGTGCACGCATGAATTTAAACATCTGCAAATGCTGGAAGTGGAAGAAAGTGGAGGATTGGATGTACATGCACTTGATGTGGCACATTAACATGACTGCAGCTTGTGTGACCTAAACAGAGTCTACATATGCTTAAGGGTTTTATTAAGGTGTTTGTGTGCATGTGTGCGCTGTTGAGAAAAGCCAGAACCTCGGAGGACTTGTAGAGTAAAAGTGACATAAGGAGAAATTCAGACTAATGTATGTGGCACACGTAAGTCTACTTTTACACGCTCCTGGCTCTTGAAGGTCATTAAAGGCTTGTGCTATTGTTGCATTGTTTTTAAAAATATATACCGATTTAATCATCCTGGCGACCTGTCCAGGGTGGGTGCTAGGATAGGCTCCAGGCCCGAGACCCTGAGGGGGATCGGGGTGGGTGTGGAAAATGGATAGATAGATAAACGCCTGTAATATTGGCTGAAAGTAACAGACGATACAGGGCAGTGCCTCGCGGTGGTTCAAAACCTTCTCTGTGGCGGTGAAAGGCAGCTTGAGCTTCGGTGTAAAAGATCTGCTCTCGTGAAACCTCCAAAGCTTCGTTCTTTCATCTCGACTCTGTACATTTACTCTGAGTTTCGTCATGCTGATGAAACTCGGAGTGCCTCTGTCTTCGTTCTGGATCTCTTTGCAGAAATCAACTTACGGGGAACCTGCGTGATCCGACCTGCATGAGCTCACTTTCAAAAATGGTTGCGGGGTGAAAGGAGCACAGTTATGATGGGCCTCATTCAGTGGCCGGCGCCTTACTGACGTAGTCACCATTTTACCTACTTGGATACTTTTCACCCTGGAAATCAAACAGATTTTTTTAATTTTCTTGCAGAGTTGCATCAATTCATCAACATAACATGTGCACTACTATGGACTTTACCATGTTTTTGGTGCCATGGTTGACGTATATTCAGTATTCAGATACAGCAACTGCTGTTAAATCAAGCGATTGTGTTATTTATTTACCGTTTTTATTTTTTTAACCACACATCAGCCTCAGCTGCTCCTAGAAAAATACCACAGAGGTTTTTTCCTTCCTGGCTGCAGGAAGAAGACTATATTTTTGATCTAAACTGTTTCATTGGCCACAAATGTCAACTAACCTCGCAGGACTGGACCGATCTGAGAACCCAAAAACCCTGCATGTCGACCTCCAGCTAATAAACAGCATCCTCCCAGTTATATGATGGTGTGAAATCTGTTGCAATATTTCAGTTTAAACTTCTGAGACACTAAAAAACATTAAGAACAGACTTATTCTTTAACTGGGTCCCTTTTACACACCTAAATTAGCACAAAGAGACTTCTCCAACTTCTAGGTCAGCAGGACCCCGTATGGTGAGGAGGTTAAGGCACTTTTAGGCCACTGTAAGACTTGTGTCCTACTCGCTCACACTTTCTGCAGTCTCTTAATCGGGCCTGGCCGCGATGTCCACTGTAGCTCTGTGAGCCAGTTTCACTGTTGATCTGTGACATGGTGCTGCAAAGCGATATCCACCCTGTCTGGGATGGAGGTGGGGTCTTTACTACTTGGGATTTATACCCATTCCTGCAGGACGAGCAGCTCCATTTCTTTCAGGCTGGATGGGATCTGCGGGTGTGTGGCAACCTTTTATGATATCAAAGCGATGGAGTTCAAGTGTTTGACTTTGCCATTTCAAAACATTTAAATGCTTCTCCTTTTAACCATTGTTTGGACAGCAGCTTTCTTGGAGCGTCTGTCCCAGTTTCAGTCCTTCAGTGATGCAGATTTTCCTCCAGTTTTCCTGTTTCTAGCAGCATCTGCCGTTCCTTCATTTTGGTTCATTTTCTAGGCTCTGCTAAGGGGAAATATCCCCATAACAACCATGTGGACAAGTATTTTTGAGGTGGCGTGAATATTATGGCTAGAGTACTTTCTTGCACAACATCAGTCAGGTATACCTAAATCCATGTCAAGTGGCGCCTCAGATTTGAACATATTTTACTTTAATGCTTTTTAAGTCATCTCATTTGCACCCATAGAAGCCGGAGCGCGGCTGTCGGAGTGGGAGGTTATATTGGTGTGAGCTGCAGCTGGGGCGGTCCATTGACTTGTGAGTGCTGTTGTCTGAAGTTAACTGGTGCAATGACAGAAGCTGGCGATTGGAAATAAGGACGCCGACCGGATTGAAAACATCCGTTTTCCCCAGACCTTGACTGGAAGCGCTTAGTCTCTCATGTGATAACGTCTCCCGGCGTCTCGTTCCCTCGGGTGGATGTTTTAATGGCCTGCTAACGGACCGACTGCCGGCTGACAGACGGCTCCGGCTCGGGAGTCGTCTCCCTGAGGGGGATGGTCACCAAATCTAGGGAAAGCAGTTCTTTATTCCTCGCTCTAGCATGGCTGATTGCTCCACAAAGTTGACTGAAATTGGCGTGCGGTGCTGTAAAAAACGAATGGCCTGGCAGTGGGGTACAGCGACCTGGAGTTATTAACCTGTTATGTGCCGGCTGGGCACTGATGACACTCGATGAAATCAATAAAGGATCATAGGGCTGTTAGTCTGGCGAGATGGAAATCCCTCTCTTTCATTTTCTAGCTGAGAACTCTGTGATATTTTTATTTCCTGCCATTTTATATTCTCACTCCAATATTTAATTGCTTTGATGCTCTTACTTTTAGAAGAGGCTTACATTGATGTCCTGCATGAGCCTGCATGGATTTTCTCCAGTTTCCCTCCAAAAACATGTTTGCTTTGACGTTTTTGGTGCGAGTATGAATGCACATGGCTGATTTTCTTGTTTTTACCTCTGCATCGACCCTGTGACAGACCGAAGACCCGTCCAGGGTGTGTGGAAAGTGAATTAATGAAGGATTAATTCCACCAGGATCACTGTTTTGTTTGTTTTGGGTTTCTTTTTCCAGTTCTCACCAGGGTTTGACGTGAACAGCAGTACAGCTGTACTTCGATTCCTTGTGTGTGCGTTTAATTCGTCCATCCATATATAAACCCACCGTGGACAGCAGCTTATTCATCTGCAATAAGGAAATAGATTACATGGCTGTTTAAAACCCAATAAGCTTCTCTCGCTGGGCCTCGGCCTCGCTCGCTTCCTCTGACAGCCAGTGGGCTAATGAGTGAATGAGAGGCATTTGTCACTGCTGGCTGCAGTAATAGGAGTGTGTAACTTATTCATTACACACATTGATCTGCATTTATTGCCACGCTGTACGCTCCGCTTTGCCCTTGGCCTCGGGGAGGTTGTGCCTGTGAGCTGTCAGCCGTGCGTGTTTTTTTTTTTTTTTTTTTTTTTTTTTTTATGCATAAGCTGGCCTTATGTATGCTGAAAGTGTGAGTCTGTGTTTTCATCTTGATTAAAAAGTGTTGAGCGTTTTTTTTATCTATCGATACGGGGGTGGATTTTCATTACTTGTTGATAAATGAGAAGCTGAGTGTGTTTGGAGGAGGGGGCAAGTTAACGCCAGAAAAGCTGGACACAATTAACAAACGGGACCCATAATTAAAGAAACGTGCGTGTGCGTGTAGGTATGTTCAGGGATAATAAACGTGCATGCATGCGCACATTGGAGCTGATTGTGTTTTCGAGTCCCCGTGCCCCCTCGGGCGAGTGTGGGTGGGGCCATGGACGCCTGCATTGGGTCTAAATTAAAAAGTGCATTAGCGGCTGTGGGTGGCTATGAAACCGTTGTAACTGGTGTGTACTGTAAGTGCATAAAAGTTATTTATGTCCCAGTTGGCCAACTGTAAAAGAGCAAATAATGAGTCACTCTCCATGTGAATTGAGCCTAATTGAGCCCACACGTTCATCTGCAGCCTCGGATCATACGAGGGGGAGCCAGGTAGCAGCTCACGTAGTTTAGCCTTTCAGATCTTAATCCAACAGATCGGGCGTGTTTACCAGCCCAAAGGTGTGAGGGACTTTCATTTATTCAGCAGAGGGGGGTCTGCTTGTGGGTGCCTATGACAATTAACTCAACAGACACTATTTATTGACCTGGCACAGGAAAGGCGATGTTGCCCAACCTTACAGGTGGGGCCGGTCGGTGCCGGGGTGGGGTGCGGTGCCTGCCTGCGTGCGTGCGTGCGTGCGTGCGTGCGTGCGTGTGTATCTTTGGCGTCATGTCCCATAGGCGACTCCATGTGCACCCAGCAGGGGTGTGTGACAGATTTCATCACCTGAACGGATCGGTGTTAATGAACATTTTAATCACCTCCCCCGGTGCCAGAGCTTGCTGGGTGTCATCGTCCACCTTTCCCAGAGATAAATATGGAAAACTGCGGAAGACGGAACAGACGCCAGCGGGTTGCAGATTCCCACCTAAGACACTTTCTGGCTTTTTGGCATACAAATTTTAATAATAACATAATAAACCTCTTTTTGTTTTTCTTGCACCAGCAGTGCCAGACATTTGAGGAAGAATATTGCTATGCTTCGTCTCCGCTTCCCTCCCTTCCCTGGGAACCTCCGTCACCTCTGACCAGTCTGAAAACTCCTCCCACTTTTCAGAGCGTTATTTGCCTCCCTGGTATCGAAAAATGTCAGGTTGTGAGATGTATTTTTCGGAGGGAATGTAAAGTTTGCACAGCTTGAACAAGTAGCAGGACTTTTTTTTTTGACTATTTAGTGAAATTAAAAAGGCTGCAAATGTAGGATGTTTTAGAAAAACGTTTGTTGACTGAATCCACTTTAAGAACTTGTTTGTGACAGAATATTTCTCTGTTCAAAACAATGCCTTTTTTTTTTAAATTTTAATCATCGCAGAGATTTAATTTGGTTTCTAGCATTTTTAAAAAAATGTTATTTAACCAGCTCCTTTGTAAGTCCTCTGGACTTTGGACTTTGTCTCTGTCTCATTTTCTAAAACCAGGTCGCTTTCCGAAGTAAAAACACATCTGTCTTTATGTAAAGAAATTTCAGTTCAATGTAAAATGGCCACAATGTGCATGTTGCCGCACCGACTGGGACCCATTTCCTGTTTTAACTATTAACTGATCTTCAGAAAGGTTCAGTCGCATGAAGGGAGTTTTCAAGCTTTGAGGCAACTGACTGAGGAGCAGTGAGGTGTCCGTTTCTCAAGCTGGATCAGGTAAAGAGAGAGAGAGGGGATGATGGGGGACAAAACGAGAAGTACTGAGGTGATGCATCAGAGACCCCCCCCCCCTTTACTGCCTCGGGGTGTTTTTGGATTCCCACGCATCCATGCACACCTGCCTCCAGGCCATCCGTGTACTCTCTCTGTAAGATGCATGTCACCGCCCTCAACCACACGGGTTTGTGTGTGAAGCCTGGTGTGTTTCAGTAGAATATAATTCCTCTATATGCAAACGCACACATCCCTCCTTTTAGCATGCCCTCTCTTTCCTCCATCTGCCCCCCACCTCTGTGTCGAGAGAGCGTGAGCCCGGTCCCAGCTTGCGTGTCTGCCCTCCAGCCAGTGCAGGAACTCGTACTGAATCGTCGGAGGCCTGGGTGGCCAGCCATTTGTTGCATGGCCGCCTGTCCTGATGAATATAAAAAGCCACAGATTCACTTCGGCATGCTGCCTGGCAGTAAGGGATAAACACTTGAGGATCTGGAGAGCAGAAGCTGCTTACGGAGGGGAAGCATGACGTCAGCTATTGTTGTGCTCGGAAACTTGTTTTTGCCTCGACGGTGGATTTTAATTTCATTTCATTCCAGTTTTCTCCACCTCTTCTTGCACGTGCTGCAGCACGTTCCAGGTAGAACGTGGAGGCCTTCATGCACACTTAGGGAGAAATGATGCTACCGGCTCGCTTCAGCTGAGGGGTTTCTAATCAGAGCTGGTTAGTACCCATGCACAGCCAACCTGTGTGGTGTCCCATATGCTGAGCTGATAATGAAATTGCTGGAGCATCTGTCTGTGGTTCGTCTGCTGCTCCTGTTGTCTTCTCGTGCTAGTAAGCATTATGTAGTCATTTTGTTGCCTTTAAATAGTTCAAGTGCAGAATCTAATAAAACAGACACTTAACTGCCACAGCTGCAGCCCAACTTTCAGGAGGACTTAACAGAGTTAAGTTAAGTTCTTCCTCCTGCTCTGAATTGGAGCCGATGTGACTGTGTGCTGGGATCAATTCTTCACTGTCACTTTGACAGACCCTGTCACATCTTATCGCCTGATCAATGTAATTACTGGGCTGTCAAAACAATGGTCTCACTTATTAGATAAATGGCTCTTGCTGTGAGAAGAAGAGGATCTACTTCTTTCCCTTCAATACTCATCTGCCAGTGCAATCATTTCCTCTCGAGCCTGCAGACGAGCCTGCAGACGAGCCTGCAGACGAGCCTGCAGACGAGCCTGCAGACGAGCCTGCAGACGAGCCTGCAGACGAGCCTGCAGACGAGCCTGCAGACGAGCCTGCAGACGAGCCTGCGTGGCCCCTCCCAGATGAAAACAGGAACAGAAAATGCTCATACTTTTTGCTGTCAGCTGTTCACGTTAATGAAGAGAGAAAAGTTTTTTTGTGTTTGATTTGAATAGGTTAATACACCCCCCCCTTCAAATCTTCAAAACCTCTTTTGGTTTCCAGATTTGCGCCTGCTCCACGTCTTCGACCTCCCCTCTCCATCTTCTCTGCATCTAAGGTTCCTTTCTGATCACTAGTTGGCCTTCAAAAACCTCAATCTGTAAACAGCTTTCTGTTGTCATGGATACTAATGATGATAAATGTCCAAAAGGCTTACATTTAGCTGTAGAACCGCTGCAGATGGCAGAACAACACAAACCAGCATGGAGAAAGGTTTCAGAAAAAAAAAAAAAAAGGCTCAATAAAAACAGAAAATAGAGACGATAGGAAGAAAGACAGAGAAACTGCAACAGAATTTAGTGGGTGTGTTTCTTTTTTTTGTGGTTTAATTGTTTGCAAAAGACATAAAAATAAAAGACAATTTGTGGCTCATTTGTATTACTACAGATACAAAATCAGATCAACACTCCCTAAAATACTGCTTATTTACATAAGGAAGACGGAATCAAAGGTTTGCTCAACATATATCTGCCGAGCAAACCTTTGGAAGAACGGAGGAAGAACAGAGTCACCTTGTCTTTTAACAAGGTGACTCCTCTGTAATGTGTCTAATGTTTAAAAATCAAACATTTTTTGAGGAGTGCGTCTGGGTTTGGATCAGCTCAAGCTCCTTTTAGAGCAACATTCACTTAAGAGGGGCGACAGTTGAACAAAGACCTCATAAACGGTATGAATTAGCTGGCGTAATGACAGTAACAAGGGAAGTAATGCCCACCACGAAAATGAGCATCTTAATAATCCTCCTGGTCTTATCCAGAGTCATTTTCCGTGTGCTCGGAGGGATGAGCGTCTGTTCTTTGATCAGCGTGATTACAGGCAGTACAAGGACTGCAGAAGGTCAGCGCTGCGGGTCCGTGACACATTACTGCAACGAGCGCACGGTTGAGTCGGATGCGACGAAAAGAGGTTTAAAATAACAGGCAGGTTCCAAATCATTGTGCTTGCTAGAATGTTCTGATAATTATGGGAATAAAGATGCAGCTCGGAGTGACTTTCAGGAACCCAAGGATGCCGCACAACTCTGAAGAATCATTTTCCTGACTACTTTCAAATTGGGTCTCCAAACATGTGGGAGTAATCTGTTTTGAGTGATATGTCTCGGCTTGATTATGAGTTTTCATATTTTCTCTTTTGGAGCTCTGCTGGGATTTGGATATGAATATTTAGAGGCTTACACAGATAACTATCCCTTGTTTGGAGCCTCTTTTTTTTTTTCCTTTCTTTTCATTCAAAACCCCACAGAGCCTTTGAGAATCTGCAGTAACTCTCTGCTGAATAAGTGCCACCAGCATATTGCTATCTCTTCATCGCTGCCCCCCCCCCTCACACACACACACACACACACACACACAGATTCACCAGCTGCACGTGCACGCCTGCTGCACATGTGTGCGTGCATGTCTGTGTCTGAGAGCTGAGCTTGTTAATGTGCCGAGTGATAACAGCCGAGCTCTATAAACAACTTAATCCTGTTTCTTATATGCTAAAGAGCACCACTCTCTGCTCCCTCAAAGACCTTGAGGCTTAAGAGGAGAGGTGCAAGTGAGAGAAGTAGCTCCATATTGTTTCCGTGCGTGAGACGTCTGTGGAATTGAGAATGAAAGGGAAGTAGGTGAGGGTTGTTTGTGGATTTAAAAAGAAAAGAAAAAAGGTTCGAGCTGAAAGTAGCAGTGAAGTTTGATATTAGTTTTTAGCTGCTCGACGGTCTTGAAGTCCAGCTGACTGTCCTTGTTGTTTGTTCTTGTCAGGTTCAGTCAAAATCTCGACCGCCGCTTTACTCCGTCCTCAATGGCTCTGAACAAACTCGTGCCGTAAAGCTTGATTGCGGCGTGCCCGAAGACCCCAGCCGTGTGGGGCAATTTTGAAATAAGAAACGAAAAGTTTGGCAAGTTACTGTTTGAAATCAGTAAAGACAATAAAGATATGTTACAACATTATAAGTCGAGGTTAATAACATAGTGAACATATATGAACAGTCAAAAAATAGATTTATGTAAGATGCATTAAATACTCAATAAAGATTTATTTATTATTTAAATATATTTTTGAATAATGTATTTTAATAATCAGTTTTAGTCCTCCATATGCCCGGTCATTGTAGTTTTTTTTTTTTTTTTTTTTTTTTTTTGCAGTACAATACGTGGTGTCATAAACAACAGGACTTTAGATTGAAAAAGTTTCAGGGAAAAAGCATCAAATGAACGCTGAAATAAACATTGACTTCAGTCTTTTTGCATCAAAGATGCGCCTCCATGACACCTTTCTGATGCAGACGGGTGTGGAGGGAGTGGATCATGTGAAGGAAACTGCAGAGCTCCTCGTTCTCCGGCTCGTAGTCACTTCCAGCTCATCTTTTTACTTGCGTTTCACAAAGCTTTTTAATCGGTGTGTAGGATCAGGAGACGTCTTCAAGGCCGGCCTTGTTTACGGGGTTTCCCTGCCCATACAGCCAGCTGAGAGGCTCTCGCACCGAATGCCGAGGAGTGGAAGTGCTTTGCAGCCATCATAATCATATTTTAATATGTCAGATCCAGAATGACCAAATATGCACTACCTTCAGCTAAAAGAGACGCATTGTGGTTCTGGGCAGCGACTGTGAGAAGAGCATAAATCTATCTAGATACTGAATGTGATGAAAATAAGCATAATTAGTGTTTTTGGCTTGTGTCTGATTGCAATATTAGTTGAGAGCAACAGCTTTAGAAATGGAGGCTTTGAGATTAATTTAATCTGCAGTTTGTTTTTAGCACGATGGTTATTTTTGGTTCGTTATTTAGAATTGAATTTTTCTTTTGACTTTCATTGCTTGCCGGGACCAACAGCGTCTTTGGTAACCTTCACATTTATATAAATTTGAATCCTTTGCAGGTTCCTAACTGCAATGCTTAAGCGATTGTTCTGCTCAAAAGATGCCACAGAAAGATTTAAATATAGCAGAACTGGAAAGTAAGCATAGAAATGTAAATAATCTGTAATCAATTATTCATCGCACGCTGCTCATTCCAGAAAAAAAGAAAATGCAGAATTTTACTTATTTCTATGCAGGTTTATATTACTCATAACTTAATTTACATAGGTCAGCACAGAATTCACCCTCACCGCCCACTCAGTACATCTTTGTACCGAAAACAAGCAGAGATGTAACATGAGCCAACAGGCAGTCCAACGATCTGAGGGAGTTACCAAGCATCCTGCAGCTGCCTCGCGTCCTGCAACTTCACCTTTTCCTGACATTTTCCGCAGCTGAAAACACACAAATCTCTGAATAAGACATATGTGGAATCACGTTTGGTCACATTTTTCATATTTGTTTTGGTATACCTCAGTGATATGCCGCACTGATACCAGCAAACGAGTCAATAAAAACCAAGCAAAAGTGCAAGAGTAGAAGAGGTGACGGTTGTGGACCAGGCCTACAGATGCAGCGTTTGCTTTGTTGATGTTGATAGAGAAGTACAGAGAAGGTCAGAGGGAGCTTCATTGTGTCTTTGTTGAGAGAGAGCAGGTGTATTAAGATGACTGGAGTAGCAGAGATGTATGTTAGAGCGGTGCAGGACATGTCTGGGAGCTGTGAGATGCTGGTGAGGTGTGCTGTGGGTCTGGCAGAGAAGATCAAGGTGGAGTTGGGACTGCATCAAGGATTGGCTCTGAGCCCCTTCTTGATATCTGTGGTGATGTTCAGCCTGACAGTTGAGGTTAGGCAGCAATCTCCATGGACTATGATGTTTCCAGATGACATTGTGATCTGTAGTGAGACCAGGGAGCGCATGGAGCGCACGAAGGACACTCAAGGCAGGTGGAGATGTGCCCCAGGAAGGAGAGGAATGAAGGTTAACAGGTTTGAAACAATTTCTTATAAACCAAACGGGGGCCCACAATAAAAAGTCTGGGAACCACTTCCTTTAGGGAAAGCTGAAAGGAGAAGAAGCAGTAGTGGTAGCCTTGGCCCGCCATCGTTAATCTGTTTCTCTTTTGATACAAATAATTAGTCTGGTTCCTCTAGATTTGAGTTCGATTCCCAGGGGCCAGTCTGCCTGGCTGTTCTTGCCCATTCACGTCTGTATGTCAGTTCAGGGGTTCTTCTGAAAATGTTGATACTGGCCCCTGGAAATGGAAAATAACTCCAGACGAACCAGAATAATCATTTACATAGAGGAGGAAAAGAAATAGGATGGCTGACCCTGCGTGAGGGCAGGAAAACTGCCTCTGGGTGCCGCTGGGACAAACGCACCACCAGAGAAACAAAGCATGTGACAGCAGTCATCTTTGCAGTCTTAAATGTTATCTCTCGATGCTCCTGTATGAGTCATCACTGCCGGGTTGTGATTGGTTCGGTACATACTGTACCACTGGAACCGGCGGTGAAGGCCACCAGTCTCAGTTTTACAAAGTTTTACAAAGTAATTGGTTATTTTCTTTCCAGACTAAGTGATAAAGGCTCTCATGCTCCATGTCCCCCCTGCAACGTCTAATTACAAACCTTGTTGTATGATTAAACTCTCATAATTACCGTACTCCTAAATCATAAAACCCGTGAAATATTCTGAAATAAGGATGGAGGGTTTGGAAAAAGAGCTTTTTATAATGGGATGAAGTTACCTCACTGGGAGAGAGTCCATTTAGTGAGAAAATTTTTTTTTTTTTTTTTTTTTTTTTTTTTCTCTCTCCTTCAGAGTAGTTAGTTATTTATTTATTTATTTTTGGACCTTCTCCCTCGGTGAATCCCACAGTGCTGCAGCCAACTCAAAGAAATGCTTGTTTTGTAAAAGCCCTTTGGAGTTGGATCAAAAGTATTTTCATAGCAGCTCAGTGTGTGATTGAAATGTTTAATACTGGCACCAAACCTTATGAAATGCAGCTTTCTTCACACACTCTCATTTCCTCCCTTTTGCATTTTATTCCCTCAGTTTTCTCCTTTTCCATCATCTCTCATGTTGTTTCCCATCCCTTCCTATCTTTGCATTAATAAACCACGTGAATGCACAGTGGATGTGGCGATATTAATGGGATGCGGTATGTATATTTGATCATCTTAAAATCCTTTACCGTCCGTTTGAAAGCCCCTGTGGCGGCCAGCATTGTGCTGGCATGACTGAATTGTCGCCTTAGAATAAATAATGGAGGTTGATGAGTGCTTTTGCTGCACTCTGGGCTCCCTTTCATCCTCTGCATGTGTGAAAAGCTTCTGAAGTACTGTGTTTTTTTTTCTCTTTGTTTTATTTTTTCAGGTTTTTCCTCGTTGCGCAAATATGAATATGGTAAGAAGTGTCAGGATGTTTTGGAGGGAGCATCTTCCACCCGGGATGCTGCGACCGACTTCCCTTTGAGCTCACTGTTTAATGACTGCACGTGTGTGTCTGTGTGTTTTGCATTTGCCAGGGACCAGACAGATGATCTGATGTGCTCGTGCACTGCCGAAACGATCCCTCACATCGTCACAGCGGCGGGGGTCACTTTCCTTTTTGAGCAGGCTTTGCTTCTGCAGTGCTACTTTTGCTGACAGAGAAAAAGGAAGAAAAATTCCATGCAGAGAAGTTAGGGCAATTAAAGACATCCTCATAAACTTTGACAAGTTTCCGCATCAGGCCTCTCACGCTGAGCCTGTTAGCTGTTATGATGGAGTCAGGATCTTGACACACACACACACAAGGTGAACGTGAAGAGTTTACGAAAACAAAAATGTGCCATGGTGCAGTTGTTTTTAAGAGCTGCTGTACTGTATGAATAAGGAGCAGGTGGTGCTGATTGAAACTCGCCGTCCTCGCTGGTGATTAGCTGCGAGTTAACGTCAGTGTGTAATGGCGCTCTCATCTCCTGCATAATTGGCTCTTATATTGATTAGATAACATATGCAGGAAGTTCTTGAACTTGTATGGGTTGACTTTGATGTCCTTGTAGATCAGCTGGAGTTCAGTTTGTACAGTGGCTGTATCATACAGCTGAAACGGGACGTACGTGCACGTGGGAAAGCAACGAGGAAAACGTCTTCTGTGGACTGTGTTATGATCCCTGAAATAAACTTTTACTCAAAAGAGCAGGAGCATAAAAGTAGAACAAGTGGTACGCTTTTGAGGGCTTTATCATTAAGAGTCGAAACAGACGAAACGAGAACAGACGTAAAACCAGCCACGCAAAGGGCCGTCGGGTCCGGCTTTTCTCCTAACGTAAATACGAAACCATCTAACCTAACTGAACCAACACTGAAGACATGCACATCGGCAACGCCCACATCAGCTTAAAGTTAACCAAAGACAAACGCATAAAACCTAAACTGAGGTTGGTGCGGTAGCGGGAGCGAGCGGCGCTGCCCCTCGAGCTTTGACCCTCCCGTTTGAGCTCCTCCACACAGTCACTAGAGCGGGAGAGCGCAGAGCCAAATTATGAAGATTATCATCTCTCAATCACACCCCGGCACAAAGCCGCACATAACAAACCTGAGATAACGGACCCGAGAGTTGATACAGAAGAGAAGAAGGGGCACCTTTCCCATGTGAAGGTTGTCACACAGAATTACTCTTTTGGTTTTGGTGTTTCCGTTTGAAAAGACTCAATACCCTTAAAGTGGCCGTATTATACTCATTTTTATGAACCTGATTTCAATCTCTGCTACTTCTAGAATAACTTTGCACCTAGAATTATTTAAAAAAAACAACTAATTATTTCATAAAAAACAAAACTTAACAAGTCTGTTCCTATGAACAAGCAGAGTAACCCCAAGTGTCTTTTGATTGGTCAAACGGATTGTTGATTTCAGAGCCGATGAACATGCTGCTCAGACGCACGTTGGAATTGATGGTCATCATCAAACTGCTCATATCCAAAACCATATATCCTCGGAGACAAAAGTAAAACTCCTTGGTAGGAAGTACTTGCAGATCCACTGAGATGTCAAAGACGTGCGTCTTTGTTGCACAGACGTAAACATCTGTTTTAAATATGACGGGCCGGAGACTATGACCTGTGAGGTCAAATTGCCTCTTGGAGATCAATTAACTGTTTCTAAATTTATTTACCTAATTTTTTTAAGCCTCGATTTAACATGATAATTCATTATACTAATGCTGTAGATAAGAAAACACAGATAACATAGGTACTCCTAATGTGGTAAAGTAGTCTTAGTTGGGGATGAAGACGTCACCATTTATGCCCCCAAGTATTTCAACAAAAGTAGAAATCTTAAGACCTCTACAGAGTTAAGATGGTTGAACACTAATTTACGTTTTACAACATAGCTGATGCATAAATTAAGCTTCTTCTTTTTTAGGTCAACATGAACAAAAGATGCAGCCTACAGGTCAGAAGAAGATGGGAAACTCAGCTGAGCTGTACTTGCAGCATTAAAGTCAAAAATAAATGAAACGTACTTATAGAAATGGTGTGAGGCAAATTGGCACTAAAGAATATCCATCTGTGGCTTCCTGTCAGAGTAGAAACTCCAGCTCTCCCCTATAGTCTGAATCCTTCACCCATAGATGGCAGTGTGTCCATGAGCCTCCAGGATGGCGTCTGTGCGTCTGCAGGTCTGTAATGGTGTGAAAAGAGGCAGACAGACACTGACGGCTCTCAGTAATGTAGATGTACTGTAATGGCCTACAAGGAAATGAGATGTACACTGTTAAATAGTTTGGAAAGACATCTTGCTTCGCTCTGCCGTGGCCTGACCTCACTCTGTGAGCCAGTGAAACAGCAGACTGGATCATTGATTTGCCGAGGGCTTCGACTAATGATACAAGTTAATGACTGGGAGAAAAAAAAGGAGACAGAGATTTTTGAGTCTTTTCATTGTCCTTTCTTCCCAAACTGCTTTGTCAAGACCTGGAATGAAGTGGCCTGAACTTGTTGATAAGGTCACAGTTGACACTGTGGATTAACAAGAACTATTGACACATGCTCCCATTCTGTCTGGCGTGAATGTGTCACCTCCTTTCTGCACCACCTTTTTTTTCCTCCCTCTCTCTCGGTCTCTCCTGTAAGGCAGTTTTGTGTGTGTCTCTCTGAGGTTCATGGAGCCAGTGGTCTGTGTCTTTCCACTCATCAATAATGAATGAGAACCAAGAGGAGTCAGACCAGCATTTTAGGTGCTTTAAGAAAGAAATGTCACATTCTGGTGTCAGCTGCTGGTGCTCACGATCTTCAGGGACAGTGGCTGCGTCTGCGTGTGGATGTGACTGGATTATGGTGATCACATTTCTTTAAACACCGAGAAAGACAAAGGGGGTATAGAAATCACTTTTGAGCAAAATTATTATTAATTATTAATTGAAGGCATTCAATTGCTCAATAGAAGACATATTTTTTTAAAATAGGATCATTTAGTGAAGCTGGACAGACTGTTGCTCAGTCAGTGCGGTTACATGCACATCTAATCGAGCTAAGAATTTAACGGGAGTTTCAGAGAAATTCGACTATATATGCACGGGAAGATATTAGATTTATTGAGTGAGGTTAGGTGGTTAGGTGGTAGGTGGCGCTAGTTGCTGTTTCCCGTTGGCGTTTCCTATTGTTAGTTAGAAAAATTAGTAAAGAAACGCAGCAGATGTGAAGCAGGAGGAGGACAACAACGCGTGAAGATATGGACGCCAACGATGCAGCAGCTCTGCACATTTTGTTCATACAAAGCCTGAACGTGTTGGACGATGGATGCACGCAACCGTGACTGTTGTTATTCCCGCTTCCGCCGTCTTGTCCATTATGGAAGGGGGAGTCCCAGGCCAGTGAACAGCTCGGCTTACCGTGGTTGGCGTATACGTGCCGGTTCGTCCACAGCCTGATTAAGGCGTATACATGGGTTTAAAACTCTATCAGTCTGACTAAGGCATAATTCGACTGTCTCTTAGTCCATGTAAACGTACTGATTGTTACCATGGAAACACCCCAGGACGGGGGGGTGAAAGGTTCAATACATACAATCTAAAACCTCAATGCAATTTTCAAAAGTTGCGGCTGTTTGATTCCCCGCCAGTGTTGTGTCTGGCAGCTGATTGTGTGTGGTTCGTCCTCTGGGATGCACCCACGTGTGTGAACCTCCCTCCCCCGTTGGCGCTCATAATACCTGATCGATAGCAGCAGAATCAAAGACTGCTCTGCTGATTCCGATAACAACCTCTATCTGGTAACTACTGCGCCGTCTCACTCTCTGTGCCGGGATTTTTAATTGTCTCTCGCTCGTGATCCGTTTCTCTGCCTTTTATGTCTTTCTCTCTGGCCCTTTGTCATTCTCTGTAGCCCCCCCCCCCCCGTCAGCAGTTCCCTTGGTTTTCCCTCTGCTCTAAAATTGGAAATGTCTAAATTACACTTGCTAATAGGTTGCAGTGAACTTTTCTCCCCTCCTCTCTTCCCCTTTCTTCCTGTTTACATCTCACTAAAGACTGGATATATTTCATGTGATGCTAAATGAAAGGACTGCACTTTCCAAGCCATGAAACAAGGAAGAGATTCTTCCTCTCCTTCCCTGTCCTCTCTTTTTCTCTTTTTCCCTTTCCAGATCTTCCAGATGGGAACATCAATTCTTAATGCTCATTCTGCCATGCCAGAACCCCCCCCGCACCCCCTCAGGCGTGCTAAACCAGAGCACAGGGCATCATTACACTTTGCCCATCTTAAACAGATATGAGAAGATTGATTCTTTTCTTATTTTTTAATAAAGTTTTCTAAAACACGCGAGCCAAGTGCTCATTAAAAGTAATTAAAGCCCACAAATGGTCCTGGCAACCTGTTGTATTGGTTCTGGTTGTGTTGGGTGTTTAAACAGGTTTTTCCTCTGAAAACTGTATCGCGTTAATACCCAGCGCTTTCTGACGTCTGTCCCGCTGAGTGACCGTGACAGCGGAAACGTTGCTGACATGCAGCCACATCTAGTTGAGTTTCCTAAGACCCAGTTAACGCCAACATTGAGGGTTAACATATTGTGACAAGTTAAGGAGCAGTCAGTGGAGATGTAGGGCAGTAACGAAATGGAGAGCAAGGATGGAAAAAATTTCAAACGTTTCTTCCTCCTTGAGGGAGAAATTGAGGTCCCTTGGCGATGAAGACCCAGCGGGAATACTGGGAATGGGTTCTCATTCACTTTAACAAAACATAGCTGCAGGAGAACATTTAGGTTCCCGATGTCTTTCTTTTTCCGGCTTTCGGACTATATTAGTGGATAGTTTACAACCGGCTTATGAAATGTCAAACTCACTGACAAAAAGCCCTTGTTGGGGGTCAAATCAGTTAGTGATTGATGCTCACCAATCAGCGCTCAGTTGTTAAGTGTGAACTATTCAAGGATGGATTGAAGAATCTTGTCGGCACGTTGTCCTGCAGCCTCATCAGACGGATATCTGGCAAGATGAATGTCTGAGGCTATCGTAACTTCACATGCAGGCCACACTCGGAGAGAGTGAGGCGTTGTGGGGAACGTGTCCGTGAGGATGTGCAAGCGAAACGGAGATGATGTACAACTCTAAACAAAGAAGATGATCTTTTTCGTTCATATCCTGAAGAAATCACTGCTAAAAGAGGAAAACTAGAGTCTGTTGTCAAAGGCATTAAAAAAAGAGTGGCAGCGACTAATGTAACCAGACTTGAACTATTTGATATGTGGTTTGCTGTCATTCCTGCGTCAGTCTGCGTATTATTTTTGTTGAGGATAACACATTTGTATATTGAGAAAGCATGGTTTAGAGACCAGATGGAGTTGTGCGGTGACGGAGTCGTCGTAAGATTGTGTAGTGCGTGACCTGTCGTCGATCATTCCTGTAGTGTGAACATCACAACATCATCAAGACAAACAAAGTCTTTTATTCATCATGTCTTCTGTGTATCCCAGCAACATTTCCAGCTACTTCTAAAGCAGTTTCTTTGTCTTTCCGGGGTGGCTGAACTCTGAGTTGACGCTGTTCCCGCGCTCCGTCGCTCCGTCGCTCCGTCGCTCCGTCCCTGTGCCGCTTTGTTACTGTGGCTCCTTCGACTACGCAAGGTCGTCGGCTGGTTTACACTTGTAAATGCACGAGTTCTCCGCTGTTCTACTCTTTTTTTTTTTCCCTGCGAAGCAGATGTGCGGCTCGTATTGTTCTCGTAGCGTTACATAATCTTTTTTCTTTTCATCATCTACAAAGCATCTACTTTCACTGGATTTACTCCGAGATGAAGAGAATCATTCAGTGTCATTGTTGACGCAAAGTCCACTGGTTGGGCCAGAATGAAACATTTTGACGTTTCTTTCCACATTCTTCACTTTAAAGCTTTCTTCACAATACAAGCATCATTTATCTGCATGATTCTGTTTTCTTAGACCAAGGACACCTTCAGTACAATGTTTCAGAGGCAGCTTTGTCCATAAGTAAGATCTTCTACTTCCTTCCTTCTTTTTATTGAAAAAAAAAAATCTAACTATCCTAAGCATCATAAGTGCGTCTTGTACCTAACATTATTTTGTGCTCTAATCTTTGACGAGGATGGCAATAAATTCAATTAATCGTAAACATCTCAAACCGAAGTTTTCCTGTTTTGTCAACCGTTCTAGCAAGAAAAACTCTTGTTATAATAAATTAAAACAACAACTTTGGGAGTAGGTGTAATCTCGTGTTAAATGACGGTCAGCCAGAGACTACAAAAAAGAGCCAAGTCAAAGGTGTGTGTGATTACGTTTGATGTCAGCAGTGCAGGTGCTCTTCAACAACAGACTATTAAAGCGGTGACCGAAAAGCAATTAGACCGACTTTCTATAAAGGCAGTTAATTAAGAAAATGACTTGGGTGCAGAAGAGGGAGAGAAGCTCAGAAGGGAAGGGCTGAGAGGACACCGGGACGGTGAGCGGATGCTGGCGTTGTCAGGAATCCAGCTGCGTGTACACCACAGCGAGACCAAATTTCCTCGTTTTAATTAAAAAATAAAGCAGCTCTCAGATTGTAGTTGGTGGCTTTTATTGCAAAGAGACAGTTTCTCTTCAACAGAGACAGTAATTTACACCTTTCATTCAAACCTTTCACCTTTAATAAAAACTTCCTCTAATTTTTCAGTTGTCTGGAGAAATGTATTGTTACATAAACAGATCCTTATTCCGAATAATGATTAGCAGTGTGTGGGAATATGAGGTTTATATCATGGTCCAATGTCACCCAGATGTATAAAATCAAAGATTATAAGCAACGACTTACCTAATATCTGCATTTTATTTGCAATTCAAATAAGGTGGCAGCAAACAATCATTTTGGTTTATTGTTCTTTCCAGTAGTCGATTAGTCGGTGGATATTTCCGTAATGCCGTCTGCTGCATACTTCCCTGCAGTCTTACCGTTAACGACGGCTCATAAGGGCCTCTCACCACTAGAGGACTGTGAAAGATGCGCGATGATCTATTCTAGGGTTGAATTTCCCCTTCCACTTACTTTGACCAAGGGAAAAATAAAAAATAGAAATAGGGATTTTCTTGCCTTTCACATTACATAACCTTGTGCTCATAATAAAATCCAAACTACATCAATGCTTTCACATTTCAACTATTAAAAATAAACAGGTTAAGGTGTTCATTGACCTGTTAAGAAGTTAACTATATATCATAAAGGTGGTTGGTCATGGTTGTGTCCCCGCCAATGCCAGAAGGCTAATTTTACCCACCAAATTCTTAAAGATATTTTATGATTTTTACCAGCTTGAATAACTTGCTGCATTGCTACCAAGAGATGTTTTTAGTTGTTTCTTTTTAGTTTTGGCCACACTATTTTGATTTATACCGGCCTAGTCCCACATCAGAAGCAAATCTTGTTCTTTTTAAAAGTAATTTCAAAGACAACAGGAAAAATAGTTTTCCCTTTGAATCTTAGGCACAAACTCAGGTCCCAGGGTTTTTAATATATTTTTTTCTTCATAATGTCTTTGTTGAGCAGCCATCTGGGTTTGTCTTCTGTCTCCTGTCAGAAAAAAGAGACAACCAGATTGACTGACATCCACTCATCTGATTCTTATCCTTGATATTTTGATGGAGGCCAATTGAAGTTTTGATGACTAAAAAAGTGTGACTTCATGAAGTCTTGTCATGTGAAGCTCAATCTTTTTGTTATTTAAGAGGATGATGCGCAGCGGGAAGGAAAATGGCGAAAACGCCTCTTTTCTTGGCATGCTAATGAGAGATATTTACCCTGAGATGTTTTGGTTTTGAAGCAAAGGCACTCTGAATGAAGATTTAATTATAGCACATTGTCACGACGTGTCATTGTGTGCATTGGTAGGCGTACTTCTCTATAGAACTAAACTGCCTCAGAAAAGTTGGATAATTAAAAAAAAAAATAGTTGTCATGAGATCAGACATAGTAGATGGATATATATATATAATAGCATAACATCAAAACCCATAACCATGAATACAGGGGGCCCACAGGGACATGTACTGTCACCACTCTTGTTCTGACTTTAGTTCAATGACTGTATACAACATAATCATACACAGTTGTTGTTTTAATCACCAGAAGTGACGAAACAATATACAGAAGTCAAATTTTATCTTTAGTGGACGGGTTCGTCACAAACAACCTGGAACTGAATGATTTTAAAACCAAGGATGTAGTGATGGACATGAAGACCACCAACTTCTGGCCATCCACAGTACAGTGAGTGGATAGCCATACATTTCTGGATCCCACTAGTGCCATTTGAAGTAAAGCTCACCATGATGTTATTCTTTTTTTATTAAATTTACACTTTAACTGTTTGGTTCAGGAACATGCCTGCAGAGGAGAGGCAGCTGGATAAGATGGTGCATACAAAAATACGGTCAATGACTAACTTAAATCTGCAAGGCCAGACACGAGGAAAAAAAACACCTCTTCCACCCTGCTTTCTGCTTTTTCAACCTTCTTCCCTCTCAAAAAGACTGAAGAGACAAGAACAAGTGGATTCCAGGGCAGTACATGCCTACAGGCTGTTGGACTCCCGAAGGCTTGTGTTCAGGCTTTGAACACCGATTGGTTTTAATCAAGGGCTGTTGTTTTTACTTACAGTGGTTATTTATTTATTGATTTAATTTCTTATTTATGAGTTGATAATGTGGCTGTTGTTATCCCCAGAGTTTCGGTGTTATTTTATTTGTAGATTTTGGGGTATGGTATTTTTTACAGAGCTGTCAGTTGATTAAATTTTAGTAATTGTGATTAATCAAAAGATTTACATGCTTAACTCGCATATGTGTATGTGGGTGTGTTCCCATTGGCTTCCAGGGTAAGGACAAGGGTTAATGCGATTTTTACAGCGTTAATACAGCGTTATTAAAGCGTTATTACCGTGTTATTAACACATTAGTCACAAATTAGAATAAGTCTACAGAATCAGATAAAATTCCTAAATTATTTACTTATTAAATAACATGTTTAATTTTTAATTTTAAACGTTTCTGGGAAAAAGTATTATATGCATAATAAAAAAAAAAAATTCTCGGTATTGTATTTCCTCAAGAACTAAGAAATCAATTGTTGTAGCCACAGCCATAAAAAGTGACTCTCAAACTCAAAGCTTCAGACTTCAAAGGTCCTGCTTGTAATTCACTAGTCGACGTTTGAAAAAAGTTTAAATTTTCAAGTAGCAGCCAAACGGCACACTGTCAAATATCTGATGACTGATTCCCACTACATCACACATGCTTACGTTTCTGCAGAATGGTTCTGCTTTAGTAATGAGGTTTTTCTGCCCGAGTTGTGCTGATCAGGAACATCATTTTTCATTTACATAAGAAAAAGCTGCACGTGCATGCATATATATATATATATATATATATATATATATATATATATATATATATATATATATATATATATATATATATATATATATATATATATATATATATATATATATATATATATATATATTACGTCGAGGTTTAGACATGTACACGGTTTTTACACGTTTCTAATCATGAATGTCTTTGCATCAAGTCGGAGCAGTTTCTGTATCCAGTCTCTTGGTCTCTGTGCGAGTAATAAAGGGACCACTGTGTTGGCAGAGTATTGTTTTTAATAAAGCAGCGTACATTTTGCATGCAATTGGTTCTGTAAATCTGCAAATTTTGTCATGCATGAGTGTCAGAGTCTTAAGCGCTCTATGAATTCTTAATAACTCTTTTAATAGGTTGCAGCAGATTGAGCTGTGATGGTTTCCAGCTGAGACATTTTTGGGTCAGAGAGATTTTTTTTTTTTCTTAATAATTGCTTTGATCACAGGAATAATTAGGTTTTCTTCTTTCCCTTCCTCATAACACACAGATTAACAGAATCAGGCACCTGCTTGCACACATATTTCCCTTCAAACGTTTTCTGTGCAGTTTCATACGCTTAAGAAACACTGACAGAAGATAGAAATGTAGTCAGTCTTGAACAAGATCAAACATTTATCAGCAACTCTGTCTTCCTAATGCAGATTGTCAAGATGATATGAAACTTAAGCAGGATCGTCACTTCACTGTTCCCTGATAAGAAGCTGTAACTGCTGTCTCAGAGCAGCGCTACGAGCTGTTACCTATCCGTGGAATAGATCTGGTCCTGCTGTGCTGAAGGTGGAGACTTGTGAAACCCAAATTGAATAACCCACCCCCAGCTGAGTTGCTTCATTCCTCCTGAGTCTTTTCGACTTGCAATCATATAAATAAGTGAAATGGAGAGCTGGAATGTTGGAGACACATTTTTATGCCTGTGGAATGTTTGGTTAACCAAAACTTATTTAGTGTAGGGATACTCTCTGTGTGTGTCCACATAAAAAACAAAAAAACAAAAACTTAACATTCCACTGAGGCGAACCATCAGTAATGAGAAAATGGAAACTTCTGCAGAAAAATAGGATTTAAAAAAAGTTAGAGCCGCCATAACACGATGGCGTCAGAGTGTTTTTTGACACAACTTGAGTTCCGCCCGTGAAAATTAAAGCCACCCAGGTGCCAAATAACCCACCAGATGACGCGAGTTCTCCCCCCAGGTTTAATTTTGTTAAATGAGATTCTTCACAGCAGAGTTGGAGAAGTTACCGAGCTGTTTTGGATGGCGCGTTTGTGCCTGCGAGTCTGTGTGAGAAAGATGTGCTTGTGATCCATTTGGGCTTTTATGGTTATGATACGGTGACACGTACACATTGAAATTAATTTTTTCCCCCAGTTGGACTATGAAAATGACTGATTAAACCATGCAGGTGCAGGTACGTTGCCTATAAATATTTATCAAATCCTTCGGCTTCACATGATTCAAATATTGATTGTCGGTCTTCTACCAACACGAGCATCCTTCCATCCTCTTAGATCTGCCTCGTAGCATCGGAGACTGCGTCCATCCACCTACAGCTACTCTGTAATCCTTATTTATGTAACACTGGGAGGTGTCGTGGTGAAACAAAGGCAGAGTACCTCAGATTAGAGCAGATGATAAAATTAAAGTTTAATAAAGGCCCTCTGTGAAACTGGGTCATCGCACAAGTAAGAAGTAAAAGACGGGGACAGAGAAAATAGAGACTTGAAAATAATGTATCGATGCAAGTAATTTAAAAAAGAAACGCGATTCAGATTTTGGAGGCGCAGGGGCAGGTTCTGTCTGCTGGGATCCTGGAGGAAGTTTGGGAGTATGGGATGTGACGAGCAGCTGAAATGACTCTCCCCTGCAAGGCGGCTGGACTCTCCCTTAAGGACAGGGTGAGAAGTTGTGTCGTTTGAGACAGTCTGGTTGGGATGCCTCCTGGGCCTCTAGGAGGTCCTGGGACAGACCCAGGACCCGCTAGAGAGATGACATCTCTCAGCTGGCTTAGGAATGCCTGTTCATGTCCCGGACCGGCTAGAAGAGGTGTCTGGTCCTCAGATAAGCGGTAGTTAACAGACGGATGGTTGCAGCATGTTTTTCTGAATGTGAAACAAAGAACGGTTAAAGTTCCAACAGAAAGAAAAATGAATAATAACCCAGCTATCAGATGGAAACCCCCTCCTCGTCACAGGTTTGTTTTGGCACACGGCCGGGCAGCAGCTTGTTCAGGTCACTCTGTGACAGGCTTACTTTGATTATGTTCCTGTCCAAACAATCAGCCGGCAGATTTGATCAATATTGGAGGGGACACGGCACAGACTCCGTGACATAATCGGATATAAGCGTCCTATAAGAATATCTGCTGAATTTTAGTGTTGACACTTAAAATGTGGCTGCTGGATCAAAAACAGCAGATTTTGTGATTTTTCTGTTTATGTTGGACGTGTTGTTGAGCAACTTCCATCCATAAAGTTGTTCTTTATGTACAACGGCAGCTGCTGCTGGTTGTGAAATTTGGTGTTCCTCTTTTCAGACTGCATTTGTAGCATCCTGTTCTTCATTTTAAACTTCTCTTGCAAACTGAAAATGTGTCTATGCAGTAGTATGACAAATGTATGCATATTAGCACTTTTATTATTTTATTCCACTAAAACGTGTCTTTTACTGGAACTACTGGTGCTCCGTTTGTCCTTTTCCGTCTTAAATCCTCTGGGGACTGGACTAACTAGCTCACTAAACTCCCCATTAGGCCAATGTGGTCCATGAAGACGGAGACAAAGGGAGGAAAACCTGATATTCAGTCGGTTCAGGATTAGTGGTTTCTTTGGGTTACAATTGAGCGGTTGATCAACTTAAAGTCTCCAGTACTTTAAGCCTCAGAGACCTTTTTTTTTTAAAAGGTTCAAAAGGTTTTTCTGCCAAGATCTTAAGTCTTGTAAAGTTTAATAATCTGCTAAAGCTATAAAATAAACTGTATCAGAGCTGCATTTACTAAACAGACACAAAAGAAAGAACCAAATTGTGGCAGCGTTGCTCCTTTCTGCAGGAATTTACTGCCGTGTATGTGTGATGAAATAATTAGAAATGAATGTTTGTTTCCTCTGATTCCCTCCTTTGAGCGAACAATCACTGCTCTCTGTGTTCGTTCTCAAGTTTCAACTGTTGCAGCGACTCCCATGTTGGTAGGTTTCATTGTTACAAGTGTCAGAAGTGATTCCTGCGGTACGCTGTACAAACAAACACCTAACAAGGTGGAAACAATGTGATGGGAGTCATCAGGAACGATGGTCTGTTCTGGTGTGTTAAAACCCTCCCAGGCATTTGTCGAGTTCACGTTCCGTGTGTTTGAAAGTTAGGAGGTAAGAAGACCCTCCAGCAGTCCAGAAGGGTCCCGCTGCCGCATCCGTTGGTGTAGACTTTGAGCTTCTGTTTGCGTACACGAATGAAAACTATGTGGTTTGGTCCATATGTGGACAGTTTTTATTATTTAGCCTTTTATACATCAACACAATGCATTTTAGGGAGAAAAATGAATCGAAGTGAAGTTCACAAAAATGTGTAAACGCCTATTTACCAATTACAGCCTTTTGAAGCAAAAAGTGCTTCTGTCTTTCAGGGGCTTAAATTGTGTTTGAACAAAGTGACAGATTTGCACCAGACGTCTGAAGTTGAGAGGCCGCCGCTGTCACCCAGTTTCCTCCTGGACCAGACCTTTGTCCACCGGTGGCCTTACATGTCCGTACCATCATACTGCCTCCACCATGTTTGACGCGTCCTGTGGATTGCTTTGGGTCATGAGCTGTTCCTCTTCCTCTTTTTTTTCTCCTCATCACTCTGAAGTAGCTCCAGATAGTCGGCGCCGAAATGCCAGTTTAACTCCAGTTTAACTCCAGTTTAACTTATTCTCTTAATCTCTCTTCATGCAATGAGGCGGTGGACCACAACAGATCAAATAAATTATTTTCAGAAAAGTAGCTCCTGAAAACTGAGATACTTTGTTTAAAACGTCAATTACCAAATGATAAGAACTGTATTTTTGTCAAATTCAATAGATATTTGTTACTTTCAGTTAAAAGCAGCGTGCTGGATACTTAATATTCACTCATAACAATTGACAAACCAGCATTGAAACATCGTCAGCTATCTGCACACCCAGCAGACGCAGAGCAAAATGACTGTTTACCCGCCGCCGTCGTCTGTCTGGCCACTTTTAAAAGCTGTGGTTTTGTTTCTACCAGCTCTTAAGGGGAATTTCTGGCTCTTTAGCTGCCAAATGTGTCACTTTTTCCTCCAGCCATGTCTGTCAGCCTTTCAGTGCAGAACAGCCAGTGTTCTGTTTGTTCTTTTTCACAGAAAAATCATCTGCTTGTTTAGGCTTGAAATAACCCTGATGAGAATAATGACGGTGAAAGAAAACAATGTGATTCAGATGGCTAAAGCTTTTTATTCACCGCATTTATGTGGGATATTTTTTTTACGATTAGTCTCTTTTGAAAGAGGCCTGGAAGCAGGAGGAGCTGAAAAGGGAGATGTGAAGCATTTTGTTAGGAGAATATCAGACGCAAGCTCGACGGTCACCGCGTTATCACAAACAAAATCTGATCATGTGGGTCTCTTTAGATTACTAATCGTCTCAGATGTTCTGCGTGGTTCATGGCCGAGTCTGCGGTTATGTCACCAGATGCGTGGCAACTCGTCTTGTTGAAGGACATGGAAGTTAAACGAGAGAGGGTTTGTCTTGTTGTTTATTTTCTCCTTTTCCTCCAAGGATTCTGCCGTTGCTCAGAAACGAGACGTGGGAGACAATGAAAAGACGAAAAAAAAAACCCCCAAAAAACAGACTATTCATGCTGTTAAATTGCTCTGACATTAGTTGACCGGCCATGGCGGCAAGCAAAAGGTTTCCGGGCAAGAAAAACAGTGCAGTCGACGTCTTTTCACCTTTTGTGTGATACGAGGCTGAAAACTGGCTGCGGCTCGCCTGTGATGGATGCTTGTTTTCTGTTATTAGAGTTATTCTGGACTATTCCAAGAACGGAGCACAAAACAGCCCAAAGAGGACACTTGAAATGGAAGTAGAGCACACAGGCAGATGGCCAGATGGTTGTTGGAAATATACGTGTGTGTGTGTGTGTGTGTGTGTGTGTGTGTGTGTGTGTGTGTCGCATGGATATTTTTAAACATCATTTTGTGTCCTTTTGGCTTCCTCGAGTTTCTGTCATCAGCATAGAGCAGAGAACTTTAATTTGACTCCCTAATTTAGATGAAAAAAGTATGAATGTTTTGAATTTTATTTGCTTTTGTGAAATCTCTTGCAAATCCCACATAAAACCAGTTTTTTACTTTTTGTACCTTTTTTTTTAGTCATCTCAGAGAACCAAGAGCCATGTTTGTGTGTGTTTCTTTGTTTTTTTTTTTTTTTATTTTGTTCATGCGAGCGTTAATGAGGATGCGCTTGGTTCGCTCCTGACCAGCAGACCTCGGAGTGATCCAGGCCAGCACAGAGCTCCTCTGACCGGAGGCGTCGCGGCGAGAAGGACTGCGGTTCCTGCGTATCAGGAGCAGTTCAGCCCGATCGCTCGCTCTCTCTCTCTCTCTCTCTCTCTCTCTCTCTCTCTCTCTCTCGCTCTCTCTCTCTCTCTCTCTCTCTGCCCCCCCCCCCCCCCCCCACTCTGCCTTTTCTTTCTCGGCTCACGTACGTGGACTGATGCACAGAGGGTTGCGTTATCTGAAGGAGGCGAACGGGAGAAATGAACTACGAACAATTAGAAAATGAAAGAAGATTGCTTTTGATTAGCGCTCATTAATTAACTGTCGGCCGCACGCCTGCTCCCTGACCAGCCCATCGACAACACATGGTCCGAGTGCGAGATTAAGTCAACTTTGTGTGTGCACGCCTGAATCAGAGGCGCACGTGCTGTTGTTAGTGGAACAAGGCTTTTTCTATTTGGATCTCACGGTTATATAATAAGAAACAGATGAACTTAGAACCTCAATTTGCCTTGATGTCCAGGCTGTTTGCGTACGTTTAATAATCTTTTTATGCACACAAAATGCACAGTGGCCTTCGCAGCGTGCATAATTGGTGGCACGGGACAGCAGTATGCTGCCAGTCTGAGTTGAAGGGCAATGAATGATTGATACGAGGGGGGTGTGAAATTTCAAAGGTAAAGCGGGGATCAGAGGGAGAGTGAGTGGAAAGAGATGAACAGAAAGATGGGAAGACAAGAAAAAGTGAAACAGAATTATTTCTTAAAAAAGAGCAGAAGGCTCAACAAAAACAAGGACGTGTTTTTGTTTTGAGTGGAAGAGATGAGAGAAAATTACAGGCAGATAAATGGGGAGAACAAAGGATGAGATCCAGGAGCTGGGGGGGATGAAGCGAGTTCTTACGAAGATAAGACGTGGAAGACGAGTTCCAGAAGAGCCCCAATTTCACAGTGGTGTGAGTGCCGCAGGTTTGTGTTGTTACGGCACTTCAATGAGCGCTTCACTTGATTGCACATTAGTCCTATTGTGGCAGAAGCCCTGCGCATGTTTTATTTAGCGGCTCGGCTGCGGCTCGGCTCCGGCAGGACGGACGGACGCTTGTTTGTTCTGCGGCCTGCTGCCTGCCGGGGTCGCAGATGCAGCGCCACGTCTCCGTAACACATTCGCTAATGGACAGGAAAGCATTAGTCAAGTGTGTCAGCCTTCATCCCGCTTTCCATTGCTGGTGCCGATCTTATCACCCCATCAAAGCTCCTGCTCAGCAAGGGATGTTTCAGCCTCTTGGTTTTGAGAAATGGCTGAGCTACGCTGTAAAACAGCTCCCGTTTGAATCCCTGTTATTTTACAGTGCGTTTGCTTTAATGTGATGTTATATCACACTGCGATACCGTATATCAGATCACCTTGTGTGACTGTTAGAAAGATGTAGGTCTTAGTTTAACTATCGACTGTACAGTTCAGATAAAATAAAAAGAGGAATCCACTGAGCAACTAATTTGATTACACTGGCAGAAATACTCAAAGGTAATGCAGCAAGAGAGGAAGAAGCATGTAAAAATGGATGCTACTGGCGTTTTGTTTGTTTGTTTTAACATACGCCGCCGTAGTAGCGATTTGAGGTTAAAAAAACAAAAAAACAGCTTCCACGTTGGTAATGGAGCGACAACGGTCCGGCCCTGAAAAATCCAGCTGGAACTCCCGCTGGTGGAAACGTGCCGTAAGTGGATCCAGCATGACCCTCGTGGTGTCACAAATGTCTTACTGCGGATTTATTAATTAATCAGGTTGCTCTGCAAGCAGTGTCATTAAAAACGTTGTTCTTGAAGCTGCTCAAGAGTCCAGTTTTCTCACTCGAGAGGCTTAATTTTTCATCAAACCAGAGGAAAATATGTTATCTCTCTCTCTCTCTCTCTCTCTCTCTCTCTCTCTCTCTCTCTCTCTCTCTCTGTCTCTCTCTCTCTCTCTGTCTCTCTCTCTCTGTCTCTCTCTCTCTCTGTCTCTCTCTCTCTCTGTCTCTCTCTGTCTCTCTCTGTCTCTGTCTCTCTCTCTGTCTCTCTCTCTCTCTGTCTCTCTCTGTCTCTGTCTCTCTCTCTGTCTCTCTCTCTCTCTCTCTCTCTCTCTGTCTCTCTGTCTCTCTCTCTCTGTCTCTGTCTCTCTCTCTCTGTCTCTGTCTCTCTCTCTCTCTCTCTCTCTGTCTCTCTCTGTCTCTCTCTGTCTCTCTCTGTCTCTCTCTGTCTCTCTCTGTCTCTCTCTCTCTCTCTGTCTCTCTCTCTCTCTCTCTCTCTCTCTGTCTCTCTCTCTCTCTCTCTGTCTCTCTCTCTCTCTCTCTCTCCTTCTCTCTCATGATGCAGGTTTCAAAGGTAACACACTTCTTTTTTGTTGTTTTGTTTTTGCCAGAAGCCACAAATGAGAGAAATGTGCTTAGCTGCTCTGTGGGATCCAACATAAACTCAGAGCAGCATGTCCAAAGAAACTTACTTCTTTTCATTTATTTATTTATTTATTTATTTTTTTTACCTCATCCATATGTTGACACATTTTGCTTCAGAAACCTGGAGGTGTGTACAGTGTGTACAGGAGTGCCTTTTGTGGCTCTCACATTTGCAAAAAAACAAAATGACAAACTGATTTTGAGTTTGAGACGAACACTGAGTGAATTTCAGCCCGAGTCAGATTATAATTCTCCACTTGAGGTCCCCCTGCAAACCATTATCTGTCAGTTAGAGCTGCTTAACTGAAACCCAGAATTCATTACCATTAAAACCCGCGACTGTCACTCAGAGCTCGCAGTGGATCAGTCGCTTCTCCGTTATTGGCAGGATGCAACAATCTCCAGAAATCGCTCCATCTAGTTACTCCGTTAGAGTAACACGTTAACTCTAATGTGAAGGTAATTACTACATTTTTCATCTATTTTCCAGAAGCTGTTCACCTACAAAGTTTGGATTCCCCCCCCACAAACCTACAGTTTCAGTTTACAGCAGACAAACAGGTGTCGGTTAATTACAAGCAGTTTATTCACAGTTATTGATAAACTGAGTACATTAACTATGAGTTTGGGTGTAAAGAAGCGTCTTACTCTAATTTACAATTATTATGAATTATTATGTAGACTTCATTGCAGTTTGCTCTTTTTGTGAGAGTTGCGTGTAACGCTGTTAAAGTGATGACGATAGCAGGACACGGAAAGTTTCACTCCATGCGTGTGCCACCTCGAGCCCCTCTCATCCTGTGCTGGAACTTCTTCGAAGTTCTTGACTTGACTTTCAAGACAGCGGGAAGTTTCTGACAGCTGGTCTGCGATGCAGCAGGATAGATAAATGAAAAAGACTTTGCACTGTTGTTGTCCATCTGGTCTGTTGCTCGGAATCGGGAAGCAGTGATATCGGGGCAGAAATAAAGAGGAACAAAAGAGCCTGGCGAGTTGAGAAGAAAAACAAAACAAAAACTTCCCCCAGAACCTCACATGCCATGGACTCCATTTCAGCATCTAGAATCCAGTTGTTTATCCTAGTGAATATTTTTGTCCTATATTGTTTACGTTCCCGCCCACATTTCTGCATTTCCATACAGCCACCATCTGATCTGGGGAATAAAAGGAGGCGGCAGGGCTGCATTTTTAACTTCTCGCTTGCTCGAGATAGACATTTTTTCTTCCACGGGGAGTACAAAATAAACATGATTTGACATACAGGCATGTTATCCTGGTTATTTAGCAAAGTTCTGTTCCATCAGTCCCCTGCGAACCTTTCAATTGCCTGTTTGTTCCCAGTAAACATGAATTGCCTTTGTACCCCGACAGTGTTTTACGCCGTCACCAAGTGAATTGCAAGCGGAAAGTATTGCTAACAACCACTGAGGCAAAACTAAAGCGTCATGTTTGTGGATGTTTCTATTTTGAACGTTCGACCCACTTTCTGGGAAAATTCTCCCCTGGCCTCTTCGTGTGACTCTCGGTGGACTTTTCCACTAAAGTGGCTTTTTATTGCCCACACTCCAGGGATGCCTCTGGAGAGGTGCTAACTCCGGTGAGGCGCTCATGGGACGCTCGCTTCTGGGAACGGTCAAGCGTAGCACAACAGCTTCCCGACAAGTCCAGTAACCTTTCTGCAGAAGTCGCAGTAGAGAGCGTTGGGTCATATATGGATCTTAATGTTCCTGAGGGTTTCCATAAGACACGTGCACGCATGCACACAAAGCTGCTGCTTTGTTGCTCAGTTAGTTTTCTTATGTCAGGCCAGCTGTCTGTCTGGGTTTTTCTAGCATTGGGAGCATCTGTTTTGTCCCCTGACTCGACTTCAGCCCTCTTTCTCGTCCCTCTTTCCGTCTGTCCCTCTCTCATTTTCTCACACAGCTTATTTTTCTAAAATGTGCAGATTTAAGTGAAGCAAAATATTACAAACTCTTTCAATTCTACAGTTTATGTGCAATGACGTCATAAAAGGGGGAAAACACACATTACTTGGGTCTAAATGCACTTGAATTATGTGGGAAGCACAAATGCACCCTTGTTCGTTTTTATAGAAATGAGGAGGCTAAGTCACTGCCATGTTATTATGAACAAATGCAGTTGATTAATTGATCATCAGCAAGTGTAACGACTTCTGTAAAAGCAGAAGTTTTGGAAGTCGGCATGGTGCATTAGTTTCTGTGACACCTGCAAAGATATTGGAGAAGTATTTGTTACTCCTCATCAATCTGCGAGGGGTTAAAGGTCCATTTCCAAACAATTTGGAGTCTGTTCTCTAAAAAACAAACATTCAAGATTGCTGTCAATCTACAGGTGTAGATATTTCAGTGAATTACTGTGGCTGTTGGGCACAGTGCCGGTTTTGGTGACAACCAATCATACCAGTTATCAAGCGTGGCAGGTTGCACGGTGGTAGAATGGTTCATCTATCCTTCCGTCCTTCATCTACACCTCTTTATTCCTTTTAAGGGTCACAGGGATCTGCTGGGGCCTATCCCAGCTCTCTTCAAGCAAAATACAGGGGTACACTCTGGACAGGTCACTGGGCACTTACTACTACGGACAATTTAGAATCACCAGTTAACCTAACATGCATGCTTTTGGACCTGCGGAGGAAGCCTACAGGAAGAGCATGAAATCTCCACACAGATGGACCCTTTGCCTGGCATCAAACCAGGAACCTTCTTGCTTTGAGGCAGCAGTGCTACCCACCAAGCCACCATGCTACCCATACCAAAATATACCATATGTTATACCAACAGTTAAAGCTTGGTTGTAAAATCGATCATGGAACACACAAGCAAATCTACAGTAGGATGGCTGAAAAAGAATTGGATAGATGTGCTACAGTGGCTCAGTCCAAATCCAGACCTCAATCAAAATGAGAGTCGGTGGAGAACCTCAAGGGGGCATAAACGAACGCCAACAAGGAGGCAAAAAAAAATCCTCCACAAACACATGAAACTTCCTGTTCTTGCTAATAAAGGTGGTTCTACGAGGTCATAAATGGGGTGAAATCAGCTTTTTCACACAAATAGTAACAATGTGTAATATGGCAATGGCTGTTAACCAAATGAAGATGCTGTTGTCTCATTTTAAGGTCTGACCTAGCCGAGAGATCTGGACATACCGCTTACAAATTTAAATTTGCTTTGCAGGTGCATGTAGCTACCACCTCATTGGAGCTCATTAACCACGCCCAAAAGTCACGGGGAACCAGTCAAATCAGTCTCTCTTTGTAAAGAGAGTCTCTGGGCAGGCTTGATGGCTATGATAATAATAAGGCTATGATGACAACAGAGCAGCGATGTAATCTGGATGAAGAGTGTAGGTGGCTGCAGCCAAGAAATAGCAGCTTTTCTGACAAGGTACAGCAAAAGTTTAATTTACAAGTTATCTACACTGTGAGTGGGTTTTCACCTAAGTCCCAACCTAAGTGGTGGTTGTTGTCTCTGTTGATTACCCTGATGGAGGACCAAGTGAAAGTGGCAAAAATAAAATTGGAGTTTTGGCCCTGCAACTGTCCATTCAGTAGTGCTGAATCTTGGCTTTTGCAGAAAAAAATGGCGAAACGAGTTGACCACCAAGGTCTTCCCTGACAGTCTTTTACAGATTAAGGTGAATGAGGCCCATCTCATTTCCAAATGGTAAGGGACATCTGATGAACTTGCTCTAATACTAAAGCAAACTATTCAACACGGTCCCTGATGTAAAAGATACTGGTTAAGTGTTTGAGTACACCAGGTATTCTCAAGTTTGTCTTGCAAAAGCGGCAACAATTGTTGGATTTCATTTTTATTACGTTGCTGTCTCTCCTGCTCAATCAAACTCTTCTACACAACTCAATCTACTGGTGTTGTCTCATTTTCGTCATTCTGAATGCGTCAACTTGTTTGTTGCTGTGATTGCTCTGCGCGCTAACCAACTTTGTGCCCTGCCAGTTTGATAAGCAACCGTTTCTCTTGGATCTGAAGGCACCTATGGATCGTTTTAAGACCCTGCATCTTTCTAGATGTGGGTCTGATCTATCATGTAAGTTCTGACCCATAAAACCTTAGAATTGTAAGAAGGTGTGGTTTGTTTCTGACAATGATGTAAATGTGACAGCTTAAAAATCCCAACTGGTACTGTAGAAGCAGCCGTCAGCAATACTTTGGTTATGTTGTTTGTTTGCCGTATTTTTCCCAATGCTCCTGTTCTTTTTGTGTGTCCTCCAGGAATTTCTTCTGACTGGGGAAAAGTCTTATTCAATATTTTCTATGGTTTTCTATGTGCATGCATGTGGTGTGAAGTAGTTTTCTGGACCTTTAGACTGCAGACTGGCGTATTGAACACAGGGCCAGTGGTGGGCCAAAGATAAGCTTGAGGATTGTTATGTTGCTGCTCCTTTTCAGGATCTATAATAATACCTTTCTGCGGCCCTCCTGATGTGTGAATGTCTGTCAAAGAGTTAATGTCCTTTTTGTTAAGCTTAATTAAAGGGTGGGGGTGGGGTGGTGTTGGTGCAGCTTTTAGGGTTTAGTAAGTAGCAAGTCAAACAAATTTGAGGCTTTCTACATTCATTGCATACAAATATTCACAAAATGGGTCATTTGAACAACTTGGGCTCTGGGAGCTTTCTGTGGTCTTTATTTTATTATATTTTGGAAACTTATACACATGTAATGAAGCAAATTAGCAGCTTTAGAACTATAATTATCACACATATCTATGCCTTTTGTTTAATTTAATTAGACTATTTTTAGTCATTTAACATGTTTGCTTTAAAATAAGAAGGAATTGACTAAATTCAGAACTCAGAAAATTCAGAAAAAAAGAAAGAAGTGAACAAAGACAAGGTTATGAGTTTATTGATCCTGGAGTGACACGTTAGCAGGCAGCATGAGAGATTAAAGGACATTTACTTTTTTTTTTTTACCCCATTTCTTTCACTTTTCCTTTCCAACTACGGTCAAAAGCCACTCAACTTTTCTTTCCTGTACAATATTTGTTTTTTAGTGCATTATTTTGTTTTTTTTCCTCAAAGGGGTATGTTTAAAAAAAAAAAAAAAATGTTTATTCACTCCCAGTCTTGCATTTAATGTTCACAACTATGTCTTTGGCCAATCATAGGACATAGCAGGAAACTAGACAAGTAAATCATTTTACACAGGTTCTTTCACAATGGTTGGGTTCTAAAAATAAATAAACACCTCCCACGCAAGCTGGCACTTTGGCGGATTTAATGTCCCTGCTCTGCTGGGATGGAGGAGCAGATGGAGGAGACAGCAGTGATAGTGATGTTTGTTTCCTTCTCTAGTCTTTATAGCCTGGCCAGCCATTGTAATTCATTGTGACTTTGGTTTCCAGGGTGCACTACCAACAGACACAGGAGGGAAGTGTCTCTTGGTGCCACTGGATGGGTAGACAACCAGAGAAATGAAGCACGGGCTGTAGGCAGAGAGGCAGCCAGACTAGTATTAGCCGATGATGTGCAGTGGAGCAGGATTGCTGGTGAATCAATGCAGTTTTTGAAGAAACCTTCAGTTTTGTCAAGTCAGTTTTGCAGTAACTTCTTAATCCAGGGTGTTGCTAACAATTCTGCAGCTGCATTGGTTGTTTTGAGTAGTTGTGAGTAGTGAGTAGGACGCCCCAACCTGTTGTGATAGGTGATATATATTCTGCACCAGTAGAAATGGCTTCGAATGGGGGCTTCCCATCCCATCACATCCCATCACATCCCATCACATCCCACGAGAGACGATTTTCTCTGTGAATGGGCCTGCTCTGGCGAAGGGTATAATCTTTGTTTGTACTGCCTGAAATTGGCTGGTTGTGACATGTTTCTCTCCAGAGACTGGAACTCAAGAGTATCTTGAACACAGAAGAATAGGGCAGTGGGATAGGTGTCTATGCAGAACTACACCTCAACACACTTGTAGCGGGTCAGAGACAGAACCCTTCATTTACTTTCTACCTCACTTCCGTGTTTGTTGGATCATTCCATCCATACAGAAAAAACAGTACTTGCTGCATACCCATTTCTTATGCAGGTATGTAGCTACTCATGATTCCGAGCAGCTCTTCTCCATACGGTTTCCACCATTTGAAAACTTCAGAAACTTTGACTTTACCTCCCTCACCCTGTCTAGACGTTTTAACACGGCGTTTCGCTCTATCGTTTCTGAAGCATCTCCCTGAGGAGCCATCGCTTCAAACTTATTTGGGCTCCACGCAGCCTTTGGACATGCTGAGTTTATTTCTCTCACTAAATGTCTCCCCCTCCACCAAGCTTCAGTGTGTTTGTCTAAGTGTTGGCTTTGTGCGGTGGCAATAAAATAATGGCGTTAATTTGCTTTCACTGTAGTGAAAAACAATCCATCCTACGCCCACATGCTGCAAAAAATAAAAAAAATAAATGGCACAGCCCTAACTTTGCAAAGTTCTGCCATTCTTTGCGAAGGGAACTGGATTAGTTGAGTCTTATAAACTCAGAAGTAGTGCTTCTGGCTGCAACGTGATCGTTTTAGGCAAGTAACAGCAGTGCAAGGAAACAATAAAGTCACTCTGAAGAGGGAGTCAAAATAAACAAGGCAATGATGCGATAAGGGAAGTTTATCATTTGGACAGAAAAAGCGGAAGTTTTCTAGGAAAGAAAAATGTGCGTGAGTGCACCATTATCCTATAATGTACATTAAAAAAACCAATGTGTTGGCTCACGCTTTGTTTTTTTTCGTGGATGTCTGTTTCTATAAACAATAAATGTGCAGGATTCCTGTGAGCTTCGGCTTGTGACACTAATTTAAAGAAATGCAAATCTATGAATCTCTTATGGCAAATAATGAGCATATTATATACATCCACTGTTACCTTTACATGGCTCCAAAACAAAGGAAAAAGAAAGCTTTACAAAAAGATGGCTCGCAATGTGCATAATTGGTGAAACCCCACTGGTAATAATTAGTTGTGGAAGGATTTTCTTCTCCCACTGAGTTTCTTGTTTGTGCCACATTTATCTGCAGTTGTGTGTGATGTCGTCCTCCTCTGTCTGCTTCTTCTGCAGCCTTGTCAATGTTGCGGTCAAACGAAGACCAGGCTCCTGTCCTGCAGAATAAGTTCATGGGCGACATTGAGGAGCTCGCTGCCAGCTATGAACGTAAACTAATCGAGGTAAGTGTTGGCTCTAATTAGACTTTACTGTATATCAATTAAAACTCACACTTTTTGAAGTCGGTCATTGATGCTGTGTTTAGGTCTCGTAAGGTTACTTAAAACGGACGTATCTTAAAAAAATAATATTTTCTGCATTTGAAAACACATATTTAAGTGTTTGAGGCTGCTGTCAACTCAAAAATTGCAACATGGCAACACATGGTGGGTTTGGTGAGTGAAAATGTGAGCGGTTGAATAATGAAGGCCACTGCGTCAACACAGACCCGGATCGGAGTGGAATTACCCAGCTTCTCCATCCTCATCTCCATCTGGCTTTAAATCATGCTGAATTTGCTGTAGCCCAGTCGCTTACCCATCCATACCCATCCACTTTTGTTACTAGTGTGGTCCACGCTCTGCTTTGTCACATGCTTCACTTCTCTGATCATTGACTAAACTTCATGTATAGAAGGAAAAAGGCTTGTAGTTTGGGTTGGTGTTTTAAAGCTGTAGCACCAGTTTCAGAAGAGGCACAGCTCACAGAAATTAAGAGTAGCTCCCGATTACTCTTCTTTCATCTTGGCCTCAGTCACTCTTTTTCTGGAGTGTCTTTCTCACAACCGCCACGGTGATCTCTGAAGGTCCGTTTTGGTTCACTCCTCTTGTCTGAGAGCGAGCCGGTACGGTCGCCAAAACTAGTCTCAAACGGCGGCGGCTAGACGGCGCTTTTTGAAAGTAAGCGAATATATTTTTCGTATGAAATTGAAACGGTCATGAACAAAAGTCATTTCTGCTGCTTTAACACAGATGTTTGAATAAGCGGAGCCTCATAGCTGATTGGTCTGTTTTACGTCGTTGCGTTTAACTTTAATGAATCTGGCATTATAGCCTCTTCTTTTTTTATTCATTTTTTTGGTCCTTTGCTGCTGCTTGCTTCAAACACAAAGTTGACTCTTCACTCTGGGGTTTACCTCGTTTACTTTACCGAGGAGGATAAACACGATCTTTCCATCTGCATTTCGCTCTTCGAATCATCTGCCAGTGTCAGAATCTCAAGATAGCTTCTGTTTGCTCAAGCAGAGCAAGACAGTCTGCCAGATTTCACTTCAAGACCCTTATTCCTGCCACGTAATGTCTTTTTTTCCCCCCACTGTATACCCCATCGAAGCCAATGAAATGGTTTTTAAGAAATACCTAAATTCTTTGGCAGAGAAAAATTCTCTGAGCCATTTTTTTCCCAGCATGTTGAGAATTGTTCAGGAAAAACTCCCTTAGGTACTTTATATTAAGCAAAAAAAAGGGCTGAGCTTTCTGTGGCTTCATTGATTTGAGTCCTGTAAGAGTGCCAGGAGAAATTCCCTGAGGTGTGGTTCATCACCGAAATCCCAATAACAGGAGATGGGGAAGATCTGGAATAATTGGGGACGAGCCTCGCTGCTGCTGCTGTGACTAATAATGGAAACCTGTTTCCTGTTAGATGGACCAACGGGACTACACTCCCCGCCTGGTTAGTGGTGTGTGTGTGTGTGTGTGTGTGCGTGTGTGTGTGTGTGCGTGTGTGTGTGTGTGTGTGTGTGTGTGTGCGTGTGTGTGTGTGCTACATGAATTTTTAATCAATGGTTTTATACTTCTTTAATAAGAAATAATTCAGTCTGTGTTTGCTCAAACTCCTCTTTAACTTATTCATGTACATGTATATATTCTGCATTTTTAATGACGTTTACTTATTTATTTTTTCATTTGCTAGCTGCCAGCCTTTATTGGGCTTTGCAGCTGGCCTGGGCGACGGGTTTAGAGCGCACCGCTGCAGACCGGGTCCTGTCCCGGGTCCAGATCAGACGTGTGTTTTCCTTGTCTCTGTTAGGTTATGAGATGTCCTGCAGAAATATTGTAAATTTAAAAAATGCAATCGCGGTCACAGCAGCAGCGGGGCTCATGATTGCGCTGTGTTTGCGTAGTAGTCCTGCGCGAGCCCTCCGTGGAGGACGGGAAAGGAGAACGGACCGGATCCAGCAGCAGAAGAAGGACGCTCTCGTGATTGTTCAGCATCTATGTTGCCATAATATTCAGAAATGGAGAGAAACGGTGTTGAAATCGAGGAACGTGTGTGATGTGGGTTCATTAACAACGCTGTGCTGTACAGGAGCAGCTCTCGACACTCCCGCTTCAACTCTCTCACTTCAGTGACTGGGAGAAAAATCTAACCAGCCAAGTAATTGATTTTAGGAAATGTCACATCGAGCCTTGTTAGATACATACAGGGCTGCCACAGACAAATAAATATTGGACAGGGCTCAGGCTGCATTAACTTGGGAAACACACCTGTGTTTGTGACCTTCTTGAGTTTTAATTTAATGTTGCTAATGCGTTGTATTGACTTTGACTTTGCTCATATTTGAGAGAATTCTCCAGGCGTTTTGTGCTCTTTGCCTGCTTTATCTTTACATCTTTGTGTCCGTTGAAGCTGTGCACAGCCTGATAAGTCTCAGAAGCAATCTTGTAGATGAACGTGATTTAAGGAGAAGTATTTTTCTGTTGTCTCTTCATGCCGGGAGTCGAGACGGTCTAAGACGGTCTTTGGGATTTTTGTGAAATGCATAGATGCAGCGCTGTAGATGAGAGGTTTACGCTTTTTGGACATTATGACTGTAAAAGCTGTGAGGGAATTGTTTAAAGTCAGAGTAAACATGTTTTAAACATGTTAGATGATAGTTGCTTGTTAGAAGTGTCTAAGATGGACTGTTGAGCCCACATTGCTTTAATGCTCAGGATGTCCCGGACTTTCATGGGGCTTCTGGAAAAAGAGTTTTCCCTTCATGTTACCACTTTATTTGACTACAGAAGATGGTGTTTTCTCTGTTTCTTTTAGACTAAATATCTATCTCTTCCAGGGACAGGTCAGTAATACAGCGCCTGTGAACGCAGAACCAGAACTAGAATATATGCTTCAAAAAAGAGATTAAATCACTATTTTTGACAAGTTTCAACGGCAGCATGCATGATCAACCAAACAGTGGAAACTGTTTAGAGTAAATCAAGAAGTTTGAGCACGCCAACTATAGTACAAACTTGGCTTTGATATGAAAAATACAAAAAAAGAAAAGAAAAAAAGAGTTCACTCTGACTTAATATACTTGCAGTATGTTTTTATAAAACATACAGTCATCCTCAAATGAGCAAGAATTGACTAAAAGGTGTTGTACAAGCTTATAAAATGAGAAAGCGCCTGTCTGATGGAGGATATTTGAAGGATGGGTTAATAGAGGTGGCTGCAAATTGTGCCCATATTTTAATTGAATTGTTCAATTTGTGGCATTTTTACCATTTTGACCTTTTTTTGTCCATTTTGAAGTGCAACTATGGTGCTATGGGGATTTCTGCTTTTCCTCACCCTGGTTAAGAACAAGTACACGGCAAAAACAGTCCCTCTAGAAATAAGCCTAATATTCCTAAATCTAGTCAAATAGTCTTATATTGAGCAAAAATACCTGCCAATGAAGTAGTAGTAAGTGTTATGTGTTCTTAAAACTAGCAAAATAGTCGAGCCACTAGACAAAAATGAACTTTTTTAACTTTTTTTTAACTTTTTACAGTGTATATCTCACAACTGGCCATCAACTGCTCGTTTATATATTTGGCTGCACTTCTCAAAGCAACACCAAGGAGTTTTTTAAATGTGAAAATATCAGTTTACATTTTATTGGAGCCATTAATGTAGGTTCTTAAATCTAGATTGAAAATGTGGGGTTTCGACTTAAATTCAAGATTTATAGATGTTGTTTGTCATCTAGTTGCTGACAAGAGAAATAAGACAATAAGAAATGCAGCAGTTAAAGCAAAACAATGCTCAGTATTTAAGAGTAGAAATATTATATAATCTTAGACAGAGCTGCCATTTATTTAAAGTTTACTTGGCGTCAAGTGCTCCAAGTGGCGCTTTTCTTTCTGGACCTCACATAATTCAGTCCATTGCCAATAAAGATGGATTATTCAACGCCGAGGTTCCTTATGCACATCTGAAAGATCCTGACCCTGATGTGCCCTGACATCTCAGCTTCGGGTCCAGGTTCTGGGGACTTTTTTTGGACCTCTGACTGGAATTATTTTGACAGGTCATGACAGACTGGGGAACAGGGACATGTGTCCGAGCTGCTGATGACTGCAGCTCTTCGTCTTCCCATGAGTCACACGGTGTGACTCTAACCTGATACTTCTCTGGGGGCGTCATGATGGATAAGACTGGAAACGTGTACAGTGACAGAACTTTTGCACAGTTTGTACTCTCAAGTCAGGTGAGATGCAAACTGGTTTTAGTTGTGGGTTGTTTATTAGACCGTCATTTCTGTCACCAACAGTTCAGCCTGATCTAAATTCTCTATTTTCTTTTGCATTTTATCCATCAATCGATCCATCTTTAACCAAACTGAGAATACGGACCTGCACCGACATGAGTAGGAATCCTTTAGTTTTTCCCTCGTGATTCTGTTGTTGCCTTTCTGCTTGCCATATGGATCACAGTTATTTCCCTCATTATTCTGCATGAATTTCCGATTTAAGTGGCTTTACAAATCAATCGCAGTGGAAGAGCACTTAAAGCATATCTCAATGGAACTGCGTCTGAAATGGACAAAGGTGACCCGTTTTGTTTAGAGATGAAACCAAGGAAGAGTCTGTTCAAGTCCCTCCCCTCCGGCAGGAGGCTACGGTCCATCCGGACCAGAACCTCCCGCCACAACAGCAGCTCCGTCCCCTCAGCCATCAGACTCATGAACAATAGTTAAAAGACTCTATATATACTTTTTGTAAACTTAGTATATTTTTTTTATTTTACTATATTTTAATCCTGCATGCCCTCCTAATTATTTTTATTTTTTATTATCTTTATTCTTTGGCAGTAAAGCAGTTCTTATTCTCCATATCACATTAAACTGATGTTACATTAAACTCAACAATGAAAAATTTGTATATTTGCCATCTTTACTTGGTTTCGATAATATAAATTGGAAGCCTGTTTTATTGTCTTTTTCAACTTACTCCCCAGATTTGTGCAAACAAACAAGGAATCTGATTCGGCTGTTTCATCATTTTATGTCAGCAATGACATAAAACGATGGTTGATGGTCGGTTTGTTTTCGACAACATGACCATTTTGTAAGGCCAAAAAGACACAAGCGTGTCAGTGTTCACGTATAGTTCAGTCTTCTTTTTACTATAATGAGAGCAAAAATCATAGTGCTGTAAACAGGTCTGCTGAGATTTCGGAGAAAGAGCCACGCTGCATGGCCTGGATCCGTGACTGGGGGCTGATGAGGGAGAGAGAGGTGACCCGGTGGTGATGTCACATATCCTCGTGACGGTGCACACAGGCAGGTGGTGTCAGGCTGAAGGTGCACGCTGCAGGAGCACACCTGTCCGTTAATTCTCTAGAGCATCACACGCCCACACTGAATAATTGTACCTGTATAATGGGATTTTTTTTCTCCTCCTTTAATTCGTTTGCGAAACTGCAGTGAGCGCCGGTTGGACCTTGGAGGCATGTTCATCGTTACTGAACATCATTTACAGGATGACTTTGTGTTATGAATAAATGACAATAACAAGATAGAGTTGCAGGAAGAGCGCTTTCTCAGTTGTGCTTTCAGATAAAACAGAAATCAGAATGAGTGCTGCCGTCCCACCGGACTTCACATCTTCCAACTCACCTGCAGTTTTTAAAGCTGCTTTAGACATCTGAGAACTACTGACTAGTGAAATCGGGCGACGATGGCCCTGTTTAGACTCTGCAATGGAGATCTGATGATCTGATCTGATGGTGCTGAGTGATTGGATCTGACCTGATCGTTCTGTCATAAATAACATTTACAGAACTTTTTTCCCATTCAAATCAGAGCGTATACAATACAGGGAAATATGTCACGTGCACAAATTACAAGCCATCTCCCAAGCCAGTGAGGTTACTTTATCAAGCAGTCCAAATATGTCCCATGACTAAGAGAAGTGGCTCTCAGAAATCTTAAAATGGATTAATAATAAAAGTTGCATTCATTATAAGACCAGAAAGTTATGCTTTGCGTGGTTAAAACTCGGCTGCGTGTTTTTGTAAGGTTGTGTATCAAAGACGGCCTCCAGGTCTGCTCTGCGTTAAAACACGTGCTTTAAAAATATTCCAGTGCAACTCATATTGAGACATCTAATGTAGACGTCAGTATTTTCTAAAGGCATTTGCATAAATCAAATAATATAAGAATGATGGAGCTCAAGTGTAGCGGCGCAGTCGCCAAACGATGCAGCTGCTGAAGGCTGGATCATCCAAACCTCGATCCTTCTGCAGTTTCACTGACTGTCTGTTCAGTCAGAGAAGGTCTCTATTTTCCTTTTTCTTTTTTCTTTTTTTTTTTTGTTACAAATCTGTTATGCTGTGGTTTGTTTTTTCCGTCTTATGGGCTGTGCTGATGAGGAGTGCGAGTAGAAAAAGACATATAGGTCAAAAGTTCCATCGGGAAGAGGGATTTTCCTTTTGATCCAACCGCTCATTAATTAACCATAAACAACATCAAGAACAAGAGCAACAATTACAAGCTACTGACTCAGAAGAGACACCGTAATAACCAGAGGATGATGAGTCGATGCGCTTTTATCAAGGCCGCTGTCTTTGTTGTGCGATGCCAGTAAATGTGTCCCTCAAAAGCCCGAACACGGCATGAATCTTTCCTAAAATAATGCAACTAAACGATTTTAAAGTGCACTTAAAGGCTCTGAGTTAAATGACAAAGTACAAAAAAATAAAATCTTCTTTGCATAAATTATTTCTGTGTTGTAAAGATGTCTGTATCCGTATTGGGATGGTAAACTTTATCCAGACTCAGTCTGTGTTTAAATGACACATTTCTGGCTTTTCGTTTATCTTTAGACAAATCATTAAAGAAACTCACCACACCGGTATTAAAACTTAATGTTCCTGCTGTGATCCCAGAATGTGCACGTATGTTGAATGTCGGCGTCGTCTCCTGCTGTAATCATCGAGCTCCGTGGAGAAGTGATCTGAGGAGCCGAGTTGCTGCAACTGGAGACGGGCTGGTTAAAGCCAGTCTTACTCGACTAAAATCTTTTTTTTTTCCTCAGCTTCTTTATCTATTTGTTTAAAGCGGCCTTTTCTAAGTCAGCATGACAGTCTCACATAAAACCTACACATCTTTTTATGTAATAAACCGTAATAACAGGTAACTACTCAAGATTCTTGGTGATTTCTGAAATATTCATTAACAGTGGACAGAAGTCTGATCTCATTTTTACCCAGAGTTATTTTATTGCTTGAAATAACAAACAGATTTCGTCATCTGAAAGCAGTTTGTTCATGAAACAAAAGCAACTTCTAAATAGATATTAAAGAGTCTTTTTGTTTTATTAAACAGAATATTTTGTCTAACCATTTCAGCACTGCAGTCAGGATTTGTGTGTTGGTGTGTATAAATGTACAATATGTCACACTGATGTAACTGGAGACAATTAAAACAATATACAAAAAAAAAAAAAAAAAAAGAATAAATAAATCCGGTTGCGTCATGGAAGCCTAGAAAGGCGCGAACAGGAGAAAGCGCTTCCCGTGTCCTGCTGCAAACCACAACTATCAGCTGAGAATGTTTTTAATCCGTTCTCCTAATCCCGACAAAACCCCGTCTGTGACCATTAACATGTCTGCTGTGGAGATTGGAAGTGACAACTTTGTGAATGGAAACCTAATCTTAATCTGCTGAAAATATTCTGTAAGGGAGGCCTCGTCTTCATCCGCATGTGATGAAAACGGCCCGAAAGTGGAGCTGACGGTCTCTACTTTCACGTTTTCATCACCGCGGCATCTCAAATTAATAATACTACAACACGTAAAACGTGGGATCCAAGCGACCTCGACGCTCGCGGTGTGATGTGGCCGTGACACAGACCGGCGTCTGCACCATGCGCCTTTTTCTAAAACTTTCATTTCAATGTTTCCTAGTGGTCCATCTGCTGCCTCCATGTCCTCGTCCTTCTCTGTGTGTATGGGTGTTTTTTGTTGTTTTTTTTTCCCACCTCGCGTCAGAGTGGACGGCACAGCTTGTGATGTCTATATTGGTCCTCGCTCACACTCTTGTGTTTTTTTTTTTTTTTCATCTCTCAGCCATGCTTCTTCCTGTTCAGGAGCAGCTGTGGCGACGTGAGTCAGAGACGCAGACTGGAATATGAGCTGCATTTAGATGTCTAAAGCAGCGCTGACCACAGAGATGTGGTGTTAAGATGTGGACTTAAATGGTCAGAATTTCAGTTAAGAGTGCGTTACAATCGAAAGCATGTCGAGCTTTGCAGAAATCCCAGATTCCATTAAATTATAGCGTCGTAAGTCAGTGACGTCTGAAGCACCACTGACACACGTACGGAGAATCTTCTACTAGAAAACCAGTCTTTTGAAGTCTTTTGAAGCAAAAAGGGTCTAATTGCCATAAAATAGATGAGCACTGGAAAGAAATTGTTCAAACTATAACCAATATTGTTGGAGTGACTCAGCAAAATTGTCTACTGGATATTTATTGAATTGAATTAAATTCTTTTTACTTTATTGATGCCCAAAGGAAAATGAAGTAACCTCAGTGAACCCTGACTGTTGTCGGTTTTGCAGTAAAAACCTGAGCTGTTATCCATAGTTTTGCAGCTAAATGGCTGTGAAGAGGTGACTTCAACACCTCGTCCCTTTTTGGAAACCTAATGGGACTGCAGATGATAAAACTGATGTCACCCTTTACTATGTGGACGACTTATTTCTGGGAACCGTTCTGGAGCCTCTGGAGCTGATTGTGCAGAGAAGGATGCTTCCTACAGGTCTTCAGTCAGAGGCGTCTTCTAATCTGCTGCCGCACAGACCTCTACAGGAGATGCTTCCCGCCCACAGCCATCACCGTCTATGAGGACTGATGATGATGTGAAGAAAGTTGGATAGTAAAAGTTGCTGCTACATCTAATGTCCCTTCGGTGGTTAATAAAGTGTTGTTGAATTGAATTTGCACCTTTACGTTCACCCGTTTGTGGGATTTGTGGCCAGTGTTGGATCAGCGTCCGCACTGTAAGGACGCAGGAAGACGGTCAAACTAATTATTGATGCTGGAGCATCGTGTCTCAGGTATCTGCTTTCTATCTCGGTATGGGATGTCCTCCCCCATGCGGCTGTCAGAAGCTCCTACTCCACTTTACGCGCCGTGATTGACCGGCAGCTGCATTTCTGGTGTCTAGAGAAGAGAGATGCACTCCGCATATGTAAAAGCCAAGCGGCGCATCGCTTCGTCGTCCTTCAAAACTCTTCTGGCTCTTCCCCGGCCGGTCAGAACCGAAAAGATGCCGCTCAGTGTGGGGAGAAACCCACATATTGAGATGCCTCACTCGTGTTGTCAGAGCGCTGGTAACCTGGTAACCTCTGGTTTTCTTCTTCTGCATCTTAACAAGGGAGCCAATGAGGGTGGACTTGTACTTTAAATCTGCCTTAGCTTTGCTTTCAGAGAAGTGCCGTTTTTGGCAATCCAGAGCTTGCTCCATTTTTCATCTTCAGAAGTTGCTGTCTGTTCAAATTCCCAAATGTAGGCTTAGTTGGGAGTTGCATGTAAAAAGCTCAGTAATTCAGTCATCCATCAGCCGCTCTTACTGAAACCTTTGAAAATGATCATCTCTAAATTAATCTCTGACTTCCTGACTTTAATCAGACAAACTGCAGGTAAAAACCGTCGCTGTGCTGTTTTCTTTTTTTTGTTTTGGTTTTTACCTGCCGTCTCCATCCTCTCCTCTCCTCTCCTCTCCTCTCCTCTCCTCTCCTCTCCTCTCCTCTCCTCTCCTCCTGATGAGCATTCACATTCTCTTCCCTCTCTTGACCTAATTTTTCTCCATCCCATTCATCGTGTGTGTCCCCTCTAATTAGGGTTATTAGGTTTCAGGTCAGCGATGCTACACTTCTCCTGCTCCCACGTTCCTCTCCGTCTCTCTGTCTCTCTGTCTGTCTGCTCTGCTCGGCCGGGGGGTTTCTCAGCGTCTTTATTTGGGCCAGGTCAGCTCGGCTCGGCTCGGATGAGTTCATACACTGAGGGAGCAGGGAGATTTTGCAAAACAGGAGAAGAGAGCAGGGTGTTGGCCTCCAGACTGTGCATGTGTGTGCCTTTGAAGACTTTCCTCACGGCAGATATGAGCAGTCGAAATGTGGAGCAAATACCGTTTTTACATCGCAGCATCGCGTTTCACCAAAGATACAGTCACACAATGAAGGAATTGAAAGCAGAGGGATTACTTTTTTTTTTTTTGTCCCTGCACATGTGAAAGTCAGCGATTGAATCGTCTGCGCTGTTGCTTTCCTTTTTAAGAATGAGCATCCAGGCCACACTGACTCACCTGTATCAGAGTGGAGGACAGAAAGGGGTCTTTTCCAATCACTTCCAGGAACACCGTTATGAACGCGGTCATAATGGGAGTTGAGAGGCTTTCGTCAAGAAACTGAAGCACAATTAGAGAAGAAATGAGTGAAGTCCACAGCCGACTAGAGGAAGTGAAGGGGAGAATCGAGCAGGCCGAACACAGGATTCGGATGACAGAAGACCCCGTGTCCGAGACCCTCAAGTTAACGGACCTTAGAAAGCCGTTCCAGAGGAGGCGAGCTATGGATTTACGGAGTGCCAGAGGGAGCAGACGGGGACTTTTGTTCCTCCGGGCAGAGACTCGGCTGTATATGATCAGATATTCAACTTAACAGTTACTAAAGGTCAACGGATATCAGTTTGTGGAGCGGAATTTAACATTAGATTGTGTACAAGACTGGACTTATCGGACTGCAAAAACGATGCCAAACTTGGTGGCGTGGTGGTTAGCCCTGTTGCCTCGCCCGTGGAAGGGATGTCACCAGACTTCATAAGGACCAGCCGGGGTTCATCAGACAGACACGCCCAGGATGCTGTCAGGAGGAGTTTCCACATGATGAGACAGCAACTCGAGGTCCTGGTTCTGAGCCTCGATGCCGGAAAGGCTTTTGACTCAGTGAGATGGACTTTGGAGATGGAGACCTCAGAGTCATTTTCATTGAAGAGAGGAACACGACAGGGGTGCTGCGCATCGCCGTTGTGTCCCTGGGACAATGGATCAGGCAAAGACAGGACAAATCTGTCAAATGCACTGGGCCTCAACAGCGTCCACAGGTTGGGAGGAATTTGATTGGAAGAATATTTTGAGATTTTGGCAGCTGGATGAGGCAGTGTTTGAAGTCCACTGATCACACGTGCGTGGTCATCAGGTGTCAGCAGGACGACGACATGCAGGACAAAGACACCCCTCCTCTTCTCTGTCTGCTGGAACATTGATTTATCTACTCATTTTCTCTCCTCACGTGTTCCCACCTCAGGGGTGAAAAAAGAAAAAAAAGAAGAGGCAACAGGTGTTTAACAAAATCGCGGTCGGTTGCTTCTGGGCCGCATTTTGAACCAGCGTCACTGCTGCATCACCGTTTCAGCCCGGGGCTGCGTTCTAGTCTCTCCGTCCGATGAGAATTAATCACCATCATCAAATTGTGTGTATTTACTTTCTGTCCTGTTCACATTAATGTGTCACGGCACAGCTGAAATGACAGAGGCGATAAAAAGACTTCTGCAAATGATGCACCTGCGCCTCCTCCATCGTGGATCCTCCTGCGAGCCTTCTGGTGTCTCTCCGAATACCTGGATCCTCACGGTAGTCCATGGAGATCTGCTCCTCCCTCAGGGAGGCAGGAGGATGTGTAAGGTTTTGTAATGCGTCATTGATTTCTCTTTTTTTACTTTTTAAAAAAAATCACTTTAGATTGCATTAGTAGGGGGCCTACTAGTATCAACGTCCTCGGCCCTCCCAATCTAGGGAAGCGCTTCACCCTGCACGTTTATCAGATCAGATCGCATGTTGCCGTTTTTGTCCCGCATCCTCCTGCAGCTCGCTCCCGTCTCCTCTGGTTTGATCACCGGACGGCTGCAGGAGCTCCCTGCCTCAATCGCACATCTGTGGATCAAGGCGGTACATAGTCTGTAGCCTAAAGCTCACAAGAACTGCCTGTCAGGATTTTTAACTCTGCTGACTTGTTGAGTTGTCAGGTTTTTCTGATGTTTCTGCGATTCCACACAGAAACCTTTTTCTTTTCTTTTTTTTTATTTTCCAGCTTGAAGGAAGTTGTCAGCGAGTCCATCAGCTCCCAGACTAACAAGTTACTGTTTAGGTTGCTGATGTCAGAGGTAAAATCTGACATGTAGGAATGCTGCTTTTAATTGTCCTATTGGAATATGAGACCTTCTTTCTCATTGCTTTTTCTGTAATCATTGCCTTTGATGTTTTGACAATTAAATCTGTTTGTGGCAACACCCTTGCTGCTTTTGACATCTCTGCTGATCTTTTTTTTTTTTGTTTTTTTGCTGAGTGGCTGAGATTTGGGAGTCTGTTAATTAGCCTTTGTGCTGCAGATGCTTATCGCCTGGTGTGGGAGCGTCTGCGTGGCCTTGTCTGCAGAAAGGTCAGCTGGAGGGCGGGATGATGTTCACTGAGTAGAGCCCATCGCGCACAAGGTCCAGACATGAGCAAATGAGCACGAGCCCGTGTTAATGACGAGCAGAAAATGACCTTGGCCTTTTAAACAAATCAGCAGGGCCGGCACGTCGCCGCTCCGAGATTTCCAATATAGACCAGCGTTTGGTGAAGTGAACAAGCACGCTGTCAAAGACAAAAACAAAATGCCTACACACACACATACTGTACACACACACACACACACACACACACACACACACACCAACTTATTAGCTTCCTCTCACTGAGAATTAATTGGGTTTCTTCACGCTTAAAATTAATTCCGTCTTTTATAATGTCCTGTTTAAGAGCTGCGGTGGTTAAATAAGTGGAGGTGATGACAGTCTCCGGAGTTTTCCCCTCGTCCTACCCTGAGTAGAAATGAGAGATGTGCCTTTGTGAGATGAGGATTCTGTAAAACCAGATTTGGAGTCTAAAGCGTGTGGTTTTTGTGTTTTCGTGATTGATCACAGCGTTTTTCTGGAGTTTCCGTTTTCCGCTCCTGTGAGCGATCTGGACTCGGCTGTTTTACGCTCAGGCATCCCCACCAGCCGTGTTGTACCGCAGCGCCGTTTCATCCCGTCATTTCTACCGTTTCACCTCTTTACACACGTTTGCCTGCTGACTGAGCATTTGCTGTGTCGGTTTTGATAAAAGCCGCAGAGGCAGGTGATCGGAGTCCCAGTCACAAAGAACTGTCCATGAAACAAATTAACAACATTTCCCATCACTTCCCAGGGTCAAACGCACCATTTATTCAATCACACCTACACTTAAGACATTGGTGAAATCAAAAAGGCAAACAGATAAATTAGAGCAGAAATTGTAGTCATGCGTTTGCTCCAGGTCATTAAGAATGATCTGAACTACGTGACAATAAGAGGTTCATTGAACACATAATGATTGATAAGTGGCCGCTGGAGCGCTGCGCTTCAGTTATAATCTCTGGACTCCGGATATGAGCATCCACTTTTATAAATGTAAACACAAGTCATCCTTCTATTTCTTGGTCTATTTAGGGCAGGGCCTTTTGTCGAAGCAAATTGTTTCTTTTGTTTTGTTTGTTTTACAAGAGGAAATTACCTACTGGCATGAAAGGACGTTATAATTAGTTTATTTATTGTTGCTGCCAGATGGTTTCTCAGCATCTCCATCCTTTACGCAGTCACCATTAGGCTGTAACAGACAGATGATATCCTGGTAGTTTTACAGAATGTGATACGCCAGAAACGCTCCAATATTCTTTTTTTTTTTTTTTTTTATGAATGATTGCAGTTATAATACAGATAATATGAGTATTTGCTTTTGCCATCAAACTGTGTCAGCGGTCAACAGCTGATGCTCGGAAACTCGTGTTGCTTTTGGCGACGTTTGTTTGAATCACCCGAGTCGTGCATGGGAGAGCGTCTTCGCAGTAACACGTCTTCGGTGGACCGCAACACGCACGTCTTTCAACGGACGCCAGCGGCTTTGAACAAACTAAGAAGTTGCTTTACAGTTTACCAATGTGTGTTGCATCTCACCAAAGATGTGCCATTGGGAAGATGCTCTCTGATTCAGGACACCCCCCTCCCCCACGTGCTTCCCACATTTCTTTTTAGAAAGTGTAAAAAAAAAAGTCTTTCTAATTTGAAGATCAAGAAGGAGAGTAATTTGTTATTATTTGTCCCGGAGGCAGAACAAATCTACTGTACAGCAGCCCCTTCCGTCTGTGTTTAGTAGTCTAGTTGCCATAGCAACTGAACAGTTCTTATGAAACTTTGCTGTTTGCATCCCCTCTAGAGGGCATCTCACTTTGACAGGGAGGCAGCGGGAGCAGCGGTGACAGTAAGCCACCTTACACCACTTTTACATTTCCCATTCATCAACATGTCCGTTTGGAACGTTTTGCACTAGATTGGATCAGTTATGCCGTGTGATCCAACCTTCTTTGACCAACACCACAGCAGAGCAGCGCTCCCGCTGAGTCCCTTTGGCACATCTAATCAAGTATTGATCATGAACTGAGAATGTAAAACATGCTTTAGCTGCTTTGATTCTTTTGCTTGTGCAGGCTGAGTGTGTAGATTTCCTCCAAATGTGTAAAAGATGGGTGCACGCAGAGCATCTCAGTACAATAACTGTTTGAGGACATTGTGGTTGAGAAGTAAAACAAATGTTTGGTAATCTGCTTTGTGAAAAGATTGTAGGTTCTTTGGCATTTGCCGCCAGTCTGGGCCTGTGTCACGTCTGGCAGTATTTCATTTGCGTCTCGTCGCCTCGGCTTCATGTTGCCAGGCAATCAGCTGGAAGGATCTGCTCCCGTCCAAGAAATGGCAAAAAGAGATTGACGTGAAAAATTCTGAGTGTGCCCTTTGCTGTAAAAGCTGGAGGTAAAATGACATTTTTGTCACTTGATATCTCTAACCTCAGTCGATATCACCTGTTTCAAGAAGGATTTAATGAGAAATGTGTAGAACTGCTTTCCTGAAACGATTCCAATAGGATTTATAGCCGCTGTGCCGCTGTCACAGCGTTGCTCTTAATCGAAATATGAGCACTGAAATGATGAGTTGGTATGATTTCAAAGGTAGATGAAGTCTTGTGATGCAAAATTCCTGCTACTTGAAATAACTCCTGCTGCTGTCTTCTAGTGCTTTTTTATGAGCGTAATTGAAAATTCTACTTTTAATTGTAGGAGGCTATGAAAAGTTAATTGAAATCTAACAAAAGGACTCGGCTTCAGGTTTAAGGTGAGGTATGTTGAGCAATGTCTCATCGTTGTGGTTGTGTGTTGGGTGCTAAGTGGGCCTGCAGAGAGCGCGCGTGTGATGTCGGCGGCGTCTCACCTGTCAGCCGGCGCTCTGCCGAAGTGGCTGTGACAGCAGGTGTTCTCCATACAGCCCAGCGTGTGTCACAGCCGTCAGTCTCCACTCGGAGACCCGTCCAGCCCGGTTAGGCAGACGGACAGACAGACCGGGGAACGAGCCAACACGGAGACGCACACATGCACGAGTATAATGGCGCATTCATATTTGCATCAGCAGCCAAACACACACGCAAACGCACACAGATGGGAATGACGGCGAACTTGAAGGCTGGAAGCTCTGTGACTGCAGAGGACATGCGATGGTTCGTTTCCCAGAACCGCCCCACCTCCGTTTCCCAGAATCCGTCTCCGTGTCCGCTACGTCTCACCTGGGGCACTTAAGGGAACTGCTTCTGGTTTTTACTGGCCTCATGCTGTATGATTGCAAGTTTTCTAATCATTTTATTTGTCTTGTTCCAGCAGGGTTCCAAAGTATGATTAACTCAAGTGTCCTTTTCCATGCCCCCCCCCCCATCTGTGCTTCAGGTGGCCGAGATGCACGGCGAGTTGATAGAGTTTAATGAGCGCCTGTACCGTTCCCTCATGGCCAAAGACCACCTCATTGTCCAGATGAGACAGGAACTCATTGACCTGCGAGGACCGGTGAGACTGGACACACATGCACACCAGCTCCTCCCGCCTCCTCTCCTCCCGCCTCCTCTCCTCCCGCCTCCTCTCCTCCCGCCTCCTCTCCTCCCGCCTCCTCTCCTCCCGCCTCCTCTCCTCCCGCCTCCTCTCCTCCCACCGCCTCTCCAGCTGCAGTTCCTCCCTTTCTTCTTCCCATCTTTGCTCCCAGTTATTTTGAATTTGCGCCTCTGTGTCCACATGTTTGTTCTTGTGGTGCTTTTTTGTCCCTTGATTCTTTCTCCTTCATGATATTTCATTTTAACCCAGCCACCGGTATTTTATTTGTTTTTTATAGATTAAAGGTCTCAATCCATAAAGCTACACACTTCAGCCAAAACTGTTGTTTTCTCTCGGGCGTCTGATCACAGCGTTGAGATTTAAGGTTCTTAAGCCACTTTTAAAGCCGGCGGTGAACAAATATTTTTAAAACACTTTGTAATCATCATCCACAGGAAATCCATAAATATGTAGATATTTTAATTTTATTTAGATGTACAAGAACATTTTCTTTGGTGTTTTGGAGAGTGATTTTAACAGACCCCATTGGATTTTTTTATTTTTTTGTAATTTTTGCTTTTTTAGTCATGTTGTGCTGCTTTTTCACTGCCTGTTTATGTCTGTAGTGTTTCATTGGCTTGTTTTCAAGCAGTTTTGGTGGCTGGAAGAACATTTTAAACCCATTTTAAACCCAAGTCCAGCTGGTGGCTTCTTATCACATTGTTACGTTTGGTTTGGTTTTTATAAGGCAAGGCGAGTTTATTTGTGCAGCACAATTCAGCAACAAGGTGACTCAAAATACTTTTCAGTGACATTCAAACTTCACATAAATAAAAAGCATGATTTAAAATGTAAACAAAAGAAAGAAAAAAGAGCAATAGATAAAATTAATGGTTAAAATGTGATGAGGTTTTGAAACTTGAGCTTAAAAGTAAAACAGTGCGGATTTGGAGCTTTATTCAAATGTAAAGAAATACAACGTTGTAGCAAGAGATGGGAAGAGTCTCATCTTTTTTTTTCTTTTGTTTGTTTGTTTGGCTGATAAAGAAGATTGGGATAAAAAAAGAACTGGAAAACATGTTTGAACAGTTAAAAAAAAATCAATTCAAAAATTCAATGAACAAAAAAGCTTTTTTCTTTTTTTTGTTTCCCACTGTTCCCTCTGGGATACCTCAGTGTATCAACACCAAGACCACACGGGGGCAGCATATCACCAGACCGTTCCCCCTGGTGTAAGACACGTGGAAGTGCACCTCTAGTGGAACACACTGGTATTGCAGTCCTCATCAAATATGTATCAATTTCTTTGTTTTTCTTTTTTTATGTTTGTTTGTTTGAGAGGGAAAAATGCATTAAACATTGCTTCATAAAAAACACAAAGTAGATGACATAGATGCAGGTCTCTATCTTCTAGTTTGCAACCCTTGTGCATATCGGTATGCTTATATGCTAAGTTTGTACGTGGTGTAGAAATATTTGCACATTACTACATAAAGAGGTTTTAATTATGTCACGCTTAAGACTTTCTGATTCTCCTGTTGCTACTTTCCGCTTCTGGCACACGGAGGGAGGCTCCCGTATCATTGTTTCCATTTGGGTTCCTCCGGTCCTGCAGGTTTAGTTTTGTTCTGCTCACTCGACTCAATCTGGCTTTTGACAGTTTGGGGGTGAAGACCAGTGAGCAGCACCAGCTCATGATTTGCTGCCGCAGCTGTTTTTCCCTCCAGAAGGTTCTGCAGCTTTCGGTTTCCCGTAATGTTGCGTGTCAATCAATTCAAGCAGAGTAAAAAGCAGAAGAAGACAACCAGGGGCGTGCATGCTCCCTGCAGCAGCGGCCACGCAAGAACTCGCCGTCGCGTTGCAGACTCTGTTGGCTGCTGCGGCCCGGTTGATCACGTGTAGCAGGAAATCTCTCAAACATATTTCTGTTTTTACTTTTGGGCCACTTAATTGTGCAATGAATTTTGTTTGCAGCAGCGATGCAGCTTGTCTGTTTTTGTTTTTGTTTTTTTTCTTTGCCCTCGACATGTTACATAAATCTGACGCCATCGATTTGCAGTCCGCTCAGTGAGTGGCAGGACGAACAAGAAGCAGCACTGCAGCTCCTCTACTTCAGAAATTCAGACATTTCAGCCTCAAGTGTAGAGTAAACAACATGTAGTAAACATATTCATGCGGGGAAAAAGGACAACTGACATTGAACTCACACAGACGCCCCCTCCTGGACCTGCACCAGGGAAACCTGCCGCCCATTTATTTGTTTAAGAGTATTACAATCAAGCTACTATTTTTATATTATATTTTTCAAAGTTGATTGCTGTAATAATAGAAGAAACGAGCACAGATTGACGACATCTGTTCATGCTCGGCAGAGCTTGAGGCAGCCTGGACACACACATGTACACAACTGCCCACAGAGTGATAGCAGACAGCTGCAGGAGCGGGAGCCTCGGGCTCAAGATGGACTTCTTATCCTTCACTTCCAGCCCTGTTCTGCTGGACTGCTCGCTCTGCGTGTATGAATCCGTTTGTGTGTGTTTGTCCATCTCTGGTTCCTGTTTGCTGCAGGCCTCTGACTTGTAAGAGTTGCTGCAGATGACCAAGCCGGCATTCCTCCCAGTCCCGGTCGTTCTCCAGTTCACGACCTTCGCTGAGTCTCTGAGGGTTTGATCAAGCCTTCACGCAGGAGACTCGCCTGCAGGGGGTCTGCTGACTGCGTTTTAGGTTTAGTTCGGAGGCTTCAGGAGGACTCGGAAGCTGACAGACTGTCCATAGGTGGGGAAGACACAAACCCTCCCTCATCCACAAGGTCAGCATCTGGCGCTGGCTATGAGGCTCCTCAGGGGATCGAGGTGTCTGTCAGACGAGGATAAGTGCTGCTGCTGCACTGCTGCTGCAGCGGTGGACGCTCCTCAGCATCGACACGGTCAATCAAACTGCTCTCATGGACATTTGGAGGCCTCCCCTCCCTTCCCCCGGGAGTTGTTGGGTTAGGGCGCTTCACCTTCATCCTGCAAATGCTCAAATCTCTGTTGAGCTGTTCTTGGCTATTTTCTTTTAACATTTTGGTGGACGTACTCTCCAGTAGGGGGAGGCTGCTGCTGTCAGGGAGTGGTATTGCCATGGAGACGTGTGCTTGGTCTACAGCAGTAACATCCTCAGTAATTTCCTTCTCACTCTTTTTTTTTTTTTTTTCTTTTTTTTCCAGGTTCCAGGTGATTTAAGCCAGACATCCGATGATCCTAGTCTGTCGGATTTTGAGACGTAAGGATGATTCTCTTGTTTTCTTTCTGTAAAAACACCCACTCCTCCGTCTCTCTCACATCCTTCTATATGAAGCCTCTCCTCCTCCTGGTGTCTTTTGTCTTACAAGAGCTTTATGTCTATCTATCCACGTGAAACCACTTTGGTCTGAGGAATTCTCTCTCCACGCTCCCCTGTGAGCAAAGCTCAAATACCCATTCCTCCCGCTCCGAGTTTATGTCTTAAATGGCCAAATTTAGAGGGAGTTTAACCAGAATGAACTGTTAATTTTCTGTTGCGTAGTGCTGACACACTGTTGATGTTGCTGCTGCCAGTGATAATGATAATGACAGCGATAATGACGGCGACAGTGAGGACGGTCTGTTGTTTGTGTCACTCAGGGCTCATCGCGCTCTCATCAACGTGTGGATCCCCTCTGTGTTCCTGCAGGGCAGAGCTGCCAACGCCTACCACGTCTATCAGGTACACTCCGTCGCATTGATGCCTCTCCGCCCTAGCGGCGTCCTCTGTTCACCACGCAGGGCCAGTCATTTCATCAGGACCTGTTAGTTTGAACCTGACTTTGGGACTTGATGTGCTGCATGTTTTATTCATGCTGGAGAAACCTGACCAGGGGGGCAAAAGGCTAAATGAGTATCTGGTGTGATAATGTGTCATATAAAATAAAACGGAGCAATAAAGATACGCTACGAGAAGTTCATTAAGGCAAAGAGTAACGGTACAAATGAGAAAAGTCGGAGAGAGTTGTACATTAGCATTAAAAGCTCATCATCTGTGTTCATCAGCGTTGTTGTGTTCAGAGCGTTTTATCCTCTCCGCTGTGCTCAAGTGGTCGAGCAAAACACATTTGGCAACGTTTGCCTGCCGGTTTCTCAGTAAGTGCACCGCTTTAGTCCGGCTGACGCCGTCTCTCAGAACTTTTTCTTTTTTTTTTTTTTTTTTTATTTAAATTAAAGACACGTTGTTCCGACTAATTTGCCACATTATTTATGGGAATGACGGTGAAATTTAGTGCAGGACTTTTAGGACTGTTTGACCTGGATCCACCGCTGCGACGAGTTAAAACCATCAGTGTGTTCAAAAGCTTCACGCAGTCGTCTGGATGCAGTTCATCAACTGATTCAACGAGTTCACAAGTGATTGTTCTTGTGAAATACAACAATGCATCAAATCTGTTTAGAAGTAATGGCAGGATTTTATTGTGTATGTGCTTCTGCGTTTCAACAGCCATGTGATTTTTATTTTATTCATTTATTTGTTTAAACTTTGTTGTTTCCCAGTGCTGCTTCTGCAACTCATCTGAGTTCTGTTTAGATTCTTGAATTTCTTGAATTAATGCAAATATTCATTAACAAGCAGACCTCGCCCTTACGTGCATCAGTCCCCGCCATATGGCCTGGGGAACACCCATTGCATTATGGGTGTGTGGCAGCCACGTTGGTGGCTTCAGAAGTCGATAATTAACAAGTCACTTGCACTTTTAAATGGTTTAAATACAAGTGAGACCCTCAAACTGCACCAGCTGATCTCAACGCTCCTCCCGCTGAGACAACTGACGTTTCTTCTCATGTTTTTTGTGATGGGAGTCCAGATAGAGCCGATAAACTCACATGTGCAGGACTTACAAAAATAAAAGTCGCCAAGCTCTTCTAATAGGGTCACAAAAGCCACAAAACGGTGCATTAAAACAGGTCATCTGTATGCAACAAAAAACAAACGGACATAAAAGAAACAGACGATGTAGCTCATCTACCACAGACGTGGACGAGGTGACGGTTTTCCCTAGAATGCAACACGCCATGACAAACTGTTGTCATCAACTTTTTCCTCTGCAGAACTTTTTTTTTTTTTAAATGAGAAAAATAAATTTTCGCACCCCAGTCCGTGACACTTTGGTTTGTAGTGAAGTTTCATCAGAGCCGAAGACCTTTCGTACTGGTCCTACCACCTACAGAAAACTGCTCCTGGGGTGTTTGTGCGAGCTTTGCTGGGAACTGGACTCCAGAGCAGCTTATCAAGCCAAACCACTTCTCCTTTTATCCGTCACGTTATCCAGCAAAGTAGACAACAGCGGCTCATTCCCCCGATCACCGTTTTACTGCGTCTGTCACGTTAACAAGGTGGTACAACTCAGTTCTTTCACAACAGCAGTTTTCCCCTGTGAGACTGAAGCGCACACACACACACACACACACACGGTCCCCCGTTCAGCTTTATGAGACAGATAAGCGTTTGTATTCAGGTTTAACCACACAGACATTCATGATATGAATATGATGATCGGTGGATTGACATATATGAAGTTCTCAGCCGTCCTCGCTGTGTCCGTTTCCCTATCCTTAAATGGGAACCTTTGGGCGGTACCTAAATGACTGACAACAAGCTCAAGTACGCCCACAAGCTGTGCGACATCACATTGTTGTGAGGCCGCTATGTTGCTCACTATCGCCACACGTGGCAGAAACTGGTATTACAAGCCCTGACACTAACTTGGTAGATATCTCCGCAGTCGCATACATAGTCATGATTTATGTGACACGACTGCACTTCAATCCTGTATTTGGGATATTTTATCCTACAGTCTTACACATTGTTCCTTTAAAGCAGAAACTGTAGCTGAAGCTGTATCGCTGTAAGGCGAGTCAGAGGAAACCTTATGGGATGAGAGGAGACAGGGGGCACATCCTTAGCTATAAACGACGGCCGTACTGGCAACCAAGCTCGGCACGGCTCAACTTATGCATAATATATGTAAATTAATAACTTAGGACTGAGGCTCAGAGCTGTCTGAAGGCTTTTTGGGTGAAATTGTCTTCTTTTTCCTGATGGGACAGAAGCAGAGCAGCGCCAGATGAGATGAATTTTTATAATTCCTGCCACTTAGAGCGTCAGACCGTCGTGCTCGGATGCCTGGATCAGTGCTCTCCATTCAACACTACACACAGGTTGTTTAATGAATCCGAGTGTCTCCGAAGACGCGAAACAATTTGGAATTTTAATTTTCTCGTAATGGCAGTGTAAAAGTCTCAGGGAAACGCAGCTCACACCATTTTCATCTTCTGTAATAAAGTGGATGCTTTTTGTTGCCGTTTAGGAGGATTCGGTGCAGACTGATGTCGCATGAGCACCGTATGCAGCCACCTGTCTCCCAGCCTGTCACATGAACGTATTGTAATATAGATGATCGAAACTGCTGAAAGCACAAATAAATACAATAAGTACCTTAAGAAGATAAATTGTGGGAAATACTAAGTAATTAGTTAGTAAGTAAGTTAAGTTAGCAGTAATAACTTAAAAAAGTTGCATCCTCCTTTTGGCTCATTCCTCCTTCCAACATGCTTCAGTTTGTTGAGGTTGTTGGGCATTTATTCATGCACAGCTCTCCGAAGGTCACAGCCACAGGATTTCAATTAGGTTAAAGTCCCGGTTGGTCTTGGAAATTCAATTTCAGGATACGATCGTTGTCCTTTTACTTGACCCAGACGGCATCGCGCCTGGCTTCAGAATACTCTGGTGTGGAGTTCATAGAGTGGAGCTCATAACCCCAGGTCTCCCACTGCCGTGTATTACCGTGAGTTCAGGGCGTTTCTGCTGAAATGCTGTTTGATGCTGAGCATTAACACCAAACGGCTCAGCGTTGATCTCATCTGGCTGTAAGAGATTTTCCCAGAAGTGTTGTGGTTTGTTTGACTGCAGTTGTGCAACTTCCATGTTCTATTGCAACAAATGAAGCCTTCTCATGGAAAAAAAAACAACTTCCAAACAAATCCTACCCATATTATTGATATCTAACATGACCAGTGAGCCTTAAAAGGTGCAGAGACTAACTTGTAGCTTTTTTTTGTGTGTGCGTTAAATATATGATGGAGAGATGGTGAATTTGCTTGACGGTCCACTCCTGGGAAGATTGACTTCTGTCGGGAGAGTTTTCCTCTTGTGGATAATCTTTTTTATTTTAGAAAGTTAAACCTTCCAGACTGATGTGCAGCAACTGTCAACCGCTTATGTCTTTTCTTTTTGGCATTGTGTTAACAAACATCTAAATGCTTTAGACCAGAAAACTGTCAAAATGTCTGTTTCTATAAAGGTCGACATACCTGATGAAGATTAGGATTTTTGTTTAGTATATTTAGTTTTTTTATCTGAAAGAAAGTGTGAACAGAACTGTGAAAATACACAAAAATAAATGCATTTAAGGAAATGAATACAAGGAAGGTTTAACAGAAATAAACGAGGGTATAGATGAGGAGGGAAATCTTTAGTCGTCTTCAGGATTGATGAATGGTTTTTACTCGAGGGCGATCCCATATGTTTTAATTATGATAATTGTTGGTTAAAGTATGAGAAGCACATTTGCGGAGGCAGATATCCACCGGGCTTTCAGCATTAATTAGTGTCCACCTGCAGTTGGGAGTTGTGGATCAATTCCAGCATGGAAGCTGAACGTTTTCCATGTGTTGTGCTGGTATAGCCGGATTTCTTCTTCGCAATAATGGCCTCTGAGAGACTGCTGTCCAGCCCTGGAGCTGGTATAAAGCACAGCCCATCTGGTGTATTGGATACTTCCTTTCCCAGAGCTATATTCGTCTAATGGCTCCCTGTGGAAACAGCTTTTGTTCTTAGACAGGCTAATGGATGGCCAAGGTTACCGGAGTCACTGTTGTTAAGGTGAGGTGGTTGCGGTGATTGAACACTAAGCCAGCATTCTTAAAGACCGGAGAGTATCATGAGGAGAGGGCAGGGGTCTTTTCTAGATGCCCTCTGGTGAGTAAAGTCTTTTGCTTCCAGTCACACTTGCAGGCCCACACGTATCCTTGCACAGTTGAACCAGTGATGGGAGCACTGAGCCATGGCTGAAACCAGAGAAGGCTTTGGGAGTCTCTGAGAGTATGTGGGATTTTAAAACCAAGAGCCCAAGTTTGGTCACAGCAACCTTGCGATGGAAAATGGGCACGTCAAGAGCTCAGTGCTGCCGCTACGTCCACCCAGAGAGGAGCGAACGCTGATCAAACCACCACTTCTCCCACTGTGTTTCCCTGAATGTCGGCCTTTCCTGCCCTCCGTGTTGTTCTCCCTCCCCTGCCAGTTTTCATGGCATTACAACTGGGGGAAGATTCTTTTACTTCATTTTCTATCTACATTTTTTCTTTTTTTTTCTTTTTCTCCGAGCTCTGTGGAATGACTTCCATCTAAAGTGCAGTAAGGCCTGTGGATGGATGATGGGAGACGGATGACTTAGTCCCATTATAAACTGGGTTCTGCTCTTTGTGGAGCACAGTCGCCGGCCTCTGGGTCGCTTGATCCTTACTGTACCGCCGCTGCAAATCACAGTCCTGCACAGCTATTCAATGTGAAAACATTTCCAAAGACCTTACACTGATGATGGGAGTCAGCAGCATCACATCTTTGTGTTTTTGTGCATCTCAAAGACTCATTGGGGTTCTTGTTGAGACTCTGGTGGCCTTATTTTTCAAATTAGCCTAAAAAACTAGTGTTCTTAAGGCTAAACAGCTGTTTAGTCATAATATCTTGAGTTGTTTTCTTGTTAACTGTTTGGAAATCCTTTTATTTTCATTATTAAACATTCCTGTGAGGTCTACTTTTGATTTCCTCTAATTAGACAAATATTAAGTAATCATCATGAAGTAAGTCATAATTTACGGGGAAAAAAAAAAACTTCCAAAAAGAAAACAATGGCACACAATGAGCCGCTAAATATCACATTAATAACTAATTAAATCTAGTAAAGACATAAACAAACTCCCAGTGTTTAGAAACATTTGGTGTCAGGTATATTTTCCAATGTGGGTTTTTTTATTTCTTGCATTCTTGAACAACCTGTTGCAAGACTTTCACGGGCTGACGGCCGTGCACGTGCATGACCCACGGTGCAGTGTGACCCCTGATGAGTATTAGTTGCTGTACTTCATTCGTTTGTCTCGTTTCTCCACCCAGCCAGGTCAGGGAGGTGTGGGGGTCATGCTGCTCTTGCTGGTGAGTTCAAGGACAAACCTGTGGCGAGTCTTTTGCAGCCACATCGCAACAAATCTGTCGTCACCTTAGACCACATCTCTAATAAAACTCACACTTGGTAAATATGAGAAACTATCGACTGCAAAAACCAAAAAAACAACACCATTTTGCTCAAATTTGCTGTTTGTGTTTGCAAACAAACCGCCTACAATTTAAAATATTGCACCAGAGTGAATTGAATGTACGTTCATTAAAACACAGAAATAAAAGCACGATCCACAACTCGGTGGATGTTTTATCTACGCATTTAATGTACTGGATATCTATGTGCATATGTTTTAAATAAGAAATTCCCTTTGATCTCCAAAAAGCTGAGCCCATCATTTCAGCACAAATTCAAGGGTTCCGTGCAAACTTTCAATTATGGTAACAAGACTTAAAATGTCTGCAACTTCTCCGCTCGTCATTTGTTCCCTCTCTGCTCTTCACACCTTTATTTCCATAGAATAGTATCGGATGGACAGGACGCCACAAGCAAACGTGGCGGCATGTGTAGCACTGTACGAGCAGGTTAGACGGCGCTGGTTAACTGCCGTTACATAAACCGTCTTTGCTCTGCCACCTGAAGCCTTTCATCTGGAACATATGAAACCACATAAATCAGCCATTCGATGAATAATTGAGACGTCCTCGGCGACGTGCCCGTGCAGATGTGCACTCGTGCACCGCTGTCTGCGGTGGACTGACATCCCTCAAGAGAAATGTAAAGTGTGAAACATGTTCTCACCTTTAATGTCTGTGTCAGCCCCGGGATAAGGCGGAGTAAACTCTGGAGACGTGCAGCTGCTGAGGCGGTAAGCTTTACATTCAGACCCGCTCAGTGTGAGTCGCCCTGATTAGCCAGAGGCTTAAACCACACGGCGCTGGGCTGCTTTAGCTATGCAGATGAGATCACACATCCATATGTATTAATGTGAACCTTGCGTGTGCGCTCAGAACCGTGCACGTGGGCTGGAGTAACTTTAAAAGGGGTACGAATCCTCTGGTTTTCGGTGCAGGCACCGCTGACGGCGCACAGGAGTGATTATGGTTGTGATGACGCCGGGTGGTGATGACTATTATGTTGATGATGTTAATGACGAATGTTTTACAAAGATGATGATAATTACAATCGTCGTCTTGGTTCGCACAGCCATCAGTCATAGATTAAACACCCTCGGGAAAGGCACGGAGACTGCTTTTTGCCGCTGCACTCTGCAGCGCCGGCATCTCATCAACTTCAGCATCAGTGTAATTTCCATTACATTTCCATTTTAGGCACTTTAGTCGGCTCTCTTATACAGATCGATTCACAACGCAGAGGTTGAGGTTCAGTCTCTTTTTCAGTGGCTCTTGAAAATGCATCGCGGTTGATGGATGTGAGTTGGTTGGAACAGACCATAAAGTTCGGACTACCCGACATGAGGAGCGGGACAGTAAATACCGCAAAAACCTCTCTAATGCCTTTTAATATCCAACAACTTCAATAAAATCCAGCGCTCTCACAGCGATGGCAGTATTTATTCATTATTATCCCCACTAAGTATTATAATGTATATCCACAATCAGATCTTCTGGTACTAGATCGTAGTCTTTAAAGACACTTATTCATGTTGCACTCATTTTTTAAGTTCGGTTGTTTTATTTGGCACTGGTGCACAATTGTCAAGAAATTTGTATGACAATGCTTTTGACTTTCTCATGCAGAATTTTAGTCAAACAACTCGAACTAAAGGTCTTCAGTTTTTCCAGGGTCCGTGTGGACTTCAGTGTCCTCTGTTCATATGTTGAGGTTCTCCTTGTATGTAAGCGGCATAATATGTAGAGGAAGGCTTCATTTAGAAATAATGTTTTGTGAAATAGAGAATATAGAAACATGTTAAGTCTTGAATTTGAAATAACAAATAACTTCCACAAGTAAGCTTCAGGTGGCGTCCTATCACAGTTCCACGCTGGAATTCACTGAGCTCCTGAGAAAGACCCGTTCTTTCACAAATAGTTGAAAAAACAGTCTGCACGCCTGGGGGCTTGATTTTATACACCTGTGGCCATGGAAGTGCCTGGAACACCTGATTCCAATTATTTGGATGGGTGAGCGAATACTTTTGCCAATGTAGTGTATATACATCTTCCCCTTCTCTCTCCGTCCTTCTCTGTTTGTATACATCTGTCTGTCCTATGTTAAAATGTCTGTCATTTTATTCCAACACAATTCAGTTCACGCTCTTTCATATCCACCACACAGTCACCAAGCTGCACCCATCACTGTCTTGTTTTCTCTTCCCTGCTCTTTTATGTCCAGCTGTCTGTGATTTTAGTCTTTTTTGATAGATAATTTTTTTCTTTCAGGGGTTGTCGCTACACATTCTACACCATTTTCACACCAACCGTGGCTATGACCAAGCAGACGGTAGAGGTCACTCGGGCGTGGGCTCTAGTGTGAATACATCCAGAATAAATCCAGAAAGACAGATTAGGATGTGCTGGAACACAACCGACTCCTTTCCCTCAGTATAAATGAAGGTGCAGCTTCACTACTCAATGGCTTGCGTGACTTTGTGTTCGGAAAATGAAAGTATACACGTTTGATGCCGTTGATCTGCGTAAAAGGAGGGAAAAGGTTAGAGGGTGGTGTTACTCCACCACCACGCTGAAAGTTTTCTGCAAGTCACGATCAGCTTACAAAACTTAAAGAACTTGCCATACCAATCTTTATTCCTTCTTCTTGCACAGCATCTGGGTTGATTTTTGAACTTTTCTTCTTTAGAAAAGCAGTACTAATCTATATGAGCTCCTGCAAGATGCCCAGCAGCAGTCGGAGCGAACTCCTGCTGTGGTGCTTCGTCACTCAGCTGCCCTCCTGTAAAACTTCAAAGGCTCATCTCGAGCAGGTGAAAACACGAAGCGAGAGGGGGAATGGGAAGCCGCTCTCGTTGCCTTCGGGGATGGTGGAATCAGGATTAGGAATTTGACGGTGTCCCCTTTCAGGAAGTCACAGAGAGCGCGATGATTCCCGCTTCAGCCTCCAGTATCTGATTTGATCCTGGAGCTGGAAGATAGTTCATTAGTATCTTGCTTCTCTTATCAACTATCCTTGCTATGTTCCCTTTCACTTGTTACTCTTAATTTATATTTACCCATTTTCTTTGTCTTGGTAATTGCCTTCCTCTCCCTCTAATGCTTCATTTTCCTCATCACTTCACTTCCTCCTCCCCTCTTACTCTTTCCCATTCAGCTCTGTAGCACTCTGTTCCTCTGTTCCTCGCCCTTGACCTCAATCATTTGCTCGCCGACTTTCCTACCAGGCTCACAGCCCTTTCACAGGCCCGGTCTGTGGCTCATTCTTGCATTTGAATGAGAAGTGAAGAAGATTTTACCACGACTGGTTTTTAGTTGAGTGGCTGAGAAGGGACACATGACAAAAAGAAAAGGGCTGACAGGAGAGTCGAGATGAAAAGAGCAGTATCACGGAAGCAGGTGCGATAAGAAAGATGAGAGTTCCGTCTTTTCCTGTCAGACAGTTTTTCCAAGGTAAGTCTCTGACTTGGAGGGCGATCGCTCATGTCTGGTAACCACCCGCTGGTTTTAAGGGAACTTGTACAGTCTTCAATTGATTAAAAAAGGCTTTCATCGTCTGGCGTATTGTTGGTTGATCTGTACGAGGGAAAGAGGAAGTAGGGCAATAAATTAGAAAAGCCCTTTAGTGCCTTATTTGACTCTGGGGGGAGATTCAGTCTCAGTCCTGGATGTTCGATAAGCATTTAACCTCCTGACGTTCTGCACCTGAGTGTTCTCATCACCAGTGTTCAGACGATCATGCAGACCTGCTATACTGCTATAGTTTGATAGAGTATTACTTTCATTTGAGAGCAGGCTTCCTTGTTTTGATGCTCAGATATTATTCTGCTCTCCTATGAAAACCTCCCCGACTCTCCAAAGTGTCCGTGCTTGAAGGCAAACATGTTCTGCTCATCTTTGTAATTGCTTTTCAGTGCATCTTGCGTTCTAGTTTGAGCCCTTCTCGTTTGTCTCCTGTTTGCTCATGAAGCTTCTTGTCTTTGAATTTCACTTTTCACACTTTGATTTTTAAGAAAACAAACTCTCAAAAGAATTCCAGCCAACAGATGGCCAGAAATGTCACCGCAGCTTCCCTGTGGGCCCCCTTCAGACCACCTTCCACCTTAGTCATAAAACTGAATGCTCTGGTGAAGAGTCGCTGTAATCTGAAGTCTGTCGCTGATGAACTAAAGCAAATCCTATCATCGAACAGTTTAAATCTAATTTACCTTATGCAACCGCATAAAAAAACCTCAAAGTTTGTTATTTACGGAGCCGAAATATGTGCATGTTGTCAGAAGTTCATGCGACACATGAAATCAAAGTTATTTTATAGATGTACAGAAAGTGGATAAAAGGTTAGGTACAGAAAGTGCCTTGTTTTTTTGTTTTTTTTTAAATAGATATCTAATATCTGTTTTTTTTAAAAGCAGAGATTATGAACTCCTGTCATGTGTGTTGACAGCGGTTCGTGTGACATTCAGAAGCTGACTCGTGCAGACTTATGACGGGATGACGGTGACCGGAAGGACATGGCGTGCAGTAAACCCTCTTCATGCACTTTCTGTACACTCTCAACGTTGTGCTTACTGCACCTCTTCTCCGTCTCTTTACCACAAGTTTACCGTCTACCCATTTTCAACTAAAGGCAACTTGAGCCACAACATCTTAAAATATAAAAAACAAACAAGCAAACAACTCTGGAATATTCCTTTACCCGCTTGCATTTGTACACACTAACTGCTTCAGTGTTTTTACAGCCAATTAGAAGAGATAATTCAGTCAACATCTGTTCACGTTCAGCTGACTTGTATATTTTGAATGTGTAAACATGCATTTAGAGCTAGAAAGAAGTTGGAGTTCTGTTTGCTTGTTTGAGTTTTAGAGAAGTGCAAAAAAGAAAAGACGACTTTCACATTCAGTGGTAAAGTGTGTGTGTGTGTGTGTGTGTGCGTGTGCGTGTCTGTGTGTGTGTGTGTGTGTGTGTGTGTGTGTGTGTGTTTGTTTACTCTCTCTTAGTTTCAGTTATTACATTTTAATGAGGAAATACTTTGCTGAAACTCCACCTGAACCATTTGTCACATTTGACAGACTAATGGAAGCAAATCTATTCATGCATTCACTCCTTATTACCAATTATAATAATATTTTAAAAATATGGATGGCATAGATTTGTTGGTTATGTGCCTTCTCATTTGCCAGATCCTGTTCTAGTTGGTGTGTTTATTGCAGAGGAAACAGTCGAGTGTAAATGCAGTCAGGTTTTCTGACCGCCCTGTCAGAAGTACTCACGTCTGGCTTACAAGCCTCTGGCAGGAGGAAGACGTGTAGAGGCGGGTACCTGTGTCGGCCAAAATAAACGGTGCATTTCAGCGATTACTGGTGGAGTTGTGTGTGGTAGATGTTTTTCAGCACCGGTGGATAAACAGATGAAGTTAATCAAAAGAATACACAGTAGTTTTGTTGGTGTTCGCTTGTTCTGCTAGTTGATTTCTTTGTTTTCTCATTCTGTCTTCATCACTCATTAAGTCAGACCTTCATTTCCCCAGCTCATCATTCATGCTGTTGTATCTCTGAAAGACAAACACACTCATCAAAGTAATGTTTTGGTTTCCACCTACACGACTCCCTTCTCTCTTCCTCTTCATTCATTTTCTCAAATGTCTTTTGTTCAAGATGTTCCTCTTTTTCTTTACTTTTCCAGTTGCCATCCACCTCCTCTGTTGCATCAGTGCCCAGTGCTCTCAGGAGCAAGTGGCGGCGTAAAATAAACAAATGTTCTGAGTTTAAAGTAATGCCCTCATTTGACTGGGTTTTGTTTCCCTTTGGACTCTTTTTCCATTTTCATGTCCTGGTTTTCTCATTTTTTTCCTCCTAGCTCCTTTTTGCATGACCTAATTAAAAAAAGACAAAAAAAAACAAAGCTTTTATAATGTTGGTTAATATAGGCATTGAAAGGTCTTTTAAGAAACAAAGTCTTTAGTCTCGGTGCAGCCGAGGGGCGGAGGAGGTCTGGTGACCTCAGAATTGCAACCTGCGACTGTCACTGGAGTTCGCAGTCGAATGAGAAGAAAATCAGCACATCCAAACCTGGGACCACAGACGAGGGTGGAGCGCTCTCTCTGGGTTGGGAATCGGATACTGCCCCAAGTGGAGGGAGAAGGTGGGAAGAAAGACTGAGGGAAGAAAGGTGCAAGAGATTGACAGGCGGATTGGTGGGGCATCTGCAGTGATGCAGACGCTGCAGCTGTCTGACGGGGTGAAGAAGGAGCCGAGCCGAAATTTACCAATCGGTCTACGAGCTGTGGGTAGTGACCAAAAAAACAGGATCACAGATGCAAGCGGCTGGAATGAGCTTCCTCTGCAGAGTGTCCTTTACAGATATGGTGAGAAGCTCGGTCATCCTGGAGGAGCTCAGAAGGTGGAAACTTCAGAGAGAGAGAGGAGCCGGTAGGTGGCTCGCACATCTGGTGATGATGCCTCCTGCCCCCGACTTGACCTCCATCTTTGGAGAATCCTCCACAGATCTGCCAACCGTCATGATTCATATACTTTCTTTCCTGTTTGATTAAATCCTAACATCAGCAGAGAAGCACACGTCTCAGAAACCATTTAGGATCAGCATAACTACAGAGTCCCATATTTGATGCACTTTACATTCATAAAGTCCCAAATCATTTAGTTCCTGAATTGATTTATTTCGTCTTCACAGAGAGTGAGATATATCAGCGCCAAGATAAACCCATCTCCGTCGTCGTGCAGAGGTGACATGGTAACGTCCCAGGATGTGTGTATTAGTACGATAGAGGTGTTTTACCATCAGATCCTGGCGGCAGCATGAGCGTTGCAACAACAGTCCCGCCTTGAGCTCACTTTAAACAAAACAGAAACGGTCTGCAGTCTGGATGACAATTACCAACAAACTGGTATTGATTTCCACAGACTCACACTGCTAACTTGGTGAAACGTTATAGAGCGTGGCTGAATGGAGAATCTCCTGCCCTTTGCTCCTGTTACTGTGCCTCCTCTCAAATCCTCTAAATGGGCCCATTTTCTGCCTAATTAGGCAAACGGTTGTGCCTATGATGATGTGTGGAGAGGTGAGGAGGAGCGGGTGGTGACACCAGGCTCTGCTGCCTTGGCTTTTGGTTTCAGGTGGTTCGCTCCCATCTTCTACTCACTCTCTCACAAAATGTAGAGCGTCCACACCCACATTCTGGTTCATCTTTATGTTGTTTGTCTTTTTCTAATTATAATTTTTAATTGGTTCAAACTGTACCCTTGTAATCTCCAGCTGCTGATTTGTTTCTTTGTGGAGCTGCTTTCGTTGTTCTGAAACAGAGCTGAATGTCTCTTGATCAGAGCATCCAAGCACTGCTGAGAAGCACACGGATTTCACTACATCATTTTCATAATTGTGTGGGAGCTAAAATCTTGATTGTTACCTCCTGAAGCTTCGGCTACTGCCCGTCACTTGACATTGCAGTGATATGACACGTTGCTCAAAGGTGAAGTCAACCATCTCGAGCTTATGCCTGGCTGTTTCGAGCTGGTCCCACTGTGAAGTGAGCAAGCGGAAGCTGTGTATTGGCCTCCTGTGGGGCTAAAAATGGGTTTCCACACAGTTTTCACCAGTCAGAAAGCTGCAGTTCGCCTGCCTGACAGATTGAAGACCCAGGTCTTCTCTTAGAGGTAAAGCAGGGAAAGTGACATCGTTACCATCTGCACTTTCTGCATTTCTCAACCGTGGCTCACGACTGCTCCCTGTTCCAAGCGGATTATTGGAGCTCCTTCAGGATAAAGAGCCAGTTAAATGTCAAGCAAAGAAAAAGCTACAATTATCTGCTCACAGACTTTCTCTTTCAGATCTTTTTCTGAAGTTATTTAATGGCAGTACAAAGGCTCATTTGGGATGAAGCTGTCCTGCTGCGTTCGTTACCCTGCCTAAAGCCACAGAGGTGGATTTCTTTACCCGTGTGTGGTTACAAAACAAGATACAGGAAATTATGACGTCACAAGAGCATCCAGTAACTTTAAAATGGACCGCGCTCCCAGAGTTCTTGTAATGTCTCATCAGCATGGTCAGCAGATGAAGTTACCTAAATTCAGGTTGGGAACTTTTAATGGCAGGAATTTCAGTGAATTCGGTTTGATATAGAAATAAGCAAAAGTTCATGTTCCAGCTGATCTTTCTGTCTTGTTTTTAGTAGAAATAGAGGACAACATTTTTGGGGGGAATAAATCGGAACAAATAGCGAATTTTGACATTAAACCTTTTCTATGATTTGTCATAGAACAACAAACAAAAACACATCCATAAATAAATCTATTCGCAATAATATGGATGTATTTGTGAAGACAAAGTTATGTTCTCTTATAAACTAGTATTAATTAGAACCAATAACCAAACTATTACTGCGAAAACCCCCCAATATATATATCTGAAGAATTGTTAACATGAACATCATGAAGCCTGATCAATTTTATCTTTGTTTGCCGTGTAATAAATTGCCTCTTTGCTGAGAACTTTAGTTTTCGGTGTAATTAGACAACTAGACATGATTGTCCTCACCAGTAGTCCTCTTATTCTCTCTGACAGCTGCCGTCTTGGTTCACACTTATCCCTTCACTGCCCGCCATTTATGTCATGTGCTCCTTTTGCATTAAAAATACATTTTTATCACCTCTAAAGATTAAACGAGTCTGCTTCTTTCTGGCAGGATTTGAATTTCCCAGGAATCTCTTTGTTATTCTTAAATGAAGGAAACTTTACCTCAAACAGAAGGAAGTCTTATCTTGCTATTCATTTTATATGAAAACGCATCTCACATCACATCACTTCATCAATTTCAAGTTTTATAAAGCAACAAGTCTCTTGCGGAAGGAGGTTTTGTTTCTGCACCTTTTATGGCTCTCAGTGGACGAAGGTCCAGCTCAGCTGATTTTTAATTCATGTGCTATTATGATTACAAATGTACATTTTCCTCAATATTTCACCGGGCTACTCTGTAGCTGGAGGCTGACAGCAGCAAGTTCGAACACAAGTTGGTCCATTTTGGGAGAACACTGCACAAGCTGAAATAAGTAAATTATGGCACTCCAGCGGACAAAATTCCCAAATGCTTCAGCAAGTACAAGCATTGGATTGGATTTGATTGGATTTCCCTCTCTCTGTTGATTCATTTCCTTACTGAGGTAATTTTTCATCAAAGGTGTCATTACGTTTTCTTAGATATTCTCATAAGCCAGTTAAATACAGATAATAGGACTGTGTCCGTCACAGACGAGCTTTCAAAATCAGACAATACCCACCAGCCCTTTTTTACAAGATCCCTCTGAACCGTCATTAAAGGCCCTGTCACTGATTGAGGACAGGTTTTGTTGGCGATATCAAAGCCCCGGTGCAAAAATAAGGCATGCAGTTTGAAGGTTGCCAAGATTTTGACAGAGATAACGATGGACTATTTGTGATCAGCAAGGGGGAGGGAGCTGATGCAGAGGCTAATCTGTTGGCCTAAAGTAGTATGCCAAGGATTGAGATGGTGTGGAAAAAAAACAAAATAAAACAAAACAATAAGCTTGTTGGGCTTGCACTGCCATATGTGAGAGGAGCCTTTTGATTTGTGGGAAAGCTCAGACACCGGGACTGATTACATCACCTCATCCTTTTGCATCCCATCATAGACGACTAAATGTGGCTATATTACGCAATATTTTGCACACAAAGACGATATGCGTCAGCATATACTAAACTTTACTTTTTAGATAAAGATACCTTTTACTCCAGGAAATATCACTAATCTCTAATCTCTAATTAAAGGAAACATCTTTTGCTCTTTTTTTTTTTTCTCAAAACAATTTCTTGAGCAGCCTGAAACATTTTTTGCTCTTTTCATAGCAGCTCGTTGTAGAGGCAGAGTGGCCACTTTAACTGAGTTTACTCCTCTCCTATGAGATTTGTCCAGAAACTGATGATACAGCTTTTCGCACGGTGTAAAGTTGGGTTTAGGAAAAGACGGGGGAGGCTGAATGATTCCAAGAAGAGAGTTGGATGGGATGCGAGGGACATGTCCCCATCAATGCCCAGCAACCACAGAACTGTCCCTGGCGATAACTAAGTACAAATAGTAGAAGTCGGGTGTAACTTGCCAATGTTGAGGCGCATAAAGGGCTAAAATCCAGGCTTCTCTTCTTAAGTTCGATGCAGATGTTCTTGTCTTTGGGTGTTGGCGGGCTGGCTTCGGTATTGGACCTAAACCCGAGTAATTACTGCTGAGGTGAAATGTGGTGCTCAGTTGTGTCTGTGTCCATAGAGATGACAGCTAAGAAAAGGAAGGTGGACGTTAGCAGCTACTTTAATAATGAAAGGTGTGGGTCGCTTAATGAAAATAATTTCTTAGCCTTTAATGAGCCCACAGTAAAGGTAATAGGCCACTCAATTGTTTTTCCTCACTTTTCATGTGCGTCATGTGTGGTTCTGACAGGCTGGGTAGTTTCTAACTTCCTGACGCCACAGACAAGAATCAGCTGATGATAAATTGTCTTGAGCATTACATAAGCTTAGAGAATAACATGTAAGTGTATTCCAAAAAGAAAAATTAAACCAAACCCAGTGACAAAACTGAACATACAGTAATACAAAGCATCCAGATATTCATGAGTTCATATAAAGTAAAGCGCCATAATTCATTAATGGTATTAATTTGAGCCTCACTATGTCAGAGTCCCGAGAAGTGGTTATCTTAACATTCAATGCTTTTTATTTTTTATTTGAAGACAACATAACATTTGATATGTCTGCATTTAGCACCAACTTTAGGTTGAATAGATGGGAATGAACCAGAACAAATACAGACTGTAGATGTTCAGTGGCTTGAAGTCATGAGGATGAAGGACAATATAAAACGGTATTGGCATAGAAATGCCTTTTTTCTTTCTTTTTTTTTTTTTTTCCCAGGTATTTGTACCACATCTACACAACTTTAACATATAGTGAAAATAGACGAGGTCCAAATATCGAGCCCTGGGGCACACCTTTTTGCACATAAGGGAAAGACCCAGCAATTAGGACAAACTGTGTTCTTCCTGAAAAATAAGTGGAAAAACCAACCTACAGCTTGTTCAGACAGTCCACAAGTATAGAGCCTTTCTGCTAGATATTGTTGTCTATCGTGTCAAAGCCTTGGATAAATCAATAAAAAGTCTTGATAATGCAGAAATGTTTATTGCTGCTCCGTGTGACCTCATTAATGGTGAAAGGCAGAACAAATGTCAGTGGGAAGGATGAGATGCAATAATTGTTTAATAATGGGAATGAAAGCGCAGACCTTAACGCGCTCTCCTGAAGGCAGTCGGGGTGTTGTGCACATTTGTACACATGAAAAAGACAGAAATAGTGTGTGAATAATAAGGAGAATTCAATCCCTGCTTACTTTCTCACACTCAGTCGTTACCCATATCTGTCTGAAGTAAGCCTGAATGGCAGCTTGTCAATTTTGTAAAATAGCTTGAAAGAACTCTACCCATGACGACGAGGAGGTTTTAAATTCTTTTTAGCCACTGCGAAGAGCTGCCATTGAAATGCAGGGGTTGCTTAGTAGTCTAAACTATTTCAGCCGTTGCTGCTTGTGTGTGTTTTGGTGACAAACTACATTTCGAGCTGCTGAAGACACAATTCGGTGTGAGAGTGCGAGTCTCTAAGAAGAAGAAAGGGCTATGATGCTGGTTCACCTTCATCTGACCCTAAGCCTGAGGCACACATTTAAGACAGGACGATTTGTTAACCACATTCAGTTGAATATTCCTGCTTCGAGTCTGCTGTCCGTTGATGTTAGTCCTAGTCTTTGTTCAGACTAACATTAAACCACTCAGAAAGGCTGTAGCCATGAAGGCAGTTATGTTTCTAATGAACACTCTCAGGACTACGTGGGCTTAAAGAGAGGATGCAGTTCAACACGATGACGCAGCTCTGACATTTCATTGTTTTAATTTCATGATAAAGATGTACACAGGCCAACATATGTGGTAGATTATAAAAATCTGTTTTCTCTGGTTTAAATCAGCCCTGACTTTTTTTTTTTTTTTTTTTTTTTTTGCATTTGGTTATTTTAAAATTGGATCCTCAAAAGCTGCTCTGCTCTTTTGTCTGTCGGCGTTGCCTGTTTTTCTGCTGAGAGAATAGAGCCCAACTCCCCCTCTTTTTCTCCCTTTCTTTCTTACAATAGCTCATCTCTCCTTCCCTCTTCTCTCACTCCATCTTTCATGAGTCTGAATAAAGCAAATGGTGCATGGAAATGGTGGCGGTTCAGTCCCGGCTGTATTCTTTCTGTTATGTGTTGCATTATGTAAGTTAAAAAAAAAAAAAAAAAATAAAATAAAAATATTACAAGATAAGAGAAACTCATTCTTTTAACAGTCCCATTCACTCATTGTGAAGTTGTGTAAGAGCGTAATGATCATTATGTGCAGTGCAACATAAAAGCTGTTCTGGTAGTGTTTTTTTCAGTGCTCCTTTTTGTTTTTGATAGATTATCCTTAAAAGAAAATAGATACTCATGGGAATATTTTATCTAATTTCTGGGTACTTTTCCTCTCATATGAAATAATCCCAAGAAACTGGTCACTGACTGTCTCTGGCGTATTTATTTGCTGGTTCATGTCATGTGTCTGTCCTCAGGTATACATCCGCATCCTGGATAACGAATGGAACGTGTACAGGCGTTACACCGAGTTCAGGGAGCTCCACAGTCAACTGAGGACCCAGTTTCCACAAGTGGACACTTTCAACTTCCCCCCCAAGAAAGCCATAGGGAACAAGGTGAGTTAGTTGTGACTGTGTGTCTGATCGTTCGCCGGGAATCCAGTGTTGAGTCGACCTCAGCAGTAGCAACTTCTGGAGTTGTGTGGTAGAGCGTCCGTATCTTTATACATTTCATTGTTTAAAAGCAGCATTTACTTGATGGGATTCCACTTCTTTGAGTGTGTGCTTGAGAGTCTGTCATTTTTAGTAAATGTCTGGATTCACACATCAGGTAACAGCAGTATTCCCTAATTCTGGTCCTCGGGGGCCACCGTCCTCCAGCACATCTGATGATCTAGCTGTGGAGACCGATACGCCTTTTTAACCAGGCTGCAAAAAGTTTTCTTTGATACGAAGTTGGACAGTTAAACGTGGGAGTCTGAGGAGACTGACACAGATTTGGACCCAGCCCCTTGTGGCCGCTCAGTGAACTGCAGTTTTTTATTGTTATTTCTTTTACTTCCAGGACTGAGTTGGACTGGCAAACCGGTTGCAGTTCCTTGGTTTGTTTTCACTATTTTGCTTCTTCTAAGAATGAGTCCAGTCAACTAGTTGAATTTATTTATGTGGCAGGTTATTTATACATCTCTAGAACTTAATTTATCTTAAAACCTTCCTGAATCGAGGGCTTTGATGTTCCTGAAGTGTAAAGCATGAATGAAAATAAGAGCAGAACATTACACTTTTATGCATTTTAAAATTTAGGATATCTGAGTTGGCATCTAATAAAGTGACTACTAATGTTGGTCTTGTTGAGTTGTGGGATTAATATAAGATAAGCTAGTTGATTGAATACATCAGCAGCTGTTTGTGGGTTAAGTTACTTTTCATTCCTTGCTTCTTGCCTCTTTTATTGAAGTATTTTCAGATTTTAACCCTACCTAACCAACCCTCAAGGCACTGAGCCCAAGAGAGGTAAGAGACCCAATTTGAGTGTGCAGGAACTATTTTTGTGTCCATTTACAAAAGGCTTGAGCAGTACTTTGTCTGTGTTACAAATGCCTCTCACATTTGATTGCAAATCAGTTACATTGTCAACAATTTTAATAAAACAGCAGCTCATAAACACAAATTACAAAATGATCTCCTAAGACTCCATTAGAGCTGCTTTGCATGCGGATAATTTAACAGTTCAATCCAGCACCCCTCCGCAGCAGGAACGAGGGAACTACATTTGCAAAGTATGCGCCAAAGAATAAATGAATAAATACCCCCCCCCACCCCCACGAAAAAGTAATAAATAGAATTTAAAGAGGTTAAGTTAAATTGGAGCCAAAATTAGCAGGAGTTGTGTATGTTTTATCTTTACAGTGACAGATGCCTGCAGTATTCTTTTACTAACTATTGATTTTTTTCTCCTGCATGTTCATAGCACACGTTGGCTTTTTGTTTTCTGGTATGTAATCGAAGTTTAAAAGTGCAGCTCCTTGCAATATCAATTATTTAACTTTGGCACAAAGCAATTTTGAATAGTGTATAGATATATCTTTCTGCATTTTTTTCAAGGTTTCACTGTGCAAAAAAAATAATCCCCCTCGATATCCAGGATCCCGCCCGGTACAGTCAGGTGACCGATATCCGATCTCTCATACGAGAGTCATCTGTTGTTTAATTTTTTAACAAGGAATTTCAACATATTACAAGCATTCCCACTGCGTTTATCTCATCCCATTCCACTTTCAGCATCCACGATGCGCTACGGAGATGAGGCTCCCTGAAGTGGACGTGCTTCTCACCGGGCCCTTTTCTGTGGATATTAGTCTTTATGACGGATAGAAATGGATTTTTGTGTATTCTTATTTACAATCTGTATGTATTTCTTAAAAAAAAACAAAAAAAACCTCAAACATTAACAGCAATGTGATCCACCAAGAGTCATCTCACACCATAGCTTCAACCAAGAGCCTTCAAACTGGATATTTTAATAATAATGCAGTAGGACTGCTTAAACGCACTGCTCCTGGGTCTGTCGGCACACACGCTGGCCTCCGCCAGCAGCTCATTCTCCTTTTAGAAAACCTAAATCACAGCAATTGTACAGCGAGAGCTACTCTGACAGAGTCATTTAAATACTGGACAAATTGCAGATATTTATCAATTTAACATTTACTGTCCCGACACATGAATACAACAGTCGCATAGCGGGAGCCGCATGAATGAGCCGGTTCAGAACAGCGGGAAATGCGTGACAAACGTGTTGCCATAACCCTTTCACCAGCCCTACACATGGTGCTGCACCGCAATATTTAACCACGCCACGTCTGCAGGAATGAGGGACGCCACGGGAAAAAAAGCACCATAACCTCTGATGCTCAGCAAAGAAAATCAGTGCTTCTCCTTATAATCTGCCGAGTCGGCCCAGAATTCCAGCTGTAATCCAGGGTTCCGCGTAGATGATGTAGATAACGTTTTTATCTTAACTAGGATGCAGAATCACATCAGGAATCCCACTTCTAAAACCAAATTTTGAAACCAAATACTAAGCCAGAAAGTAAGAAGTTAAACCGACTGATTTAAAGTGTCGTTTATACTGACATATTCATGGTTTCGGGAAGGAAGTAACCAGAACGAGATCATGTGAGGCGGGAATACAGGCTATTGAGAGTAATCTAAAAATGACAAAACAGCCTCCGTGACCTTCCCTTCTTCCTCCACTTTACAGATCATAACACACATAAAAACTCAGGGAATGGATGGTCATAAAAGGGTTATTTTCCGCCACAATATTTACAAGATGTTTTATTCACGTCTGATTGACATGACCGCAGCCTTTAAGGACGGTAAAATCTGGAAAATGTAGTGCTGTCATTTACTATCTTTTTCTTCTTCCTGAAACCCATTCCACCTTTCACTTGAATCGCTGGTTGGGAGAACCTCTCTTTGCCGCCTCCTCTCATTCCTCCTCCCTTTTCCCTCCTTTTTCTCTCCTTCCTCCCTCCCTCCAACCTCTGGGACATAATTTGGTTCTGACCCCGATTCTTTGGCTCATTGGATTTATCGTAGCCGCCGCCAGTAGCTGTGATCTGGCCTCCTACCTTCAAAGACGCAGCACTTTCATGGTTTGAAATGGCCCTGAACGCTGCGATGCAACCTATGACAAGAGGGGAAGTGTGTATACGTGTGTGTATGTGTCCGTCTGCATGGCCATGGGGGATTATGTGGAAGGGCAAGTGTCTATCAAAGGCTTCTGGAGCCGGTGCCGTCGCGTTCTGCAAAGGTCTCTGAAAGCTTGTTACGCTGCAGGTTCGTGTGAGTTATTGGTTTCACCGTTGCCAACAAGTCGTCCCAGGACTGTGGAGAAAGCAGCCCTGGCAGTGTGGGGACAACACGTGCAGCTGGAAAGAGAAATGCACTTTGTAAAGACTAGCCTTGAACTAAAAACACGTTCTTAAGACTAACTTCACACCACTTGCCTCCAGAGTTTACCCTCTCATCTTACCTCTGTGATAAAGACACATATATTTACCAGAGCCTGTGTTCACTAAAGATTGATCTCATTAAAAACTATTAAACCGGGTTTAGTGTTTGTTCCTCCCTGTTTCTTCATTCCCGTCGACCTTCGTTCCATCATTGATGAACAATTTACAACCAGTAGAAAACGTGTCACTAGATTGTGGCCCACATTGGAGATTACGGTGCAGCTCCTGCAGGATGCATGTCTACAGAACAAAGCTGAATATCTTTGACATTCTTCAGAAATTTCCAGTCATTTGTATCCATCAACTTCTACTTATGTGGGTTTGGGTGCGGGGGCAGCAGATGCCCAGACCTCCCTCCCACCAGCCACCCTCCGCCAGCTCCTTCCGGAGGATACCAAGGCTTTTCCTGGCCAGCCAGGAGGTCTAATCTGTCCAGCATGCCCTGGGTCTGCCTCAGGGCCTCGGCCAAGTTGGACATTCATGAAACGCATCCCCAAGAGGGCATCAGAACCAGATGGCTGAACCACCTCATTTGACTCCTCTGGATGCAGAGAAACAACAGCTCTGCTTCGAGTCTCTACTGGATAAGAGAACTTTGCTTATATGAAAAGGAGAATCCATCCATCTGAGGAGGAAACTCATTCTTTATTTTTGTGATTTTCTTCTTCTGGTCAGTACCCACAGTTTGTGAACATATGTGAGAGTAGGAACATGGAAAGCCTTTTGACTCATAACAGACCAGTACAAAGTCTGCAGTAATTGAGATGCTGCTCCGGTCCATCTGTTGATCTTCAGCTCCATTCTCCCCTCCACTCGGGAACTCGTGAAAACCCTTCCACATGAGGCAGCATCTCCCTGCCGACCTGGGGAGAGCATTCCACCCTCCTCCGACTGACATGGTCTCACATCTGAAGATGCAGATTCTCATGCCCGATGCTTGGCTTTCAGCTGCGAACCGATCCAGCGAGAGCTTGAGATCCTCGTTTGACACCAAGAGGAATCATCTAATCATCTAATCATCTTCACAAAGCAGGAATAAAATCCTGATGTCACGTATCACTATGTTTTAGTCCTAAAAATGCTTCAGCTGTTGATGGGTCCCAGCGTAGCTGTAATGGGTGGTTTGAACATGTACAAGTGCTAAATAAGCATTTGCTTGTGTAGTTCGAGTCCATCCCTGTCATGTTCTTTGTCTTCTTTTTTTTGGTCTCAGTTAACAAAACAACCTCATCAGTTGTACTGAACTGCAGGTGATTGACCTTTAATGACCTCAGTTACTGTCCACTGTCATGTTTAAAACATTATTTCTTCAACTGAGGAATCTGGAACTAGCAGAAGCTGCAACTCACATTAAGTAGCTGCTTGTTAAGTAAATAATCAAACTAATACATTATGATATGTTAACATCTCAGATTATAGTTCCTAAATGTTAAGACCTGATTTAAAAAAGAAAAGTGTTGTGAAGCTTAAAACTTTACAATTAAAAAATAGGTGAGGTTTAGGTTTTGTACTTGTATGTCATTCTGGCCCAGATCGACAGTTTAGTAGAAAGCTTTTATATAAATTGCAGTTCAGGTACGTTCGGGGATGAAAACACAGCTGCTTCCTCTCCAAAACCGTTAATAATGTGAAAACTGAGAAGGAGATGATTGTGCTTTTAAGATGCATTTGAGTAAATCGAGGTTTTTGGTTTCTCTTTTTTTTTGGTGACTGAAAAACATTTATTCTCAAGGTGAAATTAATTTAGAGGTTAGAGTTTTACTATAAATATGAATAAAACTGATCTTAGCATCCATTGACAGACACACAGTTGACTGGAGTATAAATTAAAAACGTGTTTTTAGAAAAAAGTTTGATGTAGAGAGAAAGACCTTTTAAAACTTAATGGAAATGTTTAAACACCGTTGACAGTATGGTCAGCATATCTTTTCATCTAACATGAGAAAAACTAGAAAGCGAGGAGGCCGGCTCGTGTCACAGCAGCCGGTGGCAGCCTCGACCTCTGACCGTAGAAGCTGTGAGCTCCACTTGTCAGCATGACTGACTCGTTCTTTCACTTTCTGCATCTGTGTCATTTCAGTTTCGGCTAATGAGTGTCTTGCTTTCTGCATCAGATGACGCTCTGGGCGTGAACGGCCGACTGCGTGACCACAGATACACACTTAGTGTCCGTGACAGCTCTTAACCCTCTGGTTTGTCGGGGCCAGGCATACAGCTTCAATGGTCCAGAGCCTTGCCTGTCGAATCCGTCCTGATGTTAATCTGCGTTGCTGTCAGACCCCTGAGTCCAGTTACCAGGTGGTCCTCCAGGCAGCATCCTGCTCTGATTTTATGTCCAAAAAGGCCTTTCTTTTGTTCTCCTACTTCATCTACATCACTTGCTCTTTTGCAGGTTTGTATCACCACCTGCTCACCCAACTAACTTGTCTTTGAAAAAAACGTTCTTTTTTTTTTTGCTGGAGCTTTTACGTGTTTTCTCTCAAAAAGTTATAATTTAAAAACATTTTTTTTTGTTAGTCATTCACATGCTGGTCGCTTTTGCATTTATGCTCCTCATGGCTTCGATGAGGCATGCAAGTGAAAGGTGACAGATTTATCATTCACGCAAGACTGGACAGTAAATCAACTGACTTATAGGGACAAAGTCCTCATGGAGCTTGTTTTCTCTCAGTATGTCATGTCGCCAAAGCAGCCCATCAGTGGTGGATGGAGGCAGTGGACATATCACTTTTTCTCCGTGTTTGAGCTTTTTAAAACAGTCATATTCCCGAGGGTTTACTTATGCTGCAGTAGCAGCAGCATAGTCACCAGCTGGCGTTAACCGTGATCCTCTCCTCCCTGAGGACAGCTCCTCTGCCGCCACCCTGAACGAGAGGCCACACCCACACAGAGCCCTCCAAGACCTCGTAGAGTTGACATTTACATACAGCAACGTGCTGTTTTGCTGTTGACAATTCATATCAGACTTCTAAACATCCAGCAGTGTGTAAAACATCAACAAATCTAGATGCTGGATTAGATGAATTAATCCTCGAAGGTAAAACTGCTTCCACCCATCATGGATCTTGACAGCTGGTTATAATGTCATAACTGATGCGACTGTTTCTGACATGTTCATTTATTAAAATAGATTTGATCAAATGTTTTTGTCAAAATCCAACATCGTCACAGCTCAACAGGTCGGTAATGACCTGCGTGTAGACGCTTCAGAAAGGAAACCCGAGAGCAGCCTTCTTAATTGAGCTTTTAAACGAGCTTTTACTTTTTTAAAGTTATAATTCTGCAGAGCTTTACCAATGTTTCACCAAGGTTTTGCTGTTTTGGCAGAACCCTGATCAAATTTTGTTATATAACTTCAGACAAGGTGAAAAAAGAAAAAAAAAATCTAAGAAGACACTGGAACATAAAACATTAAACTTAAAAATCACAGTTTTCCTGATCTTTAGGTAATTAATCTCACGCGTTTATACCGTAGACGGCCTGTACGGTAAAGAGTGATGGACCGCAGGAAACAGCCGGTGGATAATTTAGCAGATGCTTTTTTAATATTTTGTTTTATTTTATGGTTGTTTTTTTTTAAACTCCAGTACTTATTGGCTGTGGTTACATAAGGCACCAAATCATTAATTAACAGTGAAAAAAGGTGGCACAGAACCAGACACCTGTGCATCTCTGCTGCGTAGCCCACTTAGAAGCGTTGTTCAGTTGCGAATGAAGTGGGTGTGATGGGGCTCAGCAGCTGCAAATACCAGATGTTTTTGTGTCCAAGTTTAGTGGCCTGGCTTTATGCGCAATGTGTGTTTGGGAGAAGCAGAGCCCTGAATGCAGGTAGACGGCTTTGTGTGTTTCCATCAGCTCTGTCCGTGCAGGACTGTGTTTGTCAGGTGAACATTTACGATGAATCAGGGTATTTTTGTCCAGAGACTTCAGCGTTTGTTGCTGTTGGTCACATCTCTGACAACTGCAGAGCCCTATCATGTCCTCATCATGTCCTCATCATGTCCTCATCATGTCTTCATCATGTCCTCTTCATGTCTTCATCATGTCTTCATCATGTCCTCATCATGTCCTCATCATGTCCTCATCATGTCTTCATCATGTCTTCATCATGTCCTCTTCATGTCTTCATCATGTCCTCATGTCCTCATCATGTCAGAGTCAGAGTCAGAGTCAAGTTTATTCTACTACATGTGAGACACATACAGTCCTCTTCATGTCCTCATCATGTCCTCATCATGTCAGAGTCAGAGTCAAGTTTATTGTCAATTCTACTACATGTAAGACACATACAGTCCTCTTCATGTCCTCATCATGTCCTCATCATGTCCTCATCATGTCCTCATCATGTCAGAGTCAGAGTCAAGTTTATTGTCAATTCTACTACATGTAAGACACATACAGTCCTCTTCATGTCCTCTTCATGTCTTCATCATGTCCTCATGTCCTCATCATGTCAGAGTCAGAGTCAGAGTCAAGTTTATTCTACTACATGTGAGACACATACAGTCCTCTTCATGTCCTCTTCATGTCCTCATCATGTCCTCATCATGTCCTCATCATGTCAGAGTCAGAGTCAAGTTTATTGTCAATTCTACTACATGTAAGACACATACAGTCCTCTTCATGTCCTCATCATGTCCTCTTCATGTCCTCATCATGTCCTCGTCATGTCCTCATCATGTCCTCATCATGTCTTCATCATGTCCTCATCATGTCCTCCTCATGTCCTCCTCATGTCCTCTTCATGTCCTCGTCATGTCCTCGTCATGTCCTCATCATGTCCTCATCATGTCTTCATCATGTCCTCGTCATGTCCTCGTCATGTCCTCATCATGTCCTCATCATGTCTTCATTATCTCCTCATCATGTCTTCATCATGTCTTCATCATCTCCTCATCATGTCTTCATCATGTCCTCATGTCCTCATCATGTCCTCATCATGTCTTCATCATGTCTTCATCATGTCCTCATGTCATCATGTCCTCATCATGTCCTCATCATGTCTTCATCATCTCCTCATCATGTCCTCATCATGTCCTCATCATGTCCTCATGTCCTCATGTCTTCATCGTGTCCTCATCATGTCTTTCTCTTTGCTCCATCAGACCACATGGGATTCTTTTCCATGATACAGAGACTGTCTTGCAATTTTAGTAAATAGCTTTATGTTGTGTAATAATAAATCAATCTTATATTTTATATGCAGGCGTCTTGGGCGTTTCGTACATGCAGTAGTTCATGGCATGAGTCTTCGTTGGCGCTGGAATCACCTCGCCTTTTCTCGACTGGCGTCGTGATTTACCAGCAGATCTTGGCGGACACTTGGATAGGATGGACACTTAAGTCCTATTTTTTAAGATGAGCAGACCTGCAACAAAACACATTTCCTTGGACAGTTTAGACGCGCTTCAGAATTTATCGGGTTATTATTTTTCTAGCTCCACCTCTCCTCCCAGTCCAGGTTTTGGAAAACGGGCTGTTTAAAAGCAACACATGGTGTCACACAAAGGTTTGTGAGTAGTAGCTTTGAAGACTTTTTCTAAAACATTTTTCGTCCCTCCCATGTACGTCCTGAAACCTAATAATACAAAAAGAAAATTGGAGAAGAAAAGAAACGCTCTTCCACAAATTCCCTTTGCCCCTGGCGGTTGCTCCATCTGTACATGCTGAGAGGTGGAACGAGGTCTGCCAGGGTTTCCCTGATTAATTAATGAGGAACCACAAAGTGAATTAATAACCAAACTTAGTATGTTCTGGTGACTTATTAATATGCGTGTTTATGCTTTTAACTATGACAGGGAGACATTGTGGAGCAGTTGTATGAGCATTCCTCAGTTGCCCGGGATGTTTTATGCATGACTGAGTCCCGCGGGTCGATTTAAACTCGACACCTTGAGAGCAGCGTTTTCAGCCTTGCTGTCGTCCAAAGCGGCGGGACTTGAAGGACGGAGTTGACCTTGTTTTGTCTCATTGCCCAAGCTTCACACCCTCATTGAATTGGTTAAATCAGAGCTCCGGCTGATGTTCCTGAGCGAGGTACTTCTATGCTTTTTTCCAGTTTACACTCAAGGCATCATTACGCCGTTGCGCATTTCACGGGTTTTATTGACTTTCTCTTTTTCTTTCTTTCTTTTATAAATATTCTATGTTTACATTTTGTTTATATTGAGTTTTTAACAAAGACAGCAGCTTATTATCCCAACGGTAAGATTGGGCTGGGACTTTTATTACTGGAGGTCCTGACATTTACTTCTTTCTTTGCACAGAAAATAGAAAATAATGGAAAATAGGGGGGGGGGGGTACAATTCAAAGGAAACATACAATAGTTATTTATTTTTCATCCTGCAGACTCAAAGATGTGGCAACAAATTCACAAAGTTTGATGGAAACCTTAGTGCTTATATATGACTACTTTGCACGCCTGTTGCTCAGCTGTTCGGTCTGGAAATAACTTTTAGTTGTGTTCTTTTTGTTTTTACCTACTTAAGCAGCCACTTCCTGATCCAGTATCATGGCACATTTAGTTCACATGTTCCTGTAATCAACAGCGTACTTTAGTGCTGCTGGTAAGTGCGTTTAGGTAGACGTACGTCTGTTAAACCTGGCTGCTGGATGAGGTGAAATATTAGACATCTTAAGGTTAAGGCACCAAAAATGACAAATGAAAGAGCTCAAAAGCCAACTATAAGGATAGTAATATCCTGGCCAGTTTTTTATTTTTTATTTCTATGAATAGAAGACATCCGTTATGCAGCAGCTGGTAAATGTTGTTGGTTTTGCAGTAAAGATTTGTTGATCCAAAGATTTGTTGATCCAAAGTGTACTGGTGAAGTCGTAGTCTGATTTTTGATGGTTTTTTTGTTGTTTTGTTGTGATGGTACATACTACCTAGAAAGGTTGCATCCAAGATGCTTCCTGAACCGTGCAAAGTAGGAGGGAAAGTTATGGGTAGAGGCCTGCATGTGGAAAAAACCTGAATATGTGGAGGGTCAAAGGTGGTCCGGATGAGGCTCAGTGTGGCAAGTGTCTTCTTTACTCTCCAACTCTTTTGCAAAGTTCCCTTCTCTATGTTTGGTAGTTGGTTAGTTTAATGGTCAGCTAGTAGTGGAAAAAGTCACTGTCATCTTCTACACCTTAGTGCTCTTACGCAAAGTTGACACTTTACTCTCAATGAATTATGTTGATTGTCGATGAGATTGTGTCATATCTGGGTTCTTTTTAACCATCCATTAAAATTGGCTGTGGAAAAAACTTGTTGCTCAACCCGGGTCCTCAGTCCTCAGGGCCCACTGTCCTGCATGTTTTAGACGTCGCTCAGCTCCATCACACTCCAGATTCAACCAGCCAAGAGACACGGTCCCTCCAGCGTGTCGGGGTCTTCCTTGGGGTCTTCTCCCATTGGGATAAGTCCGGAAGACTTCACCAGGGCGGTGTGCAGGAGGCGTCCTCAGCAGATGTCCGACACCACCATGTTTGGTGGAAATGTAATCCCTCTTAGTTGGAAAGCACGGTGGTGGAGTGGTAATGATGGGGGCCTGATTCGCTGATGCAGGGCCTGGCCACCTTGCAGTCTTTGAACCAAACATGAATTCCTCCTCAGCAGTTTGAGAGGTCGATAACATCATACAGGACAACTGTTTCAGAGGATTTCTGCCAAAGCTGGCTTTGAACCGTGGAGTTTACGTAGTTGTTCCCACACTGCTTTTGTGAAATACCTAATGACACGGTGTAATATGATTTAATTCAAGAACTAGGTTACGTTTAGTCTCCATGTCCCGAGTATAGTGATTTGGAGAACAGTGGAGGCGGAGCTAAGAAACATCAGAAGACAGAATCCAGCGTGTGCCTCCATCACCACGCCACAGTAGCTCCTGCTCCAACAACACCTGGCCTACTAACTTCTCCTCTCCGTCTCTACAGGAGGATGAATCTGTCATGATGTCCATTAGTGTTATTACTGGTCTGACATCTGTGGAAGCAGTCGTGGCGTCCCTCATTGTGTTGACGTATCATGAAACCCAAGCTGGCATGCACGAGCTAATCTGACACATCAGATTTACCTGCCTCCACGCTGTTTTTCTTTTTTTTCAAACACTCCCTGCAGTCAAGTCTAGTTATCCACTCCAACCCTTTTAAAGTTACATACTCGTGCAGTACTCGGAGCTGCGATAAACCTCTTATCCAGGTTCCCTCATTTCACATTCAAACAGCTCTGCGGCTACCGTGCCGCGTGCACGTTGATAATGGAAAGAATGTGAAAATACTGCGTCATATTAATGCAGACAAAGATATCTGATGAGCATCCGCAAGTGGAAAAAGCTTTTGTGAAAATTCAATTGTCCACTTCTTGTTATATAAAGTTTAGTTTTGATGCAGTTAATCTCAGTCTGACCGTCTAATGTTTTTTTTCTGATTTCTTTATATCTGTTTTGCTTTATTTTATCTCCTTTAAGGCTTTTATTGGTGGTCCATGCTGAAAATATCATCTCCCATGTTGCTAAGACAGTTTTCACATTGGGAGCAATGTAATCTTCTATTTTAATTTCTCAAGCCTTTATCATATTTAGTTCTTAGGTATTTTCTGGACTAAGTGTAAGATATTTATCAACCAGTGTTTTTCCATTATTGAGACTAAGTGTTGCTGTACAAAAACAACTCTTCTCACACAGAAAATGAAGTAATGTATATTTGAAGGAAAAGCCTTCAAATTCACCTGGATCTTGGGATTTCAGTTCAAAGCGTGGCATTTTGAAACAGGATTTTGGCCTCCCATGATGCCGTTTTTGTTCCAATCCCAGGCAGCGGCGGCGGCGGCGGCAGAGGGGAGCGCCGATGCCAGGGCTTTGTTTGGAGCCTTGCTGGATGATGATTAGCCATGTGGCCCAGCGCCTCGGCCTCCAGAGTGGCTCAGTGGGTCTGGTGGATGTGCTTCAACATCCCAAACAAGCTTCCCCCCCTAAAAAAAACAGTTCATCCAGAATAAATGCACGATTTTTGTTCTTTTGAGATTTGCAGGGATTTGAAGACCTTGTGTAATCAATTAAAAGGGTTTTATTTTTTAAGTGCAAACGTTTGTGCAGACAGAGGGTATATTCACAGCGACACACGACAGGAGTCATCCTCGCAGGATTTGAATCTGGTTCACCGCTGAGACACGAGCACGTGTTTGAGACCCAGACTGTTTCCACTGACTCAGACGGGCTTACGATCTGTCAGCTGATGTGCTCTCCAACATGCACGTCGTCTCCCGGCAGGAGGCTGAGAGCAGCTGCAGGGATGCACCGTCGAAGACGCTGAAAACAAGAGCTATAGCTGCAAAACTTTTAAAAGTTGTGTTTCCGGAGTTTCATTTTTGGGTTTTAGTCCTGCACTTTTCCATCTCCGCTGTTTTCTGGTGATTATAACACAGCTAGAATAAACCCTGAACGCGACAGGAAGAGAAATCAGCATTAAACGAGTGTAGCTTGAACAACTAACTAACTCTTTTACAAATCAAAGCTTCTTGCTTTCTGTTTTTATGTTTTGCCTTTTGGCTACCATTCTCTCTCAAGCAAAAGTAATGAATCTTTAAACCAACACCTGTGCATCGAAGCCACACGTGCGCGTTTGCATGTTGCTTCCGTGAACTCGCAGGGCCGTGCATCTGCCTCCCGTAGCTTAACACGGCGCTGATTAAAACCACATCTAGAGTTCATCTTTGAGGAACCTGCAGCTGCACTCGGGTGAATGTGAGTGCAGAGGTTCATCTGATCTGCCTGCAAGAAAGAAAAAAAAAGGCTCCAGCGTGAACGTTTATCCCGCAGAGTCAATACAACCTACGTGAAATGACTTGTTTTACGTATGAAATTGATTTCGCATCCACTTAAAAATCATAATTGTTCACCGTCATAAATAAAATACATCTCCGGAGTCCTGATGTCATTAAAGTGTTTCAGACGGAGCTGATGTGATTTCGTCTCAACATCATCTGGCTTGTACTTGAGTCACAGCTATTGACACTTTGAGGGGGACTTTAACTCGCACAGACTGACAGAATGGAATAAAAAGTGACATAGGAATGTGATTCACCTTCAAAAAGAAGAAAACGTGAAACATAAAAGAAACAACAGATTTGTTGAAGTTGTGGAAGCTAAAGTTGGTGTCTTAGCCAAGATTACGCAGATCCCAGTCGAACAGTGCGGCTGGCACCGATCATGTGAGACTGCAAAAATCACCGTGTCGACCTGGCCTTATGGGAAGTCCTAAGCTCCAGATTTTCAATAATAACTTCTAATTTACCAATTAACACCTGCGATTTAACAAAGAGGCTGAGAATTACGACTCAAATCAAAAAACAACTTGAATGTCATTACGAGGCAAAGCTGCTGCGCGGTGGGTGGTGTTTGGTGGTGTTATGATTAGACATGCTGTAGGCAGAGCAGAGCTTCATCCAGCTCAGTTCAACACTGTTTCAATTAAACAGTCATTTCAGTACAATCCACTTCCTGTTAGTACAAGAATCATTCATAAAACGGCAAAGGAAACCAACCGTTTTGATCGATAAGAAACACTGTTCGATTTCCACCAATCGCTTTGAATTTGAGCGTCGTAGGAAAAGCTGCGGCTGTCAGCTTTCGCCTCAGCCTGCGTCTTCAATGCGACTCGTCCCTCATCTCTCCTTCTTGCGTGTCTGTGACTGCAGGATGCCAAGTTTGTGGAAGAACGGAGGAAACAGCTGCAGGGTTACCTTCGCACGGTGATGAACAAGCTGATCCAGACGCTGCCAGAGTTCACATCTCGCCCCACTAAAGAGACCCTGCTGTCTCTGCTGCCTTTCTGTCAGTAAGTGGACACACACACTGGAGCAGTTGGTGCACGTTGACGGTCGTCATTGTAGTGGATTTTCTCAACGTCCAATTATTTAACTATTACCTTAACAATAAACCTTAAATCTATAGTAGTAAATTACTGATGAGAAGTTTCCACGGCGCAATGATGAGTCAGAAACAGCTGGCGTCCAAGTCTTAATGCTGGTTTATTGTAGAGTTACAACAGTACCATGCATGAGAAATAGCCCGGGCTAAGTCTGAAGATGTACAAAATACCCTCTTCTTTTATACTGTTTTTGGACTTGGGGACACGCCTCTGGGCCCCTTTTCTTCTTTGTTCTGTCTTCTTTGATTTACTTCCATTAAGTGTTATCTATCCTTCTTACCGGAGACTGGTCTGATCCTTCTGGGTTTTTTTTTTTTAAACATACACACGGCCCTTCCACTACCTAGAGGGGTAGTCCTTACACATGATGCCCCTTGTTTCCTACATTACCCAGATAATAAGATGTTGGTACACTTCTCCCTTCTGCCTTACTTCTGAGTCCTACAGGCCAGCTATCAGTGTGTACACATCAAGGGCATCATACCCACACCTGTTCATCAAAGGCATTGCCTCAACGCCTTATCTGCCCCTGTTATATAGCAATAATTTTGTTGTGACAGGTTAATGAGGCAGCTGGCTCTCTGGGTCCCTACAAGTATCTCTGCTTCCAGTATCTTTCCTTCCGCGGGCTTTCCTCCTTTCATCATTACAAATAAGCTTACAGGTTGCGTTACAGTTCTCATGGTAAGTATAAATTCAGTGTTTAGACATCATTCAGTGATTAGACACCAACCAGTTACTACATTCCCCCCTGTGGTCCTGAAAAGGACCACCCTTCACCCTAAAGTCATTTTCCATATAAGTGCACACACAGAATAATAAGATACAGCATACAGGATATTGAGGTAACCATATAAGTACCATTCCAGAGTAAATTCCCTACATCCTACAGTGAGGATCACATGAGGTGTCTATCAAATCCGCATAAAACCTACCCTGATATGAAAACACCTCACCACCATCCCGGGACTTGCCCATCCTAATGGTGTTGTGATCGTCACTGTTGGGCTCCTAGCTGAGTTCTGCAGACATGGCCAGGGAAACATCCTCCCACTGTGATGCAGGGAGGTAAAACCCCGACCAGGTGGCAGAGTCAGCAGTACAGTATTTCACTAAAGTTACAGTAAACACTCGTGAACATGCAAATCAAATAGTCGTGAAGGATAATACTTGTAAAAACCACACACCAGACCATGTCTATTCTGCGTTAGCAGCTAGTTACCTTTGGTCTGTCAGGGGCAAACCCCGGCTATACTTATGAGGATCAATCCTCTTAAAACATTTTTTTATAAGAAATGTTTTCTGTTGTTTTTTCTCCCAACTCCTTTTGTCCATAAGGGCAGGGTCCGCTGGCAGAACCCCGTAATGTGTAGAACGATCTTCATCATGCTTGTGTCTACACAAGCTAAACCTTCATCATTGGGATTATAAAACCCCCAATACATCCAACAGTCATATTGTTTATCTAACAATACTCTTACTCATTGTACCTATGTACTAATGAATACATCACAGGGCCAGGCCCTCACAATTTAACTGCTGTCTAAGTGTTACTTATGCTTAGGTTCTATCAATAAGTAGTCATAATTACACATCCATTGTTTGTATTTAGTAATATCCCCAATCAGTTATTGCAGTAGTCCCTTCACAGTTCATTGTTGTGACGTGGGGAGGCACGTTCCACTCCCCTACTCAGCATGACTTCCATTCCAGTGACTGCAGTAGCTTGCTGTTGTAGTCTGGTGTGGCAGAACTTGAGGAGAGTGGTGTTGGCCTGCTGGAGATGTGTTATGGTTTGTTTGGCTTGATCACGTTCAGCTTGCAACTGGCCCACCTTCTGCCGGAGCATGATAGCTGTCTGGCGGGCATCATTCAGCTGCACAATCAGATTCTCATGTTCGACTCTCAGCTGCTTCAGCTTCTGGTTAGTTTTGCGTTTATAAGTAGTGCGCCTGATCTTCCGGATCTGTTTGCGGGCCATAGGGGTCAGTCCTGCTTGCAATGAGGAGTAGACAGCTGTACTCATAGTCCCTATCTCACTGCGGAGCTCCTCCCTGCGTGTATACTGCTCAAAAGGATGGACCAGGAATCTGGAGATCTGAGCCACATCACTTGGGCTGAGCCTGAGATAGGGTGGTCTGTAAGACGTAGGCTGGATCACTGCTGATGGTGGACCATGGTAGATGTCTACCATGATTTCACGATCTTCTGGATTCACCGGACTTGCTGGACTGGACTTGATGACCTCTGGCCCCTGGATCATAGTTGAATCTGCGGATGGTCTCGCTGGTCTCCTCGGTGGTGCCTGGAAACGGCTCCCCCCTGGTACCTCTGGTGGCGGGTTGGGGTACCACTCCTCCTGCTGGAACTCTCCAGGGTTCCTGTTTGGAACAAGTGTGCTTGTACCTACGTGTGGCTGTGTGTCTAAAGGTATGTATGTGTTGTCCCAGTGTCCCTGCCCGTCTTCCGGGGTCACTTGGAGTCCGGTAAAGAACGCCTCCGCCATTTTCAACAGTCTGTGGTGGAGACCTTGGCTGTTTTAGTGACTACTTAATGATTAGACATTCATGTTTGCATCTATACATATATATGATTAGTTGCTGAATTTTAGCATTATCAAACATTAGAAATATTATTATCCCGGCCAATGCGTACCCATTGACTCAGCTCCCACTTCTTCTGTCAACACATAATCACATATATCTGCCTTGACATGCATTACATGTTTAATTTCCCCATTAGCGTTATCGATTATTCCCCTGTTAGTAGCTAATGTGACCATTGCTAGGGCACATGTGTCTAACGTGTGACGCGAAGCTGCTGTGTTCAGATTAGTATTAGTATTGCCTAGTACTACAACTTCCCCCGTTGTTAATCCCCAAAGGGTTAACATCATCATGCTACTAATCTGAGTCAGAGGAAGCCCACTCCCCGCCCGGTGCGGGCGGATGTACATCCGCCTGTGGGCCAAGTGAGCCCTGCGTCTCTTCTTGTGGAGCTGGTCCTTCAAGGGGTCCTCTGGTCTGTGGGAGTGGCATAGGCCGACCTGTAAGCATCTCATGAGGGGTTAAATGGGTTAATCGATTGGTTTGAGACCACATTGCCATCAGAGCAAGGGGCAGCGCATCTACCCAAGTTAGCCTGCCCTTGCTATCTGCCATGATCTTAGCAATTTTAGTTTTCAAAACACCATTGGCTCGCTCCACAGAGGCTTGAGACTGCGGGTGATAAACACACCCGTACTTCTGTTTGATTCCCAGGATCTTAAACATTTCCTGTATTATCTGTGAAACAAAGTGTGGGCCATTATCAGATGATATGGTGTCTGGCATCCCAAACCTAGGAAACACTTCTTTACATAGAAACTTTGCTGCTGACTTGTGATCAGCCTTGGAGGTTGGGCATGCCTCGATCCATCTGCTGAACCTGCAAACAACAACAAGCATGTATCTTTTACCTTGCACCCGGTTGATCATGTCCACATAATCCATGATCAGATGGCGAAAAGGTCCATCTGGCATGGGAATGTGAGCTAGCGGCTGGGTGAACGTTTTACGAACATTGTACTTCGGACAGTGAGGACACAGAGCAAGTTCTCTGTCAACCATCGGTGTCATGTACGGCGACCACCACACAGCTTGTAGCTTCCTGATTACTTGGGCTCTGGAACAATGATCCGGTTCATGCATCTTCTTAATAGCAATAGGCAGTAGAGATAATGGTAAAACAAAATGTCCGCAGAAGCCCCTCCACAGCCCTGGATGAGGGTGTGAGGTCCGGACAGCGCCTCTTTGAACCCACAGACGTTTCTCTGCCTCCGAGACCTTGTTCTGTGCTTCTATTAATGATGCTAGGTTTGTAATGGGTGCACAGTCTTCCTCAAACAAAATTGGTCCCTGTATGGTCTGTCCTGTTGCTTCTTTGGCTGCTTCGTCTGCTAAGTTGTTTCCTATTGCTACTGGTGATTTACTGTTCTGATGTGCTGCACATTTAACTATGGCTAATGCAGTTGGAAGTTGCATAGCCTGTATCAGCTCAACTACTGCTTTCCCATGTGCTACTGGAGTTCCATCAGTTCGCACAAACCCTCTCTGTCTCCAAATGCTTGCGTTTATGTGACATACTCCGTAACCATATCCACTATCAGTGTAAATTGTTGCCCTTTTGTCAGCTGCTAGTTTGCATGCGGCAGTCAGTGCTTTAATCTCCGCTAATTGGGCGGAGCAAGGCTGGTCCACACTCTCGGATAGCACTTTAGTAAAAGTACCATCAGGATTTAGTTGAACTATGCCATATCCTGCTCTATTTCCTGTCTCACCCCTAACACATGAGCCGTCAACAAACAATGTCAGGTCAGACGGGATGGGGTGGTTGTACAATTCCTCTCTCACTTTCATGAAGGTGTCCGTCTCCTTGAGACAATCATGGGGCTCACCTTCAGTTGGCAATACCATTCTGGTGGCTGGATTGATTGCAGTGCATCTCAGCACCGTCAGGTCTGGTCCTGAAAGCAGAATCTCATAACCTGTTCGTCGTGCTTGGGTTATCACAAAGCGTGGGCTGGTAAGCAACGCATGCAGTTGATGCGAAGTATACAAAAATACTGGATGGCCCATAGTGATCACAGAGGCCTTTTTGTAAGCGAAGGCGGCCGCTGCTAACCCTTGATAACAGGGTGGCAGCCCTTCCTCCACGCTATCTAATTTTGTGCTGTAGTAGGAAATTGGCTGTTTACCTGTTGGAGTCTCTTGCATCAACACTGCACATGCATACCCACGTCTTTCTGCCACATATAAATGGAATGGTTTGCCGTAGTCTGGATTGGCTAGAGCTGGGGCAGTCTGGAGATCTTTTTTCAGCATTTGGAATGCCCCTTCTGCCTCGTCAGTCCACTGCAGTCTGGCTGACTGTTGTCCTTGTCCTGCTGCTCGGATTAATGCTCTTAACGGGGCTGTTTTGAGAGCATAATCACAAACCCAGGGTCTGCTGTAACCTGCCATTCCCAAAAAAGACAACATGTGACCAACAGTTTCAGGTTTTGGTATTTGACTTATGGCTTCCAGCTGGGACGGTGCAATATGCCTCTTGTCCCCACTAAGCTGTCTGCCCAAATATTCTACTGTTGTTTGACAGAATTGCAGTTTTTTCTTACTTACTTTATGACCTCCTTCTGCCAGAGCCGTCAGCACTGCAATAGAGTCTTTTTCACATTGTTCTTTTGAATCAGAGCAAATCAGGATGTCATCGACATACATCAAGGTGGTTGACTGCATGTCTAGGTGGCTGAGATCATTTGCAAGAACACGATTAAAAATGGATGGAGAGTGCACAAACCCTTGTGGTAAGCGAGTATATGTATATTGTTGACCCTTATAAGTGAAGGCAAACAAATATTGTGAATCAGGATGAACTGGTACACTGAAAAATGCAGAGCACAGATCTATCACCGTAAACCATTTTGTACCTGGTGGTATATTGGACAACAACGTGTGGGGGTCAGGTACAATGGGCATTTCTTCAGCCACAATAGCATTAATTTGTCTCAAATCATGCACTAGTCTATATTCATTACCACCTGTTTTCTTGATGGGAAAGATCGGGGTGTTGCATGCACTTTTTGTTTTTATTAAGACTCCTGCTTCCTCTAATCCTGTTATGATGGGATTTATACCTTCTATGGCATCCTGTCTAAGGGGATATTGCTTCTGGTAGGGTAATCTAATGTGTGATCTTAAACTGAACCTTTGTGGTTCAGCTGATTTCACTAATCCTACATCTGTCTTGTGTTGTGACCATACTTGTGCTGGGACCTGTTCTAATAATTCTATGTGTTCTTGCGTCATTACCATGTGCCTAGCTCTTTCCCGCGGTAGTTTAACCCTTTCTGCTATCACTTCATCTGCGTGTGTGCATGTGATTTTGAAAAATAGTCCATCTGATGAAACACTGACTTCGGGGCAGTCTGTTGGAGTCCAAGCTTTGACTTGTCTTGCTGCGAGGATCATAGGACCTAGATCATGTGACTCATATTTATCAGCAATTAACAGAGTGACATGAGGTGACGAGTTAGGAACTTGGAACCAGTCTTTGATCTTTTCTTCTGCGAACTTTACAGCTGCCGCTGCTCCTTGAGGTCCTACTATGATGTCTTCATACTGGATAACTGTAGTTCTGTTGTTAATGTTGTCATCCCAGCTTTTCTCAAAGTCTTCATGAGTTTGATCTCTGTCATACAACATGGTACAGTGGAGTGGAAGTGTTGGCTCTCTAGCCATGTCATAGTGATTCATTACCAGTGGTCTCCATGCTTCCCACTCATGGTTGAGGAAAGAATCAGGCGTCGTCAGTTTCATCCAGTAGACTTGTGCCTCTGGGTCTTTGGATGAGACCTGTGGAGATTGTTCGAATCTTTGAAGCTGAGAGGGGTAGGCCGGCTCCTTGTTTTCCTATGCAGGAGTACGCGGCTCCGGTATCTACCATGAATCGATGATGATGATTATTCACAGTTACATCTATTATAGGTTCAGTCTGTGGTTGTTGTGTTAATATGGGCAAAATTACCTCCCCCTCAGGTTTCTCTGGGCATCCCTATTGCCAGTATGCAGCTGGACCCATCCACGGTCCATTACCTTGTGGATCAGGGCCTGTTCCTGGGTTGGAGAATCCTGGGCTGGAACTCTGAGTCCCCATCCAAGGGTTGATCGGACAGTCCCTCTGCATGTGTCCTGTTTGTCCACATCCCCAGCACTGCAACCTCGATTGGTAATGTGGTGCTGCTGAAGTTACCTGTGGGGCTGATTGGTACTGGCCTGGAGGTGGGCCTCGTGTCTGCCTTTGGGGCCTTGTCCATCTTCCCCTCATGGGTGGGCCACCTCGTCCTCTCCCAGCTACAGGCTGCTGGATGCCTCCTCCTTGGTTGAGGTGCACATGGATAGGTGGGATCTGCTGATTCTGAATTTGGCCTGTGGGTGGCACGTTCCTTCCTCAGGTTTAGCCTCGGGAGCGGTCACACTCACGGCTGCTTGAGGCTTAGGTCTCTCTCTGTCCTTCTTCTGCTTTGCCAGCTCACCTATTTGCAGCTGAGTCAGCTTGGTAGCCAGTGCCTTGCTCTGATCGTCCAAGGCCTGCTTTTCCTCTCTGTGTGCATTCACATAGTGGATTACATGCTCAGAGAAAACAGGCCATTCCATTTTCATTAATCCCACCACTCCATTCAGCTTTGCTTGTACCTCTTTGGGCATGGCATTCTTCACATACAGCATAAACAGTGCTCTTGTGGAGTTATTTTCATTCCACTCACTCCCTGTTTCAGCTTTCCACATTTTCTGATAATCATACAGAAACTGTGATGGGTTGTCACACTCCTTCAAACACTCTTTCTCCAGCTTAGCTGGATCCATGCGTGAGGGGTACTTATCTCTTAATGCTTGCCACACCTGAGTCCGCATCAAATCGAACGGCACTTCATCATGATTATGTGTGGTCATCATTGGTGTGTATCCGGCCATCTCAAATATCTCTGCGGTAGCAGCTCGTCCTGCAGCTTTTATCAGCAGAGCCTTGATGTCTCCTCCTGCCAGCTTTATTCCTCCTGTGAGTTCTTCCAGCTTCTCGATCCATTTGTTTGCTCCATCTGTCAAAGGAGTTAACTTGCCTGCAAGAGTTATCATATCCATAAATGACCATGGAACATACCGATAGGCGTTGTTAGGTCCTTTGGCCAGCAGGGGATACACTCCCCCTGCAACTTCCCGCTGGGACGGGTCTCTCCTTATACTCCTGCTCCTAGTTGTCATCCCTTTTTGCTTTTTTATTTCTTCCACCTGCAGGTTAAGGTCAAAAGTCTGACATCCATTAGCCTTGGGGGGTGTGTACTCACTCCCATAGTGAGGCGGAGGCTGCGGGTGACTCCTGCCTGTGGTCCCTCCTGCATGATCTGTGCATTTCTCCATATCTGAGCCTGCTTCGCTGTCCTCGTCCGTAGATCCACTCACACTGCTGTCGTCATCCTTATCATCTTTTTCTGCTGTCCTCCCACCATCCGTACGCCTCGTTTCTGGCTGATCCTCTCTTAACAGACTTCCCGAGATTTCTGGTGATATCTGGACTTTGTGTTGCATATTGCTGTCTATCAGTTGTTTCAGCTGTTGCAGTTCTTTCTCTTCTAGTTCTCTTATTTTGTCCTCATAACTTCTTATTTTTTCACGTCTTTCCTTCTCCTCTGCAATTTCTTTTGTTGTTTTATATGATGTGGTGTGATTTTCCCTTCGTCTACTGTACCTTTCCCTGCCTAGTTTTTCCTCTTCTTTATTTATTACAATTTGTATTTTTCCCGTGATCGTTCCTGCTGCATCTTCTGGGTCTGATATCACAAACTGTCCTGCCTCACCTGTGTTATACGGCGGCGGTTTGAGAGCTGCATTTCCCTGCACTATTGAGTTCCTGGTGGCTTCTACTCTAAAGTATTGTAGGATATCTCTCTGCTCAGCATTTTTCTGTTTTTTCTTTAAGTGCGTTGCGTCATACTTTTTGTCCTTCTTTCTCAATCCTTCTTCCACCATATCACAACAAATAGGATCAAAGCTGCCTTCAAGGGGCCATCTGTTCTTCCCAGCTGTTAGTTTGTGCCATTTCTTCATGCACTGTTGTATTTTCCTTCGATTGGTTGGGTGAGTGACAATGATTAATTTGGCGGGGGTTAGTACCTCCCCCTGCTTGCTACTATTGGCTCCCATGGTTCACAGCGTCACTCTGAGTTCTCGGGTTACGAGAACGCCTACCCTGGTGTCTGCCTCGTCTCTTCGCAGCCCCCACTCTACTCAATGCAGAGTTAAGTCTGACTATCTTTTCCTTCAATTTTTATATGTTGTTAGAGCCACTCGTGCTTATCTTTTCAATGTTATTTTTACTACCACTGCTTCTAGCAGCTGAATCCTACAAAGGCACTTATCTTTTATCACAACAATAATTTACTATCACCGTTATGCGACTTACTCTACTCTGCTCTACCGTTCTTAGTTATTGTATATACACTTTATTAACATTAGGTTAGTAGGACAACACTATGGATATTAACAACACTTCTACTGTTCTTTAGTTATTGTATATACACTTTATCAACATTAGGTTATTAGGACAACACTATGGATTTTAATTACACTTTCTTTGATCTTTATATGTACATTATCTACAGCCTAGGCCTATTTTAGCAGCGCTTTTTCTTTTTTCCATACACATTCATCTACTGTAGTTTCTTCTTGTACGGTTTACAACAATTTAACAGACAACAAAAAAACTTTTAACTGTAAGTCTCTTCCTTAACAGTTCACACCACAAAATTAACTGTAGGTCTCATCCGCTACAGTCTTTTAGGTTCTCAGTAACCTCACTATCCTGCACTCTAGCAGTATCTCATCTCCTCCGACCGACCCCGGGGCTGCCCCTCGTTAGGCAAAGCAGTTCTGACCTCCTGCGGGTGGCACAAAATTTATTACTCACTTCCCGGCCTCGGGCTACTCCCTCGACAGGCAAAAGTAGTCTTCCCGCAGGCGGTACTTAACTTATTTTCTATAGTTTCCCCAACTACACTATTAATGAGCTCATACACTACACAGTTAATCGTCACTATTTGCTTCTACCAGTACTTACTCTTCTTTTCTACTCTAAGTGACTCTAAGACAGTTTAACGCGTTTGACACACACACACTTCTCACTCCTCAAGCAATAACTCTCAGGACATACATACAACGACGGTCAGAGCATAAGAAACCAACAGAACATTAATCACATTAACAATCATTCATACGTAGACCTAATCGCCAGCTGTTACCTCTCATATCTCACGTATCTATTATTTTTTGTTCTACTAGGTTTGTTCGGAGGAAGTCTATCAGAACCTTCTGACCACCGGAGCCAGGTGGAGGCTGGATCCCCATAAAATTTAGAAAAAAGGAAAAAAGAATTGGTATCTCACCTGATCTTGGTGGATATGGGGGCCCCTGGGGTCTCTGGCCTCCAACCAGCGTCCCTGATCGTCCAGTCCTTACCGCTTCCTCCTGGCTGGCTCGCCAATAAATGTAGTGGATTTTCTCAACGTCCAATTATTTAACTATTACCTTAACAATAAACCTTAAATCTATAGTAGTAAATTACTGATGAGAAGTTTCCACGGCGCAATGATGAGTCAGAAACAGCTGGCGTCCAAGTCTTAATGCTGGTTTATTGTAGAGTTACAACAGTACCATGCATGAGAAATAGCCCGGGCTAAGTCTGAAGATGTACAAAATACCCTCTTCTTTTATACTGTTTTTGGACTTGGGGACACGCCTCTGGGCCCCTTTTCTTCTTTGTTCTGTCTTCTTTGATTTACTTCCATTAAGTGTTATCTATCCTTCTTACCGGAGACTGGTCTGATCCTTCTGGGTTTTTTTTTTTTAAACATACACACGGCCCTTCCACTACCTAGAGGGGTAGTCCTTACACATGATGCCCCTTGTTTCCTACATTACCCAGATAATAAGATGTTGGTACACTTCTCCCTTCTGCCTTACTTCTGAGTCCTACAGGCCAGCTATCAGTGTGTACACATCAAGGGCATCATACCCACACCTGTTCATCAAAGGCATTGCCTCAACGCCTTATCTGCCCCTGTTATATAGCAATAATTTTGTTGTGACAGGTTAATGAGGCAGCTGGCTCTCTGGGTCCCTACAAGTATCTCTGCTTCCAGTATCTTTCCTTCCGCGGGCTTTCCTCCTTTCATCATTACAAATAAGCTTACAGGTTGCGTTACAGTTCTCATGGTAAGTATAAATTCAGTGTTTAGACATCATTCAGTGATTAGACACCAACCAGTTACTACATCATGTGAGCATATGTAGTTGTAGATGTAACAGCGAAGAAGGATGCAAGCACATATGTATGGCTTTATTTGATGTAAAACTCCAGCAATGCAATAAAATTATTTCGTGGTGGAAACAGAATGAGTAAGTGAGGTCATGTTGTCAGAGATAATTGTAAATATCTCTGTAGCTTCCTTTTACATATTCATGGGAACGACTGCAGACTTCATCTGTTTGTTTTCTTGTCTTTTTGAACTCGCGCACACATTCACACGCACACACACGCACACACACACGCACACAGACTTAAAAGTGTGACGTGTGTGATGCTTCAGCTACCCACCTGCCAACCACGCTTGATCTGAAAATGAGACGTTCCAGCGAAATCCTGTCAATATTCACATCTGTTTCTGCTTACTGCGATCAGTCGGCGTACGTGATCTGTCACACCGTCCGCTTGGAAAGTCATTCCCTCTCTCGAGACGCGAATCATCTGGCCAAATGCAAAGACGTGTCGCACATTAATGTCGCCTTTTCACTTTGTGCTCTCGTCTAAAATCACAACTCGCCTCTTTTTTTTTTTTTCTTTTTTGTTAGGGTTCTTTTAGGAGACATTTTTCTATCAACGTGGAGGGCTGACTGTTTGTGACGGAGGCCCACACAGCGAGGTCGTGTACGTGTAGCCCGTCAATGCTGTTTGCGTGTCAGCGATTCTGAGCTGATGCTTTAGTCTGCCCGACGGTTCTTTTGCTCACCGGGTGACTAAAGCCTCTGTTGGAGAAGGTTGGCATGATAATGAAGTGACACATAAAAAACAACAAACGACGAGCGTACAGGGCAAAAACACGTCGAGCTCCATGTCGTGTAGCATGTCGGCTTTTGACAGGATTCAGTTCTGGTGTGACAACGAGCCGATCGTTTCAAACTACCTGCGGTGCACTTTAGTGGCACTAAAGTATTTACCGACTCAGTGGAGCTGCGCTTGACACCGGATCAACCAGATCAGTACGTCATAACATTCCTGGCACGTGTGTGTGTGTGATGTGTGTGTGTGTGTGTGTGTGATGTGTGTGTGTGTGTGTGTGTGTTATCAGCAGTATTAGATATGTATTATTTTGTATTGTGTAATCTGCTGTCACATATAAAACATTATAAATGATAGCTGCCATTAATTATTAAAAAAAAAAAAAAAAATACTTTCGCCAGATGGATGGGATATCCTGGAAGCCCCATCTAAGGTGGTTTGGGTATTTGGTTCAGATACCTTCTGGACACGCCTGCGATGGACTGGCGACCTGTCCAGGGTGGACCCCTGCCATCCGCCTGTAATGAGCTGGGACAGGGTCCAGCACCCCCCCTGACCCTGTACAGGATTAAGCGGGTTAAACAGGCTTGACCACTTCCTCTGTCCTTTCAGCTGTTGTCTTCATCGATCAAGAAATGTTCTTTGCATGTCCAAAACGTTTCACCAGACCTCCCGCCTGGGATGCAATGTCAAAATACAACGTAGGCGTGTGTTGACGGGAAACACCACTTCTACAGACCTCAGAGCACATAAGAGAATTATGAAAGGAACAACTACATGTTTGCACCTTAGTCGATGTTTCCCAACTGCATATAAAATTAAAGAAGACAAAAAAAAGAAGATGACCAATTTTAAATGATGAAAAACATATAGAAGAAGGAGCTGAGATGGTTGCTGCATTTGTTTTCTGTTTCACGAACTGCGATCTTGATGATGAATGAGAACAGAGTTAAAACCCAAAGGGACTTTAAAAGGGCTAAACAGCATCATCCCCTGCCTGCAACAGACCCAATCAGCACGGAGACAAACCCCCCTCTTCCCGAGCGGTTTTCCAGGTCTGCGCTGAAGTACCCCAAGCCAGGGTCAGGTACATAAGGTTCCTGAACATCCTTGTTGTGGGCCGCTCCTGGTAACGAAGATGTGCCAACCTCACCGGACCGCTGTTAATAAAAAAAAACCAAACACCTGTATCACCTACCCTACCTGAGAATGATAAAGAGATCTGAACGGAGATGTGGGAAACACTAGTGGAGGCCTTGGGTGGAGAAAGAAGAAACGGTGAAGTGAGGGAGACCTCTTGTTCCGACATTCGCTGCTCAAACGGCTGGAATGGCTCTCAAAGCTCCCGATGCAGTTGACTAAACACCTTATGGAAATAAGAGACTGAAAATGAAATGATTTCATTTTTAGCAAATATTCTCACTAAAAATACAACAATCTATTTTGTCTTGTAAATATTAGATTTACAAGGATTCTTTCAAAAACAATAAAACTGATAATTGTTCATTTTTTAGGTTTTTGTTTTCCGTTTGTATAATAGTTAGTCTCTCAGATTGATCCATTCTGAAGACACGTTCATTCAAAGTGACTGAAAACTGAGAAACGACATTCATACATCGGTGTGGTATTTATTAAAGACTAAGTCTGTTCAACAGTGAAACAGTTAAAGAAGTGCTGGGTCCATTAGAGATGCTAAAAGGAGGGGTGTTTTATTCGAAAGACGAGTCTTCAAGACGGTCTTGACTGCAGAGAGGAACATCTCTGCACTGATGACACTTGGTAGCTGTTCCACCATCATAGAACCACAGATCAGTCTGAGCTAAAACGGTGTCGCTTGGCAGTGTCAGATGGTGTTCCTTGGAGGAATGCAGTGAGAGAAAAAGGAGCCTAACCCAGAATAAATGTAATTGGATTGCTGGTTGCAGGCCCAGAAGCCACTATTTAGGAAAGCATAAGTGGACTGAAAGTGATTTGGGCAGATGTGGGTAACCAGTGGTTAGTGAGTGATGAAGCAGCACGAGCCCTAATTAGACACCAGACATGTATAACATATATCAAATATAAAAAATAAACATTTTATGTTGCTGTTTTGCTTGATTTGCTGGGAAGACCATGACATGTTAAGTTGGATTTTCTGTCATCCACATTTCACATCAATGAGACGATCTTAGATTTGTGCTTTGACCATGAGGCCATCTGATGGGAATCACACGTGGACACGTTCTGCATACCATGGACACAAGAAGCCGTGGGAACAGGAGCAGTGGTCTCTTGCAAAAAGAAGAGGCCCCAGCCCTGAGCCTTAGGGCACACCCTTGGAGTGGCATGTGGACATCTCTGATTGACACAATCAATGAATTCCCAGTGAAGTAGGAGGGCAAGTTGCTATGTAACTCTACAAACAGACACTGTTTCCCCGTGAAAACATAATACATTAGTGTTGTATATCATAAGTACAATCGCTTAAGATCAAAGCACTTGTGAACCCTCGAACAAAGCTGCTTGAAAGGCCTGTTCATGCTTGTTCTAATGGTGATGAAGAGGTGCGTTTTTGATGTGCAAAACAGAATGTGCAGCACTTGTGTGTTTGCTTGTGCTCGGTGACCAATGCTCTGATGTGCACAGATCTCATTTTGTCTCCACACTCACTCCTTAGAAATCACATGCTGCAATTTTCCTCACTTCTCTGGAACAGTGACACGGTCACACCTCTCCCTAGATATGCCACCACTTAGTATGCAGCTCCACCTGACCACTTTTATGGTTTACTCAGAACAAAAAGTACACACACTCATTGTAGGCTTTCTCCATATTCACCTACTGCATGAAAAACATAAATCTCTTCTCAATGTCAGGAGCAGTTTGACCTCTGAAAAAGGTGATTCGCCCATGGCTGGATGATTATGCTTTTACTGTACTTGTGAGGCACGACTTGTGTGAATATGTGAGAAAGTTTCAATTCAGACATTTACTACACTCCACCTTCTGCTGTTTGGCAGTAATTTTGATGCATGCTGGCATTTGTGCAGCTGTTTAATTAGGTTTCTTAGCTTTTAAATTATTAATACCCCAACAGTGCCTGGTAAAGTTGTTATCCTGCACAAATCAATATTATGTCCAATTGGGGGACAAACTCACATTGAGAGTCATAACAAAAATCTATGAGCCCAATAAATTTGCCACATTTACCCGGTTTGATATGAATAAATGAGTTGCAGGCTCTGCAGGGTCTGCAGGCTCTGCAGGCTGCCCTCAGTTTAGTGAGTCTTTCTGATATAATTCCTCATTGGTGTTCTGTTTGGCCAACCTTTGCAAATTTAGTATACAGTATGAATGCATGTGATTGTATGTGATTGAACCTGCCTGGAGCAGCGGAGATATGTGAATAAGTGGCACTTAAGCCACTGATGAATGTGAGCCAGAGGAAAATGAATAATGTGAACTATATTTACAATTATGAAATTGCTGTCACATTCCCACAGCCATCTGCACTGCCACCACACAAACGCACACACCGTGATAGTACACACCTTTCATATCTATTTTCTTTTGTGTATTTTAGCAGTACAAAGCCTCTCTGAACTCTTGCTCTGCTTCTTTTTCAGCATCTGCTGCTTTCACTTTTTTAGTCATGTACAGTTATGTGGATTTGGGGGGTTCAAAAACATCCTTTCTGTCTCCTCTGGAGTTGAGAGGGTACAGCAAGGTGCTGCTAAGTAAATTCACTTTACCATTAATCATCACCAAGTTGGCCACCTCTTTTTATGAAAACAAAGATCTTGACAAGTTGATGACTTGGAACAGTTGGTTGTGTTAAAGGCAGGGTAAGCAATTTCTGCATGACCTCACATCTGTTGAGCGGGAGTTATTTTACTCTGCTAGTGGCAGAGTAAAATAAAGTGCCACTCGTTCATTCTCACTATCATCAGTCTCGGGGATCAGCGGTTGCCGTGTTTTGAAGATGGTTGACACGGCAACCGGTGCTATGATGTCATCAAGTGGATGAAATCATTTCCCTGGAAGAACGACAAACTTAAACATCGTCATGGGACCAGCATCAACTTCCATCATCCATGTGACACAAATGGTGCTTTCCTGTGGGGATGCAGGGGGGCAAATAAAATATATTACATTATATAATTAGAGATCTTGAAAATATTTTCAAAAGATTTCATTAAAGCAGAAAGCTTCAAAAAGCCTTTCTGTAAATCCTTTGCTTTGGATGGTTGAATTGCAGCTTAAAAACAATGAATAATTAGGACAGACGTGAGAAATGTGCTGCATTTAATTAATTAAAGGATAATGTCTTGTTTTAGCATTTTCAAAACCATAAACATATTTAATTAAACCATCTGTTTATCTGCTCTGCAGGGAAGCTCCAGTTGTTAGGATTCCCAACTAGGTGCTAAAACCACACGGCAGTAATCTTCGGGCTTTGGACTTTAGTATGAAAACAAAAAACGTCTTTAAGAACAATGACGCAGTCCTGTTGCCCAGTATTTTAGGATTACCTTCACCTGCAGGACTGGGGATCTACGCCAGCTTGGCTTACTTTTCAGATCATGTGATTAATATCATGTGCGTGACCTTAAAGTAGAGTAGAAACTATTTGGAAAGAAAAGTCAGCTAAAAAAGTTTAATGACATGAATAATCACACGAATAAAAGAAGCTAAACGTGCGTTTTGATGACCATTCATTTAAGCACCCATGACAATAGACCTGCATCAAATAATTTTCTATTTTAAACCTCTGAGAAGACTCAAAAACGTAATTTCAGAGTCTCTACGGACAAACTGTTAATTGTAGTTCTAGTTTCATCTAGTTCATAGAAGATTTTAGTCTTATTTTAGAAGCGTTAAAAAGTCTGTGGCAGAAGGAAAACGATGCATTAAGGCCACCAGAATCACTGCTGGTTGAATAATGACCTTTACCAGATGTTGGTTTGTGGTCCTTCTCACCCCCCACCGTGATCTTTTTTCACTTCCTGCTGTCTTCTGTCATGTAGAGACACACCCCAGACCAGCGACGGTGGAGCCAAGACACCCCGATCCAGGACCTCATCCCGCTTCCCCAGGCTGGGCCGCAGCCGCACCCAGGAAGCGAGACCTGAACCCCAGAGTGGTGACCTTTGAGCCTCCGGACCGAGAACTGAGAACGGCGGTGTCTCCGGACTGGGACACAGGTTCATAAAATATGAAGACATTAAGGGCCTGTCATGGACAAATGAGCCTCAGCTGAGGAGTGAAGAGGGCGGGAGTCACTGCGGGCCTCTCATGGAGAGAATCTTCATGTTTCTGTGTGGTTGAATAAGAGATAAATGACCCCCCTACGGTGGGCAATCGATGGGCCCAAGCATGCAGCAACTCTTACCTCACTGAGAGACCAAAGGACTCTGTAAACTGCACATGGACACGTCTGGATCGCTGTCCTTTGTCTTAAACACATTGAGATAAAGGGACTTTTCTTTTCTTTTTTTTACTCAGTTTTTGTAGTGATGGTGTATGATGGTCTCAGTGCCTACAGTGTTTTGTAGCTGCTTTCCTGCTCTGTGTAGGGAGGGAAGGGTGCGAAGAGGGAGGAGGTTAAAGTCTTCACTTGCAAACTGAACTTAATTTTTCAGCTTTTGCGTGAGCGTTCTGGTGCCACTACTTTTTGGACAACGGTGATTCACAATCACTGGACCCCCGCGGTGTAGGCATTCCTTTTTTCATTTGGCTGTTACACTATTATTATGCCATGTATTTTTATTTGTTATTGTGTTTTATAACAATATGCATAAAGTGTAACATATCCTAATATATCCAAGAGACGGTGATTGCCAAACGTCACGTTTAATAGGTTAAAACACCCATGAACAGCCAGAATCTTTAAAGGACCGCGCATGGATTGCGTGTGTAAAACCGCCAACTACCTTTATTCTCTATCAGTCAATTAAAAAAAAAGGATGCTTACATTGTCAGCTGATGCCAGACATGAATTTAAAATGTCTAAATTCATGAAAAATGTTAAACCAGGTAAATGTCAGCCAATCTTGTCTTATTTTTTTAGAATTAAAATCTAGTGAACAATGAGCGGAAACGGCGTTTCAGCCTGTGATGTCATCACGTTGCCAAAGCGCATTTCCTCCTGGACGTGATTCCACACTTTCTGTCACAAATGATGCCTTCCCGTGGCGATGGTAGACATAATTACATTACTGCGTTAAGTCATCGTGGATCTTGAGAATTGATTTTGTGTGACCACATTAGAACAAATGAAGAATGTCTGCTCAGTTTGGGTTTCCTGCTGAAGCCGCTGCTTTAACAACAAACGTGCCCGTCGGTGTGAAAAGTAAAGGCTCATGCTTTCAGTCCCTTTGGAACCAAGTTGTCACAGCAAAAAACAAACAAACGCAGTTTGTGTTGGGTTGGGAAAATAGACCCCGTAATCAGTGACCCATCAATTTGTTGAATTCAAACCTATTTTGGTGACAAAGGAAAGAACAAGTTCATAAATTAATATCTTTGCGAATATACAAATGGTAGGATACGGTTTTTGACGGTCCCCAGTGCTCACTAATGGCCTCATGTTGTCCAGTTTTCTTACTTGAACTTCACTTAAACTATAAAAGAGAAGAAATGATGAGTAATTCTATGTCGATGCCTTTTACATCAGCTGAGTAATCTGAGGATTGTTTGGTTTCATGAGTTAGTCTCTTCAAAGGAGGACTTACCCGTATTTAATGATTGTTTAGGTGTCTTGACATGAATTAAAGCAGCGTTGTGTTGTATATGAATGTTTTAAAATCCACTAAACACTTGAAGACAAGCTGCTTGCTCAGAGTGGAGGAAGTGCTGCGGAGCATCAAGTGTGTGTAATGCAGAAGTTACGCAGGAGAAGTCAGAGATGTGACTGGCATCGCTGTTGTTCATGAGAAGCAAACAAGCCAAGCTTGTGGGTTTTAATTCACTTTCCATGCTTGCACGCAAGTGACCCTCGACCTCTGGTAAACTCGTGTCAGATGAGGATTCTGTGTAATAATTCAAGCTTCCCGACACCTTTAAGAGCGACTCGGTCTCCTGTGCTGATCTCATGAAGAAAGCATAAAAAAAAAAGATCTTTTCTGAAGACTTGGTTGATTCAATGTGATCTGCACTGTCAAATGCATCTTATTCAGATCAGATAACTTTGACTCTTTTCTTACGTGGTACAGTAGAAAAGTAAAACTGGTGGTGTATCTGCTGCAGTTAAACCTGATATGCATCAAACAATCAACTGACAAGGTCTTGTTAAGGCATAATTTGTACAGCTGGCAAATGACACTGTCATAACCATTACAACAATAAAGTATTCTTTTCATGAACGGTTTTTGTGAAGGTATGTCTCCGTGGGAGAGCAGTTGGTCTGACTTCTCTGAACGAACGCCACAGCGTAGCAGGCATGTTTTTTAATGTACAATAAACTGTTGATGTGGGTAAGTTACGCCAGAGGCGCCTCTCTCGCTCCAGGTTGGGGGGGGGGGGGGTTTGTGTCAGGAACACTACAATGGTCTAATGCTCGTTGTAGGGTTTCTGCATTGTAACATGAGAAAATTTGATATGTTTGTGTATTTTCCTTCAGGTTTCTGTGCAATGCAATGAGCCAAGTAACAGACATGCTTGAAGATATTTATAAAGGAATGAAAGAGGCACATTTTTTGTAGCAGCAGCAGTTTTGACATGTTCGAAAAGGAGCAGGAAGAAGTTAAAAACTTATGAACGCCCACACCTTGAACCCAAGACCACGTTTTCAGATGGACCCTTGTTATTTCTGCGGTTTAAGATATCAAAAAATCTTCACGTACTTAGAAGTTATACATTTTTTTTCTGCGTCCCTGTATTCATCTATACATTTTAAAATACTTGCACCAGTTTTTGACCATCATATGAAGCAATGTTCATTATGTTCATCACTGTTCCTTGATGAACATGCTACAAATTTATTATAGTTCTCTACTTTAATTCTTTATTTTGACATTTCAAAATCCACAACGCAGCTTCGAGTCTGACAACTGATGCGCACCAGGGATCTCTCTAATTGGACATATTGACAAGGCCAGGAAAAAAAAAGACATGCTCCTGGTGACTCTGCGGCTCCACTCTTTAATGATATGTTTACATGCATCATTACTATTTCAAATGGACCCATCTCTTTCCATTATGATCCTCCTGATGAATTAATTGACTTACTGTACGGTGAGTCCGGTCATTAGACAAGCAAAAGCAGCAACATTAACGAACTCGGACGCTGTGTCTTACAGTAAACCTCGTCTGTTCATGTCATCTCTCCGGCACAAACAGAAAAGCATGTGGAGGCCTTAATGAATAACAAAATCATGCAAAAATGTCAGTTCTGTTTCCCAACAGCCCAGATGAAGATGAACACATGAACTATTAACTACACTGAGGGCAGGGTCTTGAGAGCTGCAGGCACGTTTGGTTTGAAATTGAGAATATGAGAGTTAAATAACAAAAAAATACCTCCTGTCTTCCACTCTATTGCTACTTTCTTGTTTCTTTCTCAGTTCTTTACAGTTTAGTGGGTTTGTATGGCATCAATTTAGAAATAAAGTGGTCTCTAGAGTCTTTACAGGGAAAGTAAACAAGTTCAATTTATACTATATTGCCAAAAGTATTCGCTCACCCATCCAAATAATCGGAATCAGATGTTCCGGTCACTTCCATGACCACAGGTGTATAAAATCAAGCACCTCGGCATGCAGACTGTTGTTACAACTATTTGTGGAAGAACGGGTCGCTCTCAGGAGATCAGTGAATTCCAGTCTGGAACTGTGATGAGATGCCACCTGTACAACAAATCCAGTCGGGAAATTTCCTCGCTCCTAAATATTCCACAGTCAGTTGTATTATAGGAACATGGAAGTGTTTGGTGCTCAGAGAGCTTCATGGATGGGTTTCCATGACCGAGCAGCTGCATCCAAGTCAAACATCACCAAAGGCAATACAAAGCATCGGATGCGGTGGTGTAGCGCACGCCGCCACTGGACTCTAGAGCAGTGGAGACGCCTTCTCTGGACTGACGAATGGCGCTTCTCCATCTGGCAGGTGAGCCAATACTTTTGGCCATGTAGTGTATGTCCAATTAGATAAAATCCAATTAAGTTAAATTTAACATATTACAGTTTTTTATTGTCCAACGCAATGTATTTATCATAACTGCATTCAAATACTGTCAATTCTTTGCAGCTGCCAGTTTAATGAAATCCGGTTGTACGAGGAACGTTTTGTGTGCGAGTTCCAGGTTTCCAGCGTTCTTGACAGTCGTACTTTACACGTCAAAGTGTCTTTTGATAAACAGACGTTCTTATAAAATGGCTAAAACCAAGGTTGAATAGTAATTAAAATGCAAGTAAAATAATGTTTTAAAGTAATCTTATTCACAGAATCACAGATATGCATTTAGTTTTGAACGACTTGTTCTGGAGTGAACTGGAGTGAAGTTTAATGTTTTACCTTGATTAAGGTCACCTGTCCGGACTGGGACCCGGCTCTCAGCAGCGAACTCCAACACCAGCAGCACCGACTCCCAACCCACAAAACGGAGATGTGGATTCACAATAAGGATGGATAAATGGGAGAATAGTTTGATTTTAAAGCCTTTATTTTTCCACCAGTCAGCTAAAGACCGTGCGTGTTTTACCGCCTCATCGCTGTCCGTTCGTTTTTCCTACCTCGCAGCCTCTCATCCTCATCCTAAAGGAGTGTCTGTAGTTATCAAGGTCTTACGTTTATGTGAAGAACATCGAGGAGACAGCAACCTTGGTTTAAACAAGGTCACCGTGCAAGCAACGCTGCAATCTCGCCAACACACAATGCCGACTTGGCATCGGGACGGCTGTTTATTGCAGTGATAAGGAACAGGCTGACGTCTCAAGCACCCTATAGACAGCAGGCCCTTCACTAAGGAGCTTCCAAACAGAAACTGAGATTACCATGTGCCTTGTACTCGTGCTTTCAAGAAGGGCAACAACAGCAGATGCTCCTCAGAGACTGGAGTCAGCTTTGCTAAGCTGCTGCATCCATCTGAACTGCTTGTGTCAGTAATTACACTTTTGCCTTTGCTGCTTTGCTGAGACATTTTGCATGCTCATGGAGGAAAGTTTTTGTATCCCAGTGTACTGATAAAAACAAGTTGGGTTTGCAGTTTTAATAATTTTAACATTTAGTTTAAGGTTTAAAGGACGCTTCGCTGATATTATTCATCACTTGTGTTGTTGCTGTGTTTAATACAAGGTTATGGTTTTATTTATTTCTTTTGAAGTTTAACAGAAGAAAAACTGGGCAGATTTGCTTCTTAAAAACAATCCCTCTGACAAGTCTTTGTCTTTCAAGGATTTTGATGGATGGATGGATTTTGATTAATTTGTTGTTCTTGCTCTGCAGGATCCATCACCGATCCAACCTGTACTGATATTTTGAAGTCTTTTAACAAGTTTTAGTCACAAGGACGAAGGCAGGGTCTTCAGTAAAGGTAAACCTGAGGTAAACCTTTGAATGAATGAATGGTTGTGTTTCAAAGAACACTTCATCTTTACTTAAGGCTTTTTCTTCTTTTTAATGAATTGTTTTTAGTAAACACTGAGTAAGTGGTGTCCAAACTGTACTGGTGACTCTATTTGATGAAGTTACTTTTCTCTTTCTTTATTTTTATGCCTCATGATTGCTGCATGTTTTCCTAAATGTTCATGTTTCAATTGTTTGCAATAACAACCCTCATTTTACCTGAATTTAGGTTTTGCTCTGGTTCTCTTGCATTCTTTTCTTTGTGAACTTTCTCTGATGTGTTTAAATCTTTTTCATTTACCATGTTTTCTCTGTTCTTTCCATCACTTCCTTTACTATGCAACCTGTATCTTGTCAGGCCATGTCTTCCTTCGATTGTGCCATCTATGTCTAATCAGCTCAGGTCTTCCGTAACTGTGTTGCCTGGGTTTTGCCAACTCCGTCTCACTTGACTGTGTCACCTTTGTCACCAGTCCAGGTCTTCCTTGACTGTTCCACCTGTGTCTTGTGCCTGTGCTTGTGCTTACTCCGGTGTTTACTTCTCCCCCAATTAATCTGCCCGTTAATTTTGCCAGTGTTCCTGGTTTTTCCTGCTCTGCATTCCCACCTTCTCTTCTCTAGGCAATTATTTCTCAAGTGCAATATATTTATGCTCTAAAGGTCAAAAATAAATTTGGCAATTTTTTTTTTAAAATAAAGCTATGATGCACTTTTTTTTTGTCTGTCTTCAAAGGCCTTTTATTGTCACAGGTAAAGTACTAGTTTACACAGAGCAAGTCATATTGTCATCGCAGTTTTCCACTATATCACATGTTTTCCTGAAAGCGTGCACCCCTACTTTGGATTATCCTCCCTGTGGAGCACATTTTGTTGTTTCTTGCAGTCTTCATTGAGGTTCGCCTGTACTTCCATCTTTCGTTTGTCCTGTGCCTCTCAGTGCCAAAGCCAGACCTGCATCTGAGCTTTAACAACTTCTTCTTGTATTCACAGCCTCTTCTTCTCCAGCTGGCAGAAATTGAACAAAAGCTTCGCAGTATTCCCAGTAGGTGGTTTGATGTTGACTCTCTGTAATTTCATACATGCAAACATACATCACCTTTTTGTTTTCTGTCTACGATGTTATTTTTAATCTAACATTCCCTTCCTCTCAGTCTTCTTTCCCTTCCCCTAACCTAACTCCTCTCAGCTCCCTTTTCTTATGTCCTTTAAGTTTTCTGTCCTTTTTCCATTTTTCATCTTCCACACCAGGTTGCCTCTTTCATCGTCATTTCCACCTCCTCTCACGCTCTAGACTACCTTTATCATCCCAACACAACTTCCTATCTGTACTTCTTTCTCTTTCTGCCTCTCACACACCTCCAATCATCACCTCATCTCCCACCTTCCACATGTTCTTGCCTCTGAGACTCAGCCTGCTTGGCACATTGTATTTACTCAGCCTTTCACCGGCTGCCTCTATTCATTACCTCTTCAGTGATCAGGCAGGAGAAACAGACAAACCCAGCCTCTCAGGACAATTTTATTCTCACTTCTCCTATTTTGGTCTGTGGTGTGGTTAAAGCTTAAAATTCTGTGTTGGAAAATTGATTGTTTCAATATTTTTTTCTTTTAAATGACCCATCTTTCTCAATTCATGCTATATTTAGTGCCCACCCCTGTTATGTAAAAACTAATTCTCAAAATGTGGTTATGGGGGGAGAGGGGTAGCGGTGGGGGACGGGATGGGGTTTGGGTACACTGGTTCCATCTGTGTTGTATCTTATCTGAATTAAACCCCAAATTAAACTGTAATGGATTATGTTGATTAATGCGCTATTAGTTCTGGATACATAGGAAGTAAAGCATTTAGCCCTGAGCTGTTTATAGACCTTTTTTCGGATGAAGGCAACATACAGTAAGTTAACATCAGATTAATTAGATAACATATGCACACTCTAACCATGTTGGGGCTGATAAGAACTAAAGCCAATATGTTTATGACACGGTAAACAAGTATGTTAGGTATTTGCAGACAGGAGGGACAGTTGGTTTCCCACCATTCATGCTGAAAGCGATTGTATCGCTGAGGATTCAGCTCCTACTGTAAAAACCAACAACTTCTTGGATCCCACAGGGCTCTCTTTTGTTCTTGTCCTCTCATCTGACTTTGTTTCCTTTCCCTGCACCCCACTGCTTCTACACCACCCCCTTCACAACAACTTCCTGAGGTGCATTCAGCCTGCAGCTCTAGGATATCACAGGCTTTAACAATAGCCCGTGGCACCCTTTTGATCAGCCCAGACGCTCGATCAGAACACCTCGCTGTGCCGCTTCAACTGCAGCAGGGGAAGAAGTGCGAGGTGAGCGGAGGTGTGAGACGTGGCTGCACTGAGTTAACGACAGAGCTGCCAATCACGGCGAGGTGTTTTGAAGGAGCCTGGGAACTTGCCTCAGCTGGGAAGTGTAGCTGAAACTAAATCATTTGAAATACCTTTTACGTTTTTGCATATAGGGTACTTAATCTGCAACAGAATGGCTCAGGAAACCACAAAAACCATCATTTTAAATGATGAGTTTTCGACATTTCCTCTGCTCCAACTCTGTAACTTTCTTGACGATCTTCAGCAGTCAGTACTTTGTGCTCTCAGTCATGTTTTTGTGAATCTGCTCTTGCAACAATCCAGTGAGACCTTTTCCATAATGTTATATATCGAACAACAATCTCATTCCGCTTTGCTTTGGTTGCACATAATTATGACATGTTATGAAAAGGTGGAGTAAGTGATTCCATACTATTTCTAACCCAGAAAATGTTCATCACATTCACCTTCTGCTAACTACCCAATTGATGAGAACACTGGAAAAAATAAACCCCAAAAAACTGGCCTTCATACACAACCTTGGCTCCATAAACTGCACCAAAATCATACAATCACCAGCAGGGGGAGGGTTTTAGTTTGTGCACAATAAGTGGAGAGAGGGGAAAGGCACAGAAGAGTTCATGACAGGGCATAAAAGTTCAAATATAGATAGACATTATGTTATCCAGAAATCACTTACCCTACCTTTAACGTGGTTGCTGGTCAAGGCATTGCCATTTAGTATTCAAGTAAATAACTTCAATTCATCATGTTTTTATGCCCTTCAGTAATTTACATTCAAATGCAAGGTAAACAGTGGTCAGAGAGAAAAATACCAAACCCTTCTTACTTTCCATCGCCATTAAATATCTAAATTAAAGCCATTGTATTCAGTCCCAGTTATCAGACACATCTGAGCCTAATATCTGCAGTTTTTGACACTTATGGTTCACTTATGGCACAAGCTAGATGCGTCCCAGAATTGATTAATTGGTCCTAATTTGGTTTCAGCATGTATATGAGTACAAGCTGGACAGATCTGAATTATAAGACAAAATCAGCACAGCCAGAGAAAAGTCTGGGAGGCAAAGCGAGCACATCCAAACTCTGCCACAAGCTTTTCTGACATTTCAACAGCTAACTGAGAAGGCCCTTGGTCATGAAAAATGGTCTCATAGTTTCAATAGTTTAAAAAATAGTTTGTTATGTCTAGTCTGCCTGCGCCAAAGGAGAAAAAGAAAACGCAACACAAAGCGTCAATATGGCCACGGAGTGGAAGCAGTGGTATAAACCGGTGGGTCCATATTTGTCAAACTTATGTCACTCAGATTTAATATCAAGAGTTGGTGTTTATACCTTATTACCCGTTTGCACTGCTGCTAGAAAACACCAGCCGCCAGTGCAAACAGCTTTCATGAACCCTGAAAGCCTTTTACCAAAATAAAGCAGCTTTTCTGTTTTAAAATAGAAATGACTAAGAAAATAAGATGAATAAAGCAGATCATGGAAGAGTCGAGGTCTGCTGAGGTCATCTACGGAGGTTCACAATAAGCTGGAGGGTGGTGCTACTGGTGATAACCCACGACATAGTTATCATACTTCTTTTAACCACTCAATTTTACTATTTCTTTGTCATTTTGTGGGGTTACTTATATCTTACTTATTAATCCCAAAAAGGGGAATTTGAACATTACTACAGCTCAAATACAAAAAACAGAAGAGTAAGAAAAAAATAAAATAATATAGGATAAAAATAAAATACTAAATGATATTTATTTATTTATTTATTTATTATGACATTTATGTTAAACACTGCTGATATTTTTGTTAAGGTTTTTTACTGTAACACTTGTACTTATAAATACAGTTGTGCTGGCACTTTAATGAGCTTCTGAAATAAATTCATTAAAACTCTGTGTTTGTCTCCTAATAAATATCATCTCACACAAGAAACAAAAAGTGTTACTTACCACGGCCCCCCTGTAGACGGGGCTGCGAGTTACTTTTGTGTGCAGACGGCCCCCCCCCCCCAGGAAGCACTAATACCAACACGAGGATACCAAACATGAAGGGGAGAAACTCTTTAGTGCTTCTGCAGGTTTCACTCATATGCAAGTTTCACTACTTCACACAAACTGTGAAATAGTGAAGATGTATAAACAGTTATTAGAAATATTTGTTGTGATGTTCCTGTTTGGTTCTAGATGTTATATAAATACAAGTTTTTCAACTGAGTTTAGAATCAATTTTCTCTACATAACACCCTTTTTGGCATTTTGTGCAAGTCATTTCAGATGTGAGACAGGAAAAGTAGGCCTGGCAAACAAGAGGCTGATATATTTGTCATAACAAACAATATTGTAATTTCCCTCAGATCTCAGTTCTGCGTTGTTCTTGTATGTAGAAGATCCTCAAGCCTTTGAGATGAATCTTAAAGTTGTTATTCTTCTGCCTCCTGATGCTTTTGTGGAAATGACACAAACTGAGATACAGCTCATTCGTTTGTAGGGAGGAAAATGAAATTGGTGCCACCATTAAGAAAGAGCCACGGTTACCCAATCAGAACAACTTAATGCCGTTAAACCTGAATCTTGACCACTGAAGTCCTTCTCCAGTTAAATTGAATCAGTGATTTTAGGGGCAGACAGAGAATTTCCCTCCACCGGGGTTTATCAGTAGAGAAGCCGCGAGCCTCCCCGATGGCATGATTTGAAGTCTCGTTTCATGCAATCAGCCACAGGATACTTAATCACAGGAAGTGGTGTTTTACTGCCAGAACCGATGGCACTTAGTTGAAGACAGGGTTGGCTGCATTGGCGGACACGGAAAAGGAAGAAAATTCTTGATTGCCTTTATGCAATATGACTAATCTGAAAGTTGTAATTGATGTTTGAAAGGTGCTGCTTTTCCCTTCCTGTCTATTTCTCCCCAGTTTTTCCTCCTCACACCGTCTCTCCCCTGTCTCAGCTGGCCCTGCTGTTTGACTGCATTACATTTCTATTAGTAGGTGGCTTTATGCAGAAATATTTCACCCCAGACCTTCAACCATGTCATTACTGCAGTCTTTTCCGGGCTCTACGAGGAAGGCATAGACAGGAAGCAGAAAAGGGTAAAGAGACGTTGGAAGGGCACAGTCAGGTGAGCAGAAATATTGGAAAAGGAACAATGTGAAGTACCGGAAGACAGGTTTCACGGGGGAAGCGCTTTAAGAGGCTTGCTGCTGCTCAGTCACATGTTCATAATCCCATTTTGGGCTGCAGCACAGTTAAGTTTCAAGCATTGATACTGAGAGAAGATGATTTTTCTTGGGCTGCGTCCACACTAGAACGGATTTGTTGTTTTTGGCGTTTCACTTAGTGCCACAAACTTATCTATCCACACTGCACCACCGTGACTGCAAATCACATGGAAGCAGTTGCAGTTATTAAATATAAGCTATTAAAAAGCAACAAAGTCAGCAGTGCTTGTGTTACCTGAGATTAAACTGGTCATAACTGGCGAAAACAGGAATAGAAATAGAATACAATAGAAAGCAAGTTAAATAAATGACTAAATGCAAAGGAAAAAGACAAAGATAGACACAACAGACATAATGCAACACTGGATGAGTGTCTCCTTTAAAGTTAATAGAAATGACAGACTGGAGGAGAAGAGATGCTCATTCGTTCAATGAGGACATTGCATCACTGGCGTCTTGGTGGGCATTAGGAGAACGTGTCAACTGGTGACAGGAAATGAAGTTTAATATGAGGCGTTTCATGCAGTTCAGGAGCGAGTTTTCTAGAGAAAAGCAGTCCCTTTGGATAAATGTGATTGTTAAACAGGTGCTTCTTGTGAATGTGTGATGACTTTGCCAATAAAAATCCATTGTGCATACAAATGCAATGTTAAAGAAAAAAGAAAACATTGTTGGATGGCTCTGAGGGACGTTATTGTCCCGATTTCCTCCAGTTTTACATTGCATCAATGCAAACCTGATTTAAATTTTACATGAGCCAATAAAATGCATTTAAAGAGCCATCTAGAAGACAAAAAGCGGCTGGAGTCTGCTGTGCAGCGTTTGCAGTGACTAGGCTGTAAGCAGCTACTACATAAAACCCTGAGATTTATCAAGAAGAAGAAGAAAAGGTTCAAATCATGCACTTTGAAACATTACACAGAGTCGATGGAAGCATGTTGTTATACACAAACCACCGTAACGCACTGAATTTCTGACTGATTTTCCAGACCTTTGCTTTGTCAACAAGGCCGAACGTTGACAAGCTGGAAGAGGACGCTGCTGGCACCCGCGGTGACGGAGCGTGGTCGGATCACACCTGTAGGTACCATTCACACCGACATGAGACGCACATAAACTGGGTTGAGTAGCAAATCTTTGCAAAAGGATAACACCAAATAATCATTTTTCTATCACCTTCACATGCATGCATGTTGGGACAAAGATAGAAACCCAGTTAAGCTGCTGAGTGGAAACAGATTGTATAACTGATACGGGAAAAAAGAGCAACTGCAACAGGAGATCGACACACAGAAGAAGCTGAAAACAAACAAATAAGTAAGCACTTATGACAACGTGCTGTATTTGCTTTCCTTCGTATTGACTGGATCTGAACCCAACTATGCACCTCTCACAGATTTTGGATTAAGGTGTTTTCAGTTAACGGTGTTTTCCAGGGAATATTTTAAAAGAACACTTTTTCATTCCTCTTCTTATGCTCAACAGACTTGTAAAATCAAAGATTTAATGTAGCATAAATTATTTATAGAGATCTTAGATAATCTGATCAGTGGTGTGTAGTACAAGCTCCAATATCTCAATTTCTCACAAGGGACCGGAGGATGCAGAAGTCAGGAGCTGCATTTTGTTTTTTTTCTCCCCGAGGCTGCATGAAGCATCTCTGAATGTTAAATGAGCCATTGAAAGGTGCTTTTTTTTTTTTTTTTTTTTTGCATAGACATGTTTTAAATAGCAATGAAGTGATAAAAAAATTCCTTTGGGAAGAATACTGATGGAAGAAGTTTGCTAAGTGCTGACTCACAGGTGGAATTCTTGTGATTTAGTGCAATGAAAGGTAACAGGCAAAGCTGTGAAGTATCCCACTTTTAACGCGGCCGAGTCCCAACTCGCCGACGTCAGGCTTTCCTCACATGCTGCATGTTCGGTATTTCATATTTGTGAGTGACGTTTAAACATCAGTTAAACAAAATAGCCTTGTGTTCCTGTGCAAGAACAAGAAATGTGCAGGTTTGCTCAGTGACAGATGAGCCATTCCTGTATTTGGGGAAAATGCCAGGAGGGCCGTCGTACTTTGGATCAGTTGCACTACTCGCAAAGGATGGATGCAGCCTTGAATGTTCGAGTTTGACCTTAAAGTGTTTTTAGAGCGGCGGTTCTCACACTTTTTCTGCCATGCTGCCGTTTGGAGGAAGAAACATTTCCAGCTTCTCCTTTTTGTCCATCTAATCACCATGGACGAGCTGCTTTTATGTGTAAATGGAAAATACTTCTGAGTGGAGAATAAATGCAACATCAACACGCACACACGCACACACACACACACACACACACACACACACACACACACACACACACACACACACACACACACACACACACACACACACACACACACACACACACACATCATAGCACAAAAAGTCAAGTGAGGGGTAAAACACAGTGGTGGTTTTGTCACTTAAAATGATAAAAGAGCAATGAACTGGTGGACTAAACTGACCAAATGGACGAGCAGAGAAAATGAAAGGAAAAATAACGAAAACCCTTTTTGGTCGGGGCACAAAAGTGTGGATAAAAAAAAAAGAAAAAGGATTTATTTGAAAGCCTGTCCCAGCTCATTACTGGCAGGAGGGGGTACACATGGGGTACACCAGGGGTACACCAGGGGTACATCAGGGGTACATCAGGGGTACATCAGGGGTACATCAGGGGCACACCAGGGGTACATCAGGGGCACACCAGGGGTACATCAGGGGTACATCAGGGGCACACCAGGGGTACATCAGGGGTACATCAGGGGTACATCAGGGGTACACCAGGGGCACACCAGGGGTACATCAGGGGTACATCAGGGGTACACCAGGGGTACACCCTGGACAGGTCCTTTCAGTGGGCTCGTCCAGAAAGCCTGGAGTATGACCCCAGGAGGTGCACAGGTCATTGTTTACTCTCACATGTCAAGATTTGAAACTGGGTAAACAATGACGACAAAAGTGTTGATATGTTGACAAGATGCAGGCCTGACATGCAGTTTTAATCTCTCATAAAAAGGACAAGAAATTAGACGCATGAAGGAAAGAACCAAATGTTGTATGAAGGAACATGACCAGGTTAGGGATGAGTCCAAATCCAGGATTTTCTGTGAAGATGGAATTCTTTAATCTGGATCAATAACCAAAGTAACTTATGTTAAATTTAGATATGCAGGTTAACAAACTGGCTCATGGGCTCGCTCCCGTCTCTGCCAGGACCTAACGAATATTTGTGGCATTCGCTCCCCTGTTCTGTCGCCGACGCCAGGGTGGCGGTTTGGTTCCCTTCCATCACCGTCTTCATTTGTCAGCAGAGGTGGGAACTGCTGCTATTTAAGAGGAGCGCAACAATCACACCGTCACGGGTCGAGGGGCACGTTTGCCTCGTTTTCACAGGTTGTCCACGCGCCGGTATATATCGCAGCTGACTGTTGGCTGCAAAGTTCCATTTTTAAACAGATCTGAGGCTCTTTCGGCGAAATAGGTGTCCGCTTCACACGTACCGCCGTCGGCGCCTCGAGCATCCATTAATAAATCCAGTCGACACGGTTATATCTTAGCAGACCTGTTTCCAAGTCTGGAGGTATTGAGCTTTAATCCAGGACTGACACTTGATTTAAGTCTGACACATTTGAGTTAAAGCTACTCATCTTCCTTTGTTAAGCAGTTAAAAATGTGAATGGAAAGCTTGGGGAACTGGGAGCGGCTTAAAAAGGAAAAAGTAAAAAAGTTTTATTCAAAACTAGATTATGAAGCAGAAAGTTGGTCATCTCAGTACTTAGAGAAGCCATTATTGAGTCACTCTTTTCCTCTTTTATTTCCACTCAACTGCGTTAAATCCTCAAAAGTGTGACGTTTTTGGAAGTACAACCGCGAGAGTACACGCCACTCCAATGTGTCAGAGGCTTAGCTCTGTCTGGGATTGTTCATCTGGCCCAAATTTCCTGGTCTTTCTTATTACGCAAGACTCTTCATGAAACATGGAGCTCCATGAAGCCGTCGGGACTCCCAGCAGCGCCGTTATTACTGCTGCTGGTGTCGGCGTACAGCACTCAGCGTGTTGTGTGTGTGGACTTGTGGAAACCAACTGGGTCATGTGCAGCTGAGGGAGCTTCTGTTCTGGTTCATTATCTGTGTATGGATGAACGAGAGGAAAAGGAGGCAAATTGAAGGAAAAAAACTATGACGGGAAAAGGGGAAAGCACGTCTCCAGCAGTTTTTTTACTGTGTGAGTAATTACATGTGGTCCAGGGCCGGCGGTGTCATCTCTGTGTCTGATCTGGAAGCCGGCCGCCGCTCCACCGACAGCTGGAAGAGGACGTCTCCGCTGCAACGCGGTGAAAGACGTTCAACTGCAGACAAAGCGACAGCTGCTCCGAGATGATTCACGCCAGGTTGTTTTGTGGCCGAGGGCAGAAATGCCAGCGAGACTCAAGGTAGCAAACAAGTCTCACGGTGGTCCATTGTGTTCTCACAATATGCTGAAGGTTTTTTATGTTTTTTTTTCTATTTGTCCCCAAGAGGACAAATTATGGAGGAAGTTGAAGCACACAGCTTTTTTCCCCCACTTGTACGAGCCTCATGTCATCCTGCGGTGTTTTATACTGGCGCTTTACAGCAAGCGCCGTGTCGGAGAGGAAAGTGCAGGGTCACCACTGGTAGTGTGCGTCTAGTGCTGTTACCGCCCCACAACATGTTTTGGCGTCTAAGACGCCACCAAACAAAAAGGTAGAATAAAACAATCCAATGTTTTTGTTTGGTTCTCACATGATTTTCGACTGCAGGCTCCGAGGAAAAATCAAATGCAAAAACAAATGTCACGTGAATCAAAGTCACAGCTTCAGCATCGTAGTCCTGCATGTTGTGTAACCACCAACCCATCTACAGCCTCTTATGTGTGTGCAGCCACCTTCAGCATTACTGCGGCTGGTGTTTCACCACACTGATGCCAAGAGAAAGCTTGTGTTTATCAGATTTGCTGTTTGTCCTCCTCGGATGTGTGTTTTATCTAAGTACAGAGGTGCACCATAGACTGCATAAGAAGAACTGGACAAACCTTGAAGCCTCTGATTCCTCGAGCTGTCATGGTCCAAATGGGGGGAACGAATGAACCAGTTACTTCAACCCATGACGATAATTAATGTTTGATTGACCTTTGATTCTGATCAAATCTGTCAATCCATCCTCATTTTTGATGTCAATGCTGAAATATTTGACACAAAAAATGACGTGGTTAAAACAAAAATAGGTGGAAGTTCGATCAATCCTCAGTGAGTCTTCAAATAAAAAATAAAAACACACTGGAGGTATTTATACTCCTCCACCACCTCCACTTCTTCTCCCCAAGAGCTTCATCACAGCTGGATCCCTGCTCCTTCAGCTGATCCGTAACGGAGGAACTCCTTGTGGAGGTCCTCTGCAGGTCCACCCATTTCAAATCCCACTTTGATGGTGAATTGAGAAATTACTGCCATCACTGGTTGGATCAACCCATCAAAGGTCCCACAGCAGACCAGGTGGAAGTCCTGCTGTAGACAAACGTGATTTTGATGGCCACGTCAGAAGCGATGGAGCCTTACAGTCCCTGTGGCTTCATCACACCTGGGTCTTCACAGAGATCCGGACAAAAGTCCATGAATCCAGAAGAAGAGGCTACCTGGAAGGTGGTTTGGCCTGGGGGAGCTTGTCAAGTCAACATAGTTCAAATTTATTTATTTTTTTTAAGTGAATTGAGCAGCATCAGAGACCAGTTTCCTAATAAACACAGGTGGGAGAATCTGAAACTAGTTTGTTGAACCACCATCCAGTGTGCATAAGTCTTGCCAAAGAACAAAACAAAGCCTTCAGAATTCCTGTATAACATTCCTAAACATCTATCCAGCGATACCCATTTATAATTTGTTGTGAAATTTTTCCCATTAAATCTGAAACGGACCACAAAGCATCAGCCGTCGGCCTCTGAGCTCCCATTGTCATCCTTCAGCCGTTTGTTCCTCTTTCTTGTCATAAACTGATTTTCTCCGCAGACACTTGGACTTCTCACCGTCACATAAAGTATGTGCACGTTCCTGGCCATGGCTGGCTCAGACATTCAGTGTAATTAAGCCACCATTTTTCCATCAAAGCTTTATATCCCCACTGTGACATGTTATGAAAAAGGTCTATTTCAGACCTTCTCACGTCTCCTTTCAATTGCTGTGCTCCATCGCGTTTCTTCTCCTTGATTGCCTGTCGTCTTCAGCTCACTGCCTAGTGCTTGCCGTAAGTCTCTGTCACGTCAGCACATGTTGGGGGCAGCTCGTTTTTACCCCGTGTTACCTTAGAATTTTACACTTTACTTTAGTTCCGTCTGATAAGCTTACTAAATTTATTTCCAAGCCCTGCATGTATGAGATCAAAGCTCTTATGGCTGCTGCTGATCAGACGGTCTTGAGTCAGTTTTCCATGTTTTTTATAACCACCAGACTTCACATGGCAATGATAAGAGTTGACTGATAGATATGAGCAGAGCAAGGTGGCTGAGAAGGTTATAGTATTTGCCTTGAGCAGTATTCCCACAAGAATGCTAAAAGGAAAAAAACAACAACAAAGAAACACAAAAAAATCATCTCGTAGGGGTCAAAGACTTTTCTCCAGATTCAGACAACTCTCCGATCAACATGTACTGCATGTTCAGCAATGATTTGCCTGAAAGTCCTTGTTGTTGGCCAACAGTGTCCTTAACTTATTTACTTACTTTACAGTTAATCTTAAATAGAGCCAGACGTATGTGTGTTGTTCGACTGAAAAGAGACCAGCGGTCCGTCTGTGGTGCACCTGATATATCGTCACAGTTTAAACCCTCAAAGTGTGCGTGGAGTTCTGTGCTTGAACGGACTGCTGAATGGGGGCGGTTTTGCGAGAAGACAAAGCAGTAACAGACAGAAATAATGTGCAAACAAGTTTGAAACATGGCTGGAACGCTGAGAAACCCGGACGTCTGTCAGAGATAATACCAAGTCAGCGATGATTGATGACTGCCAGATGTGGCTGGCGGGGGGGGAGAAAGATGATGGTGTCAAAGTAAAGCAAAATTCCAACCACAAATGCATTCCCATTACCCACGAAACTGAACATATTGGACTTGCAAATGGAAAATATGCATAATGGAAACAAAGCATTTTTGCTTGCATGAGTTAGTCTTTTTTTCCCTTTTTATATCAATTTAAAAAAAGGAATATTTTGCAAACTGTCATCATGAAAGGGATCACATTGATCAGGCTTCCCTGCCCCGGAGGCATGACGTAACAGCTGTAAATAGGGACGTTGTTGGCTCACATGCTCTTCAGACTTATGTGAGTCATCCTAAAAACTTTTCTGATACGTCTTGGACACAGACCTCTCGTAAATCTGTAATACATGGCCGGCTCCACATCTGAAAAGGTGCTTGTTCTGTCACACTTCAGTGCAGATCTGTGTCCCTTTTAATAAATGTAATGACCAGAGTGGCTGCAGAAACTGTTGTTAATTCTTAATTTTAATCTTAATTAAAATGGTGCCTTGGTTTGTTGCGTCAACTGGGTTGGAGACCCATTTATTTTATTCATCTGATCGGGATATCCTGGAAACAATATTAAAAATGCTACATAAAACTGTAAAAATACTTGTTGCAAAGTGGGAATAATTACTTGTTTTAGTCATGAGCTTGAGTGTGACGAGTATGTTAAGAGGAGTATAGTTTTGATATATACAAATAAGAGAAAAAAAGATAAAATTGGCATATAGTCATTGGATGATGAACAAAAAGGGTTTTATTTTTCACTGGGTAGTAGTGGTTCATCCAAATTCTCTTCCCAGTAAGAAAATACAACAGTAAAAGATAAATAGGTATTGATATTTTTCTTTCTTTTTTTTAAAATTAAGTCCAATAGTCTCTATTTGTTTGGTTTGCATTGATTCCCTGAGAGTATATTTACCTTGTACCTGCTAAATGGAGCAGAGTGGATTAAATAAACATTGTAATGACACAAAGTCTCAGGTACGGTGGCTCAGGAGGGTCAACGCAATGACCCTCTGTCGGGATTATTTATTATTTATGGACTGCTTTTCTTTGATATAGAATGGTCTAAAATGTTGTTATAAACCCATCCAGTGGTTAACGTTAGTTTTTGAAAGGTTCTCTGCTCTCTTCAATGATGGGATCAGGACCACCACAGACCTTCGAAAGTTACTTTCCAACTTTTAAAACAATCCTCAGTCGTCTTCCCGCTGCAACCCTCTCTACTGACACGTTTGCCTATTTCTGTGCAGATAAGATAGCAGCATTCAGAAGTCAATTGTCTGATTCAATCAGAAAACAGTTTTCTTCGGTTTGAGAGATATCAGCATTCCCTGTCAGCCTTCTCTCCAAGAATAGGCATCTGCAATCCAAATGTGCACTCTCTGCAGTCAGTCGCTTGCTGATTCCCTGCAAACGCATGCTCGTTTGACATGCATCCCACCAAACTTCAGTATTCAATAATAATGTTGCATATGCGGACTACAAGTTGTCTCCAGGATCTTTCCAGAGACCAGAACATGACCCCGGATCAATTATTACATAAATAACGGCAGGTAAAAACTCCCCTAGTGGCAGAAAAACCTTAAACCAAACAGTGGCAGGAAAAACTCCCTTTTAAGAGGGAAGAAACCTGGATCGGGACCTGGATCATAAGGGAGGACCCTCCTGCTGAAGACCAGCCGGGTTTGTACACATCACTGTGTGTTTTGGTGTTTAAAGTATATGTGTGTGAATGTGAAATCTGTACTCCCTATTGAGTGTATTTAGAGTGATTTTAAATCAGTGTAGTCCAAAACCTTATGGATGGAAGGCCTTTTTATTCAATTGCCATGGAAACACTGATGTTCATGAAATGCTACCCTGTATTTAAAGACGTTAAGAGAAAATGTGTGTGTGTGTGTGTTGGGGGGGGGGGGGGCACTACAGTTAAACTGATTCTCATTCTAAAGCAGATTTCATATTTGTTCCTGCCATTTTTACTTTGCCTCAAAATCTTGTGCATTGAAATAGTTCTGCATGGCAAGTAATCACATGGACACAGAATGTAAGAAAGAATTGGTTTATATTCTTCTGGAGGAGTTTACAACGATCCGAGCTTCACTGTGAAACAGCATGACACACACACACACACACACACACACACACACACACACACACACACACACACACACACACACACACACACACACACACACACACACACACACACAGCACTAAACCGTCAGCTGCAGGAATATCATGGTCAAGCGGCTGAAAGGGCGACTGAGATGCCCCCTTGGGAAAATCGATTTCCATGTATGTGAGGTGTGTGACTATAGGTCTATGTGTGTTGCGCTTTGATGACGCATCCTTATGTTTGTATTCGATGCTGCACACTTACTGGAAAAGCAGTACCCCTCCGGATGTGACAAATGCACAAATAAGAATTAAAAAAAAAAAACTCATGTTATAGAAAAATGGGTTACGTGATAATTCAAGAAGTAACACACTGACACTGGCATATTTGCACATGGTACACACACACACACTCATTAAAGGTTAATATAACAAACTATATTAAAACTACCATAAAAACATATGAATATCCACACTAGGATACACCTACGTATGTTTTTTTTTTAACTCACACGGGAGCAGAAATGGTGTCTCCCCATCGCTGTCAGCTGTCTTCGGCTCACTACGGTGAAGCTACCTTGCATGTGCACCTGGGGACCCTGGAAAGCCATGTTTATATAAAGAGGATGGAGACAGATTGAATATGTAAAGCCAGCAGCAAGTGGAGTTCCATTCCACTGATTGCTTTAGACAAGCTGAGGGTCTGAGATGAATTTCCTATTACTCTCTAACTGAGGTTTAGTGGAACAGGAACAAGACTGAGGTAAACAGCAGGTGGCTCGGACTGGAGCTGAAATGTTCATTCTGGCCAAATGTGGACAGTCATGACAAAAAGATATAATAAAGGCGTGAACGAGTTGTTTTTTATGTTTTGTTATTATAAGTATTTTCTGATTCAAACCAAGTTTCACAATAAGTGTGTGGGAAGTTGGTGGTAAAGTTACGTAAAGAGCAAGCAAGCAAGTTTTTTTTTGTTTTTTTTTTTAAATCGAGATCCAGATCAACAAGGAGGGATCTATTCAGTCAGTTGCCAAGAGGGAAAGATATAAGTAATGTTCTAAGAGAAGCTATCAATAGTAACAACAACAAGAAAAGTAATAATAATAATAATAATCACATTCCAGTAGCGCATCTGGCATGAAAAGTCCAGTGGGGCACAACAGACTCTACAATTATACATAGCCTCTCATTTTTCGGTGATGCTGCCTACAACTTAAATTTACTCAGTATGAAATGCAGGGTTTCGGCTACATGTAAATGATCACCATGCCTAAATAAAAGCCGCCACGCCACACATAATATCACAATATTTTAATTTGATGATTTCAGCCAGCATGGGACCATCATAATTGTACCCCAGAGTGATCCATAGTACTGTAGGACAGAAGTGATACGACTGGTGGAAGATGTTCTTGTGACAGTGTGAGCAGCAGAGTTTCGGACTAGTTGAAGTTTGTTGATAGATTTGAGAGAAAGACCAGAGAAGAAGGTGTTACAATAGCCAAGACAAGAAGTAATTAAAGTTAAATTGTGTTGGGTGTCATCTGCAATACAGTTTAAAGTTGATGTTAAATTTACAGGTGATATGACCAGGAGGAAGTAGATAAGTGATGAAAAGTGTACCCAGGATAGAACCCTGAGGAACACCTGTGGTTACTGAAAAACAGCGTGATCTGAAACTTCTGATCTGTACGAACTGAGGGCAGCGAGTAAGGGATGATTTTAACCAGTGGACGGATGTGTAACTTATTCCGTCAGATAATAGTCTAGTGTCAAGTGTTTGAGTGACCCTTTTACAATCTAGTCTATTGTTAAAAAAAGTGGGAAAAAATTATAGGTGAAAGCTGCTAAAGATACATACCAATCTGAGTGGAAAGTGCATAGTGGTTCATTATTCACCAATTGTGAATGAGAATGAGAAAATTAGGGAAAATTATATAACAATTAAGGGAGAAATTCAATTGGGACATAAAAGTCCATCTAAAAAAGTGGAGAGAGACATGGATACCATACTTGGCATGAGTCTGAACTTCAGAAGTTGGCTGGAGCTGCAACTTTGATCCTTAATTAGCTGAAGAAATATGCAGAAATCCTGCAGCTTTTGCCCCCTGTTCTCATTATGCATTCTTGTCCTTATGCAATATTTTTAGACGTAGTGAAAGTTTGGCACACGATGACAATACACAGACAGGAAAGCTCAGTTTACACAATAAGCGTCCCATACTCAAATTTATACAACTGTATCGTCCTCAATTACTGTCCGGAACAGTTTGCCTATGATGTAAACACTAAATAACCCTCTCGTGAGAATATTCACGCAGCGTGCACATACCAGGAGAGCTGTGACTATAATAACCCCCTCCCCCCTTTTTTTCTTTTTTTTTTATTATCCAATTCTATTTCTAAAGTGAGGAATCATAAGGATCTCTGCACCAGTCACTCAGGCCCAGCCTCTGAAGTGTAGTCAACAGCAGCATGCAACGATTAATTAGAGATTTGTCTCATTGAGGGGAGGTTTGGGAGGCAGAGGGATAAAGCAGGAAAATCTGCTGGCCTAATTAGGGGAATTTAATTTCTCACAGACTCACATTGAGTCAGACCTTGATGAGGCATTTTTGGGAGAAAAGAGGAGCAGAGGGAGGGGAGGAGAGATGGCAGCTTGTCCATGATGTTACCCACAGTAATAAATGGGTGAAGACAGATTGTAAAAAGGGAAGAGTTAGACACCGGGAAACGGTGTGGTGGTTTGACAATAGAGATCATCAAATGTGCTCTAGCATTGTCAGTGAGCATGTTCCTCTGCATCTTGAAGGTTTTAAGAGCAAGAACGTTTTATACAAATTTTGCACTTTTTTTTATTTATTTTTTTTGCGGGGATCTGATTCTGACCTAATTCTGTAAGATATTAGACGTTTTCTAACACTAAGTCTGACAATGATATACCATAGCTGACAGTCAGCTCTCATGGCAGTTTAGAAGCGCATGCATTCGCCTTCGAGAGAAGTGTGGAAACTCATTTCTTAGCTTTTTTTAAATTAATTCATCTTTTTATTTTTTTTATTTTTTTATACATGATTAAATTTTTTTATTGTGGCACAACTGCTCCTTTGGTTCCTCCAGTAAAAACCATGGGATGTCTATTACATTTCCAGTATATTTTGTTTGTAATGCAAGAAATAAAAAAAAAAGACAAGTTACACCCATGCGTTTAACTATTTTTACCTCCGATCCGTGTAGTTGTGGATTTCCAGGCACAATATACTTTCATCAGTACTCTTTCAAGTTGTGACAATAGCAGCAGACTTTAACCAGCAGACCTCTATAGACAGATCAATAGATCTATAAACAGTTGATATTGGATTTAGATTGATGATATCAAGACCAGTGGGGTAGTAATATACTGCTTTAATATTGATGTAATCATTAAATATTGCAAAAAAATATTTGCAATATTTAATAATGCAATAATATCCGATTTTTTTTTTCTTTTAAAGCAATCTCCCTGGCTCGTCCACTGCGTAGGGAATCAAGGCAATTTTTAATGCTGTTTTGAAAATTAAATTGAAATTTTTCTGCTCCCATGTTGGTCAAAACAGTGTAAAGAACTTGTAAAATAGATCAGCTGGAAAAGACCGTCATGCATTTCATCCGGCAGAGCATCCTAAAATGTCTGCAGCATGTTTAGATATTGTCTGACCTGCAGGGCCTGACATGCTCAGGCCCGAGCACGCTCAACTCACCTGGCAAGTTGTTGTCATTTCCTCTGCCGGGGCCACACGATTTTAGAAACTATTAATTCAATTCAATTCCATTCAGTTCAATTCAATATACACTTTAATAATCATCTAAGGGAAACTAATTTTTGCAGTGCAACCCATCCAAGAGAACAAAAACAATAAAGCAAACAAACAACATAAGACATGGGTAGACTGGTGCCTGAGGCCGCAGCCAAAAGGTCACCCAACCCTTTCATTAAGTAAGAGAAGGGTGACATAAGGAAGGAGGAGGGATAAAAAAGATCTCCCACACTATGTCCTGTCAGAGGACACAGTGAGATAACGAAACTAAAAGTGTAATGTTTGTACCTGAATCACATGTGAAACTACATTTCAGGTGCAGTTAAGGTATTTGTGTTTTCTAAGAAAGAAAAGAAAAAAAAGCCTTGTTTCAAGACCATTTGAAGACAATTTTGATAGTTTTAAGAATTTGAGTCAGTAAAATTATACTTACCCATCAGCATTGATATTTGTGCTTAAAATAAGACAATTTTGATTTATAACATATTAGGCTTATTTCTAGAGGGCCTGTTTTTGTACTGTGGACCCTAAGAAACAAGTAATATCATGAGTTCCATGTCTTGTCAGTCTGTGCAACTTAAAGTACCTTTTAAAATGTTAATGTTATTAATTATGATTCAAGCACAGTCCAGAATAAACACTTAATTAGATGGTTGAGATGAAATCATCATTTCAGCTCCCTTTCAAACACTTTAATGACAGCATAACAGTGAATAACGGTGAATCCATCCATCCATCCATCCATCCATCCATCCATCCATCCATCCATCCATCCATCCATCCATCCATCCATCCATCCATCCATCCATCCATCCATCCATCCATCCATCCATCCATCCATCCATCCATCCTGTTTACGGTCACGGGGGGGGTCTGCTGTTCACTGCAACCTGGACAAGTCGCCAGCCACTTTCAAGGTCATGCACACAGACAAACAACCATACGCACTCCCACTCACTCAGTGATGCAACTTAGTGTGACTAATCAACCAAGCACACATGGTTTTGGACTGTGGGAGGAAACTGGAGTACCAAGAAAAAAACCCAAAACAAAACAAACAGAAAAACCCTACTGAACAAAGGGAAATATTTCAACACCAGGCAGAAAGACCAGATTAACTGCAGAGCAGTTAAACCTGTGCTTTGTTTTTTCTTTGGACACATTGCAAACTTCATCTTTGAGCAGAATGTTGCGGTTTCGCCGCTAACTTAGCCAAACTGTGCAACTGGCAAACAATAATAATGAACTTTACATTACATTTAGTGATTTAACAAACTGCTTTCAGCTAAAGTGATTAATGATTAATTACTTCATCACTGACTGAGATTTGAAGTTGCCTGAACCACCTCAAGTAAGGAGGTTGTAGGATAGTCGTTGCCATTGTTGGTGAGTTTCCCCTCAGCTGATACTCTTTTTATCCTTTATACCAATTCCAATTAACCAAACTATCAAGCTTGAACCTTAAGTGAATTAGTATTAGGGGGTAAAAACCAGAACAACAAAACTAAAGGAGACAATTTCTACAAACAGACACTGATCACAACAGTTTAAATGGTTTGTTCCTGGGTTCATGGATGGAAAAGCAGACAGACTTCAGGCAGTCCTGTAGTGTCAGGTGCACGCACCCCCCCCCCCCCCCCCCCCATTAATGGAGAATGGCTGATTAAAGTGTTTTTAAGTGTTATTGAATGAAGCTGCAGTACTGCGGGGCTCCAGAGCCCTCAGAACCACAGCTGGGCTCCACTGTCTCCTTTTCCCGGGATAAACATCTTACACACAAACGTCTAAAGACTGTGATTAGTGCAGGACCGCAAACAGACCTGACCCCTGCTTCACTTCCTTTGCCCATCTGTGAAGATGAGTCACTGCAAATGTGAGGAGGCGTTAACATGATGCAGCCAGTTATATACATTACTTTAAATAGCACCCAGAGGACGGCTAATAAGAGTCTCACGGTGTAGGGAACTGAACTAATGTCTGTTTTGAAAGACTTGTGCTCTTCGGTGGCCAGAGGAAAGGTAACCCACGATTGCTCTCGCTCCATCTCTCTTTGTGACACACAAATACTTGCAAAAGCACACATACAGTATGCTGAGAATAATGTGTTCCCAGCCTAATACCTCTTTCATTAGTGCCAATCCAAAGACAAATGGATTCAATAAGCAGTCCAAATCTATCTGTCTGTCTGAGTTTAGAAACACCCCCTGCTCCCTCCTTCCTAGCCCTGGTATTTATGTACTCTGAGGTGCCTGGAAGAAAATAGATGGGAAAATTGAATCAAAAATTGATACAAGAGACTGTAAATTAGTAAAATAGGGTTTAATGACCTATAAAACGGGGGGGTTGCAAAAAAAGCAGCAGGCTAATGTGAACAGGCTGTATGTCAAGAAGCCACGCACAGAAATATCGACAAAGCCATTAGGGAAAGTTAAAGACAGCAGAGCTCAGTTGTGTATTTTTAAGTAAACAAATGAGGGCTGTGAACATCGTGTTTTGGTGTCGAGGATAATTGTGTGTGGAATAACTACACAGCGGGATAGAAGAATATTTCTGTGCTGCGACGTTAATGGGACTTTGAGTTTAATACCTTTTGTGCTCTAAGGGATCTATCAAAGCAGAAGAGAGGAATTAGTGCCACGGAAATAAAAGACCAGTTTGCATGCACGAACGAAATATTCAAGCATAATCCTGTTCCCAAATTAGTAGAACTGATGTGCAAAATGTAAGCAAAAACTTACTGCCGTGATTTGCGAGTAATTTAAACTGTATGGTACAACGTGAACATGTCACATGTTAACTGTGGATTTCATGTATGTCTCTATTGAAATGATAATATATATTGAATTGATGCCAGCAGTCAATGGTTCAGGGTATAAACATAATTTTTATCCTAGCCTGGCCAGCCACACCCATCGGTACAGAACGTACCGGACCAATAGCAACAGGGTGAAGGTTGACTTTTGAATGGCATCAATGCAATGCTGAATGAGCCAATACACGAGCAACCAAAGTGACTGCAGAAATGCTAATAGCTCATTGGATTTAAAAGGTTTTTTACTACAAAACTGTCTTTAGCTATTTTAGGTAGGTCCACGTTAGAGAACGCAGGAAGGATCTTAATGAAACTTGTGACAAACCCACATAGGACTGTAGCATCCAGCCCACTTTAAAGCCACGCAGCCCATAGAAAGCCCATTTTTGAATAAAAAAACCATCCTTATTAAGTTGCCATTGTCCCCCTTTAGAAAGTCAATGTGGTTTTGAATTTGACTGATTTCCAACTTCAATGGTTCAGACTTTTAAAAACTCCATATTGTCTTTCATTGTGTTTCTCACTTTTAAGTTTATTTGGAAAAATAAATGTAAAAACAGAACAAACCCAAATCTAATGGTTGTAATGTTCAGGCCCTGAGGCGGCATATGCATAAAAAAAAACAAAAAAACATATGCTTAGTTCACAAATACTTGGTTTAAAGACGAGATGAATGATACAAAAGCAACACCCCCCACCCCACCACACATTACATGAGATGTGATATCCAGTTTATGTGCTCTCAGTTTGATTTAAAGTTAAAATCATCTGTGAATGGTAGTTATTGTACCCTGTCTTTCTGAAACGAGGTTGTATGAATGGCTTCAAATGAACGTAGACACTCTCGGTCATGGTTATTATAGGTGGTCTCAGTGGTGTGTGTTAATATGTTAATTATAGGCCCCAACCACGTGCTAAGTGATGCAGCGTATCGGTGACACGCACCCGTTCACGGCGCTGGCAAGGTGTCTAATCAAGTTTCGAATTCCAATTTCCTGGCGATGCCCTCACTTTGAGCAGGGGTCGAGTCCTCTCTGCTAATGTTTGCACGCCGCAGTGAGAGACAGTCCAGCGCATCGCCACAGGAACAGGCAAGCGTCAAATACTGAGAGCAATGTGTGTGTCGAGATTTTCCCTGTCACTGAATACTTTGCGGATCACGGTCCCTTAAAGAGTTGCTAAGTGAAAGAAGAATTTCATTAGTCTGGTTGTCAGTGAGGATGTTCTTTACTAAATACCGTTTTGGAGGCTTTCCCATCCTGACAAGAATGAATTTTTTGGAGGACTCGCTGATGCCGTGTGTTCATAGTGATGTGGCATGGAGGGTGGGTGGAAGTGTAGGAGGGGGTGATTGGAGTGTGTTTGTGTGGGTAGGCGGCATGGGCGATGGTGGGAGCCTGCTCAGTAACAATGGTCCGTCTGTAAGCGTGGAAAATGATACTTCTCCGTCCTTTATGCGTGCATTTGTTTGCGAACACGTCCCTCTCTGTGCTTATGATGGGACAAGACACGAACAAAAGAATATGGTTTGAATTAGTAAAGGATTAGACGTCTATTTTAACATCTTTTGTCAAGTCAAATGTTTTATGTGCCTTGAAAAAAAAAAAAAAAAAAAAAGAAGTGGGCCAAGCTGCTGTTATGCATGCCAAGTGATCCTCAATGCGCTGTAAAAGCCGAAAAAGCTAATACATGCTCTAAAGAGGTAACAAAACATCTAAGAGATAAATAAACTGCACGCATCTGTGCCCTGCTGATGGCATCTGGAACAAAGGGGCTTGCATTTCTCTTTTTCTGAATCATCTACTTTCCTGCAACTCAAAACCTCTCGGAGCACATTTTTTTTTCTGCATCCCAACAAAATCATTTGCTCCTTTTGAGGGCCCTGTTACCATAGCAACGAGGGCTGGGTATGCGTTTGCACGCCTGTGTGTGTGTGTGTGTGTGTGTGTCCGGCTCGACTTGTTGCATTTTCGATGCTCACATGCGCCGAGCGGCGCCTCATGCTTCAGAAGACAGCAGCACAAAGAGAAGCGAAGTGCAGTTGGTTTGAGGCGTGTTTTCAGGCTAAACCGCTGAAAGACGACCACATCTCTCCTGGCCATAAGTACACGGTAAAATATAATTACAGACAGCGCAACTGAAGAGTGAGTTCACGCTGTTATTCTCGTCTTTGTCCTGTGATTTTTATTTCCCTCACTGATCAATGCAGCAGCAGCTGCTTTGTTTGTCTAACATCATGTTTACAAGCTGCACTTAGTAATTTCGAGGCACAACATCTCTTTTATTCTGCCTGTTATCACAGTTTATTGCTTTTGAACTTTTTTTTTCTCCTGCTCGTCTTCCCCCTCCTCCTTCGTTTTTATGTATTAATGTTATTTTTTTGACTGAAATCTCGGCCACACTGTGTATCTGTGTTCCTCCAGTCGTTCAGCCGACCCCTCCTCCACCAACACACACTTCAGTCTCCCACATGGCCGTTTGTCACCTGTATCTCACTTTGATGATAACATCTGTCTGCTGATGAATCAATACACACATGTAGGAATCGCTGTCATCCTTCCACCCGTCAAGCCAGACCTCCTCCTGTCTCCTCCTGTTCCTCTTTTAAAACCTTCTCTACTAAATACAGTATAAAAAAAGGTGGGGGAATAAACGCATAGCTTCAGTTTTTGTTGATGTTGATATCAAATATAATAATCAAGACGACATTTGCTCCTAATTTCTGAGCGTCAGCCACAGACTGTATAAGAAGAACTGGACAAACCCCTGTGATGTCACTCACAGACGTTCTGAAAAGGGCTTTTGAACTTTTTTTCCCCTTTTCTACTGAAGTTTTCCATGTTGCAAATGGGCAGAACGAACAGGCCAGGAATCCTGCCGGAACATATTAGTCCAGTTACCGCTATTTTACATTGGCTTAGCCCATGCTAACATGTGATGGTAACTATTACCGCCCTACATTCATTATGACCAAGTCTGTCAATCCATCCCAACTTCCGGGACACTTATTCCAAAGCCAGAGGAGACTGACACAGCCCCCATGCAGCCCCAATTCCCCAAAAATTTAGAACTATGTGTTAAGCATGAATAAAAACTAAACACCATATTTTATTCACACTATAAGATAAAAAACATCACATGTTGAAAGTGAGACTGTGTACAATCTTGAGGGAAAAAAAGAAGGTAACTTTGAATTTGATGACGTTTTCCACAGTGTAGCATCTCCTCTTCTTTGAATGATGGAGCCTAATATTCCTAAATCTAAATGCCTCTGATGGGATAAGGAAGTTTTTCTTGAGTAGAACTCTTAAAACTAGGAAAATAGCCACTAGACAAAAAAATGAGACTAATTTTCTTGAAACCTGGCTTTGGTTTTACCTTTGCAGTGGACCTACTTCAGAGCCCTGCTGTCCTCCATCAGCTCCGAAACAACATGATGGCTGCAACCCACGACCGGATGTTTTCACTGGAAATATTAGTCGACTGTTTCTTGGTGCCATTCTCACACTTTTGTGCTCCTGGCTTCCTTGATAAGAGACTCACATTTCCCATGAATCTCACTTTGTCCTGGGAAGATAGAGGACACTGTGCTTGTGGGTAAAACAAGATTAACGGGTGCAGGTGCCCACATTTAATCTATGTGGTCAATTTCTGCTGATTATTATCGTCTAATGGAGGTAAAAGGTCTGGGGATGTTTTGTACTGAAGCTGTGGTGATAAATCAGTTATGCCAGAATAATTGGGATATATCGGGTGGGCACAGCTTTTCCTCTTAGCCAAGCGCAGTGAAGCGTAGCTATTTTGGATGAGCCTCGAATTTGGCAGTCAGGTGGCCCTGAAGTCCCACTTTTGCCAAGCAAGTGCAAAACAAGCCAGGCAGTGTCACAATCAGGCTAATGACAGTTGAGAACGAGCTCAGTCACTGGCATGGAGTTTGACTGTTGTGGAATGGAGGAGGAGAAGCAGGGCGCCCACGACGGGGATTGAAGGGCGGGGTTGCTGTGAAGATCCCCGCTCGGTCAGGTGTGCCAACCAGAGCAGAACAGTTGGCCGAGCATGGTGGCTTGGCTCTGGGCGGATGTGACCTGCTGCCACTTCTAACAGCCAGAGTGCAAAAACACAAAAGAGGAATTGGAGGACAGCACTGTTAAGCCAGGGATGGGGAGGGCTTCAAGCTTGCAGAGTAACTGGTGATGAGAGGAGATGAAAAGAGTGATCGCTGACACCCAAGAAGGTGGAAACCACACCCATGATAAAAACTGCACAAGTCAGGACAACATTTAAATATTCAGGAATTATGAAGCTGCCACAGCAAGACGCCATCGATGTAAAGCGTCATGCTCCTGTTAGGATGAATCACACAGTCGGGGTCTCTTAACTCTTCAAACTGCGTCATCATGCTTCAATTTTTCCAGTTACATTAGTTGCCGTTGGTCATTACCATTCCCACTAATTTTTACTAAACATTTCCACAAATGCAAAATTTATATGGGATGAGCTTTTATCCTTTTTTTCCCTTGTGACATGCGTGAAAACCCACAGATCACAACGTTCTCCCTGGATTGTTGGGAAAAGGACAGTTTGATACCGTTCTTTATTTATGGCAGTGTTTTGGGAGGAACTGTCATGGGAACCCACTATTTATATGTCTGATTGTTGTAGAGAAACGGTGCAATTTCTTTTCCCCGGGAACACTCCTTCCAGCTGCTAGGGAGAGCTTGAAAATTGATTTCTTACAGAAAATAAATGTGACTTATGTGCCATATCAATAGTGGAACATCCTTCTCATCTAGGTGAATGGGTCCCAGTCATCCAGTCCTACTCATTATATTACCATGAATAAAGGAAGAAGATGATCAACCTTTCCCAGCAACCTAGTAGAAATGTGCTGATCAGTGCATTTTCCATCCCAATGGACAACCACGTTATGAGGCAAACACGAGTAACTTGGATCATTGTATTGAAATTTGGATCCATAGTCAAGAAACTCCCCAGATCTTAGTCCCAGTGAGAACCAGATGTCAATCCTCAAAAAGTAGAAAAACTATGTTGATTCGCTCACAGCACTAATTAGGATCTCCATCAGTCAGGGTTTGGCCCAGAAGGTCATATCGAGCTTGGGGATTGATGTGAACTGTTGGGGTTCTGAAACATAACCCTACTTAAAGTGAAGGATCATCAACCAATGATGGCATTTTTATTAGATTTTTACCACTTGATGTTATTTAATGTGTGTTCAAATGTCACCTAAAATAATTAACTTCACTAAATTAGAAAACGCAATACATGCAACAAAATGCGGATAGTTTAAATGTTTGTTCTTGAATTTATTTGCTAAGGTTGAAATTACCACGGCAGAGCCAATGAAATCATCTCCCCGAGCGTGGCTGCGAGGGCGGCGAGGGCGGCGTGTCCTTCGTTAATCCATTTATCGGGTGTCTTAATCCTGTGGTGATATCAGGCAGAAACATGATCTGCACAACTGATTTAGCTGTGATAGATGAACTGGACACGGGAAGAAGATCCTGTGGGTGTTCTTGATTAAATGGAAGGTGCTCTCTTTTCATGTATGGCTGCAACAAATGCCTGTTCCCAGATCACCTCTTAAAAACATCAAAACTTTGCAGATGGTTTAGAAAAACCAGCTACAATTAGATTTTTGTCTGTAGAACGACTGCTGAGAAAAAAGTCACTGCTTCCAGTAAATTGGCGGATGCAACAACAGGTCACGCTGCGCGTTGGATTTGAACCTCAAGGCTTCCTGTTGCTTCTACAATTCCCAATCAAATTTTGTAGTCAAGGCGGGCCCCAAACCCCTCCGACACCGGTGAACCATTCAAATGATTACCGAGCCTCGAATGACCGCTGTGTGCAAATCACCGTTTCTGGACCTGCAGCGTGAGATTCATTGGAGAATACAGCCAATTTTTCCAGCGTCATCGTAGCAACAGTTATTTGCGGTGGTGCTGGCTGTTTGTCCAATTAGTGTTGATACAGCTATGAAGCAGCTGTTCAAATGAACTGTGGTGCGTAAAGACGTAATATTAACACTGCCACTGCGACTTTAATAGAGGCAAATGAAAACTGTCATTGCTGTTCTCAGGGAGCCGGCTCATAATCCGGAGAAAAAGAAATAACAGTGACGTCTCAGTTTATACGCATGAGGCTTCCTTATCCTTGACAAAAAGATGGGGCAAATTAAGGAGAACTTAAAAGAGATCATCTTGAATGTTTTAGCTGAATATAAGGCAACATCATAGCCAATTAGTCATTAAAAATAGTGATTTTGCTGAAACACAATCATTAAAAGAGTTTGTAAAAATGTTGATATGCCCTAATAAATCACATACAACTGAGATTGTGAGGTGTTTTCACAATTCAAGTAAGAACAACAACAAGAAAATAGATTAGATTCATAAACCTCTGAAACTGCATGAGTCCCAAAGACAGAAATCTGCTTACATCCTCTTTTGGCCACATTTTTAAAGCTGGACATTCATATTCTTCTTTTTTATAAATCCATTTTAAGACATGTTATTGGGTTTCATCTCTCACCTGACTTGGGAACACCTCCTCAGATATTAATGAGTGTTTGGCTTAAACTTGGTCCACTTCTGCAGTTTTTTTTTTACCAGATTTCACTTCGACGAGCGACATTAACTCAAGGTGAGTATTTCCTCAACATAACCTGCAAACATTGCACAATTGTTCCATTTTGTTTAGCTTTTAGGCCATGTCCGACCCTTGTAGGCCACGCCTCACCCTTGTAGGCCACGCCTCACCATTGTAGGCCAGGCCTTACCCTTGTAGGCCACGCCTCACCCTTGTAGGCCACGCCTCACCCTTGTAGGCCACGCCTCACTCTTGTATGCCACGCCTCACCCTTGTAGGCCACGCCTCACCCTTGTAGGCCACGCCTCACCCATGTAGGCCACGCCTCACCCACGTAGGCCACGCCTCACCCTTGTAGGCCACGCCCCACCCTTGTAGGCCACGCCCCATCCTTGTAGGCCACGCCTTACGGAACAAAACTAACTAATGAAAATTTGAGTTACATTTGGTTTAAAACAACACCAACCAAAACCCAAGGTTTGCCAAGTTCATTAACTTTGGGACACATCTGGCCCACATAGTAGTATTCAGGTGACCTAACAGAACCACGAGTGCAAACACTAGCCCAGATAAGGCCCAAACGTGCCTCCAGCCTGGGTCAGCGTCTCCCCAGAAGAACCGTAGCTTGTATCTCTGCACAAACTACGTCCTACTTGTCAATAAGCAGCAAGAAAATGGAGAGGCAAATGTAGCCTATCCACCTACCCTATTCCTACACACAGGTGTGTTTATGTATGGAAGAAAAATAGAGCATTTTAAGATGAGCTACATCGAAGATGTTAAGTCTTTTATCATAGAATCTGCACTGTGAAGTCTGGAGGGTGTAATGTGTTCGTCAGCCTATTCAGCGAGTATCTCCACCTGCTGTCACCAGATAATACCAACGCCTTTTCAGTTGTCCAAATCATTACACAGTATACAAATATAAATACCTCTGAACGTAAATACTTCTGCCAACTATGAAAGGAAAATAATATTTTAAACAACTTATCTGGAAGAGGATTGTGTTTAATTAAATTAAATGAAACACATAGGAGGAAATATTCACATGCAGCCAGAAAAATGACATTTTCAGCACTGAGACTGAGTTACAGTGAGATCCTCTGAAGCGTGAATTCTTTAAATAGATCATACAGACACATTGCTGGCTTGTGGCTGTAGTAATGCCTCCCTTTACAAACCCATTCCCACTCTCTCCGGAGAGCCATCTTTGTGCATACCTGCCCGCACAACAGCATCCCTGCAGGAGACATGGAGGGACAATCTTGGTAGGAGTTGCTGCCACCAAAACTTTTTTTTTGGCCAGTTTTTGAATTATTTAAAAAGCTCAAACTCTATTTCTGCATTCAAACTTTTTTTTTCCCTTTCCTCAGAGCTGGTGCTAGAATAGAAGAGGAGAAGAGGTAGCAGTGGCTGTTGAGGAAGGCGCTGTTTGGGGTTCACGTCATGTGTTATTTTCTTTCAGCCATGCTCCGAGCTGACGAGCTCACCAAGAAACTTGGCACTAGTGATATGGTAGTAAAATAATTGTCCCGCTTCGCTGAGCTCCCATTTAGCATGACTATTTTCATGTGGCTTTCCTTTCCCTTGTTTTTCCCGATAATGCCCTATTAGACTGGTGTTTATACCCGAGCCACCCATGGATAAGCACGATTGAGACACAGAGGACGTGAAAGGGGGGTAGGGGGTGGGGGTACACCCCGGACAGGCTTCCAGTCCATCACAGGCTGATACACCATCAACAAACAAATGTCCAGAAATGATCAGAATCAAGAAGAGTCTGTTGGTTTAATTCTCTAAATATAGAGAATTCATACCACAAAAAACCACAAAAATGAGCTTTTTAGTGGTGGTAGTAAAAAACCCCAAAACAAAACAAAAACAAACATAGGCTATAGTAGAAATGGTGCATTTAAATTGAGGAAAATAAGTGTATACCATTCAAGAAGTTATTACAAAGGCTCGCTGTCTTATTATCGCTGTAATGAAACTTGCAGCATCTTGTTTGCTGCTTCCCCGAGGCAAAAAAAAAAAAAAAAGACTTGGTAATCTTAGTGGAGCTGATAGTAACTGCTAAAAGAGAGATTGGAGGGTGATATCAGGCCAGCGCTGCACAATCAAAGGAACGCGTCCCAGGCCCGTTGCCTTATCTGACCCATCTCGGCTCCAAGTTGCACAGCCACTTCCTAATTGCCCACCTGTGGCCACGCTGATTAGTTTAGCACGCAGGTTTTAATCGGGGAAAGTACCACAGTTAGGATCCTAGGACTGCCTGCAGAAGGTTGAGCCATGGCACGAAAACAGAGTGAGAAAGACACAAAGAAGGACTCAGAGTTAGAAATAACTGTTTAGTAAATGAAAACAAACTACCAGTGGTGTTGTAAGCCAGCTCTCGCACAAGCGAGTATTTAATGATGTGCATTAAAGCAGATTTATTAAGGAATCTGTGGAAGGGTATTAGCTACTCCTTTGATTTATTCATTGGGGGGCTGATGCAGCACAATAAATATGGAAATAACGTCTGGCCTGTTCAATGTACAGCTCTAGGGAGAATAAAATTTGGATCTAAGGGTGTCCGTTTCTAGTTAGAAAGATGAGCTCATGAAAGCTACTTAGAGGTCTCTGCCTATGACGGTATAATCACAGGACCTTTTGTGGCTTTGCACACAAGCTCAGAGTCCATATGGAACTATATATGAGGCAGTATATTTGATGAAGTGTCATATTTGTGTCAGAAGCTGAGGGTCCAAGAACATGTGCTCATTCATGTGAAAATCAGATGGAAATGTGAGCGCCGAGCATGTGCATGTCACCTTAGCCAATCAGACGAGTCCTAGGAGCTAGTTCAGGCAGACAAGTGTGTAGCATTTTTAAGTTCACGCCCACGCCTCTGCTAGGCACGGCGACAGTTGAATAAAGGATGGATGGATGGATGGATGGATGGATGGATGGATGGATGGATGGATGGATGGATGGATGACCCCCTCCCTCAGGTAAGTGAACCCTTTTAGAAAGTAAAGGGGGAAAAAAGCTGCCATGAATATTTCAAGAAAATTGACGTCTCCAAACGGGCAGTCGTCACTTCAACAAGACCAGGCTGCTTTAACAGCAGGGATGCAAATGGAACAAGCAGTGTGCATTAAAGTTATGACCTGGCTTCTTGGGATGCAACATTAAAAGGAGGCTGAATGTACAAAACAAGAAAATACAGCTTAAAAAAAAAATATACAAATTTACACCAACAGTCTTTGATAAGAACCCAACAACAACATGGCAAACAGCAGCAAGAATGGTGAGCTTCCTGTGACCCATGAGAGGCAGAGATGCAGAGATGCAGAGATGCAGAGATGCAGAGATGCAGAGATGCAGAGATGCAGAGATGCAGAGATGCAGAGATGCAGGAGATGCAGAGATGCAGAGATGCAGAGATGCAGAGATGCAGGAGATGCAGGGAGGCGTAACAGTTATAGTACAATGTAATACAGTGGACATCATGGGAGAGACGACAAGATGACACAAGAAAGTAATTATTAAAGATCAGAGCGTTACAAAGTAAGACACCAAAGAAAAGTAAATGTTACTGTAAAAACCCATTTCTAAGAAAGTAAGTCAGCCAGCCAAGAAAGACAAGTGGACGAGTACTCCAGAGTAAGTTTAACGGTGCCTATAAAAGTCCACTCCAATCTTACACGGCCATCATCTGTAATATCACAGGAGACCAGGAATCCAGTTATGTCTCAGAAATAAATCCACAAATGTCACATTCATCTTATTGTGGCTCAAAGCTCAAGTTACTCTGTTGTTATTGCCCGTTTTATTCATTTATTGCCAGATACTTTCTGAAGTTCTGTTGAAGTCTGACAAGTTCAGTCATGATTTGTTTTAAGTCTTTATCTTCATGTGACTAAGAAACGCTGTAAGCCCTAGAACGGCGTATCTTCATATTTATGCACCGATCCAAAAGATCCAAAAGATCCAAAAGACATGATGTTTATGGAGATCTGAGATCTGTGGAGATCTTCTGAGATCTTTGCCACTGTAAATACGTCCCTGAAGGAGTCCAGACTCATGCAAACTGTTCCTGCTATTTACTAAAACCCCGTTTTATTTTTTTACATGAACAAACAAGCATAAAACCTGTCCTCCTCATATGCATGCAAAGTTTCATTTTCCCCTCGTCTCTGTGGAAATCTAAATAATAATTCTGTGTGTAATAATGCCAGTAACTCTCTGCACCGGTGGATTGGCATTGCTGATCTTCCCGTGGGATCGCGCTGCCTTGCACTCACATCAAAGCTGTAACAGAGAGACTGGCATCCAAGCAGGCGTTTGTGTTTATCTATTTCATACAGTAATATGGAACAGCCGTATGTTCCAGTGTGAGCATCGGAGCTACGGAGCTACGGAGCTACGGAGCGATCATCATGACTCCTGGGTTATTGCACTTTTTTCTCTTTTCTTTACACCCAAACTATAAGAGCCATGACTGTAAGTACACAAGGTTACCATGCTGCATCACTGAGAATACCCACAAGGACAGAGGCGCAAGAAAGTATTCGGTGGAGACAAATTATCTGCGAGTGATTAGTCCCTCATTTAGCACCAATGGACAGTAAAAATCAGAGCTGTGCAGTCACAAACCAAAAAAGATGCACTCTGAGATGCACCAAATGCATGCAAGGCCATGCTCATGCACGCACATCTTCACATAGTTCACACAACTCTGTCAAATATCTCTGTTGAGGCAAATTGCAGTGGAAAATACAAACAATACAAGTACAATTTTAAACCGACCAAAGGAGGGGATGTGAGCATATTTACAGAGATCTCCATGCATGACAGTTACACAACCCCGACCCCACTGTTCAAGCAGATAGCAGTTAGAATTTGCCAGAATTACATTGTGAGCGTGTGTTTACATTTGCAAGTGCAAACAGCACATGGGTCTCCAAAGTCACTGCTACCTCTTAAATAGAAATCTTTGCAGCTGTTGTCCTTCGCAACAGCAGAATGTGTGCAAATATGTAAGGTGCATAAATGTTTTAAATAGCCATATCTTTCTTTCAAAACACCTGCGATCTATTCTAATTCAACCACATTTCTCTTTGCACACAGATGGAGCATGAAAAAAAATATCTAGAGAATTCACTCCTGTACAAAGTTTGCAGTCTGAGTTCTGAAGCGTCAAACATGACCACAATGAACCAGAAGACTTCTGTAACCAAATCCCATTACTTACATTGATTGGAGAAGATGGCTTATCGGCACTTTGTACGGCATGATAAATGATGTCAAAGAAAGGTAGTGCAGGGGTCATAAGCAGCTATCTCAGAATTTCTCAGCTGTTTATGCAGAATATTAATTGCACAGTGTTAGTAAATCTTCCACCATTTTCCTGTCATCATTACTTATCAAGTTGGCTTTGCATGCAGATAGCCGCAAAGTCACCTTTATTCTGCAGATCAAAACTGCAATCAGCAACTGACGGCCGGTAACTGATGGTTGTGGTCCTCAGAGTTAAAAATTCCCTCATTGAAGAAGTGGCTGACAGCAACAACACGTAGCCTCCCCAGTGATTGCGCTGAATTTCATCATGCACAAGCTTTGTTGGAGTCGGCTGGGATGCTGTAGTCTTGCAGATGATGAATTTTAACAGCTGAAATGAGACTTGTTGACTGATTCTGGCTGTCAGCAAACATGGTGCTGAGTGTTGCCTTGAACTGGAGGCCTTCCACATTAACGCCACTCGTTAAAAGAAACCCACCAACCCAGAGGAGACTAAAACTGCAGTATTCTGCAAATGTTTTTGTAAATCCAGTTTCCTCTAAGGAGGAGGTTTAGGGAAATGGTCTTGGAAGGATTAGATGTTACGCAACGGAGACTGAGCTGGTTGCAGTATCTGTCCATCATCTCCACATAAATATACCTCAAATCACTGTCCAAGTGTCTAAGCAAATAAAGTCTAAGATTTTCTTACTTTATAGAGTCAAAAGTATTGTTCACATGACAAAAAATAAAATAAAATAGAACTATTTAGTGAACTAAAAGCACTGAAAGTCCATGTACATCTGGTTAATCTTGGGAACATAATGTTTGCTTTTATTTTTAAATACCGTTTTACATTTTACAGAAATGTAAGTGTGTTCACATATACGATTTATTCAACAACATTTGTCCTGCAAAGCAAAAACTAATTACAGTGATGGTAGCACAGTAGTACACTCTGAGAAGATTGAATAAATGTATTTTCATACATTAAGTGGTTGGAAAGGCCTGAGTGTCTAATGTTACGTAGTCTTGTTTGGCTCCTCTGGTTCTGTGTTTCAGTGAAAAAATAGTCAGAGGTGTAATACAGGGATGTCATTTTTGTTAACCAGCGCGCTTCCAGATTCCGATCCCACCTTCGATTATTGTTGAAATCCTCAAAAAGCTCGTGCGCCAAAGCAGAGGAAGCTTCTGTGTTTAGCTTTCCGTCGTACAGTTCGACTGTTTCTTCTGAGGGCCGACTCAACCCGCCAGTGTCAGGTGGGTCATATTTCACAGGTTAACCTGATAACCTGCCAGCAACCCTCTCGGGACTTGCTGTCACAATCAATGATCTTACCTGAGTGGCTGTGTGTTTCTATGTGAAAGCAACATAGACAGGTGGCGAGTGAGGATTCTGAACTGAAAGGATGGAGATTGATGGGGGGGCTTTGTAGGCGCTCCTCTATTGTTTGCCTTCTGTGTGTTCCAGCGCCTGTGCACCCGTGCCAGTACCTTCCAGTGGTGTGTAAAATAAAACGCAGTCGGCACGTTAATGCGATCGCCACAGGTGATGTCAGTTGTGACATTCTCAGCGCTCTTTACGCGATTCATCATCATTCAGCTGTGCATATGACCAGTATTTAAGTTACGAAAGCCAACTTTCTCCTGTCACATCAGTTGTATCGAACAGTTAACTGAGGAAGAGTGATCTGGGGAACGTTTAACAGTGAGTGACAGTGAAGGATCTGCTCAGGCTGGAGTTACCTTGAGGTTGATGCTTATATTTCCTTTCAAACATTCACTATGAATCTTTTTAGTCTCCATTATCTGTTTAGTAGCTTTTTTTCACACAGTGAAATGTTATAATCATATATGTTAACGGTGCTAATTCATTTGAAAACATGCTTTAACCTGTAAATGTACTGTGGTGTCGACATCTGTTTGGCTGAAGTTGATAATGCAACGCGTCTTGACAGACGTTAGAATGATGCAACAAATAGAAAAATCCAAACTGCAACCTGCTAACTGCTATTTGGAGTTTTTAAAGGCTCATATTTCAAATTCTGTGAAACTCACTTGCTGAAAGTAGACAAACACACCTCTGTTTTGCTGTAATTTATAATTTAGTATATTAAAAGTAAATTCAACTAAAGGTCAGGTATGTGGATGTTTTTTTTTTAACTGTTCTGAACTTTGCACAGTCTGGCAAATATCTTGATTATTTTTCATCACATATAGTTTTACAAACGGGTTTAGAAAATGGATGGGTGGCTGCTTTAATATAGTTTTTCACCATAAAACGGAATAGAAATCTTTTGTAAACGTTCTCATAACCCTTTCAAAACTGAGATCATTGCTGATGTCCTTCCTCCTTGACATTGGGTTAACACACCTGAATGTGCCAAAAATGTCCACTTTTGTAGAGCTTCTCACACTTGGTGATGCTCACTTAATCAGTTAGCCTCTCCTTTATCCATTCACTTTGCAGAAATGTTGTGAATCTTGTCAAATTGGTCTGGTTTCCCGCCCTTTTTGCAGCCATTTCCACCGGTACAGAACGTACCGGACCAATCCCAAAAGGGAGTGGCCATGCTTTATACAGGAGCATGTAAGAGCCACAAGTAAAAACAAAAACAAGTTGAAGAATTGCTCATTACACCTTGTTTACGGCACTGACTTTCCTGGTCCACTTCAGACCAATTTTGATTTTGTTGACACATGTCTGGTTGTTGCTTCGCCTGGTCACGTGCTTAATTACTCTGATGGGTTGTATGAATATCACACTGTGTTAAGAGGCAGTCTGCTCCTCTGTGCAACTGGGATAACTGTCCAGACAATTAAGTGCACTTGATTAACATTTAGTTTTTGTTAAATAGAATCAGTTAGAACATGTTGTAATATATCATAAATCAATGTCATCTGAGGTGGAATCAACCTAAACAGCTGGTAAAGACTCAATTATGTTTTAAAAACTATTTTCTGATGTATAAAATCTTAATGACAAGGGCATGGTTTCTTTTTCACATGGGAAGAGTATGTATTGTTACGCATCTCCGTGGCCTTGTGATGAACCTGTCCAGGGTCCATGCAGCCCTCAAGGTCCAACAGGCTGTAGCAGCTGCAGAAGATGGATGGATGGATTTCCTTAGGATGTCATAAGCTACAACCTAAGAGAGGAAAGGGGAAACAAAATCTGGCATATTGTCTTCCAGAAGTAAATATCAGCCTGATCTGGTTTTCTTCACATTTAGTCCACACTTCATTTTAATTATTTTCCACCAGCCGTTGATTATAGGTGATTTAACCGACCCACAAACACCACAAACGTTTTGTTCCCTCTATTTTCAGAGCCAAGGACCAACACAATTTACCATGACACTGACATATGCTGCTGTTTTTCACTGGATGGAAAATAGGGTTGTTATTTGTTTCCATCAATCAAAGCATTAAGTGCTGTAATTCATAAATCAATACTCTGCAAAAAAAAAAAAGAAAAGGATAATCTGCCACTGAAGAACAGATGTGGTGCTTTTTAAGACTTGCATCCATTTGTAGGACACTGCATGTGTTGCTGGAGTATTGCCACTAATTACTCTGAGTAAATCCAGCACTTATGGCATTTGACTGAAAAGTGTGAAAATATGCATAGTAATCTTCTGCTGTTGGCTTGGGTGATGCCGGTGCCGGTCTGTGTTAAATGTTCATCACTGTGCAGTTATGTTGAGGAAACTGACCAGTGCGCACATGGGCACACTTGTATTCAGTAAATAAGGTTTATTCTCTGGGATTAATGCATATAGAAGTCATAGTAATTATTTAAAAAGATTTTATGAGAAATCTATCAAATTCCTGCATGAATAAATGTGATAAACCTTCACTTCCCCCACAGGCCATATATGCAGCGTGAGGCGGCGTTCCTAAACGAATCTGCCACGAATCTGCCACGAATCTGCCACGAATCTGCCACGAATCTGCCACGAATCTGCCACGAATCTGCCACGAATCTGCCACGAATCTGCCACGAGGGTGAAATGGTTGATTTGTCTGCAGGCCTTTTGACAAAAGGATAATTCATCTAGTTTATTGAGTTGTCTTACACTATTTTGTGAAAGAAATCCAATCAAGCTGAGCTTAATAAAAGAGGATTAAAATGCTGAAATTCCTATAAAAACCCAGCTTAGCGTTATACCATTTATTATTTATATGAAATGTAGCGTGTACTTCTGTGTAGTTTTTTTAAGTTATTGATCTCGCCCGAATTTCACCTGAGTTGGTAAAAAAAAATCAAACCTGCCTTTTTTTTTTGTTTTTTAATAACTTAGCTGTAAATACGTTTATTTCTGCTGCAAATTTGGATATTTTAACATAAGTCAGTAGAGATCGACTCACTTTTGGAGCCAGCGCTCGGTGGGCAGTCGAGGAACTGCGACTTTTGTTACTTCCGGGTTGGTCTCACACCTATCTGGTGTCTCTTAGTTGGATGTTTGTCAGACTTAAGGTAAATGGCAGCAGTGAATAAAAGGTTATTTTACACATTAATGACATTGCCACAAAACCTTAACTACCAATAATCAGTTTTCCGTGTTACATTACTGAATTGTAGGCTATTATGCTGCAGCATTGTTTAAACCATCTTCTTTTACATCCTTTGACAATTTGATGCATTGATGCCACTAAATGTTTGCATCTACTAAAAATTTGATTGTCGACCTGAGACAAAGAACAGAGGAGTGACAGGAAAATAGCCAATAAGAATTTACATGGGACCAGTGCATATGTGGCTCCGCCCCCTGGAACCGCCCATACACTGGCTAAATATATTGATGACCTCAGTGGACTTTTATCTATACTTCTACATCTTTTTTGACATCTCAAAGCTTCTGAAACAGAAAACGTCATCGGAATCAAAACGGCACAAAGGAACTTAAACGTCTTTAATCCTAGTTGCTTTTACTATTCTTTCGTTCGGTCAGTCCCTCATTTTCTCTTGCTCTTTGTAGCTCTGCCATGATGTCCTCTGTAGCTCCATGAACCAGTTGCACTGTCGTTGCTGATGGGACACAGTAATCTTACATCTGTCCGGGGCCGGAGTTCAGTTATTTTGGTTGTTTTTCCTGATAACAGGGACAGGAGATGGGAAAACCTATCCTCAAATGAAACTGAAACTGACATTTAACTATGAAGGAGTCGTTTGTGCTGCTTTAAAAAGACCAACGCCAAGTTTGCTTAGTCATTGTTATTTAATTGATTCCATTTTCTTCATTTGATGTTATTGAGTTCCACATAACAGTCGAAAACACAAAGAAGCTCCGTGGTTAAGACTCCACATCACAGCGAGACCAGGAGGCCTCTTTGCAGAACGCTTGTATGTATGGAAAAAGACAAAATACCGGCTCTTTACTGAGCTAAATTGCTTTAATGACAGGCTCACTGCTCAATAAATTATGTGAATAAAATAAAACACACCACACAAAGAGGAAAATGATTAAATAGCTTGAAAACTTGCAGGGATTAAAAATGAATATTTACTGATAAAAGGACCTTGAGGTGAAGGTAGACTTTGGATTATTCACTTGTTAAACTTAATCAGATACTTTGCTCCATCAGAACATGAATCTCACCAGCACCATGCTCATGCTGTGTGTTGTAAATAATGCATCTTGCAGGTAAAAGTCATAAATACAGCATAAAATGCCGTTTGTTGTAATACAATAGAGACACCATGAGATCCAAGAATCAGACCAAAGTTTAAAAGGTGCAATATTTTCAGCTCCTTGGTCTCCAAGAGAAGAAAGTCACCCAATATTTGGTGGGACATTGCCTGCAAGTCCTAATAACGCAGCATCCACACCAGAGAGAGATGACAAGTAAATAAAATTGGTTCATCTTTATGTTTTCAAGAGTTATGAGGCTGATAATCTGCCTTTATGATACACTCTGATCATGGAGAAGTAGGAATCAGTACATATGTTGCACTTAGGACAGTATTTTGGTCTCGTACTCGTCTTTTCATGTACAAAGGGAATGTGTGTGCATGTTTCTGCTGTCTGAATAAGATATGTGGCCCACCTGCTCCACTAGTGTGTTATGCTATTCCAATCGGGCAAGCTTTTTCCAAGCTGCTGAACAACTGAATTATCCAGGTGTGTGCGTTGCCATGGTGACGGATATGCGTGTTGGAGCAGAAGTGGAAGAGATCCATACTCTGCAGTGATGTGAAGCAGAGAGAGTTCTCCATTTCAGGCCACTGTAAATGGCAATCGATGCGCTTCCACCATGACAGGGACGTACAGAAGTCACAGCAGCGCGTTTGTCTGAAGCTCGCTCACGCTGCACGGACACACATGCTGCTCATAGAAACGCCGCAACCCAATTCAGCTTCAGAGCTAATAATACATATCAGCAAATCTCGCCTATAATCTCCCATCCAGCCTGCAAACATGCTGAACCAGACAAAAGCAAGAACTCACTCATATACAGCATTTCCTTCTGAGCTTGTGGCTCAAAGATGCGCTGCTGTTGCATCTTTCTGATTCGGGAAAGAAAATTTGATTTTAGAGAGGTTGTTGTAAATGTATTCACATTGTCATGCATAATTAGACATTAACATGCCGACATGGGGGAATAAAACAGAAGTAGGCAATCATATGGCTTTTGGATGTACAAACAAACCACTTCTCATCTGTTAGAACATGATCTGGCACTGATTATTCTGATGGTTGGGCTTGGCACAGTACTTTCAAAATGTATTATTAGATGGGATTATGGTGTGCTTATTGTGTCTCTATAGTCGGTTTCATTACTCTTCTGTGCAAAAGGAAATAATATCTGAATTTGCGATAAAGGTAGCGCTGCAGGGGGTCGGTGTTTCAATTGAATGCCGTTTTTTGAATAACTGTAACTCTCGTAATTCTCTGTATCTGGTCCTGTGAGACTTCTCTTCAAAACAATGAAAAAGAAAATCTCAACATTGAAGAAAATGTACTAAAATGTCTTTATGTCTGACAAATTATTACAACTACCGCTACCGCTGTTGAGAAAATAGTCAGTTGATGAAGGCAACAGATGATCATTTAAATGATTATTCAGCGGAAAAGCCCTTGTGTAATGCAGTGATGATTAAGTAGTGTTACAGGGCAACTACATCATATTAATGAGGCAAAAACAGCTGGAAACTAGATTTTGATAACTTAAGATTGACCGGCTATGTCATATCCAGCACTGCCAGAGATACGGAATTTCGCAAAAAGCGTTTTCATTACACTTTTGCAAATAAGCGGATTATGAAATTGCACAAAAAACCACCTCCTGGAAGCAAAAAAATTAAAAAAAAAGGTTTGTTCAATACTTGGCAGTTTTTTTTAAATTAGTGCTGTTTCCATTACAGGATTTCTTTTTCAATATTTGGTTTTCTAGGGGTAATAGAAATGCACCTCATTACAGTGATGGACCTGGTGGGATCCACTGACTTAGCAAACTGCCACTCCATACCACTCAGTGGCGGTAGTGCATCTCTTTCACAGTTTTCTGACCAGTGAATGAGAGAAGAAAAGAAAGGGAATGGAGAAGAACTAAAACAAAAAGAAAGAAAGACCTGAGAAAGTTTCTACGTCCCTGTTTGCATGTACAGTAGTGGTCGCAATGAATGACAACTTAAACCTGTTGGTGACACAGAGCATTTTTGGCAGCCAAGTACCTAACCCAAAGACCTTGAGAATCTATCCTGGACCTCAGCTACTGAAAACTTTAGCTCCTGTGGTAATGACATAAATTATTCTGGATATAGAGCATAGTATAGCAAGTTAATTCTTGAAATGATCATCTACTACACCTTAAAGTGAGCTGCTGGCGTCTCCCCTAAAAAGCCCACATTTTTTGGTTTATGTTGCTTAATAAGAACTATTTTAGCTCGGATTTCTTTCTGTTTTATGCCCCTAAAAATCCAGGTTTCACTAATGAAAATACATATTAAAACCGAAAAAGGAACATGACCGAAACGAGCATTTCCCAGGATGGCTCTATAGAAAAACTACAAGTACTCATCAACATGACCGCAGACAGTCACCAACCTTGTTGTGGGTCAAGCTGGGCGGGTTTTCTGTTTATCTGTGATCAGAATAGGTGATGACATCTTTTTGTTCTTCCTGGAGTTTGATTTAAACCCGTAATGATTTACTTTTACACTTTTTCAACCAGAGAAGTGTTTAACCCTTCGATGTTTGATGTCCTTTATCACTGTATGTGTGTGTGGTACAGCAGCTGCACTACAGCTGGAAACAAAGGCACTTCAGACTGTTTTCACTTTTGCCCAAAGGTGCATCGGCCACCCCCTTCCATCGATGGAAGACCATTTTTACTTCCCGCTCTCTGACAAAGGAAAAAAATAATCATCGAAGACCCAACTCACCCGGGCCATGCCCTGTTTGAGCTCTTGCCCGCCGGCAGAAGGTTCAGGACTATTAAAACTAGAATAAACACACTTGAGAACAGAGCGGTAATGTCTCTAAATACTCAGAATGATGAGGCTGCTGCTCTGGGATCGTGTGATTGTTCATTTATTACTTTTATAGAAAGCTGTTTCACTTTGTTGCAAAAGACCGAATTGGAATATTTTTCTATTTTAATATATAATAAACACTGTAAAAAAAAAAAAGTATCTGTGTATCATTTTATTTATCAGACATCAAAGAGTTAAGAATGGCACCAATCAAAAGGTCTCCATCAATTCTGTTGATTGCTTGTACGCCAGCGTGTCTGCTGTGAAAGGTCCTGCTATACAGGAGTGAATAACTGTCATGACCTTAATTATTTCAGTGCTTATTATCTGTTTTACATCGGTCATAAGCGGTTGGGGCAAATATGATAAATAACATTTATGCACCATGTTCCTTCGATGTAGAATTATTTGCATGTCAACTCGTTTGGACAATTCCGTTACCTGAACCATTTGATGATTATCAGTACTTTCAACAGTACCTAAAATGATCTAGTAAACTGTCTTCCGTGTCATTGTTCCAAACCCAGATCATTTTCGTTTATTTTCTACCTGTAGCTCTCGTCAACAAGCCGGTGGTCAGCGAGGCTCACCGCATGGCACTTGGATGGTACTGACTGGCGTTCACATTTCACAGGCTGCAGGGACGGGCACTTCATCGTCCACAAATGCCATCTGCGAGTGTTGGCACCTGGCCCGGAGCAGGACGGACCAGCGAGGACGGTGCTCCCATTATGTGAGAGTATGAGATGGGGAGCGAAACTGAGCGGATGGCTGATAAAATTACAGCAGTGAACAGGTGAGTTGAGTTAACGAGAGCATGCTTGACTCATAGAGAATGGCAACTTATATATCTGCTGGCACACCTGCTCGTATTGTCCTTGGTTGGGAGACGAGACTATATCCTAAAATCTACAGGCACAAACTTTGCTTTATGGCTTTAAAGGAGGAGACAATTTATTTATTTTTTAGGATATGTTTCATTACCAACATCAACTGTCTCTACGAATTCTTCACCTGTTCACAAGTTACCACAGCTGGTGACATGTGGACTTGTGCTGCTCTCGCCTGTCACTTGACCTTATTATCTGCCTTCCTAGCTGCTCGCCATGACTAATTAGTGTCACATTATTTAATGAACTGTTGACACTTACTCTGTCAGGTCACATCGCTCAGCTGTCCTCTTTGGATTCCTTTTGTTTCAGTCTTCGCTCGCCGTGAAGCCGTCCGCGGTCCAGTGTTTATAATCCATTTTTATTGTCCGCTTGCTTTTAATGTGCACGGTGACACCTGAGCAACCCGTGCTTGTTAGGAACGCAACAATTTAATCGGAGCAACGTGGACTCAATCATGCTTTCGCCTTCTCCCTGATCATCAAATTCGTTAATCCAGCAGGATGAAAAGCCTTAAAATGACCACCAAAAAAACAAAACAACAAGCTGTTTGTTCTTAATTGTTCAGTTACAAGTTCTAATTTGGTCTTTTTGAGCATTTGGTCCAATGTTAAACGATTTTTCAGTGGATATTTATCAGTTTCAGCTCCAGTCAGCTGTGATGTAACCCAGATAGTTGGGTGATTTATGAACTGACAGAAGTTTTTTAATGTCTGTTCTCTGAGGTACATGGAGCCAGTGTCAGGACCTCAGACCTGGAGGGATGTGGTCCACTTTCTGAGTTCTAGTGAGAACTCGGGCAGCAGCGTTCTGGATCAGCTGCAGCTGTCTGATTGACGTTTTAAGCAGACCTGTGAAACCACTGTTGCAGTCATCAAGTCAACTGAAGATAAACACAAGGACGAGTTGGTCAAGGTCCTGCTGAGACATTAGTCCTTTGGTCCTGGAGATGTTCTTCAGGTAACTGAAGGCAGACTGTGTAAGGGTTTTAATGTGTCTCTGAAGGTTCAGGTCTGAGTCCATGACTGCACCAGATTGTGGGCCTCATCAGTGGTTTGCAGCTGAACACCTGAAGCTGTGTGCTGACTCTTAAACGCTCTTCTCTTGATTAAAAAAACAAAACTACTTCAGTTCTTTTGTTCAGCTGATGAAAATGATGGCACGTCCACTCATTAATGGTATATATTTAAGCCTGGCTATTGTTTTAAGATTAGACATCTATCGCTATTCCCAGATATCAGTCTAGTTTGATCAAAATAATATAACACAGATACAGATACAAATGTGTAATGTTGTCCTAATGAATGTAAATAATTATAATTATTTCACTAAGATAAAGTCAAGAAAATGAACAAAGTAAACCAAAAATACTCAGACATAATCATCACACATGAAGTATGAATAAATTACATCTCAGCCATGAAAACTCATGAACATTGTCAAGCTTAGACCTGTTTTATCTATTTAACCACATCTTGACTGGATGTGGTTACCGTCCAGTCCTTCAAAAAATAAAAAGCATAAAAAGATGAAATGTTCTCCAACAAACTCTCTTCTTAAATCCTGGTGGCTTTCCTGAAATTAAAATACTACTCGATGGGGAGTTGGTATTCCTCCAATATGCCGTCCCTCTGGCTATGATCTCCATCCCTGGATTCTCCTCTGCAGCAAACACTTTTCCAATTTCCTTTCTAATCCTCCAAAACAACGTTACTAACTCACACTTGACCATTTAGAGGTTTAACCTCGCAATGATTTTTCTTCTAAGCCCATTTATTTCGACACACATTTACTTCCTTTTTTGCGGCTTTGCACAGCTTTGACCCTCTGAGACCCGGACTAAAGAACGCTGGTACAAAGTATGAAGACACGGTTAAAATTCACACCGCAGAGTCAAAAACATCCCGGGAACTTGGAGTGCTACTTTAACACGTCACTTTCAGCATCGTACCTGTGAACAGATGCCAAGAAAAGCACTCTTATTTTTAAAGTGTAATTTTCTTAACTGCACATCACAAACAAAACAAATGCATCACATTAACTGAACATTAAATCACAAGACTGCAATTCCAGAACACTTGACTCACATAAACAAAAAGCAAAAAACAAACAAACAAATTATAAAGTCTTGTAAAGCCACCAAATCACTTTGAATTATCCCCCATATTTGCTGCTTTGCCACTCAACGTCTCTCAGCTCGTTGTTTTGGCTTCATTGCCTGCAGCGTTACTGTTTGTGCTAGGGTCTTATTGCTCGAATCAATCTATTTCCTTCTTTTCTCTGCCACTAATCGGCTTTAATTCATTTGAACTAGCTCTGGTTAAATCCAATGTGTTGAAAAAGTTGACTACGGATCTTCCTTTTCCTTGGTGGGTTAAAAATTAATGAATTAATTAATTAAAAAAAGAAAACAAGCTCTGTATGTGCTGACCATGTACATGTGTGTGAACAACCTTAATATTTTAGCTTTAGGAGACATCATGCTGATATAATCCAAGGGGCCATAAAAATACTTCTTATTTTAGGTTTTTGTTCCCTTTAAGGAACAACATGTATGTTGCATACAAGGTAATTAATCCTTTCATGTCCGTATTAATATAAAACTGATGTACAAAATCCATCTAAAGCTCTGTACCTTTTAGTGTCTTGGCTTAAGTATGCAGAAGCATCAGATAGCAGGCGCCCTGTGACAGGAAACGGTGTCATTCCTCAGCAAGTTATTAAAAAAGTGGATGACAAAGTGTGACTGAGTGACTACCGTGTGAGTAATAACTGTGTGAGGATGAGAAAAGGCGTGCAGTCGGGCAGCAGACACTAAGCAAGATGAGTCTGAATTCTTTCCTTGAAGTTTAAAGTTTGCTGTGATGTTGATGAAACACAGGAAGACTTTTTAAAATGCCTTTAGGCCAAGTTTTCAAAGTGAGCTAAATTCAAAGGCCCCAAATCCAACCCTATTGTTGCAGCTCTCTCTGTAAAGTATTTGGAAATAATTTTCCTTGGCCAAGCTGTTTGCAGCTTGATCCTCCAGTTGAATGACTTCAGTAAAGCTAAAAGTGAGGTCCTGTTTTAAAGGAGAGTAAAAGGAGTCGAGAAAAGATTATACTTCACTCCATATACACCTTTGTCATGAACTGCTCGTTCATATGGGCCAAACTTTAAATAATAATTTATTTTTTTTTACACCAAACAAGCATTGCCGTGCATTTCTGAAGGTCGAGGTGCTTGTGTGAGTTGTGCTGCTGGACATATATTTTCCATCTGAATGGCTAAAGGACACATTTCCAGATGTTGAGGACCCCAAACAAACGGACCAGGTTGTACCGTGGACACTTAAAATAAACCGTTGCATTGAAGTAGAGAAAAAAATCTCTTCATCTTTTGCTTGTAAGGACAGAGCTGTTAACTGGTGAATCTTTGGTTTGTTTGCTGAAGTTTAAGTACAAAGACTCTAAGACCAAAACGGCATGGCTGAAGTGGCCTTAAATAGGGAAATACAGTAGAAGGTCAAAGTTCTGTTAATTATAAACGTTAATATAATTTGTTATGGATATAAATTACAGGCTCGGCCAAAGGGCGGAGGAGGTCCGGTATGGCATTCCTGGGATAACATTTGTGCTCTACGGTCTTCAGTTCTCATTTAAGGGGTTTGATGTTGGAGTGTGAAGCGGCAGGGATGAGAACCAGCACCTCCACACCTGAGACCACAGGCGTTCCTGGATTACACCCAGGAACTGGAGGTCTGTTACTGCCTTTCCAGTGCCTGAAGCCACGTTACGGGGAGGGAAGAGGAGTCAAGAGGCGTCATTGAGTGGTAATGCTTAACATGATGACGCTGCTGTCTGTTTGGTCTGTTTGGGCGTTCCCAGCTCTGACGATTAGGAGCTCAAGGACCTCCTTGTCTTGTTATCAAAAAATCCCACCCAGGTCCCACCATCCCGCATCATTCCATTCACATCAGACCTAACCTGCAGTCGGTGGAAGAATTTAAGTATCTCAGGGTTTTGGACATGAGTGAGGAAGGGATGGAGCGTTGGTTGCAGTGATGTGGACTCTGTTTCAATCTTGTGATGAAGGTGAAGAAGGTGAAGAGAAAGGTATGGGCCAAAAGCCTCAAGATGAGGCTCTGTGTTCACCAATATACCTTCCTCACATATGCTCCTTCAGTCATGCACGAGAGATCTTACTAAAAGAATGATATTGTGGATGCAAGAGGCTGAAATGAGTTTCCTCTGCTAAGTGGTTGGAGTCTCCTTGGAGATAGGCTGAGAAGTTGTTTTTTTTTTTTTTTCCATAATCCATAATAATAAGGAGGGAGAGTAGAGCTGCCGCTTCTCCACATTAAGACCAGCTGACTGAGATGGTTTGGGCATCTGGTGAGGATCCCTCACTGGGGAGTTATTTCAGCTTTTTCCAACAGGTTTTTCCCCATATCAGCTCAAAGTAGATCAACAACCTGTAATCTTAGCGGCTTCTCCTTTCTGGTTTCCATCCAAATAAAGACAATCATTTTCTTCTATTATCCAGATCTTATGGGAAAAAGTCATACAAATGGAAAATGTGTGTGAACCTGACAGAGAAGAGAAGATCAGACCAGATCACCTGACAGGGGACAAGAAGATGCTGATAAGATCTGGTATTAGTTGAGAGTCGATATGAGCTGCTCTGCATGGCAGCCAGCAGACAAACACAGCGGCGGTGATTTGAAACAGCGATCCGTCGTTGGCGTTGAGCCACGACAGACAAAGAGAAGAGACTGCGCTGCGCTAATAGCTCTCTTTCCTCCCTGCAGGAGCCCAAAGTTAAATGAGGGCACAGGAGTGTAAAACTGTGTTCATTTTTGTCCTTTATGCAAGAACAGGACAGTGCAGCCTTTCTGTTGCGTGTGTGTTTATTCATTTTACCAGTATGCATGACTGTTGTGCAAGATTTATGTTTGCAAGCTCAGCTTGTGTGACACCTCACCTATCTCTTAATATCTGCTGAATCCCAGGTGAGATAACAGAGCGTACAGACATTTGCATATTCTAACTTCTTCTTGGCTGTAATATCAATTAAGTACGAGGAAAACTCAGTCTTCTCCTTTCTCTCGCGCTGTGTTTCTTTTTGTCACTTCAGGTGCCTGGTTGTGCGGCGAGAAAAACAAAACAAATACTTCATGTTTGCAAGGTGAAGGCTGAGCAAATGTGTGCCACTAGGAGCTCGGCTTGCTCTGAGCTTAACTATTTTTTTCTTCTTTCTAATAATGTCTGCAATTTTAGGAGTTTTAAATCAAACAGGTTTTACTCTGGTTGCTTCATTGTGTGTTTTTAACGCGTCACTTTCTAAAATTGGTGCAACGGACACTGAGAGAGAGGAATGTCTGCATAAATCTACATTCGCCCTCATAGCTCAATTGTAACCAGAAGCATATTGAAATGCAATCATTCATCTTCTCCCTGGCAGACACTTCTGCATACTTCCACTTTTCTGGCCTTGCAAGGATGCAGAATGATTGCATTATTCATCATATCATATGCGTTTTTCCATCTCACACAGATGCACCGACGTATGCTTAATCAAGAAGAAAAACTGGGAAGAAAAACTTCTGCAGTGTAATTCTTTCCGGCTAGATTCACGCAATCAATTCAAACATTGCAGGAATTATTGAGGCCCTGGAGACAAGCAGTTCATACGTTATCAAAATGACTCCAATAAACATTTTGAAGCCAGTTTAAAACTCTAAAAAAATATTGAATCAATTCTCAGCTACAGAGGAAAATAAAAGGAAGCATAAAAATAGATGGGAAAAGAAAGGAAAAAAAAGGCAAATGAAGGAGCAAAGAGGAAAAGAAGGGAAGCACTTAAAGGGGAGTGAAATAGTGAGAAAGACGGGTCAGAAAAACCAGCCAGTGGATAACTGTAGCACCGTGCACCACACTATCCAGCCTGCAGGTACAACAGCCTCTGATTTGTTGTTTCCTATCTGAGCTTTACTTCTCAAAGACGTGCTGCATCTGACTCAAAAGAATCTGCTGAGTAACTTTGTTTGGGATGAGGTTGCATCAAACTGTAAAGTCTCCCACGCAGCCGAGATCCATCCAGAAAAAAGTAGGCAGAGATGGAGGGAATAATAAAGCCTAATCTCATATCTCTGTGCCTCAAACAACAACTCATTCCTTTCTTAATTTTATTCTCCCTCTTCTGTCAAACCTCCCCCTTTAATTCCTTATTTCTTTCTCTTCCTTTATCAAACTTGCTCCTTGTTTGATCCATTTATCTCTCCCTCCATCCCCACCTATGCAGAGTTGTTGCCTTGGTAACAACACAAAGAGATTTTCTTTGCAGCTCTGTCTCCGTGGCAACACTTGGCTTTCCTCCAGGCCGCTGTTGGACGCTGGGCACTCTCCGGTCCACTCCAGCCGGCTTGAACTAACGGTCAGTGTGCGGATGGCAATCACTCAAGTGTTGATGCGTCTATCAGGACCGACGTGGAGCGTCTGCGGCTGTGAAAACTGCTGGAGATGGAGTGTATTGATTGTGTCAAGCACTTGAGGTTTGTTTCAAGCAGCGACTGGGTTGTAATGATTGAAAGGGTCTAGACTGGGAAGGCTTTGTCATATTTAATTTATTTCTCAGAATTGTTTACTGGCTTTAAAAAAAAGAATTGTTTTAACATTAATTCAAGTTTTCTAGTATTCATCTGATTGTTGTCTTCCATTGTTATGGATCTGTGCTGGGCAAAGTAGAAGCTGCATAATTTTTCCAAATTTCAGACGGCACAAAATCATCAAAATAGAATTAAAAAGAAATCAGTAAGATAAAAAAAGCCCCCAATAAATAAGCTCAAGTTGTTATCCTTCAGTAACTCATTATTACATCTGCAGAAGGTTATGCAATCATCATCACCGCAAGAAATAAAAATAAATGGAGGGACAATTTTAGCTTATGTTGATTTCTTTGTTGTAAATTCCCAGTCATATTTACAGCAGGAGCACATTTGCACATTGCATTAACAGGAATCCCAGTAGACCAGCTGCACTTTTACCAGCTTATCCCAGTTTTAGAGTTCAACTCCGAGTTAAACAAAGGCTGTATAAGAAGAACTGGACAACTCGTGAAGACTCTTTTTTCTTATTGCTACCATGTTGTGGCAAAATCAGAATCAAAATCATGATATGTCAAGCAGTGCTGTAGCTCCCCTCCCCCTTCCCCTCCCCATTCCCCTTCTCTCCATTGGAGACCAAAATCTTTTATAGAATCAGGCTTTAAATACATTTATTTCTGTTACAAAGTTGGACACTTTAACGCAGGAGTCAGTGGCGATTGGCTCGCTTTTGGAGAGATCCTCCCAGTGGTCAGTTGATGAACTGCGGTTTTTCTTAGTTCTGAGTATAGAACACCGATTTCTTTGGAGTGCAGATCGTGCAGGACCTGACCTGGAAAAAGAACCTCAGTGATCTTCAAACGGTCTCAGCAGGGACTGCATTTCCTGAGGAAGCTAAAACAAGCCTCTCTCCCCACCAGCATCCTCACCACCTACAGAGGTGTGGTCGAGAGCGTCCCGACACGCTGCATCTCAACATGGTCCTCCAGCTGCAGTCTGTCCGACAGAAAAGTCCTGCATAGGATAGTCAGGGGAGCTGAGAGGGTCATCTGAGTTTCCCTCTCCTCTGTCCAAGAACGTTTCCAGAGCTGCTGCAGGAGCAGGGCCCTGAACATCGTCAGGGACTCCTCACACCTTCTACATAAACGTTTTCAACTGCTGCCATCAGGCAAATGTTTCCGGAGCAGCAAAGGCAGAACCACCTGACAGATCAACAGCTCCATCCCACAAGCTGTCAGAAGGCTGAACTGCACACACTTCTGCACCATAATCCAATTTTAGTATTTTTACTTTTACTTTTCACTGCCAAATTTTGCTTTTAGTCTTTGTAAACTCTGACAGTTGGAGAAAAAACATCCTGGGGATGCGTGTGTGTGTGTGTGTGTGCGTATTTGTGCGTGTGTGTGTGTGTGTGTGCGTGTGCGTGCGCGTGCGCGTGCGGTGGTGGGGATGAGTGCATCAGTGTGGGTGTTCCTAACTTATTGTTTTAAAGCGGGTCCTGGAGAAACGCTCTCATCTTGCTGCTCTACTGTTGTACGTACAGCACAATGACAATGAAGCTTGATTTGATTTGATTTAAAAAAGATTTCATCTCTGTAAGTGACAAACCCGTTTCAACATCCTGAATTACTGGGTACTTGGAAGGACACCTTCCACTTCCTCTGCGGCGGATGAGCGTGCAGCCGGAGTGGCGGTTCACGCAGGTTTACACAGAGACGATCAGGACGTACGTGGGGTCTACACGTGGAACATATGTTTGCTGTTTATGTAAACAGACATTAATAAAACCTAAAAGAGCGCTTAGGTCAACCAACATCTTGTGCCAGAAACCCAAAATGACTTTTAAATGATGTTCTTCAAGTCTCATTAGCAGCGTACCAGAGCAGCCATCCTTCCCCACAACTGTTACACGTGGCTGCAGTTATTTTTAGCACCTATAATTAAATGTGTATATTATAAAAACTAAAAAAAAAAAGAGGAAAAAACATCCCTATCATGGATTTCTAGTGAAATTGTGTGACTAGGTTGTTAAGTTAATGGACATTGTCCACTTTGCTGACATAACAACAGAAAGAGTATTGAACGGACAGTTTTATCTTCTTTTCTTAAACTCTTCTTTAACTTAACTGCTTTTGTTCTTTCGATAACTGAGTTTGATTTGTCACGACAGCTTATCCAAACAAACTTCTTCCAAAACTTGGGCCGACTTAATACTTCAAGAGCAGATTTTGTAAATTAACTTGACATTTTGCAATTTTTCAGATTATCTTTGATTGATCTAAAGATAAGTCAGTCTGAATTTAATTAATGATAACTTTAGAGATAAGCGGTGACAGGCTGGGAAGGATTTGTTTAAGCTTCAAGACAACTCAAAAATAACATTTATTCCATATTAAAACTTTTTGCCGGCTACGCTCCGGTGCCCTCATCTCTTTACATCCATCAGCTGACCTTTAAGCTGTGACCGATGTTTTTGCACAGTTGAAGGTAGCTCATTGTCGGATTTTAGAAACGATGAAGATTGACAGTTTCAAGCCTGATGAAGTATGTTATTTACTTTATAGAACATGAACGTTCTCACTACACATTGATGAAAAAACACATACCGGTGCTTTGCTTTTGTACAACATCCCACCGGCTCTCTCTGGGTGAAAAACAACTTGAATTTGTTGTGGGTATAACTTTTGAGGTTTTTAGTGATATAAATGTGTTAAATAAGTCTACATTGTTGCTTTGTAAATGTTTGCTGCCCATATTCTACGACCTATCTGGTAAATAATTGTTAACCGTCACTTATCGTGCTGGAGGTTTGCCCATTCAGTCTGCCTTCGGCAATTAAATGTACTTCTCTTGTGCCATTTTACAAAACAGTCATCTCAAGTCACTTTACTTGTTAATATAGTCCAATTATGTCCAATTTTTTTCTAATTCAGACTAATTCATTATCAACTTCACCTCACTTCAATTCAATTTTTATTTATATTGTTTTATTTTAAAACTGTTTATTTGGTTAACTTAAAGTACAATCTGTGAAAAAAAAGAATAAATAGCCGAATTACAGTAACAACAAAGTAATAGGCTGAAGCACATGCTTATCGTTTTCTTTTACCAATAATAACCTTTAATAAAAATCTATTAAATAAACTAATCGATAAAATAAACTGCAGATATATAGCTTACATGACATTTTTACAAATATGTACACAATAAACATATATTTACATATTTACATAATAGTCATTGACAGTTTTACATTTTATTATTTTTTTTAACTTTTTTTAAAAACGTTAAACTGATCGCTTATTTACTTCCATAATTCAGCACCTGGGACTGAAACACATCTTCATTTAAGCTTCATTTAATAAACTCTTAATTAGGTTCAGTTCCATTTAGATTTGTTTACATAGTCCCAACTATATAATAATAAATGCCAACCTGAGAAAACTTGAGTTAACAAAAAAAAATAAATTCAAATTTCATGTAATGCTGATTCATTGACAATATCCTAGCAGGGAACCTAGTAGATTGCATTTAGTCTTCTCTTTAGTGGATCCCCCACCTTGAGCAAGCATGAGGTGACAGTGGGGAGGAAAAAAACCTGGTTAACAAGGCTAAAACTAACCTCCAGCAGAAAACACTCCCATCTGCTTCGACCTCTCAGGGTCTGAGAGAGAGAGATGGTGTGTGATTCCCAAGGTGGTTCCCCAGCAGAAGATCCTGAAGACCTATTCATGTTCATTTTTATTGATTCATTCATTCATGATTCATTCATACATCCAGACATGTCAAAACCATTGTATAAAGCACAACAACGTTAACACTTGTATTAATCTATAAATAAATATACATACATACACATGCATACACACACATTTGAACATATAGAACCTCTTGTAATCTATAAAATAAATCTATACCCAATGTGTACACACCCATCTATACATACGTATATACGTGCACACACATAGCAATACACATGACACATATGTCCTGTTTGACATGTCTGAAAAGGGGCAGGATTAAATAAGTTTTACTTATTTAATCCTGCCCCTTCTCCAATATTCCATAAGTTGTTTGTTTCTGGCTTCATGCATCAGCTGAGCTGTTTGAAAGTCTCCCAGATCTGGGAGTTTTAGAAGGCAGGAGTTTATAAATACCTCATTAGTGTGGTCCTGGAAACCTGCCGTATGAACCAGTCTGACGGCTCTTTTCTGGAGTGCACAGCGGTCGAAGTGAGGATTTGTAGGTGTTGTCTCAAACTTACACACAATAATTCACATATGGAAAAATAAGTGAGCACAATACAATATGTAATGCTTTGTTATTGAATAAATATTTAGCTTTAGTGAGAACTGAAATACTTCTGCACACTTTAGCTTGAACATGTTGAGGTTTCCAACAGATCTCATGGTCGATCATCACACCCAGAAACTTAATTTCATTAACTCTGTCAATATGTGCACCCTCTATCCCAGCTTTTAAATCACAATTCCCCTTACAATTCCCAAACAACATAAACTTTGTTTTGTCCAAATTTATTGATAGTTTATTTAAATCACTTTTTTAATTTAATCAGCTCTGAAGGTTATTCCCTCCATAAGCTGCTGCAAATTCTCTCCTGAACAGAAAATATTTGTATCATCAGCAAACAGAACAAACTGTAGTACTTTTGAGACTTTGCATATGTCGTTTATGTACAGAATAAAGAGTTTAGGTCCCAATACTGACCCCTGGGGGACACCACAATCAATGTCCCAGCATGATGACGGAAAGTCACTTATTTTCACAACATGCTGCCTGTTGCTTAAATAACTTTTCATCCGGTGTAAAACCACTTCCCTGATACCACAGCGCTTTTGAATAATATGTCATGATTTATTGTGTCAAATGGTTTTTAAAAAAAATCTATGAACACCCCAACTGCAAATTTCTTTTTGTTTATGGAGCTGGTGAGTTCTTCTGTTGGTTCCAGGACTGCCAAGGATGTGGATCTTTGAGACCTGAATCCAAACTGGCTTTCAGAGAGCAGTTTGTGTTTATCAATAAATTTCTCCAATCTGTAAATAAATAGTTTTACTAACATCTAGGAAAACTGTGGGAGTAAAGAAACAGTCCTTTAATTGGTGAATTGGTGTCTGTCTTCAGTTTTGTAAAGTGGGATGACCTTTGCAGTTTTTTTATTTCTTTTGGAAATGTCCCAGTTTTAAATGACAGATTACAGATTTATACCATCACAGTCAGTCGATACCTTGTTTTTACATTTATTTATGATATCTATGATTTCTCTCTCCTCCACTGCTGACAGAAACATTAAGTTTGGATTTGTATTTATTAATGTCTCCTTCCAACCATCAGCTGATCCAGGATCACAAATCTTTTCGCCAGTTTTGGTCCAACATGTACAAAATACCTATTGGACCTTTATCCATATCATTCATATCATTAATCATTATCGGTAAAATGTTGTGGATAATTAGTCTGTCATTATTATTATTATGTCATTCAATAATTTGAAGGTATATGAAAACGTTTTATATGTTTTATCAATATTATCTTTGTTAAATGCTGACTCCCAATTCTGTCTAATTGTCTAATCAGTTCTTCTTTAAATACTTTAATTGTCTCTTCTGTCTTCACTCTTTACACTTTAAATTCTATCCTGAATTTAACAGGAAGCCAATGAAGGGAATTAAAATGGGAGAAATATAACCTCGCCTGCTAATTCTCATCAGAACTGCAGCGTTTTGGACCTGCTGGAAGCCGTTCAGTCATTTAAGGACGTCCTACCAACAATGCATCACATTATTCCAGTCTTGAAGTAACAAATGCATGGACGAGTTTTTCTGCCTTCAGAAGAGACAGGATTTTCCTCATTTTTGCAATATTACAAAGTGGAGAGGCGTGTCACATCCCGACATCTATAATTACCTTATTAAATCTCCAGGCGATGTGTTTCAGACACAGTCCTGGCAGGACTTTTAACAATTCAGAACCGATGACTCTTTAGACTTTCTTTTGATGAACAGCTGACCAGCCTTCAACAGTCTCTGTCTGTTGGCTTGGCCAGCCTTTCACCTTTGATGGTCCTCCTCTTCCATCTTCCCGGAGGCATGTCCAAACAAAAGTGTTCCCTGGGGTTTGTGCATCCCGTATTTGTTCCAGGAGGGAAATTAAAAATGTGAAATGGATCATGGGGAAATTGTGTATGAGGTAAATGTATTGTTATTGGGTTAATTATTGGGATAATTTCATTAGTGTCTTCTTGTAAATGTGTACGTACATACAATGCAAAATTTTGTATGTAAAACATAAATAACATCTTTGTGCATATCTTTCTTAAACCCTAGTGATGGTTAGTCCTAACTGTGACTCACTTCTATACTTCTGTAGATCAGTATTGCTGCTGGAGGTGGCTGGCTGTGGTTCGAGGTGCTGACTCAAGAACGAATCAAAGATTCACAAAGTCGTTTTCTTTCTTTTGCCTGTTGTGTTGCTGCTTCTAGTTATTTGCCTCCGTAGCCGCCCGACCATCTGGGGTTGTTTCTTTGTGGGAACACTGTATGTACACCTCATTATAGTTTTGCACTTGTCTTTATCTCACAGTTTACTGCCCTTTTCGGTTTCTTTTTGGTTGTCATTAGGCGCGAAAACAAAGAACTCGCTGGAACATAATAATCTACATAATCACATTAATTTGTTTTGTAAAGTTTTACATTTTCTAATGAGAATACGCAGCTCTGCTTGTGTGTGTGCGTGTGTGTGTGTGTGTGTGTGTGTGTGTGTGTGTGTGTGTGTGTGTGTGTGTGTGTGTGTGTGTGTGTGTGTGTGTGTGTGTGTGTGTGTGTGTGTGTGTGTGTGTGTGTGACACGGAGGAAGAGCAAAGGTTAAAAAAGGAAAAATGTTCAATTTTAAAGCAGCAGCTCATGTGTGTTTTTCTGTTTATTTTTTGTGATTGCTTATGTATACAACTACTTTCAGTGTGTGTCCGTGGGTTTGTGAGTAAACGGTGCTGTCACACTGTGTGGGGGGAGGTCTGGCAGGGCATGCTGGGACAGTTGGAAGTAAAAAGCCATCTGACAGCTCTGTGCTGAAATGCACTCTGGGAAAAGGAAAAAGGAGAAAGCAGGAGAAATGCCCATTTGACAGCCAGTGCACCAGGGTGTGTGTGTGTGTGTGTGTGTGTGTGTGTGTGTGTGTGTGTGCGCGTGCGTGCGTGCGTGCGTGCGTGCGTGCGTGCGTGCGTGCGTGCGTGCGTGCGTGCGTGTGAGACCATGTATACATGCATTTCTGCTGTAAGTCTGCATAGCATGAGTCAGGTGCAACTGTGCACGGAAGAAAGGCTGTGTGTAGCCTTGTGAGTTTGTGCAACTGCTGGTCTAACCGTGTCTGTTTTCATGTTGTGTGTGTGATGTCTTGCAGGAACTGGGTTACAGTCTGGACCTCAGCAATCCATTTCCTGTCAGGGAGGACAAAGAGAGACCTGCAGATGAACCATCTGCTGTCCAGGTGCATTACAAGCCCCTGGTAGCTCCATCTACTGCAGGACCCCGACTGTATCCCATGGGATGCTGTTTGCTTTTTAGTATAGCAATAATTTAGTTATGGTTATTGTTCCTACCCACATCCATCTGGACTGCACAATTATGCTCTGTGGCTACAGCATACGTTCATACCAAAAAATCCAAATCATTTTTTTTACAGACTATTAATTAAGATGATAATTAAAGGCTGCACATTAACGGTGATACCGTTTTGATGGTACAGATCCTGACAATGAAGCTGAGCAAAATATCAGTGTAAAATTCCAGTCTTCACATTTGGCCTGAAAGAAAGAGAAGATTTCTTGGTAGTTCCTCATACTGATCTCTGCAGAAGTTCACCTCCGCCTAGTTAGTCCACAAACCTGCTGTGATATGATGACCCAGATCCAGGGAGGTAATGGACAATGTTCGAGGTTTCCCGGCTTCTGGCCAGCAAATATCCATTTTCCAGATAGGAGGGGAGGTTCGGGGCTTCCTGTTCTGTGTGACTGTTTGGTCCCCCAAACTGGCTAGAAGATGACAATAAACAACAAATAATGACTATAAGAAAGAGAGTAAAGAGCGTAGCAGGCTAAACTCCAGTGTCAAGGCTGACCAGACTTTGATCAGATTTATTTGAAGTAATCTGTATTTGAGTACTGCGAAATGTCCATTTGTCTTGTTTAAATTAGGATACCATAAAGAAGGAGCTGAGCCGACAGGCAAAGCCCTCAATTTCTGAGTAGGTCTATGCTCCCGCCCCCCACCTATGGTCACTAGGTAGTGACTGAAAGGACAAGTGGTAGAAATGGCTTCCTCCGTAGGGTCTCCCACTGGGAGGAGACCCCAGAGAAGACCCAGGACACCCTGGAGGGACTATGTCTCCTGGGTGGCCTGGGAAGCCTTGTGTGATCCCTCGAATTGAGCTGGACAAAGTGGGCAGGGAGCGAGAAGTCTGGGCTTCCCTGCTTAGGCTACTGCCCCCGCGATCTGACCTCAGATAAGCTAAGAAAAATGAAAAAAAGCGAGCAAAAGTATCTCCAGTCTCTGCGTCTCGGATAGGCGTGAGACCTGTAACAGTCCAGAATCAGCAGATGTTTGTAAAACAAGTTAAAAGACAGTCTTGAGTTAAATCAACCATATTAGTAGTAGGTTATAAACATAGACTTTCATTTGGGACACAAACAATGTTGATCAAAACAGTTTTGAGCACGGCCCTGGATAGTCCAGGGGGTTAAGCAGGAGCCGTTTACCGAGACGATTGCCCTCGTGCAGGCAACGCAGGGTCGAATCCCAGCCTGTCGCTCCTTCCTGCATGTCTTCACCCCTTTCTCTTTACCAATTTCCTGTCCACCTACTTTGAATAAAGGCCACTAGTGCCAAAAAACATCTTACACCATATCAGCTGTTAACTTTACCCAAGAATACAATGTTAGTATGAATTGCTGTTTTCAGCCTCTGACAACATTTAAAAATATTCCACTTAAGTGATACAGATAATAATCCAGCAGATAAATCAAGGTAATTTTAACTTTGTATGTGTACAAAAATTGAAGACAAAAAGAACTGCTTGTACAAGAAATCCTTCTGTTTTCTGCTTCGTTGCCGTGAAACCGAGCCAAGTGCTGTCAACAGAGCCAAAACGAGGAGAGTTCACGAACTCTGCTTAAAACACTTGCCTGCCTCGTCATAAATATTCAAGTACTGATCCAGTTCAGTCGAAGCAGAAGCCATGAATAGTAAACGATTTGTACACCCTCATGACAACGGCAGGAGCGAACAGAAAAAACTTTCCCTGCCTTCCTTTTGGTTTGTTTACATCCGGTCTCTACGTGCAGGTTTCCGTGGCAACCATGTGGATCTGGGAACATTGGTCAGAAAGGTCGGATTCTGATTAGACACGCTAAAAGTCGGATTTGTGCTGGCAGTATGAACATAGTCTTATGTTACCTGGCATGTAAGACCCCAGCGCACCTGAGCAGGGAAAAAGAAAAACAAACAAAAAAAAAAGAAATCAAGGCTTATTCTCTGAAGGATCGATGCAAAGCAGAAAGCAACACTCACACACGCTGTGAACTGCACTTAAATCAAACATCTTGCACAGTAATTGAGAGGCAGGCATTTGCTAAGAAGGGTATCAAAAGGAGAACGTATTTGTTCAAGCGCTCAATAATATGGCTTTTCTAAAGAGCATAGAGGATCCCCACTTAGCATGACGTATTTTATCCCTGAGGGAGCCTACTTTACCACTCTGTGTCTTTGACAACTCTGTTATCTCGACAAAGAAAAGTCTCCGGAGAGACTGGACAGTCAATTCTTTTGATAAAATGACTCATTGGGCTTAGCGGGCGGTCTAATAGTGCACTGCTTCTTGCATATGATAATCGGCTTTTTTCCAGGTGATGGTGAGTGGAAGTGCTCATTTTGGCTTTCAGTCCTGACAATCCTGGCCCCAACTTTAGTTACGCCGCTCAGCTTTATATTACCTCCCATATGGGTGGCATTTTCCTTCTTATTGTATTTTTTTTAATCAACAGGAACACAGTTAGTGACAGGAGCTGGGTGAAGTTTGGAGTTGCAGATGTAGTTGCTGTTTGCTTGTGCTTGTGAGAGAAATGCCAGCAAGGCGGAAACAGAGCTGAAGGGAAAAGGTAAGGATTATTATGCTTCAGGCGATGGATTCACAACTGGTATAAAATAGGATTTGGTAAAGTGTGGCAGGTGGCAAGCTTAATTAAATAATTCTGATCTTTGTTTACCGTTTTGCTTTTGTTGCATTGCTGTCCTCATTTTGAATGTTTAAGCAATGTTTCTGGTCTCTTATCATGTTTTTTCCACTTTCACAGTATCTGTTTTATAATATTATGTATTTGCTAAACATCTAAATGGTTTGATCAATCAATGAAAATGTCCTCAAAGGTCGCCATTCTCCTTTTTCTTCTTTTTCTTCTCCTGACCTCCTCAACTTGGACAACCTCACACATCTGGACTCTTGAAAATACTCTTTTTCTTTGTAATATTAGAATTATTTGTATGCTATACAATATACTAAGAAAAAACCATCGGGGGGGGGGGGGGGGGGGGGTGTTTGCAAAGGAATAAATAAAAGGCTCGATAGAAACTTGCATGAAATATTTGCACCAACATGGTACAATTCTAATCTCAAACAGAAACCATTACTGTGGTATGAGAAGACGCTCCTTTGGATCTTCAAGTTCAAACAAACAGTAAAAGATGACAAAGTGAGTCCCAGCGCCACTGTCAGTGGTTTCCCCCCCAGGCTTTACATCGTCTTCTCGTCACAGATTAGAGTGCGACTCCTCCTGGTCTAAAGCTTTGGGAAGGAATGGCTCATTTTCACAGATTCGGGTTTTTGATGCCATGGGCCATAAGAGTAACACATGCAATTTCTCAGAAGATGACTGCTGGTTTTAGTGATTGCACTGTGGATCAAATGCTTTGGAGATGAAAACAGCAAATGATGAACACTGAGAAAAGTCAGCACATTACTTGTGTATTACATAGTAGAAAAGACCAGAAAATGATTGCAGTTGACATTTCATTAGATCCTCTGAAGGTCATTAAGATGATGATTCTTAAACACTAAATATTTGATAAACAAAAGCCAGCTCATGGTTTATCAAAACGCTGGAGTATTTCTTGTAATCATAACAAGTGTCACAATAATATTCCCGTCTAATCCCATTAACTGTGATTCAGTTCAAATGCAATTCATTCCTATAAAGTCCAGATTCAATGTTCATGTCATGCCAATTGGAAAAGGCCAGGCTTGCTCAGGAAATTAACAGACTGCGTCAAGTCTTTTCTTTGGTGCAGTCTTCCCTCCATAGCAAGCGTGAGGCGACAGTGGAGAGCAAAAACATGAATAAACTTGGAGAAAAACATTAAAAATCCAGACTCAGAGACGGATGAGGGTCTGAGATGACCATGAAGAGAAACCAAAAAAACACTTATGACGAAGATTACAGTTACTATGACAACACCCCTTAACTGTTTGTTTTGAGTCCTGTCATGCTGAACAATGTGCACATGCTCAGACTAGTAGCTAAAAGCATGAAAATATTCCAGTCACTGACTTTCTTGGGAAGGAAAAACAGGAACATAGTTGGCAAATGAAGGGACTGTGCAGATATGGAACTAATGTGACAGGTACTGATTATTCTTCTTCTTATTATTGATTATAGATCAAACTTTAATAAAAGTCTTTAAAATGGATCTGCCTGCTGATGAGGATGAGGATGGCAAAGTAACACTGATTCTTCCTGGAACTGGCCCTCGGACTGGACGCTGGGACGGGTAGTTTATCGTCAACATTGCATTACTTTTCAACCTTTGTAACTTTTTATTCATCATGTTTTAAATAAATTGTCTATCAAGCCTCATCTCGTCTGTATACTGTGTCCAACAGTGAGAACAGGTTTTAGGAATATCGGACAGGACTTTTCCAGTTACATGAATACGTGTGATGGTATAGCACACATTGTAAAAACAAATGGTGAAATTTATGGTAAAACACTGGCAGTTGCCAGAAATCTACTGTAAAAAGTATGATAAAACTGTTCTTCACATTACGGTAAAGAACTGTTAGATTTACGGTTAAACTAGGGTTTATAGCACTATTATACTTAAAAAAAAACAGAAGTATTTTACATTGGAAAAGAGCATATATTTTACATTAAAATATATATATTTTTTCTACATTATTAAACTGTTTAACACAGAAATGCAACGTTTTTTTTAATTGTTGGAACATATATTTGACGGATAAATATATTCTATTTTACGGTGTTTGCCAGAAAATCACTTTTAAAAATACAATAAAATCTTTCTTCACATTTTGATGAAGCACCGTTAATTTTAGGGTTATAAGTGAAGTTTAGATCTGTATTATACGCCACTGAAAAGTATGTCAGAGCACAGACCATAACACTGTTGGTGAATGCAAGCCCTGCCTTTTGTTGTGGATTCAGTTCCGAACATCATCTGGAGAAGATTTAACAATCGCTGTGCTGAACACACAACCAGATCTGCCTTTAAGCAACATCCTGATGGTATCTGGATTGTCATCAACAGTTTCACCTTTATCCATCTAGTACTGTAGTGAAAACACTTTTGAAAGATGCAAAAGCTGTTAATTGTGCTTTTACTGTATGTCTACTGTACCCAGAGCACTGTTAACAAGTGTAAACCATTAACTGCTCAGCAAAATATCAGCTAAAGTGTCAAAATGCAATTATTCAATATAACTTCAAACTCAGAAAGAGGAAATTCTAATAGCTTCTATAATCATGATCCTAAGCAGTAGAGCTGGGGAGGAAAACAACGTGGCTGATTTGAAGGAAGGATTAAGAACTGGATTGTTCTTAATGATGTATTGATAAGTATGCACTTAATGAAGCAGCACAGTGACAAGAAAAACAAAGATAAAATAATGATGACGATTGTGTGGATGTTGGCGATGCCCCTGAAGACTGAGGCAGAGATCAGCGCCAGATGGCTTTAAACACACAGAGAGCTCTCATTGTGCAGCGTCGCTCTGCTGAGCAGGATTCAGGAAGGTAGAGAGGGATTGGCAGGGGAACGGAAAAGAAAAGCAGGTTTTTGCTTTGTTTTGGGTTAAATTCCCTGGACTGTTTCCTCGCCGCCAGCAGCTCTGGCAGCTGAGTAATTAGTGTAAACTCACACTGTGTGAATTGGTGCATCTGTTTGCATATGGATAGGTGTGATTGTAACATTTGTGTGCAGATGAAAAGGATACTTTACTTACCTTTTTAAAAATAGCTTCTGAAGATTAAAAAACAATCAACTTTCACAGTAGGTGGGATATTTTACTAACTGTGAAGCCTCAGTTGAAGCTCAAGGACACACAAACTCTCAAACTGTACCTCCATTTCCATCTATTTACCTAAGCATTTGAATATTCCCTTGCATTTATTTCTGTAAATATACATGCATTTAGTTGTGCACACATTGTATTTTTGGACTGGGGGATATTTCATCAACTATTTTCTTTTCATAAGTAATAAAACGATGGTTTATAAAAGCTACATACCAAAATGTGAACCACAAATCCCACACAAAGCTACATTTCTCATAGTTTTTCCATGGTTTGCATGAGGATAATTTCTAAATAATATCACATTGAGACATAAACCCCATTTATCTGTCGGTTTCAACTCAGTGGTAGAGAGAAAGTGCCATACCATTTAAATAATGTCAGCCAACACTCAGACCTCTTTGCACCAACCAGGATACTTCAGACCCTCCAGCCTCTTCTTCAGTGCTGTAGCCAGCTGGCTACTTCAATCACTGGTCTTTGCATTCCTGATTCTTATCCAAACTGCTCACAACAGCTGCCGTTTAGCCTCACAGAAAAATAAACATAACAATATGTCCTGCTCTATCCGTAATGATGATCACTGATGTCATGAAATTTCTTTGGAGGGAAAGTGTAGTGTAGTGTAGTGCCGCCTCCATCCTCAGCATGAGCAGCTAGCAGTTTCTTCATTTTGTTGTTTCCTTTCCCCAGGAAAGCTTTGTTCCACATTATAAACCTTGAAGGAAAAGCCAGTGGTGCCCAAGGCACATTTACCACATCATCGTGATCCCTCATTCCCCGCCCATTGGGTTGAAGCTTGGAGGAAAGTGGCGGAGGTTGACAGCAGAGGTACTTTGCTTTGGTTATCTGGTTATAATTGTTGATTATATTAACCATCCATCTATTTTCTATACCCGTTTTAATCCTTTGCAGGGTCACGGGGTCTGCAGGGTCTGCTGGAACCAATCCCGGCTCATTATAGGTGAGAGGCATGGGTCCACCCTGGACAGGTCACCAGTCTATCACAGGGCCACATATTGAGACAAACAACCATTCACACTCACGTTCACACCTACAGGCAATTTAGTATCATCAATCAACCTGTTTACGTGTTTTTTAGCTGTGGAAATTGCATGGAGATGGACTTCTAGCCTTTACCTTTAAAAAGCCCGTCTGTGATTTGCTCTCTGATCTCAGAGTTTCTTTTCTGGAAATTTGCTTGTGACCATGAAATCACTTGTAAAAATCATCGGATCCAGGTGGCGATGTGTTTGTGTATTTCCAAATCCTTTCCAGTTCTTTCCTAACAACAAATCATATATCAAAGTTTTGCTGGGAAGTAAGCAGCCAAGAGGTAAACGAGGGGAAAGTGGGAGTGGATATAAAAAAGGTTGAAAGGAGAGGAGATAAAGAGGAGCTGAGGGACCGTCCAGTATCTCTTCCTGAGGACAAAAGGACAAAGAAACAAACAGGAACGGCAAAGGACGGCAAAGAGAGGAGAACTTTTACAGAAGTTATCTTTTATTGCCACGTAAGAAAGTCGTATATATAACAATGGGAATATACTGTCAGATGGCAAATCAACAGCAAAAGAAGAGCAAAAACTATTTCTCCCATCCCCTCCCAAAATCAAAGGAAAACAGTCGTAGCAACACTATGATAATATTTCTTGGACAATACGTCTGCTATATTTCTTTCTTTTTTTGTCATTTTTATTTTTTTTACAATATTTGTACCAAAATACAGCTTTCTCATAACGTAATTTCACAAATTAGAAAGTCAGTGAACACTAAAAGGACGATAGGGGCATCACGCTGCATATTATAAGCTACTGTGCAAACAATAGTGGGAGATGGGTTCTACCAGAGGAAATATGCTTTACGTGTTACGCATAAATGCTGTGTGTGTGTGTGTGTGTGTGTGTGTGTGTGTGTGGGTGTGGGTGTGTGTGTGTGTGTGTGTGTGTGTGTGTGTGTGGTGGGGGGTAAGTATTCATATACACATATGCATAAATATCACAAACTGGTCTTGACATCAAAAATAGAACATTGGTTCTTATATAACTTTGCATGTAATGCATGATTAACACCGAAATAAGTTAATCGATGAACTGGTCTATAAAAGGATATGTTTGCAATAAGGGATGGTTGTTATTTTGCAAATTGCTCACTGATTTCTTTGAAGTAACGGAAAATCCTCTGCACCACAGCAGAGGTCAGTGAATAAGACTTTTCTTAATCAGCGTGGATCAAATCCCTCTAATCATCTTAATAGCAAACATATTGATGAGGGCTTATGGTGAAAATCACACATTTAAAGGACACCGTCGGATGAAGCCCTCTCAGAGCAGACGCTGATCATTATTTCACCAGACACCGGGCCTCTTCTGCCTCTGTGTGCATAAGCGAACGACTCGTGATGGGTGGGAAGAAAGCACTTTAACATCAACACTATGCAGAGTTGTAAACATAGTTCAGTGATCTGGGGATGTCGGGTCATACAAATGCTGTTCTTGTTTGGCTGTAATGCACACAACTTTATCAAGTCAAACAAACAACAATGCCGCAGAGCACAAAAAATTAATAAATGAATAAATAAGAGAAGGAAAACTGTTAAAATGTAGCTTCTGTTTAAGCCCTTTAATGCTATTCCAAATAAACTGTACATATCACATTTTTAACTGATAACACTTCTCTGCTTCTCATTAATAACTTCATCGGTATGTTTCCGATTCAGACTGACATCAAGATCAATCACTGCTTCTTGTCCTCAGTATAAAATAAGACAATGAGTTTGAAACAAATACTCAAACCAACAACAGGCAGACAAAATGCACCAGCACATTTCAGCCAATTGGCCGGGATGCACCAGTTGTTGATTAGAGAATCCATTCAGCTGCTTGTTCTGCATTAATAATCAATCGCGTGAGAGCCGCTTGACTGTAACAAAGCCGAAGCAATGGGAAGTTTTTCTGTGTGGATGTGTGTGGAGCTGCTGGCTGCCGCGTTCAGTAGATGTATTCCCCATCCAAGTCTCCTTTCTAGCAGGTTAGACCTTCCACACCCTGACCCGTCTCTGAGTTTTTGTGATTAAACACCACGGTGAGGAGTCGCGGTCCAGTCGTAGTTGCTATTGTTCTGTTCCTTCTTATATATTCCATGTGGACCAGAATTGTGCCGTTTAACCCAACAGCTTGCTGTTCGGCCTCACAAAAGGGACTGATTTTTGTTGATTTGTTGACTGTTCTTGTACTATTAGGCCTTGTTTTAAGTCCTTCCTTTTCTTTGAGCCCTTAACTCATTCGAAAACAGGAAATACCAGGAAAGTCCGGCGACTTGCCAGCGGCTCAACATGAGAGCGCCGGACTTATCTCACATCTCATTTATCTCACATCTCATTTATCTCACATCTCATTTATCTCTACATCTGAATGAGGTCATCACCTGGCAGTGAGAGCTGATAGAGGTTTTGCTTTGGCACAAGTGGCGCAGGGTTTAAATTCCTGAAAAGAAACAAAAGAGTCTCTGTAAAACTAATTATTGACATTTGTCAATAACTGGGAAAAGGGGGCTTTCCTCAACCACTAAACGAAGCAGAGTTCAATTTAACCCGATGCCAAAACCTAATGCGGAACTACTTGTTTCTTGGAATTTGATTTTTCTTCCTCATTTGCGTCAAGTTTGAGCGTTGTGCTTTCAATTCACAATTTTCAAAAGGAAGAAAGAAAAAAAAGAAACTGCAGAAACCTCAAATGGGAACACCACGAGTTTCTAACTGCAGTTTTTATTTTGCCGACATCTGAGCATTTACAGTAGCTCACTTGAAAACAGCAGACTTTCATTTAGACAGAAGATTACGTCTCTTTGTGGAAGCGGAAAAAAGACTCAGACTGAGAGACGGAGAGGATTTGATTGGGTTCAACCTGATTTGGAAAAGGTTGAGTGTCTTGTGAGTTTCGGCTGCTCCGGCTGTCAGGAAATCCATCCAGATACAGTCATGTTAAAAACCCGGCACTGTGAACACTGCCTTCAGGGTTATCACTGACGTTAACGTCAACATGACAACATGAGATTGATTAGAGTTTGAAAGGGCGAATTGTTTGTTAGTTAACTTGTTATTTTATATACTCCACATTTGCGCCACCTGAATATTGCGCGGTAGAAAACACCTCAGATGTTAATCTGTTCGGGATAATCTATCTTTGAAGGCTTGCTCTTTGTACCGAGTACAAAAACAAGTAAATCTATGACAGAATAAAATTTAATTTAGCGTTACTTTGCCCCATAACTTACGTTGAGCCTGTGTACTATCGGTGTCTTTCTGTCCGTGCTGTTGCGTGGTTTGTTGACTGACGGATGAACAAACCAGGCGCGGCGACCTCCCGAAGCCCCTCCCCCGTGGCCCTGACCACGCCAACCGTGACCCTCCAAACACAGCTCACTCCCCATTTTCTGTCAGGTTTATTTTGGCACTTTGAACGACTAATGAGGGATTTGTTTTGTTTGTTTATGAAATGTCTCCTCTGCGCTACCTCGTTGCCAGCTGTTCCTGTTGCAGCTTTTTTTTTTTTCAGAGCTGAATGGACTTTAAGAATGCAACAGCAGTGGCTGGCAAGACCGAACGGCGAGACCGAAATCTGTCAGGAACCTGGAGAAGTTCTTCTCACTGGCTCCAAATAGGATTTGGGGGATTTTGAATCGTGCATAATCACACATGACTGCTTTTGTCTGATTTGTTTGGGTCTCATCTTTGAGCAAATCACCTGCTGACGCTGTTGCATTCAGACATGAAGCCACAGACAAATTTAAAAGCAATGAAATGTGCACGGTGTTCAAAAAGACATACAATACACTGGTACACAACTGCAAACAGAATTATACTTTTTGTTTTTTTTTTTGCCTCACAGAATCAATCACCGTTATATCCTGCAATGTACACGGAAAAAACCAAAGACATCTCTAAAGGTGCAGCTGAATCATTATTACTCACGTTCTCAACACGACTGTACTCCACTATAACAGGGAAGATTCATCATAGCCCCATTTGTGTTTCTGATATTTCTGCACTCAAATTATTCCACTCAGATATGGAGGGAAAAGAGAGAAAAGAAGCGTAGAAGAGGAAAGGATGTAACGAAATTGATAACAAGAGGAAAAAAAGGCTATATATATATATATATATATATATATATATATATACTTATATATAAAAAGCATAATATCAGTAATCGCTACAAAGGGCCAAGGTCTGGAGTTTCACAGTCTTTCATGTACAACAGGCGCGGTAACGTAGCTGACTTTGTCTCTCTGCTGGGATGACACCTGCCGCTCGGCACTGTGGGAGCTGGAGTCCACGCTGGAATAGTGTGAGTGTGTGCGTGTGAGTGTGCGTGTACTAAATGCGGGTGTGCCGTTGAGACGTTCAAATGCTCTGTTGACTTTATAAATCCTGTTTCCTGCCTTCAGTCAGGTCGCAGGTTTCCAGTCATGTGACCCTCAAGGCAGCAGGGTGTTGCACAGCATGAGGCAAAAAAAATCCCCTTTTTAGACCTCCTTATCTTATGCTCTGCTGGCTTAGTCTTTTTCTTTTTCTTTTCTTTTCTTTTCTTTTTAATGGTATTCAGAAACTGTGGGTTTAGGTTCTCCTTTGCACTCTATAAGCAGGTCTCCTGGTACTGGCCTGGACGTACGTCTCTGCTGTAAATATTACTACTGAGCTTCGTTTTCTCTCATCCGATTGTCACGTGCATCTCTTCCTCCAATACTCTTAAGCTTTAAAGTGAAATATTAACACCCTTTTTGCTTCTTCTTTGTCTATAAATCTTCTACAAAAATGTGGCCTTTTGGAGCGTTGGCAGCGGTTTGTGCTTCAGTTGGGTCCAAGTCAACTCTCTAGGAAAGATCTTAGGACTTACAACGGATATCAGTGCTCGCCTAAGTCAAACAGCTGAGAACAGCTGGGAGCAGCATGTGGATGACAACATTACCGTCATAACAGTGACCGTTACTGCTGGCACAACAGAAAGAAATAAAGGAAAAATGTTAAACAGGCTTGAAGAAACCCTCCACTAATGTGGCCCAGTTATCACACTCACCGGTTTATTTTTATGTTGGAGTCAACCACGGACTTTTTCCAGCTGGTTGTACTCCTTTATTTTATTTATTTTGATGCAGTCAAGCTTAGTTCCTTGTGGCAGTGACTTACCTTATCTTTTTTTTTATTTTTTTTACTCTCACAACCCCGACTTTTCACAATAGAAAAGAAACACATTATTGAAATAGTCCAAACTTAAATTTGGTCCACTCGGAGATATTGCAGATTTATAGTTGCTCAGGACTCGCCCATGCCGTCTTTTATCACTACACGAAATACATTATTTAACTAAAGTAGCCGTTCTGTCCACATGCAGCAGGACTGGAGAGCTCTCCGCCAGCAGCTGCACAGCTTTGTTTTATCACACATGCTATTTTTTCTTTTAGAGGAATAGTTCAATGGTTTGTTGCCTGGCAACTTAGTGTAAAGTTTGATCACTGTTAGTTTGACACGTGACTTTGCTTAAAACCACACAATGTCCTATTAACACTTAGGTTTTTGCTCAGATTACATTAATTATGTACAACATGTTCATTAGAGTTGTTTCAGGCCCTCGTGGGTACATTTATTTGTTGTATAATACCACCGGACTATATTGTTTCTAAAGTTTGTTCCAGTTTGAGTTAATTACCTGCTGCCTTTAGCATCGTAATTAAGGTACGGACGTAAAAGTGGCATGACCTTCCTCACCTGGCACTCGCCAAGAAGTCACATGTGTCAAAATAGCAACAATTGCTTTAATTGTGCATTTATTTTGTGAATAGCTTTTAAATTTAAATATAGCTGCCATTTCTAACAGTTCTTTAGGGTCTCGTTTGATTGCTGTGTTGACCCAAATTTATTAATTTTGATTTTTTTTGAAGACTAATGCAAACTTAAACCGTCCAGAAACCCTAACTGACACGCTGCGGTGTGCATAAGTTCTGCTCTGAACATCTCTTTATGTGTGAAAATGTGTCTGCATGTGTATATTTCTGAATGTGTGCATGACGAGAACAACGCTCCCAGGATTCTTCACTTAGCTGCAGCCTCCCTGCTTCCTCATCCCTCCTCTGGGTGAGCTGTCACCACACAGATGACATGAGAAGCGAACAATGCCGGTGCGACAGCCTCCATTCTGTGCTGGAGTCTCATGGAAATGGGCGACCTTCAACTGCATAGCATCTGAAGGTGCTTCGGAAGAGCCACAGCACAATGCACGTCTGCAGTCCGAAGCCCAGAGACATCATTAGGCGCGTCTGTGTCAAAGCCGCAGGAGATTTGGGTGTGAATCCTAAGGGAATGCCTTTTCTCCCAAACCCTTCCTTATTTGGCAGATGAGAAAAGCTCCTGTTGAAATGTTTATGGGTAAACATGTTGTATTTTCTTCTTTTCCGTGATGTTTTAGTGCTTGATCCTTTATATTGCTTCTCAGGTTTGGTTTGTGAAGCTGATCCATGTCATTTTCAGCAGTTACCCCCTTTGACATTTGCTTTTAGCCACTCCTTAATACTCAGACATCATTACAGAGCAGATTTTAGCTGTAAGACAGCACTTTAACGTCATATCAAGAATGCAGATGTTCCTCTTCTTTAGGCTCTTGCCTAAGCATTGTTATCAGTGCCAACAACTGGGACACCATCCTCCTGAATACCAAGGTCTTTTGAGTGATTTGATTGGTGAGCTCTGCTTATTAAACAATTACCACTTGGATACACGATCTCAACGAGCCTCAGCGTCTTCACACAAACATACGTGTAGATTTGCATCTTTGAGTACCCCAGGAGTTGGCGTCTCAGTTCATGCATTCTTTCCCCCCGTTTTTCCTCGCTTTCGCGTTCTTTCAAACAGTCACCTCTGTCTTGCTGTTGGTTACAAAATAGGGCTGTGTGGGGAGGAAGTGTTGGCTGTGACTGTGGCCTCTGCTGCTGTGGAGCTGGTTCGGCTCCAGGATGGTACACTGGGGCCTCTTGTGCCCATAGCTCTTCCTCCTGCCCACCGTCTCAGTCCCGTCCCAACCCTTTAAGCCAAACCCCATTGTATGCCCGGCTGCAATTGTGTTGGAACTGTACGCCAATGGGCGGCCCATTGTTGCTGAGCTTGGGCCAAAGGCGGTTTGAGCAGCCCTAGAGAGGCCCAGGGAGGTTCCACCTGGCATGGTCCCCGACATATGTGCCAGGGACGTAGCCCCAAGTCCTGGTGGCTTGCTACTGTGGCTGTGGGCATGGGCGTGAGAACTGTGAGAGCTATGAGAGCTGTGAACAATGTGACCATGACTGCTTTTAGGTTTCTGACCATTCGGCTTGAGGAGCCCTCCTCCACCACCGGCTATGTGCCTCTCTGTTGGCAGGGTGGAGACAGACGAGATGCTGGGCATCTCAGTGATGTAAGTGGCCACTGGTTCTGGAGTCAGCGGACCCAAGGAGGTCATAGGCGTCATGGAGGTCATTGGAGTGAGCGAGGTCATGGGTGTCATAGATGTCATGGGCGTCATAGATGTCATGGGTGTCATAGATGTCATAGGTGTCATAGATGCCATTGGGGCCAATGAAGTCATCTGCGTGATGGTGGGGTTCATGGGGTTGGAGCTCATAGGGTTCGAAGCCATAGGGTTGGCGGTCATTGTAGTCATTGACGGCATGTTGCCCATGGAGGGTCTGGAGTTGCCCATTGGTTGGAGAGGAAAGCTGCTTTTCGTTGGCAGCTCCACCATCAGCCGACGCTTGTTGTAGAGTTCGCCGTTGTACTTGGCAGCTGACAGAAGAGGGAGAAAGAGACAAAGAAAAGATGAGGATGTTGCATCAATACGAAGGATCTTCTAAGGAGCGATTACAGAAAGTTAAAATGTTACCGTATATATATTCACTCAAAAACACCACGAGTCTGAAAAGATTTTAAAAAAAAAAAAGAAATATCCCTGACAAATTAGAAGTTTGTTAGTGAGATTTTCTTATCTAACTGACCTAACAAGGGTCTAGGGGGTCTTCACAGAGCTTCAGTAGACATCATCATAGCGGCAACTAAGAGGCTCAAGAAGAAGGTAATGATGGAAGAGAGAATGAAAAAGTGATGAGCCGTAAAAGCAGTTTAGCCTCCACATCTACAGGGAGAAAGTCTGAGCTAAAAATGTGAAGAAAAAAAGGAGGGAACACACCTCCTTTAGGGAACGCTGGCTGGTGTAGTAGAAGTAAGGGACTGGACCACTCTGTTTGACACGTAAGACTGGAATATGAAATCACTATTCCAAAAGACTATTAAAAAAAAACATCTAATTAAGATGTTTCCTTATGTAGAATAAGGTCAATAGTTTGGTTTCCATGTAAATATAGTCTTTAAAAGTATCCCCCAGGTCCAAATTATTTCAAATATATCTGTGTATAAAATTAAGTATATACTTTTTAAAGTTTTATCACATTTATATGGACACAATAACAGCATTTGATATGCTGTTTGTAATACTTATTTCTAGTTAAATATTAATTACAAATGATTTGTAGAATGTTTTTTTTTAATAATGAGGTTTTTCTTTAGGAAACGCAGATGTTGTTGGAGCGGTTGGCGTTAGATCTTCCGCCTCGGTATAAGTGTGTGTGAGCAGTCGGCTTTAAAGCTTCACATTTATTCCTCCCTCTGTCAGTTAGTGTCACCAAACTACGATCCCTCTTATCACTGTAAAATGTGACCTTTTTTCCCCCCCATCCAATCCACGTAAAAGTCGAGTCATTACTCTTTGGCTCCTTGTTGCCTCCACATCCTTGAAGATAAAGTTAACACACTCAGCGAGTTTGCTTTGCTGCTGTAACTATAAATCTAGTTTATCGCTTCATGAGCAGTGGAGAGAAATGAGTAAGTGGCGCTGCAAGGGAATAGCTGAGCGGAGTTGTGGCTGAGGACGGGGGAGAAGGCGTGGGGGCGTAGGAGGAGCAGCGTCTCCACCGCCGAGTCGCTGCTAGACCGCCCCTGGGGATCAAAGTTGCTCAGGCGACAGGTGAATCAATCTGGAGGTAGTCAGCTCGACAGTGCAAACATCCAGCGGCGAACGTGAGTGGAAACGTAAAGCACCGCTGTTTGGCGGTGTGGGCTCTGCGTGATTCTGCCTGAGAAAGCCGGTATCCCACAGAGACTATGCATCAGGAAAAAGAATGAGCACTGCTCCTCTGAAGCCCCACAGTGCCTGTAACATAAAAACCTTATTAGGGTGAGAGCCGTATGTCAGTCCGCTTTTTCTGAGGCAATTAGGTTATCTGCTGTCAAGTTTGTGAAAGGCTCAGTAGCTCTAAAGGTCTTTTTACATTTTTATACATATTTACATTTTTTTTCATTTTCTTTTTGTTTTCTTTGCCCCAAATGCAACTAGCTGTGACAATTGAGATTCTTCCAGGTTGTTCTTTCTTTTATTGTTTTCCATGATGCTGCTATCACAAGCAACTACGTATTCATGATCTGCACCTCTGAAATGCACTGGATTCAGGCGAGGTCGTTGAACTATTCTTTATTTTTTTCATACCTCTCTGTTGTGGTCAGTTTTTTCATTTTATAATGACAAACAGTTTTGTCCAGAAGTATTTGGACAACGAGTGTTTTTGTGATTTCGACTTCACACGCCACCACAATGAATTCAAAATAAAACAAGAAGGTCAACGTGTAGAATTTCGTATCTAATTTAGGATATTTCACAAAGATGTGGCATTTCCATGTAGGAATTTCAGCTATTTTAATGACAGTACTTTCATTTTTGGAGGCTCAAAGGTATTGAGCAAAATCACTAACGTGTTTCCTCCCTGGAGATGCTTTATTGGGTCTCAACAGCAGCCACCTTCAGCTGCTGCTTGTTTGTGGGTTTCTGCCTCCAGTTCTGTCTTCAGTTACTGAAAATCGAGCTCTGGTGGGTTGAGATCCGACCACTGACTTCATCAGCGAAGAATATTCAATTTTTCTGCCTTGAAAAAGTCTCGAGCGGCTTTTGCAGTACGTTTAGGGTGATCATCCAGAGCAGTAGAGAGTAGAGCGCTGAACACCCAGTTATAATCTGATTAATTCTGTCTGCAGTCACATGATTCATAAACACCAATGAGCCTCTGGCAGCCGTGCGATGCCCACACCATTACACTGCCTCCACCATGTTTAACACATAATGTGTTACACAGATTCATCCACTCTTTATTTTTAAGAATGCACCAAACCTTTGATTTGGCCACACCTCAGGTTTTTGCTGTCTCGCTCATAGATTTGACATCACCTCGGACTTCATATTTTCAGTGAAACACCAATCAAATGCCAAGTCAACAGCTGATACCAACGGCAGATGTTTTCTTTAATCTGCTTCATTTGTCTTTTCAATGAATTGTCCAAATGCTTTTAAGCCTCTAAAAATGGAGATAATTTAATTTAAATTGTTTTATTTTACATTCCTAAATGTCAAATGCCATATTTTTGTAAAACCTCTTAAATGAAAACTAAAGTACACACTTTGATCACATCTTACTTTGGTTATTCTTATCGTTTGCTGTTTATGGTCATTAGCACTAATGACACCAGCGCCAGCATTAAATTCATTCAATTAAGAACTTCCTCGCAGACCTTCAAGTGTTGCTGATGATTTGATGGGTCCACATCAATATTTTCGATTATCTAGGTGGTTTGAAAATTAGGGCTGCACTGACTGGCTACCTCGATGATCAATCTGCAGACTTTTTGAGATTTGAACAAATACAAAACACCTAAATTCTAAGCAAACAATCATCCAGTAAGTTTCTTTTATATTTGCTGATGCTAAACACAATAAAAGACAGACCTAATGAAAATTAATCAATTAAACAGTAACGGGGATGCAGCCATGCACAGACACTGATGTGATCACTGTCCACGGTCGTTTCTATGAAAAGAGTCAGCAGTTTAGATTGCCCCCCCCCCCCCCCCCCCCCCCCCCCCCCCGACAACAACACATGATCTCAAAACGTATCTGTCATGCTGGTGCCTCTCTCACCCAATTCACATGAGCTGACTCTCTGTCTGTAACACATTGGCTTTGACTTTGACAGGCAAATACACAATAATTTACTCTGCAACTTGTGGGAAAATGTAGATGACAGGAAGCGTGAAATCTGAAGTAGCAGTTCGACTGATCAATCACAAAACTGAAAGAAAAAAGATGTATGGATTTCCGACGGTTACATCAGAAACCTTGCCTTCTACACTTTTCTCCAGTGTCATTAGCTGCTGACATTTCTCTCAGACGTTTACTCCCGAGGCGAAGGAGACGGATCCAACCTGTGCGCTTCAAGCGGCGCGGCGCTGCAACCTCCAACATAAAAGGTGTTATACGTTGTATGTCGTGCATCAGAGTGCAGACCCAACTAGTCCTTGTTAAAATCTGATTTGTCACATGTAGTGGATTTTTGGTGAAATTAATTAATGAGACGTTGGCGCCCTGTTTGAAATGCAATTTAGATCTGATTTATTCTACTGCGCTGTGCACTCCCAAAGACATGAATGTTGTGTCACTTGCTTTGGCACATGTTTTACTGATAAAGCAGCTGTGAGTAGGAAGTGCTGAGCTGAATCGGTGCCGTTATTAACACAGCATTACGAAAATCCACAGTCACAGTGGGATAAAGAAAGAAAGTGCTGGCTTTTTTCTGGTTATGGTTTTTTGTTTTTTTGGGGTGCATACAAAGCTTTTATTTTGGAAAGCTGCTTCACCAGAGGGGCAACAAATGTATTAATGTACAGAAACAAGCAGGCTTATGATTCGTTTGGTGAAAGTTAACCCTTGAAAGGACTCGCTTTGGCGGCTTTTTTAAGTTACTATGTTAAACCACAAACAACGTGCAGTATAGAATACCTTATATAGTATGAGTTACAGTACTGATGATTGGTGCAATAAGTACCAATGATAAATCAATACAACACTGAACGTCCCTATTTAGTAAGATTCTTTGCCAACCTACTGAAAATAAACAACAGAAAAACAACAGAAAACTTGAAACAGATAAGATAAAGGGCTGTTAAGAGATCCAGCAAAGTGGGCTGGGTATAATTGGTGATTTGTTCTTGCAGACGACTGCATCCTCCTTCAGGCTGAGACACGGTCCTGCCTCGAGGGACCTTTTATTACATTTTTGTTTGTTTGTTTGTTTGTTTGTTTTTGCCTTTGTTGGTGTTAAAATTCAATAAAGTGACCTTATATAAATGTATGGGAGGCATTGAAGATGGGTATTGATTGACAGAAGCATGGCTTATGAGAGCATTGGGGAAGTGGCAGAAGCAATTAGAAAACCATCGGGTGTATTGGGAAAATAACGCTGATCTTAGGCAGGGCTCCATTTCTAATGGGGTCAACATGCTGTGAAAACACAAGTCCGTGCTGAAGCCGAATGTCTTCTGCAATAACATCTGCCTTTCTGTTACTCACACATGCAGCTTCCTCAGCTCGTGTGTGACGTTTCATTATTGGACTGCCAGTAATGGAAGTCCCCAGAATCTCAGGCTCCGGCACCGTGTATCCCCGGGTACCAATCATTTTATAGATGCCTTTTTGAATAGCACATGTGGAATGGAAATCTGTCAGTCAAGTTAAAGCCTAGAGGGAGGGGGAGGAGGCCTCCCTTCAATTACAGAAATGGAATCAGATATGAGCAGCTATAGGAGAAGATTGCGATTAGCTGTCCAGTGATTCTTTGATGAGCGATATGGAGCATGATGGATTAAGGTGGAAAGTGGGCGGTCAGTGGGGGGGGTGAAGCAGAGAGAGTGCATATCAGAGGGAGAGAGAGGTTAGGGAAGTGCAGAGAGGAGGGCAGGAGGTAAATGATAAAGGTGATGACATGAAAGACAGAAAAGTGAAGATGGAAAATGGGGAGAGTTGGGAGGAAATGAAGTGGACAGGTAAGGAGGGAAGCAGAGTAGGAGCCCAGACATTAAAGGTTAGGAGAGCAAAGCAACGTGAGGAAGATGGTGTCAGGAGAGTGGTGAAAGGACGATGAGGGGCATTAAAAGATATGAAAGAGCAATAATAAAGAATTTAGCTCTAAATCACTGCCTGGACTCGTTTAATCTTCAAAAAGGAGCCTTGTTAAAATATGAATGTAAAATATTTGGATCTTTGAAGATGACCAATACTGGTTCTGTGTCATATTTGATCCCATTAACCTAAAATAATGGATCCTTTAAATGATTTCCAGACATTTGAAGAACATAACACAGTGTTTCCGATTGATTTGATGGCCTTCGGCCGGTCATTGCTTTTTCTCCTGTCTGCGTCCTCGCAGCGGGAACTGCTCCTCGTTGTCTGAGCGGGCCGCAGTACACAAGTTAGCCTGAGGAATACTAAGTTTCTTCGCTGCCTCTCTTCGGTTCCTGTTTGGCAGTTTGTCACCAGCTTCAGGGAACTGCTTTTTGTCATTGAAAGAAAATGACTTTCCTTTTCACATCATCATTTCAATACGTACAGAGCTCCTGCCTCAGTCAGCCACAGGGGCAGACGGGTGAATGTCAGGCAACGTGTGAGGTTTTCAGTGAGTAGAAGATCTGATGTCTTTCTATTTGTTGGTATGCATGCAACTGGCACACTACTTAATAATTATAGGCACATTATTTAATTCTACAGAACTGCTTCGCTTTTAATATACAGTTTATGACCCAATCTATGACCCATATGTAGTAATGTGAAAAAGAAAGTAAACACTCTTTCTTTTGGAATCTTACAGTTCTAGGAAATAATAAAAACATCACCTGCACCTAACTTAACATCCTAACATCTTAAGTAATCGCTGGGTTTACAGCAAGCAAGGGTGCAGGGTCAAATCTAGCAGCCTTCTCAGTCATTATGTCTCTTTTACAGTGTTGGACCTGGAAGGATTCACTGATTGAGCAAACTACAACTCCGTATCACTTGGCTGGAATTGTGCACGACTGCGTTGCTGTTTGCATACAGTCGTGATGAATGAGATAACGCTTCTTAATGGGCATCATTTTCTGCACCCAACAGTTTTTCGGGGCTGCACTGAAACAAGGCAGGGATTTGTTTCAGACCCACATAAGTTCCCAAAAACATTTGCAACGTTTGAGTTGGTGTAAAACTTTTGCAGACCTCCATTTAAGGAAAACCAACCAAATCACAGCCTCTTCCACCGGCGTTAAGCGCATTAGTAGCAGCCAGGTGCTACAAAGCACTTACACTTAAGTAATTGATCATGAGCAACATCCCATCTTTATAAGCAGATGGAGCATTAGTGTGTGGTAACACAATGCCAAGAAGGAAAGGCATCAGCAACGATCTTAGAGAAGCATTGGTTGGTGTCCATATATAACATAAAGGTTATAAGGCCTTTCCAAACCGTTTTGAGTCTACAACGAGACAAATCCTTCACAACTGGAAAACACTCAAAATAATCGCCAGTTTACACAGAAGTGGACTTCCCATCAAGATTTCCTCTAGGTCAAACTTTGCAATGTTCAGAAAAGTACAAAGCAGCAAGTCTACAGTGAATCTCAGACTCTACAAGCCTCAGTTAGCATGTTGAATATTAAAATTCACAACAGTGGAAAAAGACTGCAGGTGTGCCTTTAAGGATGTCAGGAGGAGGTGTCTTCTGAGAGGAACATGGCAGGATTAACTTTTTAAAGTTTGATTTGAACAAACTACACAAAGTCTGGAACAATACTCTTCACAGATGATACTAGAGTGGAGACGTTTGTTTGAGATGCTGGTGCCACGTTGGGCAACAACCAAATAAAACATGTCAGCTCAAATACCTCATGCCGACTTGAGGAAAAAGCAATATCTGACTAAACATCTAACAGATAAGAAATAGGTATTAATTCTTAAATATTGAAGTGGTTCATAGTGTGCTGAACTGACATGCTTGCACAACTGAAAATCCTTTAGCAGCGTTGGCAGATACAAACTGAGCAGAGAAATAATAAAGACAAGTCAAGGTTCACTTTAGGGCACCGTAACACCACTGACTGCAAGCGAGCAATTTTTAAAGCCTCAACACAATTAGGTGGTTTAGATTCCTAAAAATAATCAAACGATGAGTGAAATCCACGGAAAAAAACATAGCATGTTTAACTTCAATATCCATCCATCCATCCATCCATCCATCCATCCATCCATCCATCCATCCATCCATCCATCCATCCATCCATCCATCCATCCATCCATCCATCCATCCATCCATCCATCCATCTCCAGAGAAAGGCATCCAGGAGGCATCCTGACCTCGTGCCACATCTATCTCTACTGGCTCCTGTTGAGAAGCAGGGACTAAACTGCAGGCCTCTCCTGGACCACTGAACCTCTCAACCTGTCTGGAAGGGAAAGTCCAGCCACCCAAGAAGAAACCCATTTCAGCTGCTAGTAGTCACAATCCAACGACCGTATGTGGGAGCTGGAACACCGAAACGGTGACTCTTGACTCTGCTGTCTCCTCGCCACAGACGACCTTTGCAGTTGCAGATGCTGCGTCAGTACTGGCCCGCAGTGAGTCTTAGTAAGCTGGTCTCATGACTTAGTGGTGATGTTTGGTATCCCGCCAGTGTTAGTCTTCGGGTGTTAAGACTCAATCTGCATTTTATAATCTCGATATTCAGTCACTTCAGAAATAAAAGCACCTGCTTATTTTCAGATAAAGATCATGAACCGGGTTAAAATTCACACTTTACAACATTTAGCACATTGGAAGGAAAACTTCTTCAGTCTGAAACAGACGTCTTCTCCATTTTGCAGAGGCTGAGCGTGAACTTATTCAAACGAAGAGAAGCGGTCTCCTACGTGATCTGGGTTTCATTATGTTTATTAGAGACAAGGATGGATGATACACATCTTCTGGCTAACTAATAATTGAAAATTGGACATAGGAAGCATAATTATCAAAGCAATAATGTGTAATGGTAATTCAAAATTCTGTTAATATTCTGGTTAGTCACTTTATACTTTTAGTGAAGAGGAAATGTAAAATTAAGTTATAGAAATAAAAAGAAAAACCTGTAGTTCAGTCAGTCCACTCTCGCACCGATTGTTCCGGCCCGTTTTCCATTTTATGGGTACAAACGCGGAACATTAAACAAGTGTAGTGAAAATGTTTGAAACCTTAAATGAATTAAAGCATCACCACAGATGACAATCACTGCTGCTGATGATTGAGGAGCTGGTTGTTTCCAACTAGCTCCTAAGGGGTTGGATCTTTTTTATTATTTTTTTCAGAAATATGATTACACTTATGAAAGACAATGAAAGTGACTACTTTACTTTAGTTTTCTCTTCTCGGGTTACATTGTCTGAGAATGCAGATTTAGAGTGAATGCTTTTACGCAAACAGTTGCAATGCCTCTAAGAGACGTCGCCTTCGAAACGTACCACATTATCAAGCACGATTCATTCTCGCTCTTAATAATAGACACATTTCTCTACCTATGCTAAAATATTCATGTGTCTAATTATTATAAACATTTCTCATTAGCTTTCCCTGCAGACAGAGGTTTCCTCCGTTTGCAAAAAGCCTTTCTGCAGTCTCCGGGGCATGTGTGGCCTCCATCTGCTGGGTTTACGTGCGGTGAGATGAACTGAAGCTGGGGCCTCACACCAGAGAGTGACGCTTTTCAGCTGAGAAGCCGTCCGGTTTCCTTCCATGCTTCTGGCATGTCTTGTGGTTGCTTTGAATTCCTCTCCTATGATGATTTCTTTCTGCATGTGGGAGATTGGTACTAAATACGGAGCTAAGACAGAATCCATTTGATCTTCTTTGATCTTCAGGGACTGATAACAAGAAATACTCGGTTGGCATTTAAGAAATCCGATATTCTTTTATGGAGCCAAGCACAGTTGAAAATATCTGACAAGGTCTCGTGGCTATATTTGTCCGCTCTTTGGGGAATTACAAAAATACACTACAGAACAATAATGTTGAGAGGTTCCAGCAGTCACAGTGACAGTGTTCATCATCATTCTCACTCTGTCTGTTTGTTTGTTTAATCCCAGTGTAAAAAGCTTGCATTTATGCCCAAAATGAATGAGTTCTTTTGCTGCTGCTTACTCTTCTGCTTCGGTGTGGAAACACGTCGTCTTGCTGCCTCTGTATTCACCAGCATGCACAGACAAGTGCACGTTAGTGTCGTTTCTAAACAAAAAAAGCCCCTCCTTTTTCATTTCAGAGCTCTCCATCATGTTCCCGGTTTTGATTTAGTATGGGATTTATGCTGAGTGCCCTTCCTGGCACAACCCGTCACATTTACTTGGACCAGCACTATGGCAACACACTCTTGTCACTTATTTGAACAACTTTATCATGTTTAGTCATTTACAATATATTGTAAGGCTCTTTTCTTCATGATTCAACATGCATTCGTAATAGCAGACAGATCTGGACTGCAGGCCAGACAGTCAAGGACACACTCTGGCTGCAATGAAGCCGTGAATCCTGACAGAGTAGAAACTGCTGCTTTAGAAACTGTTTACTGAATGTTTTGTGACCAAAAAGCCAAAAAGAAAGATGATACTTTCTCTGTAACTGTTACTCAGATGTGGCAGTGCGACAGGCTGCTTTGACAAGTGTCACTAATTATAAAACAAAACTGGATGTGCTGTAAGGCAGAAGCTGCTCATTGAGCTTTTTGACCAGTCAGCGTATGCCAAGAATATCAATGAGTTATGTTTCCTTCACATTTCTTATGATTTTTGGCAGTGGCATCACTATTTCATCACCGCTGCATTCATTTGAGACCAATGTGATTTTTTTTCAGTGTGTTGGGCAGATTGTTCGGGTTTGACAGGTATCCTACTTCACTTGATTGAGAATTCGATCCACCGTGACACCAATTATACACAAAAAACGCCGCCTGTTTAATTAGATACTAGATGTCACCTGGTGCAGGTTTGCACTTCATTAGAGAAAAGACAAATTTAAAGCATGTCCTTAAAAATGCCTCTCAGCAAATTAAACTGCAGTAACAGAAACTGTTTTTCATGGCCAATGCGGTTAAAAAGCTACCAAACCCATCTTTTAGAAACTGGAACCAGGTATTCACTCAAAAACTACGGACAAGAGTCAAAGAAAGGCGAGGAAGATTCTACAATCAGCAGATTAATTAGTGACACGTGAAGGTGTCAGGATTGGACATAAAATGAGCCGCTGCCACAGGTTTAGTCTTTCCACTTAAAAATAGGTTGGGTCTCACAAGTCTATGGCAAAAATGGTTCTTCAGCCAGAGTACACAGAGAAACCTCCTGCCACGGGGAGTACAATGAAAAAAAAAAGAATAATATTGTTGAAAACAGTCAGTTCATCCAGGGAAATCTGTGTGTGTAAAGGCAGAGACCAGAAACCACAGCGAAGGTGTGACTTTCACACTACTTCTACATATCAATGATAAGAAAAAAAAAGCCAGGCTATTGTTAATGAAAGAAGTGAAACGCAGCATTGATGAAGATATCTGCCTCCAGCAATGGTTGCTTCTGGAGGTCGAACTGGAGGAGGACCTGACCGGAAGCGTCAACACCAAGGAGCTGCTGAAGAAGACGCAACTGTGGATGTATCTTCTGAGAATTCTCAGAAAAAGACATCTCCCACAAAATCAGTTTCTTCAACAAGAATTTGCTCCACAGAGTCATCCTGGAGCAGATCTACACCTCCAGATGCTGCAGGGAAGCATTAGACATTTCAAAAGAATCATCTCACCCCTGAAACTGCCACTTCCAGCTCTTCCATCAGCCAAGAACTTCAGAGTCATGAAAACCAGGGCAAACCGCCTTAAAAAACAGTTTTTATCCTGGAGCACTCGTGGCCCTTAACTCCCAGTGACATAGACAGTCCTATGAGGGAAACTCCTGCCCCCAATTCTGCAATGGACCTGTGGAATATGAGTATGCGTGTATGTGTGTACATGTGTATGTGTGTATGTGTGTACATGTGTATGTGTGTACATGTGTATGTGTGTATGTGTGTACATGTGTACATGTGTATTCATTTTACCAGACAGTTGTTAAATGTGCACTCTGTTTTGTTATTCTTTTAACCTCAACATCACACTGAGTCAACAGCACGTTCAATTTAGATGCACTTTTTTTTTTGTGACAATAGTAATAAAGTCTCATCTTATCTTATTTCAAAACAACTTACATTGACTAAACAAACAATTTCTAAAAAACAGTCCCAAACAGTTTCTGAAGTACCAGTTTGTTCTCTGTCAGGATGCTCTGCTGATCCAACGCAGCCTTCCGGGTGCTTAACAGGAATGGGAGCATCCAGAGTTTTAAGGTCAGGAGCAACAATATCGGAAGCTCGTAACTCCCTGTCCCAGTCTCTAAAGATGTCTTGACACTCACCTACAGCCTTCAGGGTGGCGTACTTGTTGAGATCCTTGTTCTGCTGCTGCTGCTGCTGCTGCTGCTGCTGCTGCTGCTGCTGCTGCTGCTGCTCGTACACATGAGCCAGCTGGCTGAGGGCAGGGTGAGTGTGCTGCTGGCTGACGCTGGAGCTCGCTCCCACGTTGTTGTTGATCTGGCCCCCCTCTGCGGACAAGGACGCAGGACAGGAACAAGGTTAGGACCACATTCGGAGCTGGAATTGTGTTGACTAATGAACAGCTCCACAGAGGGCCGTGCGGTGGTCAAACGGGTTGTTAAAAGGGAAACTTGACACGAACGAGCCTCATTCACAGCTTTCAGCACCCACTTACTTAACCTACTTTACTGCACTTTAAGATCAGGAGCTTCATAAATTTACTCCGTGTTCCAAGCTTCTGCTGACGACGTCTTGCCGTCATTCACCAGCTGCAGCCACCACATACATATTTGGACACCATCCTCCTGCCTTTTACATAAGATATTACTTGTAATTGTATCATCCACATCAGTACAGCGATACACAGCTGAAACTCTTTCTCCTGCAATACAAACTTCATTGCATCACTTTATGTTCTGCGCATCTCACTTATCAGATTTTGAGCAGAATTCCAGCCCCATTTACCTGCAATACCTTTACCTCACATCCTAAATCCAAGTTTTCACATACTTGGTATTACTTGGTATTACATCCATCCATCCATCCATCCATCCATCCATCCATCCATCCATCCATCCATCCATCCATCCATCCATCCATCCATCCATCCATCCATCCATCCATCCATCCATCCATCCATCCATCCATCCATTTTAGGGTCATGGGGGCCTGCCGGAGCCTATCCCGGTTATTGCAGGTGAGTAATGAGAATGATATGTTTAATAAAAACATACTAGGAGAGTTATTGTGCTAATGCTGGAGACGCGACTGCCGCTCCACCCGGGCATGAGCGTTACGGGGAAAAACAGGGAACGCTTTACAATAAAGAGACTGAATTTTCATGAGTTTTCATAAAAATTGGCATGGCTATCTAATAAAAACCACTGGATCGACTGCGTCCTGACCTTTTTCACGAGTCATCCCTGATTTATTCTAGATCAAACATGCAGCAGACCAGAACTAGAAACTACCCGACTCAACACATCACTCCTACCTGTACATGTTCAGTGTTTGCAGCAGAAATTGTGTATTTTTGAGTTTCTGCTGGGCACGAGAGTTTTTCTTTTGTTTGTTTTTTTCTGCACTTGTTTGAGAGTCGATGACTCAAAGAAACTTAACAAAGCCAGGCTCTGTGCTGCCGACTGCTCTGGAGCTCCTGGAGTTGATGGTGGAAAGTACAAATCGTAGTTACAAACGTAGTTGAAAATGAGCACAAAGCTGCAATAAATAATTATATATCAACCAATATACACGAAACATCATACGACCGATGCACTTATATTATCAATACAGGACCTGTTATAAACTCATGTTAAACCTCGACTAAACTAAAACATCTCAGTAAATATTAGATTTTCAATATCTTGGATTTTTATATCAACGTTTGTCCTCAGTGCCTCACGTTCAGAATCTGGTTAAAAGATTATGATTGAATTTGAGTTTTATTTCTAAATTAATTCTCATATTCCATTTAAAGACAAAAATAATGCATGCAACCTCACAATCTCCGAGGTTACATTCATAAAGTTGGATTTGTTCATTGTCAGTATGCAGACTGAATCACTGGCTTTTTACTTTTTTTTTTGCCTTTCTTCCCAGTTAGTTTTCTTCTTTTTAAGAAGTAAAGGGTTTTTGTTTGGTTTCGTTTGGTCAGTGGATTCCTGCCAAGCAGCGGCTTTTGTTAATGATAAAAACCATTTTTGTTTGGTCTCCTGGTGCCTGGAGATCTCCTGCATTTTGGTCCTCACCTCACAATTCCTACCGGGCTTTTAACTCTGAAGCTCCGTCTGCCTGGAACAACCTGCAAAAGACTCCGAAATTGGTTTCATTGGATATTTTTTGGTGGCTCTGGAGGCCTTGTTGGTGAGCTCATCTGTGGTTCAATATTTAATTATTGTATCATGTCTTTGACACTTGCATGAATGTTTTTGTACATGTTGTATTTTTATTCCTTGAGCTATGTTTTAGTTGCTGCCTCCTGCAAAAATCTTGCTTTTCTACGCAGAAAATCAGCATGGTAATCTTTCTACCAGCTTATGGCGTATGAAGAGGCAGATGTCTTATATTAATAACAATATTGTGGCATCATAATTAGCTAATTATTTCTTTTTCTAATTAAATAAGAGAAGATTAGATTTTAAAACACGTGCAATGGGTTAAACGAAAGGGAAATTCTTAAGCAGACCCTGCACAGCCTGACTTTAGAGCAGAGCCAAAGGATAAAAATATAATGTGGGAATTGTTCTCCTCCGTGTGCTGAGCCTGACAGATAATTGAAAATTCCTGTTAATGAAGGCGAAGGTGTTCGCTTGCTAAGTGAATACATTCTGTGCAAAAAGCCCCAAAACCGCCACTTGATAATTTCAGAAGGAGGGAAACAAGGGGAAGGCAGAGGGATAAAGACACAAAGAACGGAGGGGAAATGTTACACCGACGATTGGAACAGACACAAAGAGCGTGTGAAAAGGACAGAAGAAAGAGCCTGGGAAAATTAGTTCAGGTGGAAAGAAAACAAGAAAGGCAGACATGAGAAGAAGCACGGCCACCTCGACCGGTTTCTTCTGTCTCTTAAAGGTTCCCAGGCAGGTAGCCTCGTTGGCTTCACAGCAAACAGAGACGAGGACGTTGTGCCGCAACAACTAAACAATATTGATTTCCTCCACCAAATCCTCTCTGCTTTATCGCAGCGGTGCATCGCTGAGCCGTGAGGTGCACTCGGGGGCCTTATAAACCTGCACAGCTCAAGTGTCAAGACAGAGGAACTTGTGCTGGGATTAATTAAACACTTAGCTCTGGCACGGACTCAAACCACACACCAAAACACACACTGACTGACAAGGAAGAGGGAGAGCAGAGACAATTAAAAAGAGCGCCACAGAGACGGCGACGGGGAGGCGACGTGGAGTCGATTCCTTGAGATGCCAAAAGGTGTTTGGTAAAAAAATGGGAAGTTTTCCCCTGGATTTCCTGTTTTCTGAATAACCTCTTACATCGTCTTTTCTTTGAAACACCGGTTTACTGTGAATCTAGGAATCTGGTAGGAATACGTAAGAAAAGGAGTTAACGGCATGAGTCATTACGATGCTAAAGCCATCGCTCTCCGGATTTAATAAAAATCCACTCCGGTCATGATAAAAGCCGGTGCACTGCTTTATCTTACATAGGAGGCAAAAATGGCTGAGATGAGGTCACCGGTTTCTCATTTCATAATGGATTTTGTCTGCTCGAGGAGGACATTTGTAATATTTAATACACTATCAAGGCACAGATGCACCTTCTTCTTTTGCGGGCGCCATGCCACGAACTGACTCACAGCAAACCCGTGAGCGAGCACGGCCGCCCAGAACTACAATCAGCACAAAGAACACAGAAAACAGAGGCGACTACCTCTCATTTGTCCCGTCCTCACTAACCACAGCAGGTTTTTAAACAAAAATCAGAGGAAGAGAGTGAAACGATGTCCTGATTAAACCTGCTTTCAGGAGAAGGGTACCGCCGTCCTATTTCATGTTCCTAAAGGAAGCTCACAGAAGGCTAGTGCTGAGTTTAGTGTGATGGCCAGAACGGGGAAAAGCTCTGCCTCGCCACATCCAAAAGCTGTCTCACATACTGGCAAGGTATTAATAATTTAGGTATAATTCAGGTGTTAATAATTTAGCCTGCTGTATACTGCAGGACCCAAATCTTTGACAAAACCTGTCATTTTGAGCATGATTCATTGCTAAGTTGTTGTTGTAGTGAAGTGGATTTTGAGAGCGTTAGCACACCGATAGCCGAGGCAACACTGAAGGCGATGTGAAATATGCACATAAAAGTCCTTGTTGCCTAGAAGTAAATATTCCACGTTGAAAGGGAAATCTTTTTAAGCGTATCTAGACTTCTGACAGACCGTCCTCACACTCACACTCACAACGAACACTTGCTCTTAGGACTTGAATATCTTGACTTGTGTGGATCAAAAAGTCACCTTTGGACTTGACGATGACCGCCCCGTTGGACCCAGCCCGCATGTCCATTTGGGCGCCGTCTGGATAAAAAGCGGGCTATTTGGATTCAGAATGGGCTCCGACTCGAAATGGGAAAATGATTTGAGTCGCTTTTGGGTCAAACATAATTTTACCTTTAAAATTAAAGCTTAAAATCTCAGTTGTAGGAGTGGCTCAAGTTACCTGAAATATCGCTTAGTCATGCTGCTATAGGCCTAGATTGCTGGAGATCCTCCCATGATGCACCTGTACTCCAACTCTGTTAGTGACATTAAGGTTGATGTCTTCAAGTTGTGTTCCTGATCTGTTGCTGTTGCTGTTCTCTAATCTTTTCTGTCCTGTCAACCTCCAACCGATCGAGTTTCTGAGTCTGGTTCTGCCAGAGGTTTCTTCCTGTTAAAGATAGGTTTTTTCTTCCCACAGTCACCTGGTTCTTGCTCAGGACGGGGGATTGTATTGACGTAAAAGTTTTAATGCAGTCTGTTGGTTTCCGTAGCGATAATAATTCCTATAATTTTATCGGCTTTGTATTAATTAGACTATTTGGAAACCAGTTGAACTGTATTAAAGTGCCTTGAGATGACCTTTGTCGTGATTGGGCGCGATATAAATAAATAAAGCTGAACTGAATTGACACTGAATAACAGTTTTGACCTCTTCTCATTAAATGATCGTAAAAATGAAATTTTCCAACGTTTTGGGCAACAGTGTAGTTTTAGGAACCTGCGACTCAGTTAGATCCCTCTCAGAGTCCATGTGGGCAACACAGTTAGAGGAAAAACCCACATGGGGCCTGCTTTGCAGCCCGGCGTGGCTCAAACGTTTAAAAGCTGGCCGGGCGCCACGCGGGAGTATTTCCTTGACGAGGTGCGTGTCCTCCGGTGCCGTTCCATATCCAGGGAGCCAGACTTGTACAAAATCATCAAACTCCGCTTGCCGTCCCCTCTACCGCACAGTCAGTATTTAACGGATTAAAATGCCTTTGTAAAAAAAAAAACAACAACAATTAAGCGTTATAAAGGGTATGTCGGCCCAGGTTCCGCGTTTAATACCAACTCCAACACTTGTTAATTCTGTTGGCTTTGCACCACCTGCTTTCGGAGTAAATTACTTTTTAAAAGTTCACCTTCAAAAAGCAATTGAACACCTTATGAAGTGCCTGAATAAGGACAGCGATTCGGTGCTTTAGAGTCAGGGCCCGGCGGTGGCGATTTGTTGGACATCCTTGGAATGCGTTCATTAGTTTATCACAAACACTTTCAGTGTGAGAGATTGGACTGATAATTGCCCTTCAAAGACTAATAAAGTGTGCGGCTTCTCGTTGTTAAATCACACTGGCACTCTGCTAACCCTTCCCCCAACTTCCTAATGGAGAAATGACCATTACTGAAGACTTTCTGCAGTTTCATCAAAATATTTAGCAAACTAATGACATCATGGGACTATAAAGGTAACAAGAAATGGGGAGAAATGTGTTTGTGCTCCCACTCTTAATGCAATCTAATAGATAACTAGTCTTATAGATCATATCTCCATGTACAAACTCATGCTTCTTGAGGTTTACCCGATCAAGATGCCTCACAGTAAAACTCCTTCATCGCCACAGTCTTAGTGAAAGAGATAAAACCCAGCGTGAAAACAAACGAGGCCCCCAGAGGACATCATCCCAGTGTGAATTTGTTCACCAGGATGAGTGACAGCTGTCGGCGGGACGTCCGTCAGGATGATGAGGGTCACACGGAGGGAGTCCGCCGGTGTGGTCAGAGAACCTCACTGAGCTGAACCAAAAACAAAAGAATCCTCTGAGGTCGTGGCAGTTTTCCATCACAGCAGACAGCCAGTTTGTCTTCCTGCCGCTCAGCTCTTTCCTCCAGACGAGGAAAAGCTTCAGAATTCAAAGGAACGTGTTGTAAATGTTGCATCAAACCTGCATTGAAACAGAACGTGGATTTAACCGCGGTGCTCCTCTGGCGCAAACACATTACTCCTGCGTTTGTTCAGAACTGGTTTTATTCCTTTATAAAATGTCACATTTCATTAGACAAATGTAAAATATTAAATAGGAACAAAACTGAATGAGTCTGACGAGAGAAGGACGTTTTCGTGAAAGTTGCATCATCGTAGTGGATTTAGAGTTTCACAGGCAAACTGTCCTTGAGTGACAAAAAAAGACACGAGATCGAACAAATCGACAAGTTCTTCTGCGGCACAAACACAGCCAGCATGCTCAGCTGAAAACTGATGGATGTTTGTGCCAATAACTAGAAAAACACAAAATATTATGTTGTAGACATAGTAGACACGTAGTCATTTAGAAACGAGAAGTCAGGGGTTGCATGTTCTGTAATTCAGTACAGACAATGTCCAAGTAAGTCAAAGGCCCAGTAAATGCAAATTATTATAAGAGCAAGAACGGGTAGAGACGCTGTGAGGGAATAGTGCCATGTACCTTTTTTTTTGAAGAAGAAGAAGAAGAAGAAATGGACAATGAGTAAAGAAAAAAAAACAACAAAGACCATCCAGACTGTTATCAGCAGGGAGTCCAAAGGTCAATGATGGTGCAGCATTATCGATGTCCCTGACAGAGACCATTTACTCTTCTATAATCACCAAATTAATACAGGTTTCAAAGCAACTTATGCTGCCCTGACAAGGACATTTTACCAGGGATATGCATGTGTTTTTCAAAAAGACATTCTGCACAAACTGAGGAAGTAGAGGGTTCGAGTCCTGTACTGGCATCCCTGCAGTCCACATCTACCCCCATCAGAAAGTGTATAGAAATGACATTGTTGACATTACAATGCAACAACCACATACTGTTACACCTGAAACCCTCCGTCAATGCCAGAACGCGTTTTAGATGCTGTGAGAGGGAGTGACAACAGTACAATAAACTAGAAATGTTTATCTCTGAGCTCATTTGGAGATATGTTCTGAACGGATTTACAGAAGCGCAGAAAACTGTAGAAAGGTTCATTTTTTTCTCCGAGGTGTTAACTGTTTTCCATATTATCCCCCAACGTTTTCTGATTTGGGGTTGTGCTTGCAGAGGGGAAGCTGTTGCTTTTTTCTTTACCTTCATTTTAGTGGTCGAGGACACATTTTCACGCATCTGCGCTGTGTGGTGAAGGAGAACCTGGACTCCAGTGACTGTGACTGCAGCAACTGGCCAGCATGTGGATGATGAGCTTATGACCGGCAGGTAGCAGACAGATGCTCAGTGTGAGTGCGCACAACAAAACGCTGGCGAGGCACATGCGTACAGCACCCAAACACGGAGTCATTTCAAAGCATCCAGCATGCAGCTTTGAGGCAATCCTCCCGGGGGGCCAACAGGGGTACATGTGCTTTTTTTTCTTTTTAATTTTCTTTCACGCGCCAGACAAAAACACACACGATCTACTGCACACTGGAGGCGTGGCGGTGGAGTAGAAAATGCATTCAGCTGTGCCCCGAGCTGTGTGCTGTGAGTGCAAGACAAAAATGACATAAGAGACGTGAAGACAGACAGAAATATCAAGAGAGACACCGAGCAAATGCATGCACGTGGGAGTGTTTGGCTTGACTCCACCGCCACTGGCTGTACAGTGTAATTTCACCGCCTGTTTGAGTCGGCTCTGAAAATTGTAAGCAGCTGACTCATCTATTATTCCCTCTTGCTCCTCACTCTGCAAGTGGATAAACCCTCGTCTTTTCCTCAGCTGCAAAACTGCTTTCCTGACATTACTCATCTCTCGCTTCCTTTCTCTTGTCATGGCAACAGTTTTCTCTTGTGTAGTATTTGCTCGGCGAGTTCGCATTGTCCCACAGTCACCCACGCCCACATATCAACAGGCAGGCCCGGCTGTACTGTACTGAAACAGTCTTTGTTATGCAACCTATGTTATGCTGCCTGCTGCTTTGTCCATCCGTCTGTTCAGCTCTCGCCACTGATTCTCCGCGCGTCTGATCGTCATTCCTCCAGCTTGTTCAGGGTCACAGGTGCACACATTTGCCAGGTATTGTCTGAAAGTCATTCACGTTTTATTGGAAATGCCTGCTCTGCTTTAATAAAAATGAGTCGTCTTTGTGTAAATAACACAGAAATTGAAAAAAAAAAATGAAAAAAAAGTCTGTTCACAATAAAAAAAGAGCTGAAATGAAAGATAAGAAGCGAAAAAATCTGCTGCCTGCGTTGTTTTGCAAAATTGGGATTGACTGTAAACATATTAGAAAAAGCAAATAGAGCAATATCCTTCTCCAGACTATAAACGAGCAAGTCTAAATTTATCATGCAGCTAATTCTTGACTTGTCACCATTCACCCTTGTGTGACAGCACACACACATCCTCCAGTGGGAGTGTGTGGGGTCCTCTCAGCTTCTCCATTTAGTCGCACTGAAAATGGTAAGCAGGTTACGTGTGAGCCTGTGTGAGGCAGAAATTGAGAGCTTCCTTTTTATTTGCCCTTCTGTCTGTTTGTGGCGCATAAGAAGCTGCATCTGTCTTGACCCCATCCTCTTCTGCCCGTATCTCTCCTCTGCAGCGGGATGGGGGGGGGGGGGGGGGGGGGGGGGGGGGGGTTGGGGATCAGGGGGCTTGTGAAGGCCCCGCTATGTGCCAGGAGCTGGGTGTAAAAAATCCTCTTTGTGCGGCTGGCGGAAAAGAAGGATTGCGTGAGGAAGTTTTGGGGCTGTGTGACTGATGGGCATCCAGAGGAGAAACATCATCAGGTGAGTGTGATGTGCACTGTAAACAGGAGTGTTTGCAGCTATGAGAGACAGAGGCAAAGAAGAAGAACAGAAGGCTCAGCAGGTTTTTGTAAATGATGCCCCCATCAAGGAGCAAGTTTGAAATCCGAGTTGAAGCGCTCACCGAATTTGAACTGCAGCTCCATCAGAGTCAAAACGACTTTTCACAGCTACGAGTAGAAATATTCTTCCCTCCGTTAGAGTCCCACTGGTCGATCAGCTGGTGATGAAATCAACCAGTTTCTAGACCTTTCAGGTTCGATCAGCATATATTATACACAATACCGCGCAAACCTTTTAAGTTTACATTATCATCCATGTTCACATTTAAAGACGATTAAATGTTAAATTCATCGGAATACACTGGCTAAACCGTCAAGGTCTGACGGAGATGCAAACAGACATGTGGTTTTCCAATTACTGGCATTTTTTTAAGGATTGATACCGACCTCAGAAAATCCCATATCTATCGAGGTAATATGTACACAAAATCAGACCACACACACAAACAAATATTTCTAACAAAATGATTCAACAAACATTTAGTTTGACCTCCATCAGCAATCAAAGATTTCAGTATTTTTAAGAGACATTCGCGGTCACATTAATTCTGTTCTGTTTGTCCCTGTATTTTCTGTTTGTATCCTAGAGACTGGAACAGAAATGTGCATGTCATTAAAACTTTGACAGTGCAATAAGACAGTACTGTAAAGGTCAGACATGCATATTAATATCTTTTCATTTGTTACTATATAGAACGCCAATGTACTTATTTACCTGAGTACATTAGGTTCAGGTAATTTCATGGCTGAACTGAAGTACTCAGCACATCCTCCAGACTAATAAGCTGCAGGCACATCCGCTAATGCATAGCTTTATAGATACAATCAATGCTGCAGAAATCAAACAAAATCAAGGGTGTATAGTTCCTGATGGTTGCTAGGCGCTGAATATTTCTGACGTAACTTGTTTGGTTGTGTTTTATTTTTTCCCATGGGGTACAAGTCAACATATTTTATTTTAAAAGTCCTTTACGGTGTCAGCAACTCAATTCAATCTTTCTGATCAATATGACGGTTGTCAAATTTGAAAATAATTTCATGATTAAATACATTTTAGGCCCTAAAAGACACGGTTTCTTGTCTGTACTCAGATTGGCCAATACGCAACTCATTTGAGACAGATGGACCGATATGGACAGATATGTTTAAAAAAAGAAAACACAAGTAGCATCCCTTGTTTACTTGTTTCTTCTTCTCTTCTTTTGCTGTACTCTTCTTTTCCGTCACCTTTAATGCTGCCGTATGCGAACAGCTAAAAGTGCATCGCCGCCACCTCGTCGTCAGCTGTTATTTGTCCTGTCGATGTGGCGCCACAGTCTAATTGAGACACACTGGCTGAAGGGACTGAGGCGGGGGGGGGGGCGCCTGGGGGGGGTTCCTGTCTGGCAGATTTATCCTGAATCTCCACTAATGGAAATGCACCTGCTCATGCCCATCCACTTCAAACACGGTCAGTTCCAGTTCCAAAAGGACAAAGATGATAAAAGCTAAACATGAAGCTTCCAACTCAACCAGGGCCGGTCCTAAGATTTTAGTGGCCCTAAGCAAGACCACATCGAACATACTGGTTACAACTGAATGAACGGCCACATGTAATAGAGATGATCAATAAATGATCAACTTATGTCTCACTTTATAAGGAAATAACAAATATTTGAATTAACTTCTATAAGTAAAAAAGAGTTTTGTGCAATATGTTTATGTGTTAAATAAATTGAACTGAGCCCCAATTGGGACGCTTTTAATCATGTACCAAAGGAAATTTGAAATAAGTTCGCTTCGCACGCATCAATCAGTAAGAAGTACTGCTCTATTTACAATAATGGCCTCTTCATGTACAAAATGAACATCACACCACACTGAAGAACACTTTGAACCGGACTTGTATAGGCCACTTCTGCTTCAATTCTCAGACCCAGAGGCAACATTTATCTTTTATAAGAAGCCAATGGGAAAGAATAAAACATAAAAACGAACCGATAAACAGCTGAAATGGACGGCTGCTAGAAAAACAGTAAGTTGGGAGAAATGAATAAATGCTTTAAACACAACATATCATGTTCATGTTGTGTAATTAAAAGCTTTAAAGACATTTTTAGTCATGCTGAATGGCTTCATGGGTACAAACAGGTTAGTCTCATGTGCCTTATTTGAATTTTTTTACTACCACATAAAAACTTAAATGACGTTTAAGTAGATAAAACAACGAAATGTAAAATGATAAAATAATCTTATAAATTAAAGGCGAATCACTGGACTCGGCAGTCAAATGTTTTCCCTCAAACAGTCCCTTTAGGACTCGAGCATGCATCGCCATGAATAATATATATCATGTAGCTTTGCCTTAAGGCTTGTGTGAGGATTTCAGCGAGCAATACTGTCTGTTTGCTCCAAAGCAATATGTCAGCTCATCAGCCTTATCTCTGGCCCTGTTTTCCAAACATTGTTCAGCTCATTATCATCGCCACATGCTGCTAGCTTTGTCTTGACTCATTAGTGCACTGCGCTCTCATTTATGAAGAGACGGTGGAAAGGGAGGCTCGGGGGCCGCGGGTGCACGACGGGGAGGGTGTCATCAAGAAGTGCGTGCAGCCACCTCCATTCCAAACCTGATCACATATCTGAGTAATTCCCACGAGGATTGACCGTTAAACAGACAGCGGCGTGGTGCGGAGACGGCCTGAAAAGCCTGTCGTGGGAAATGATAGCAGAGAGAGCCGCTTATCTCCCCGTAATTGTTCCTCCCAGAGCCGTTGAAAGCACGGTGACATCCTTTGCATCTCTCTATGCAGGAGCTTTCCGTCATACCTTCTTGCTTCCACCCTGAAGTTCGATTGATTCCCATTGTTCCTCTTCCCTTTTTTTGCTGCCTTTTGTGAACTATTTACAGCAGGGTTCAACCGCTGGGTCACCCTCGCATTGTCTTGAATCTAACAAGACGTGGTTGAAGCTAATTCTCTGCACCTATTGTGAGAAATCACTTGGGTAGCTGTGTAATCTAGACATTTCCTAGACTGTTTGAACGGTTGTAATGGTGTGGGAGCTCATCTCACACAGAAAGCCAAACACTCCTGATAACAATCATCTCCGATCCAATGAGACGCTTCTTTCTAACGTATTTCATTATATTCCTCCTACTTATCTCCTTCCCTTTCTTAAACCTAATAGCAGACGGGGGCAGCTATTTGGACACACGTTATACTATAATCTTTCACTGCAGTTGGCTTTGTTTTTACATATGCATATACGAGTAAGGGAATCCACTTTGTTGCATCGTCCCTGCATGAGGGAATGGAAACTGTGTGCAGGCAGGCACAGCAAGTGCAGAATAACACCTCCAGATTAGTTGAAAAAAACAAAACAAAAAGCCTCTTTATCAGACGCTAAAAGCTGTAAGACATCTACCCTGCTGATTGATGACACATGAGTGGGAGAAGACCAGGTAGAAAAAGGTCTTGGGAAGGAGTAGTAAAAGAACAGCTATTTCATATCAACAAGAAATCAAGCTCCTAATTAGCCTTGTGTTTAGCTGCATGGAGAGCAACACTTTGATAAGCTTTAATTAAAGTATTAGTGGCATGACAGCAAAGCAGCTGTGAGTGGTATAAAGGTCTCCGTGTGGTAATCCCAGGTGGGATGGCCACATACAGCATATGCACTGAAACAGGTATTTGATATTATATGAGCATCCGCATTCAATTAGGTTTATTTATTCGTTCCGCCTATTATTCAGTGATTTAGTCATGCTCGCTTTAAGTTGCTGACCTGTGGACTTGAAGCGGCCCACAAATTCCTGGCCTCATTTTGTGTTGCAGTGAAGTATCCAGATGTTTGGATAAAAAAGAAGCTCGGACACTTTAAAGCAGACCTGTTCTCCTCTTTTCTCAAAGGTTGACAGAATTTCCTGAGGACCTAATGAAATGTTTGTGACATGTTTTGATCAAAATGCCACAGAGATACGGTACAGTAGCTCCACTCTCAACCGTGTCTTTACACCTCTGGGCAGAGCCGTTTGTTTTTGGGAGTGGAGTCAATCGCTTGACTTGGCCCCACCCCTTTTCTGTGATGTCACCGTTCACTGAATTACATACTGTACTTCCAAACATTGGTGTCATCTGGCTCCAGTCAGTGCTCTGACTGAGCCACCTTCAACTCCGGACCCTTCACAATTAATCACAATTACCAGCACAATAAGCCATGGTATCTTTAATATAAGAACGGTTATTCTCTGTTACGGGTTTATTCAAGGTTCGAGTCAAATTCATGGACAGCGCCAAGTAACCAAAGTGAGGAGAGCTTATCCTTTCACACCATACACCACAGTGGAGTCTCACTAAGAAATATGGCACAACTGCACTCATCCATCCATTTCCTACACCCGTTTGTAATCCTTTGCAGGGTCACGGGGGTCTGCCGGAGCCTATCCCGGCTCCTTACAGGGAGAGGCAGGGGTCCACCTGGACAGGTCGCCCGTCCATCACAGGGCCACATACAGAGACCAACAACCATGCACGCTCACACTCACCTACAGGCACTTTAGAGTCATCAATCAATCAATTGCGTTCATATTTATGTTTTTGCCTCACGAAAGCGTATGATTGACAAAGAGAGACAAAGAGAAACCCTGATTCAGCATGATGATGGAAACCAACAACTCCAGGCCCCCCGTGGTTTTTCTCAGCGATCATCCGTCTCTCTCACAGTAAAATCCTCCCTCTTTAGCCGTGGCCCGATTATTTTGGCCTGATTATTTCTGAAATCTAGCCACAGAAAAAAGGCCAGTTTCTGCCAAGATTTGGTGTCCTTCGCAGTTGTCCTCGTCTTTAGTTTTATGTTGTTTTTTTTTTAGAGATCTTGTTTGAGTCTTTCTGACCTTCTTGACTGGCAGAACTCAAACACAGCAGTGCCACCTTGACTTGTTTGCTCGCGCACGCACGCACAGTCTCTTCCTTCAGTCTGTGTTATGAGTCAGCAGTGGGACTGGCTTCTATCAGCTGAGGGCAACACGCCGTCAGAGACAAAGCAAGCCAGGCAAAGTGAGACAGAGCAGGAGGGAAGCAACGGAAGATGGTGATTATGGTGATGTGTGTCTCTATGAGGGGCTGACACCTCTGACAGCATGTCACCACGGCTGACCCGAATGTCATCCCAAAGTGGTGGAAAGGACACCAGTGCTGAGAGCCTGTCAGGTAGTGTGGTATTTAGGACGACAAAATATAAGCAATTCAAAGAAGCAACTCTTTAGTTAACCTGGAATTAGTTTTCCTCTTGTAGCCAGTGTATTGAGTATCTTCAATTTAAGCACAATTAAAGGCACTTTATTATTATTTAACACATTAAGTCACCTTTGCTTGTCAAAATAAGGAATGTTTAGTCCCTCCAAAGTTTTAAAAGCACAAAGCCCTCCGAGGTGGTGAAAAAGACGACCAAAAATCCCTGGAAAAGCCTCTGAGGGCCCGTTTGGTCTTGATATTAACGTCCATCCTGAGTGAGCCAATCACAAGGGGACAGCATAACTCTTCACAAGAACAAGTCTTGATTTGAGCCTTTGAGGATTACTGTTCACACTTAAAAAAAAGGTCCCATTTATTGTTTTTTTCTCACTTTCAAGGGTTAAAATGGACTCAAACTGTAATGTACACAGTTCTCAGGCCATTTAGCCGTCATTTTAAGAGGCTTGCCATTGATTAAGCAGCAAATAAAAGTTTTGAAAGAGCAGGAAGGAGGTTGTGCACTTTTATTTTATTTATTTTTGCTCCTGGACACACCCATGACCCTGAATAGGAAGAAACAGGCGTATGTAACGCATGGAGTTAATCTCAGCTGACGTGTTAATTCTTTATTTGACCACATCAGTAGTAACGTAGTATATTCCTTTTCTACTATTTGCTGCAATTCTGTTTTTGAAAAAAAAAAGAAAGAAAAACCACATCTGGCACCTCCATTTCTTTTTTAAAATTCTGCCATTTTCGTCAACCTTTTCTAAAGAGCGGCTTTACAATGCAGCACTGATGGACCGCACTGCCACGCGCGCCGCCACGATTTACCAATCAGCCGGCCAATCGGATCAGCGCTGAGTAGCTGCTACGGCGGCCGGAGGTGGCCGTGGCACGCTGTAATAAAACATGACATCTCAAGTAAAAAAAAAAAAAATTGAATATTTAGTTTTTCTTTGGAGTAAAAAAAAAACTGTATCTGATTTCAGGGAGGTGCTAATTCAGGACACAGTCCGTCCTTTAACGCTTAACCCAGCAGATTAACTGAAGGCAAGACTCCGATAGCTGATAGTGTTTAATTAAGCATAACCTCTGAATCTACTTCCCTGGCAGTCCCTGAGTCGCCGTCCGGCTTTGCTGAAGAGAAGCTTTCTGCTTAAAAGCTTTGGTCCGCTGCACCTGGCCCTTGGGCTGAATCCCTGGCAACTTAAATTGTTGGAGCACAGCTGTGTGGGGCTTTTCCTGGCGTGCAAAAGGAGAGCGGGGCAGTAGGCAGATTCCCACCCCCCCCCACCCAAACCCCCCGCTCACACCTTCACTGCCAGCCAGCAGCAAAAACATGAGCGAAGCAGAACAATAATTGTTGAACTCGGTCGAAGTAGTGGAATACAATATAAGCAGCGAGTGCTTCACAACACCAGAGTGATTTAATCAATGCCAGCCTGCAATTAAGAGGCTCCTTTTTTCCCTTTTCTTCTTTTGAAGAACAAAGAAACAGCTTCCAGGTGACGGTCTAGTGAGGAAGAGTACAAACAGCCCATTGTTGCGCGCTTCCTCGAATTGGCTCAGAGCACAACAGCTCAATAGCTCAATCTTCAGATGCAATTTGTTTTGCTCCCAGCATCAGCTTTATGACACTTCAAGCCTTTCCCAACAAGGTCAACAAACACGGCTCTTTCTTTCATGTTTGCACGTGTCCTGTTAAAAGCCTCCCAACAACACACCGCCACACATCGCTTCCCGCTCATCACTCCATCTGCGAGGCGCATCATCTGTCTCGGGCTCGTCTCCCTCCTTTAACGAGAAACCTCAGCTTTGCCTTCTGTTCACTCGCTGGGGGACAGGCGACGGGAGGTCTATATTTCACCGAGGCCACGTATTTTTGGGGCGATTGTGTGCGTGCGTGCAGGCTACTTTACTTGGGGAGGCGAAACAGACTTTCTTTTAATTAAATGTTAATGTGTGCGTTATTGCACCAGTGGCATCGGTTAATTAAAGGGAGGAAGGTCATTGCGGGACCACATTTGGACGCTTGGTGTTAAGAGTGATCTGTTCTTTTGCTCTGCCTCCGTTCCAGCCATATGCCAGCAGTCTGATATCCACACAAAAGCGCCTGCTTATTTGCCTACCTGTTTATGTGTCCTTTCTTTCTCCATAAGCCGCCTCCTCTATCTTAGTCGCCCGCTCCATCAGTCCATCTGTTGTCAGAAGCATCCTGAGTATTTATATGCCTGTCTGTCTCCTGTTTCCTTTTATCTTTTCTTTTTTTTCCATGTCTAGCTGGAGCTCAGAGAAAAACAGAGCGGGTCAGCACACACTTATTGCACCACTGTGTATTAACGCACATATCCAGAATGACATGTGACATCCCCTCACCTCAGGAGAGGTCCTGAGGGTTCTCTATAAAGAGGGGAAAAAAGATTAGCCCGCAAGGGAATCACCACATGACCTGCCGATTCATCCACAAAGACGCCCTGGTTACGCTCTATTATTAGAAATAAAAACCAAATAGAGCACTTATTGATGGCCTGTGCTGAAGGGATCGGCAAGAGCAAGACATATGCTCCCTTCGGAGAATTAGCAATGCGAGTAAAAAAAGGAGAGGGGAGAGAAAAAGTAGGTTACAGAAGACCGGCTGCCTCGCTCCATTTGTAAGCAAGAGAACACAAGCACTGGCATCGTGCTCGCGGTGCAGTGTGTGTGTCAGCGTGCTCTAATGTGTGAAAGTGTTTCTGTGCAATTATGAGAAATACCTCGACGTAGATGGCAGAAATTAATAACCCAAAAGTACAGAAACAAAGTAGAAATGGCAGCATTTAGTGATGCATGTCAGCCGCTCTAATTGATTATTGCCTATTCGTGCACTTGCAAATGTCCAGTTCAGAGCTGAGTGTTGTTTTGTTTTCGATGTGAATATCTTTATTCTTCCGTGTGCCTTTGGTTTGATGTGCAAATCTGCGGGATGTTTCAGCAGCACTGATGCGAGGGGCTGCACGAGTCAGTGGTCCTGCAGAGTGCCAGCGTAACCGTCGGCTCTTTTCTACCACGCCGTGTCTTGGCAACAGAGAGCGCGAGGGAACCAGTGCAAGCAGACAAAAACGCCTCCATCTGCCTCATGATTGGTGCAGAGCAAAGAGGCAGCAGGGCGAAGGACAACTTCCGAGCAAAAGCACGGGGGTTAGAAGTGGGTCATGAGGATTTCCCCACATGGGCCACTTCCCAACCCACTGGGCACTGCCAGCACCATTTTCCAAACTTCCCAGGAGCTCTGAGGAAGAAGCACTGATCATGACGGGAAAGGTGCAATTAGGTTCAGTGGTATTTGGTTTGTGACTATATTCTTATCTTTTTAACCAAACATATACTGTAACCATGCTACAGTCATATAACGGTCATTTTTAATGTGCGACTTAACACAAATCCATTTTACAGATTAGGAGAAATCAAAACTTTACTGCATTTAGCGTTGAGCTCAGTAACATGAAAAATGTGAGAGATGACTGCAGTCTTACACCTACACCCGAAAACTACGTCCAAGGATGTGAGTCTGAAGACACACAAAACCACACAAACTGAGATGCACATAAACCACTGAGAAAAGAAGACAGAATGCGAAAGAGAGCGAGTGCGTGTGGACGTTGGTGTCATTCGTCTCTGTGATGGACTGATGACCTGGCCGGGCTTTACCCCGCCTCTGGCCTGCTGACAGCTGGGAAAAGTGTGTCCAATTACTTTTAAGAGATTAAAAAGCTTTAACTGTTAGATTCTTCTTTTAGTTCGCTTCAGTGAGGGTAAGGGTTTCAGATTATGACAGAAGATCTAACCCGTCATTCGGTGTAGCAGGCTGCTGGCCTCGCTGGTGCAGCAGACCTGAGTCAAAGCAGAATTCCGCATAAGAAGAACCGGACAACCCCCCTGTGATGCCGCCCACAGGTTTTCTGAACAGTGCTTTCGAAGCCTCTTTTTCTTCTTACTGCACGACGCCATGTTAGTAAGAACTGAAGCTGCCCAATCCTGGTTAATCCAAAAATGTGCAAACGGGAGGAACCAGGTCCTGATCCAGGTTTCTTCCCTCTTAAAGTGGAGCTTTTCCTCCCCACTGTTTGGCTGAAGGTTTTTCTCCCAGAAGGGGAGTTTTTACCTGCCATTGATTATGTAATAATTGCTCGGGGGTCGTGTTCTGGGTCTCTGGAAAGCGCATAGAGACAACTTGTGTTGTAATAGATGCTATATAAATACAATTGAATTGAAGTGAACTGAATTGAACAAGCAGGCCTGAAGCCAGCTGGAGGATGCACATCTTAGTTCAGTTACTAGTGTTACATAACATTCATTCGGAGCAAATCTGTCCAAGCATCCTAAATTTAATGAAATGACATCTGAAATGAGTGCAGTCGGAGCTAAGAACTGGGGCTCTTTGGCTCCTGCTCACAGGTCAAAGGCCGATCACTAACCCACGGGTGAACAAAGGGCTGAGACCTGCACGCGGTACGGTTTCAGCTCTGGAAACACCCGTTAGAGATGTAGTTGAGTCGACTTTGATAGATCGTTAAAGGGTCCAAGGCGAAGGTCAGTCGACTGGTGCACCCAGCTGCTGCGAAAGTTAGAAGCTTATGAGCCAGAGGCAGTCCGGCTGACATGCTCCGGTCAGCGCGGGCCTGCAGCCGCCGCATGAGCGCGAAACAAAATAAAAATAAAACTACTGTCTTGCAGTCATAAAATCTTTTTACATCTTTATCGCCACCGCATCTCACTTAAACCTACATTTGCTGTTCCTATGCAGTGGGCAGCACAAAGCTGCAGCACCAAGTATGTAAAAGGCACACAGAAAAGTGGGTAAAGTGGAGTTCAGACACTAACTCCAGCCTCTGACACAAGCTGCCACGACCGCAGATGAAAATGGGGTTCTGACCGGTACCCTTTTGGTTGTTTGACTGAAATTTCTCCCAGAAAGTTAATCAAGACCTCAGGAAACTTTGTCAACTGAAAAAAATCATATGTCTCTTTAAAAGCATGTATTAATTACATTAATGTATCCTTAGTATGTTTTGGGAAACTCTTAGAATAACAAGAGAGTAAAAAATCCTTTTATTTTCAGGTTGTTATGCAGCAGGTTGGTGGTTCTGAGCGGTTTGCATAATTGGATCTTTAAAAATGTAATTTAATGTTCAAATGGGCAAATGCAATTACGTCGTTAGTTCAAACATCTCCAACATGGTTTGTCTTTTTCTTTTTTTTTTTTTTAAAGTTATGGTGACATTTATGGACCAAAATGCATGAACTTGTTAATTTAGAATTTTAGAAGAAAATGTCATGAATTCTTAAATGCCGGAAACAACAACGACCAGACAAATCACTTGCACATCGACTTACAGTTCCTGCATCCCGTATTTATCTGAAATCATTTTATATTTCACCGCTCACTTTTGTTCCTGTCCGTGCATGAACACACGCTCTCACAAACAGATCATACACACTCACAGGCGTCTCCACCCACCGTCTCATAGTCATGTCTTCCCAAATGAACTACATCTAAACTGGTTAATTATGAGATTCATCACTGTTAGCACCTGTTAGGTAATTAATTCCAATCAATGCCTTCTGGGGAGGAAAATTATCCCCCATAAAAACACAGTTTAGCCGACATCACTCTCTGTCTCCCTGCTGTTCCCATCTTCCTTTCTCTCTTACCTCTGCAACATCTGTCATCCATCCATCCATCCATCCATCCATCCATCCATCCATCCATCCATCCATCCATCCATCCATCCATCCATCCATCCATCCCACTGTTAACAAATCATCACAGAGAAATAAATAAACTATTCCATGTGCAGTGATGCCACTTGCACATGAAACAAACCTGAAATATCATAAACAACAGATGGGTAGACGGCGTTAAAGTGTTGGCACGGTGATGGAAAAATCTGATATGTCAGTTGGCAAATGCAGTCGGAAAACATTAAACAATTCAGGAAAGGAATGGTTCAGGGATGGTGGTGGCTCTTGCCAGAGTGGTGGCTGGCGAACAAGCCCTCAGCCTCACAACCGTGCAGTGTATTCATACCAAAGCCAACAGTATTCTATAAAATTCAGAAACATATTGCAAATTTAATCAGATGTCAATTATGGGACATTAATGGTGTCACTCCAGAGATGCAGCAGATGCAGTGTTGGAGCTTATCGCTCAGGTTCTTTATGTGTTTGAATTTCCTTTCAGGGCTGATAGTGATTGATATCTGTAGGATGCAGATCTGCATGACAAGTTTGTGTGGATAATGAGCACACTTTTCTTTCCTAACACATCCTCGCACAGAAAAAAATGAAATAAAAACATTATTACAATTCAAATAAGCTGTAAGTGCAAGCCATTTATCGAAATAAAACACATACTGTATTTGTAATCAAGTGAGAAGTACCGACATTTTCTCACAGCTTTTTTTAATTTTGACTTGTTTTCGCTGCCAATGCAGTTCCCCCCTGCTGGCTGTTAGAAACAATACAGTTTTACGTCCCGCTGTTTTAGCTTCGTTTGGAAACTCTGAGATTACGTCCATCTTTAAAGGCAGGGTAAGTGATTCTACGCTATTTTTAACTTTGTCATAACCACTCCCCCCTAAACTTGTTTTTGCTCTTTTATACCAGTTTGTTTTTCTCTTCACAGATATAACTCCATCCCGCAAACTATGAAGACGATTAATCACTTTTAGTTTTTACACATACACACACACACACTCGTCTCAAATGCTGTGAGAACCATTATAATTGAATAAAGTAGCAAGTGATAGATATAGTGGGTCAAGGGAGGCACTCATACATAAATCTAATCTGCTGTGCACACATTGCTGTGTGGAATAACTTATACATCATTTATGGCTTTTAACTGTTGATATTGGGCTTTGCAGAGCTTGCTGCAACAATGCATACAATCAGAGAGGAGGGGAGGGTGAGAAAGAAAAGGGTGGGTGGAGGAGAAGTAGCTGATGGAGAGGATCTATTAGGGAGCAGATTAAAATCAATACAAATATAAAAGTGGAGTAAATTACTTAGGTAGAGCACGACAAAACCCACCATGATGCTGAAACAACATGAAGCACAGGCAGGCAGCTAAATGGGATCTAGGCATGTCCTGCTGCTCATAGACGGAAGACGAAGCAATCGGTCACGTGACGTCTGATCTGGTTTCTGAAGACCGGGTTTGAAGCCTGTTCTTTCTTGTACGAGGCGTGGCCATGTTGCTCAGCAAGCCGACGGGCACACGTCCACCGCATGTCAATCAAAGTTAGCTTTGCTCCCAGCTCCTTCAGCCAAACCCTGCCGAAGCATCTGCAGAGCTGCTGACAGAAATGTTTAGCGTGATTTACCGTTTAACATGTCAACTCGACGGCAAAATCAAAAGTGACTGTCGCAATTAGCCGATGCTGGGTTTGTAAAAGCAGTGTTACAAAAGGATTCACCCCCCTCGGAGTTGTCATGAATGTGAAATCAAACGATTGAGACCAAAACGGTGTTTTGAAGCAGGCTGTAAATATGTTTATTTCTGCTCTAAAGTTGGACATTTTAACATGGGAGTCATTGGAGATCGACTCGCTTTTGGAGCCTCTAGAGGCCAGTCGAGGAACTGCAACCAAACGTAGCTCAGCGTCCGTGTGGAAGTGCGATGGTTGGCGTTTGGTTCTGCTCCACAAAACATTCAGATCCTTGCAGAATTTAAATAGAAAAAGAGACTTGAGTTACATTTCAGGATCAACGAGGACTTGAAATCAGGCTGCTGTAAGACTAAAGTGGAATCAGGTTTTGACCTTTCAAAATTCCTGCACAGAACTGTCCGGTCTGTTTTGCATTCACACAGAGCCTAAATATTTAATATTTAGACCTGTGCTTTGAAAGGACATTTTTTATTTTATTTTTTGGTTAGTGTTCCAAATTAACAGGAAGTTTTAAACTTTCAATGTGATTTAATGGTAATATATGAGGACTGATGAGAATAAAAGTGCAAATATGTGCAGCACTGGCCATCAATGAATTGTACTTGAGTCTCCTAAATGCCTCTACCATGATATCCACTGAAGATCTGTGAGCTAAATTCATCGCTGATGTGTGACAATGTTTTCTAAAAGTGATCACCAGTAATGTTCACTTTCAACGAACTTAAGTCGTAGGTATTGTGGGGGAAGTAGAGGAGGAAAAAGCTGAGGCGCTGACATCCCTGTTCATGCCATGTCATGCGTTCGCTTTCATAACAGCAGCAGGGCGTAGCAGCAGCATCTGCATTCCTGCTGCACTGACCAGCAGCCTGAACGGGAAACGACTGTCCCTCATCCTGCATCCTCATCAACTATGCAGAACCTCCTGTATGCACCTGCCACATTCACTTCAATACCACTTCTTTGCAGTTGACATCCAATAGCTGCAGATGCAGGAGCACTACTAAACTAAAAAGAAGAGACCTGGCACACAAGGGATCAACAGTGAGTCAACAGAGGAACATTGCAATTATATTTTTGAAAGCACGATGGAACAGATCTGTCCTCTTTTTACCACAACGGGCCCGAAAGATCAGTGGGGCTCAGATTCAGAGTTCCTCACTCATCAAACAGTCGCAGCCTTCTCTATCACCTCCACTCTTCCTTATTTCTAGCAATCTCTCTTTTCCCATCTCTGCCCTCCATTTACACTCGTCTCACTTTCATTCTTCACTTTAATTCTGTCAGTCTTGCTTTATCTTTCAGACTTGCAGCACACAACTAGTCTCTATCGGCATCTGTATATCAGAGGAGCGAAGGGGAGGAAAAGGCACTTTCAGGTCCCCTCTGCTTCTATATCCCAAGGTTTCTGAGGGAGATTGATTTAGTCGGCGCTTACTGATGAGGGTGACAGCGACAGCCGAAGGTACCGCGAATCCCTATTCCTCTACTGCACTTGATTCATCGTCTTGGCGTGAGAGTATCTGTCTAGTGTGACTGCAAACGCACACAATTAGACATTGCTGACAACAATTATATCTGCAGCTAAACTAAATAAAAAGTGAGCGCTTCATTACAGTCAATGTAGTTTACTTTATGCATTCCTGGCCCACAGTGAATGTACTCAGTGATTTTCCAGTCAGGTAAGTCCCACTGGGATTATGAAGCTCATTAAGTTGCTGTGTGTGCGGACTTGATGTCGTGCTGCTGCCAAGGGATCTGATGAGAAAAATCCTGAAATGGTGTATTTGCATATATGCATGAGATGAAACGCGGTGGCCAATAAAAATGAAAGAACGAAGAAACAAAACAAATAACCACATCAGGTCAGGTGGTGTCATATTCAGAAATCTGCCATAAAAGCCTTGGAGATGATAAATATTACTTATATTTCTTCAAAACATCAGGATTCCTCATATATAGTTATTTAAATATCATAACTCTTTTACGTTAAGTTAGCTCCTGAGGTGGTTTTGGTGTCGGAGTGCAGCCTCGTGGGATTGGGTGGAGGTCTGGGGGGGTCTGGGGGTGCACTGTGTGCATGGGTGTGATATGTAGTGTGAGGTATATGTAGTAGTAGTTTATGTAGTGTAGAGTGTGATTGTTAAAAGATTAATGATAGTGTTAATGTTGTTGTGCTTTACCCAACGGTTTTGACATGTCTGGAATGAATCAATAAAAATGAAAATGAAATGTTTGTTTTTAAATACTTGCATTTCCTAAGTCTGGACGACCACTGGCCACAGGCGGTTGCTACTGATCCCACTTTTTGTCATGATCTCACAGCTCTCACAACACCACAGAAATCCAAAAGCTGTACAGCAGGATTGGTTCCCTGACTGGTTGCGTGTCTATTAAATGGGGTCCAGAGGCAGCTTCTCCTGCGCCTGTTAGGACTGTCCCTCAAAGGATCCCGACTAATCCTCTCTATCGAAAAGAAAAAGACTTAGGATGGCAGGCCAGGCCAACAAATAGAGCGTCTTTACCTCGTTTATTTCTTGATTTAAATATCTAAACATGAAATGTTGCTGTTTAATAGCATGTTCAAATTTCATATTCCCACTGAGGTGGAGTTTAAGATCGGTGGTCTGGATGATGTGACTCAGATCTGGGTCTGTGATGTCCCAGATCTTCTTGAATTACATAATTTCAGACTTAGAAAAGTGAAAGGGTTGTTTTATGTCAAGATTTTAGAGTTGGCAGATAGTTCAGAACCTCAAACATATACTCTCAGACAGAGGAAAATTACTCCTTTTATTTTTTTGTAATAAAATGTTCCCTTTAAGCCTTTTCATGGTGGAAATGAAACATGCAACACCATTCAGATGCAGACGATTGCAGGAAAACGCTACAATACAGCTCTAAGAAGTTATCAGCGGTACGTGTTTAAAGATGCTGAAGAACTCGAGGTGATGATGCAATACCTGGGAAAAAAATGCCAATTAGTTTAAAAACAACGTATCACTGAAACCTGCAAACGTGATGATGAATCTCAGACCTAGTTTTTCCCGAATAAAGGGACTGTTGTAGGATGTTGTAGGATGTTGTAGGATGTTGTAGGGTGTTGTAGGGTGTTGTAGGGTGTTGTAGGGTGTTGTAGGATGTTGTAGGATGATGTAGGATGTTGTAGGGTGTTGTAGGGTGTTGTAGGATGTTGTAGGATGTTGTAGGATGTTGTAGGATGTTGTAGGATGTTGTAGGGTGTTGTAGGATGTTGTAGGATGTTGTAGGGTGTTGTAGGATGATGTAGGGTGTTGTAGGGTGTTGTAGGATGTTGTAGGATGTTGTAGGATGATGTAGGATGTTGTAGGGTGTTGTAGGATGTTGTAGGATGTTGTAGGGTGTTGTAGGGTGTTGTAGGGTGTTGTAGGGTGTTGTAGGGTGTTGTAGGATGTTGTAGGGTGTTGTAGGGTGTTGTAGGATGTTGTAGGATGTTGTAGGGTGTTGTAGGATGTTGTAGGGTGTTGTAGGATGTTGTAGGGTGTTGTAGGGTGTTGTAGGGTGTTGTAGGGTGTTGTAGGGTGTTGTAGGATGTTGTAGGATGTTGTAGGGTGTTGTAGGGTGTTGTAGGGTGTTGTAGGATGTTGTAGGGTGTTGTAGGATGTTGTAGGGTGTTGTAGGGTGTTGTAGGGTGTTGTAGGGTGTTGTAGGGTGTTGTAGGATGTTGTAGGATGTTGTAGGGTGTTGTAGGATGTTGTAGGGTGTTGTAGGGTGTTGTAGGATGTTGTAGGATGTTGTAGGATGTTGTAGGGTGTTGTAGGATGTTGTAGGGTGTTGTAGGATGTTGTAGGGTGTTGTAGGATGTTGTAGGATGTTGTAGGGTGTTGTAGGGTGTTGTAGGATGTTGTAGGGTGACAGGAACATAAAAAAAAAATCCTCCAGCACTAACATGGGAGCACTTGTGCCCTACTGGACTCAAAGCAGCCTGACCAGCACCGTCTGCGATGTGAGAGCGGCGAGCGGCGAGCGGCGAGCGGCGAGCGGCGAGCGGCGAGCGGCCTTTCCATACTCCAACCTCACATAACGCCCCTTTAAAACAGAGGGTTCTGAAGCACCTTCCACCTGACAAGACTCCTGAATGTCCTCAGCCTGTTTCAGTATTTTAAGCGCATTAAAACACCAGCATGTTGTTTTTGGCTGATTGTTGTCACACTGAGGTTGCCAGGCAACTAGTGGCTGTCCCGCTGGGTCTGTAACCCTATACATGTATGCATGCGCTGCATGCTATAAACGATTCTACTGTTCGGCAGACTTTAAGGGAACAAGTAGGGATATTGTTGTGCTTTTGGTTTTTTTTGTTTTGTGTCAAAATAGTATTTAAACCTCTTTATCAGCTCGTTACCATAGTAACGCATCAATACAAAGCAGTGTCTCAACTCTAATGCAAGATAAATAATGATGTTTTTAAAAACATATATTGTACATGTGGTAAAGTGAAACAATATGCTTACAGTTATTTGAATAGTAACTGATATTGCAGACAACCAAATCACATTTTCATTAGTTTGATTTTAAATGTATTCCAGCGCACGTGTCCAACGTCTGCACACTTAAACAAAACATCGGGTCCATACAAAGATTTTGTTCCAGGTGAAACATCAGAAAGGGATCAATTCTTTCATCTAACCCTCCGGTAAGAAAGCGAATGAAGCATCTTTTTACCATTTTAATCTTTCTTTCAAGGTTGGAAGAGGGAAGCTGCACGGAGTCGCCTTTCATGTTTAAACTCTGGCTTTTCAGGAGATAGAAGTTAGTTAGGAAAGGTTCAAGGTGTCAACACTAGTGGTGCGTTCGGTCCGTGTGCACTCAATCACTCTCTACGTTGACACTGATGCGCGTCTGGCGGTGTCATCCTTTCTGTAACAACAAAATAAGTAAACACCATGTCTGACCTTTCTCAAAAGGAAAATAAAACTGTCAGAACTGTTGCTCCGTTGTACTTTGCTCATTCTCAGTTATGCAGTGTGAAACCTAAGAAATGTATAAACCTGAACAGGTTGATGAGAACCATCTAGCCTTGCTATATTTATTTTATTTAAAAAAAAACAACAAATAAAACAGACACATATGGAAAAAAAATTATATATCTCAACTCCATAAAAAAAGCATAGAGAAAGAAATGCCAAGAGAAAAGGCAGCAGCTCGCAGAAGCCGAGCGGAGCTGGGAGCAAGGCGGCGAATGTTGCAATCAGAGGGCTGCAAAACAAAACTACCCAGATTTTTTTTCTGTTCTTTTAGTAGCGCCACGCTGCAGGGAGGCAGACAGGCACAAGATCTGTCGGAGAAAGAGCATCGTGACGCATTTCACCCAGCCACATGTCCCCTTTCCATGGGCCAGCACCCAGCAAGATGGAGGCGGGGGTCTGTAAGCCTGTCCATGACTATATGTGTTTCGCTGTTTGTGTGTGTTCATATGCATGGACGAAGAGGGGAGGGTGAGCGAAGGGAAGGCAGCCAATGTGTCCTGACCTCCTCGAGGCAAGGTGGTGAGCAAGCCAGGCCATACTGAAGCCTACAGGCAAGAGAGGGAGAAAACAGGTGGAGCTCACTCTCCAAAGACTGCTGCCCCGGGTTTGGTAATGGTATATGTGTGTGTTTGTGTGTGAGTGTGTGTGGGAAGGGTGGTAGTGCTCGAGGCCGGGATTCACAAATGTGCCCTCTCAGCCTGTAGCCCAGACTTTCCCTTCCTATGATGCTGGCGGCATCACTGAGCTAGGCAAGCAAATGTGCTGGCTGCCCCTGGGCCACAGAGGCCTGGGACAGATTTGTTGCATGTATACGTCGATTGTACATGTGTGGGCGGCTTTTGGTGTCCGAATGCATGCGTGAATGTAAGAAAGAGAGAGGACAAAAAGAGCCATCTGTAGTTTGGGAACATGGAAAGTGATCTGTTGCTTTGGCTGGCTCGTCCAAAACAGACTGTCCTCGTTCAGAGCCAAGGCTGTTTCAAAATACACACACGTGGAGAGGTGAGTGGACAGCTCAGCTCCCGCAATACTGTAAATGTAAGAAGATACACTTCGGTTGTCCTCACACCTGCCAAATCAACTGAAGCAGAGATGGAACATCGTCAAAAAGCCCCGATTTCACAAAGGCTGGACCCAAATAAACGGATTTGTGCGTATTTGTTTCCATAGCAACGTTACGTGCACCTGCAGCTCGTTCTGGTTGTGAAAGCGAAGGCAGAACCCCAGACCCCGCCGCTGTGTTGCACACTTTAAATTGGGCCACAAGGTGTCGATGGCAAGTTGGCAAGTTTTAAAGTCCTTCTACATCCCATTTAGTCCTAGAAAATCTTTTTCTTTTCACTAGCATGCAATATGCTTTCCATCTAGCGCACTTCTGTTGGTCTCAAACACGTAAGTAACTTATTTGTTCTCATGCTCCTCATGTGTGAACCCCTTTCCTGCGGTTGATTTAATCTAGATATCACTTGTTTGGTCAAGCGCATGTGGGTCATGGTCGTCCTAGTATTAGTCGTGCCTCAAACCACAATCAATATTTAATATTCTCTGTAATTTTCTGCCGAAGCTCCGGAGCCATAAATGGGTGTTTGGGTCACACCGTCTCTACATGCTTTTCTGTGTTTTTAGAGTCATCTAAGAAACTCATAACTAAATTAATTCCCAACTGTTTGGAGGTATGACGGGTGCAAAGCTAATTTGGGCCAAGAATTATGGACTCTGATGTCCGTCGTACGATTTTAACTATACCGTTTTTTCAGATGCTCGTATCATACAATCTCTGGTGAAACTGGCTGGAAGAAGTCTGAAAGGTCGAAAAATAATGAAAAAAAAAAAGACTGAGGTGTGGAAAAAATCTAGTAAACGTTCAGAGGAGTGCAGGTATGCTGTGTTAGTATGCACTTGTATAAGACCCACATGGGAGAATCACACAATAGGTTACGCTGCAATCTTTAAAAAATTCAGCCATTTTCAAATGGACTTGTTAACATTTTGGAGGCTAAAACTGTTTGAAGTAGACATATTTGCAGAAAAGAAAGGTGCGGGATTTTCTTTAAGGGCACCTCTCCAGCTAATAAGCACAAGGATGGATCACGCCTTGGGCTTCTGTTGCAGCTGGTGGCACAGGGGACACATCACCAGTAGAGAAAGAGTGGATTAAATTAAATACCAGCAAATTCTGGAGGCAAATAACCCACCATCTGTAAAAGGACCGAAGGTGAAAAGATGATTGCTTCTACAAGATGATAATGACCCTGAACGAACCTCAAAATTCACAATGGACCACCTTAAGAGGCACCAGGCAAACATTTTCCAACGCTCTCAAACTCCCTTGATCTAATAATCATTAAAAAGCTATGGACAGGCCCCAGAAGAGCAGTGCAGGAAAGAAATAGTGCAACAATATCAGAGAACTAGAGGCTTTTATTTGCAAAACTGGGTGGAGGAATGGATAAAAGTCCCTGATACAAAGAAAACCTGTCTGCAGAAAGCTTTCATACTAGTGTGTATAGTGTGTGTGCAGTGCAATTCAGAGGAGTAGACTTTTATTTTGCCATCGTAAAAAAATAGAAAAGGGGAAACAGGGAAAATAGCTGCAGATTAGAGGGGATTTTACACAGCATATTACACAGTGTTAACACATTTACATGTTAGGGGGCCTAAATGCACTTACAATGGCACTCTGAGATTGGGTTTGCTTCACTGTAGACAGTAAGCTTGTTATTGTTATAGGGAGCATAGCTGTTTTCTCAGAAGCGCCTGTGCTGTAATGACAGATACGAGGTTGTATGCATTGATCCAAGAGCCTTTTAAAACTAAGACACGGGCAGAATAAATTAAAAAACGGTGCTGAAATTCTTCATATTAATAATTAAAGTTATTTGAGTGAACATCCACAGCAGGACATATGCTAATATTTGAAAAAGGCTTGAGTCTTTTATTTGAATCGTTGATTAAGAAGAGTTTAGGGTAGCGGTTAATGAGAAACAAGTGGTGATAACCATGTCGAAACGCGCATAGTGGAAGTCTGCGCGTGTCCCGTGACTGCCTCTGAGCGCTTTATGATCACACGGTCAAATATAAATGAGACAGAAATAGATGAAGACGGATGGCTGTTACATTCCTCACTGCTCTCGAGGTTTGACTGAAGAGCGTCAAAGTTTATGACATGGGCCTGCGCGTGGACGTATATCAGGAGCGTGTAGGTGAGCATCGGCAAGAGCAGGCGCGCACACGATCGTAATTGCCTGTCAAATGAAAAATGCGACTTCCTGGGGGTAAATGAATTGATTAATATTCGAGAGGAGGGCTGGGACGTTTGGCTGAGTGGAAGTTGGGATATTTTCCATCCCCGCTGCCTCCTTTATTACAACACGACGCGATAAATAGATGTAAAAATGCACGCAGGAAGATGCAAAACACAGAAACGCATGCAGCACGCAGCAGACCATCTCATCAAAACACTGCGCGTTCGTGTCTGCTCAGTGAGAGTTCACTCCGACACATATTATGTTTCAGAAAGCAGCCTGTGCTCAGAAACAGAAAGCAGCTCAGAGCAACTCTCCGCTTTGTGTGCAGGATTTCAGAAAAGAGGCTAAAACATTATTTCTTCTCCGGATTTCCTACTTCTCTCTTCTGTCTTCTCCTTCCACGTCTGAGTGGAGGTCTCCTGTCCTCCCACCCGGAGCAGCGTCGACGTCTCATTGGCCTGTCGCTGATGTGCTGGCTGCGGGCTGCGGGCCGCGGGGCCCTGAGCTCTAATAAGCAGCAGTCTAATGGGGTCCCGGGGCTGCCGGAGGGCCGCACATTAAGATATGTAGGCAGGGAGAGGGCGCGGGAACGAGGCCCGGGAGAGCAGGAGGATCAGACCCCTCTGTACTCGCTAACTCACTCTCCTTGCAGTGTTGCTCCCTGTAGTCAGATTTAATCCAGTAGCGAGGCTCCAAATGACTCACAAAGACAAGATTTAGAAGGTTTCAAACCAACTAAATCACTTCTCATGCCGGGTTTCATAAGGGAACCTGATGGTAAGAAACGGCGTTGAAGCCTGCACTGCATCACCAGGAGAGGGAATGTTCATGCGAACGACACACCAATGTGACAGTAGTTTTATTTTTGTTCCTTCATAACTCAATCATTCTTTTTATGAATTCTTGTTTACGTCCTTTGCAGAGAGTACAAAGGCTTCTATCTATAATTCCATCATGCAGCCTGTTTCCTGATATTGGAACGGCAGTCTGCCAGAGGATGGTGGATAAAAATCTTTTTCCAATTAAACCAGCCAGAACTTTAACGCTATATTTCAGTCCAATGTCTTTTTGGGTTTCCATTATGGTTAACGGTTCAGGGTAGATTTGGCAAATTCAGGCAGCTGAGGTAAACCCCCCCACTTGCCGTTGCCAGCGTTTGTTAACAACATTAGTTCATAATAATGTTCTTTTTAGCACATAAATACGGCGTAGCAACACATCCACTGATAACATTTGAACAGTCTGCCTTCATGTGGATAAAATAAGACTAAACTTTTATAACCTGTAAGGTTAGAGCCGAGTTTGACTTGATTTTGAAGTCAGGGCAGGAGAAGTTTCTCCGACTTTCTGAGTTGGAGATCTGATTCTGACCCAAGAATCCTCTAAAATTAGTGACCAGCTGAGAGTCGAAGTGTTTCCAGCAGCCAAGGAAATCAGTCCGTTTTTCCTTCTAGTCAAGATTTAGGTTTACCATGTCAGAATCTACACCAGCATGTAGACTCCTTAATAAGATCCCTGGTCCAGGAAGAAGCTTCTGTGGTCCAAATGCAGGTTAAACGTGTTCCCAGACTTTCACCCAGGAGACCTGGTTTTGAATCCAAAGTGAGGATTGTTTTCAGGTTATTTAGAGCCATTGAAATGAAAGATTTATTTCACGAGGGAGACCTGGCCAAGGAGGCGGTCTTTTGAGTCCGGTTGAGTTGCTTTCCATGCTGGTGCAGGGGTTAGCACTATAACCTCACAACATTAAAGTTCTGGGTATGAACACGCTCATCTTCACCTCGAATGACTACTAATGCTTTGGCGTGATATTACAGAGAGCCCGGCCTGAGTAAACATCTCCATGACAAAATGATCCGTTCAGTCTACACACCACAGCTTAGAGCAATATTAGACGGGTGGCTTGACTTGACTGTCAAATAAATTAGGAAAAAAAAAAATGTTAAGGAATATTTTGCTTAAGGGATGTGAGAAAACCAGCTCCGTGCAGTGGAAGTCACTCCAAGAGGCGACGAGCATGAAAGACAAAGTCTGGGAAGGAGCCTGCGCTCCGCTTGTCTCGCCTGTTTGAACATAAGGACAGAATCACACCTTCAAACAGAGATGGAGCTGGAGTGAAGCCTCAAAGATAACTACCTACAGCCCTGTCATTTTCTCTTTCACAGCTTCTCCTTGCTTTTTCGGCCCGAGTGTAGGTTCACAAGCTGCAGCTCCGACACTCTGCAATCAGATGTGACATGCTGAAGACTCAGATGACAGCTGGGAAGACAAGGTCACACAGTCCCCCACTTTTAATGAAGGATATGTACTACTTCTTTTGACAGGCCTGTGCTGCACACAGAGACATTTACTCAGTGCATATGCACTGTGCACATGAGCACGCACACATGCACACATGCACGGTAACAAGGCAGAGCAGGAGTACTTCACAGACACCACCTTTTCTCATTTCTGTGCAATCTCAGAAGCAATTACCTATTAAATTTTAATCTTTCCCATCTCTGAATGCTTAGTCAAAGATTATAATAACTGGGGAGATAATTAATCCTGCAAATGGTGAAGTAAGTTGTGAATACAGAGTCTTGTGTAAATTAAGTGTATGTGAGCGGGTGTATGTCTTGTTTTGAATATGCTGATTTCTCTGCCCACCTAAAGTTCTTTAGTGTGATACCCATGATGGCAATCCGAGGAAACAGAAGCCCGCAGGAGAGAGGCCTGGAGAGCCTGTTCAGTGTTGTAATTTAAAGTGACAGTGACCTTTTCCAAATTAAGTACTACTGATAACTTAATATTAGATCATACAGTTAATTCAGTTAGTTTCAATTGGCTAATTGTTTTCTCAGTATATCTCAAGAAGAGGACTTCTTGTTCAAGAAATGGAAAACTTTGGTGAAAGTCACCCTGAAACAGACAGTGATGTCTTAAGATGTCCTGGCGGCAGCCTGTTCATTATAAAGTGCTTTAATACTGAGCACATGACAAATTCGAAGCTCTGACTTTCAAGAATGATCTTTGTCGTCTGTCTCAAGTTGTTCGCTGGACCGTTTGACTCCTCAGTTTTACCATTTCCTCTCACTCCTCCTTTACTTTCACTTCTTTCCTCCATTCCCCTCGTCCTTGTCTCCTCCCACTCCCTTTGATCCTGAAAGTGAAGAGACGCTGGATTTTCAGCCTTTTAAGGATTCAAACACATCTCTGGGTTTTTCGGATGACATGAAAGTGCACGAGCCTTCCCGACTGGGGAATTTGCAAGGCGGCTCGAGTTTGCAAAGTGGCCCGAGCGTTGATTTTAAATGTGCAGTCGGTGGTGGGGGCTCTGGCTGCAGAAGCGTGGAGCCCCTGACATCATAAACGCACCGCTCAGGGTGGAGTGTTACATGCTGACACTGCCTGTTCCTCGGTCAGGTGGTGCACGTAAAACTGATCAGCAATTACCAACACACAGCTGATCAGCAATTACCAACACACAGCAAAGCATGAATTAGGAGTTTAGGTTTGGTTGTTTACGCTGAATAATACACTTACAAATCTGGTGATGAGGGATTGCTGTCCAGATGAACAGAATCCTGGTGTAGTTTTAGTGGAGAAAGATTTTTTTAGGCACAATCCTACTCTTTATGTGAGCAGACAGCCTTTGTGTGCACAAGCATATGCACAACTGGCCCTTTTAACCTAGGCTCTTATCTTTACAGCGTAATTACTGCTCTCCTCACTCTTTTTCGTCCACCCCCACCTATCCTTTGCATTCGCAGTTGCACGCTTGTTGAAAAACCAGCTCACACTATTGAGTCTATCTACCTCACGTTAATCACTTTGAACAAGAGCAACATGCCCAGATCCAGTAAATCCATGTCTAATTCCTCTTTCTTTATTCTCCCCCACTACAACCATGATAAATCACCCCCGCCACCAACGGGAGGGATCCGTAAAGCAATCAGGTGGTCGTCGGTGGGGATCCTGCCAGATCACAGAGGTTAATAACGTTCCACGTGATTACACACAGGCCCGGGGATTAGAGGGTTCTTGGGAGCAGGTTCCACATTGCAAGCTGAAATCGCTATTTCACGGCCGCGTCCGCGTGACCACTTCAGGTGAGAGGCCACGCCACTATCTCATCTCTCCCACTGCGCGGTGGCCAGGAAAGGCCTGAGCGGAAGGTGACACCGATGAATGAGTCATTCAATTTATCCCTTTTCAAGGCAGCCCCCCCCACTCCCCTCAAAAACTAAAATAATAATGACCCCCCCCTCCCTGCCATGAAATGTGTGTAGTGGTTCATGCTGAGTAGGTTATGTCGCGTTGTCGTTAGTCAGGGGAGCTGTTGTAGGATTACAATATTATCTCATTCTCACAAATAGCTGCAGTTATTAAACCCCTCCCTCTCACAACCACTTCCTTACATGTACAGTACTCGTCTTAATCAGCAATCACTTCAAACTGAATTGTGCCAGACAGACAACTGTTACCTGCAAGGAAAGATAAAGCTATTGAGACTTACAATTGTTTTGCTGCAGTTTTAGTTTTGATTTGATTCTTGTTTCCTCTGCCTGTTTAGTTTAGTTTAGTTCCTGTTTTTACGTTTATCTTCATTCCCTGTTTCCTTTTGAGAGCCTCGAGTGTGTGACTTCTTCTGCTCGCCCCTGTTGAATTGTTAACACCTGTGTCTCGCAGTCAGTTGAGCTTTGGTGAGTTTCTATCCCAGATCTCAAACAATGATTGGCTCAAACTTTGCCCATATTTGCAGTTTTCTTTGACTGACACAACTTGGCATGGTCCAATTATTCATTTTCATGTGACGCTTGGACCACGCCTGGTCCTCACAAGATACCAGCCTATGAAATTTGAGCCACATCTGGCATTTGCATGACAAAACCCAAGCTGGCAGAGTTTATGATGTTTGGCACAGATCTGGCCCACTTGCCAACTGTGCAACTAAACCATGACTGTCCAAAGTACATCAAATTAGACCCAGATGTGTCTGCTTTCCAGTTTTTACTATGCTGTTTCTCTCTCTGCTGGTTGGTTGTCATTTATTGGATCTTAGCATTTTCAGGTTGCATCTACATGGACGTTTGATCGTCTGATCAGCCAAAAAGTGCAACTTTCCCAAGTCAGATTCAAACCACATATGGAGGCGATTCCAATCAGATTTGTTAAAATATGTCTCAATCTGAACGGCCTGTTGCTCGGATAGGATTTTAAGTGTTTTGGGACATTTGCAGTGTGACACAAACACAACGACGTCTACCAGCGAGATGAGGGATTCCTTCCAGTAAGCCAACAGCTAACCAACCAGGACCCTGCTGACACACCAGCGGAGACGCCCGTCCACGTTCATTCATACACAAAAGCGTTATCCATCACTTTCTTGTAAAGTTTAGAAGACTTGCACCACGACTCAACATCTTCATTTGTAACGGTAGTAAAAGCCAGTTTTTCACGCTTCGTTTTGGTTTGTTTACATCCTTTCTATGCATGCCACGGAAAACATCTGGATTTGGGAACATCGTGCACATGGGATCTGATCATTGATAACAGATAATGCCAGCCAGAAAGATCTGATTCTGATCGGCCCTAGGCAGTCTTGCTCCCTGTGCTGCTATTTGTGTTGGTATTATTTCTTTGAATTTTTGGATTTCCCGTCTTCCGTGGACTTTGATTTGGTCTCTCCTGCCTTCCAATGTCCTCTTTTTGGGTCATGTCCTTTAAATCTTGACAGTTTTTGCTAGCCGAGTGACTGAAAGAGTATGATCACATGTGACTGGTGATTCCTTTCAAACAACACCATCAGATTTAAATCTCTGTCATTTTTCTTTCTGTGCCCCAAAGTGATCAAATACTCGCAAAGTGTCAACATCTGTTTATCGAATGTCTGAAAACTTCAGCTGAACTTACACAAGCCATCAGAAATGGGGGAAGACGACATTCTTTGTCGCTCTCAAACACATCGTTTATGACAAATTAAAGACACAGATCTGCTTTTTGTTTTGGCAAAAGAAATACGGGCTGATGATGCAACTTTGAGAGAATCTGAATGCAGCGTATTTACCGTTTTCCTGTTTGTATTATACATGCATGCTCTGTGCACTCTGGTCTATACATACTTGCTTGTGTGTGTGTGTTTGTGTGTATTCATCTGTTTGATCTTCAGTGTTAAACACAAAGAAGCCTGCTACTGTAGCAGCCCACGGGACACAGCAGAAATAGATTGCTTTCATATGCTTTGTAATATAACACCCCCCCCCCCTCCAAAAAATAACAAAAACCCTACACACAAACAACACATCACCGCCACCTCTGCCTCAGCAACTCACGCACACACTCCCACTTTCCTCTCTCTCTCATTATATCATGTGGACTCAAACCAAAATAAAATGGTGAATAACAGCTGCATTTGAAAAGCTGCAGAAAAGACAGGGAGATATCATCTTCCCGGGTGGTTTTGAGACCGGATGGATGTCTGGCCGGGAAGAAATAAAACAAAACCAAAAAATCCTGTCATTTGAAACAAAATAGGAGAAAGCCTGCAGAGAGTGTTTTTATGCTGTGCATATACTCTGACCCGGCAAAAGCAACAACAACAAAAAAAGGCCTAGGTGATCGACTCCCTCGCCCACAAATCACTGCAGATGACTTGATGGAGGCCACAGACCTGGACACACACAATAAGCAGCTTTTTGCTGACACACATCCCCTCCCACACTTCAATATCCCTCTAAGTTGCATACACAGCTCACAAGAGCCTGTAAGAGGCTGTCCAGAGGTCCCAGAGAAAAACTCACGGAGGTTTGCAGTCCTGGACACAAAGTGCTGCGAATGCATCCCTAAGGCCTCTTCCCCACGGAACTGCTCACCTGGACACCCGCCCTGCAGTACGCTGGCTACGGCCCTGTCGGAGGAGAGGAGAGGAGAGGAGAGGAGAGGGAGGGAGGGAGGGAGGGAGAGAGGTGCAGTCATGAGGAGATGTGCGTAACATAGTTAATTTAATTATTCGGTTTGGCTGCACTGGCACGTCTTTTCATGAAACTGTGTGGAGCAGCCGACTGGGGGAAAAAAGGAGATTTCCCCACGACATAGACACTCACCTGTGAAAGTGTAAAAATTATTTTGATAAACCCGCAACGGAGCACACTGCCGCCGACTACAATGGAGAGATAACATGGAGTGGAAAAAGCAAACAGGCTTCCTATATTCACAACTGTTGATTAAAGAATCACACGCTGGTTGCTTAGAAACCACAGCCAGTGTGGGAATTATAACGCGTTAAATGCAAGTCGCAGTTTATTTATAATGTCATACTCTTTAATGCTCAAATGAGATATGGAGAGAGGGGCCACACGCTGCGCACTCCAGGTCTGTGCGTGCGTAGATTACTACTGCAGGTCCATCTGTAAACAAGCGCACTATACGAGACGCAGACGGAGGAGGATGCGCTCACCTGGACATGTTCTCTCTCTGGGGTCGGTGCGCCTTTTCCAGTCCCAGTTTGGTGAAAATCCCCACAAGGGCCATGATGGCCACTACTCCACAAATTATATAAACAATTAAGTTCGTCTTGTCTTTGGTGTTTTTGTCGATCTTGTTCATTTTTTTGTAGGGAGTCTGTCCGGTCTTCATCCACACCGGGGTGTCGTAATTTTTACAGGTGCTCTGGTCCAGCCGCGAGTGCTTGAAGGAGCAGCAGAAGCGGAAGCCACAGGTGCCGCAGCAGTACAGGTAGTTGCCAGTTTTGCAGATGAACGGCGGGTCCCACTGGCCCATCACGTCGTAGTAACCCCGACATTTGTCCTCGGTGTGCGGGGTCTCCTCGGAAACGCTTTCCTCCTCCCTGGAGCCGTTGGAGGTGGCAATCATTACAAATCCCCCAAGAAGTCCCGGCTCCCCGTCAGCCTTGCAAACGAGAGCCATAAGTTTGAGCAACAAAAAGCCCAGGAGAAAATATTTCCCTCTCATTTCGTTTTTTCCTCCGTTCAATTTCACGCGGACACAAAAAGATTTGGAGAGTGGGGAGAAGGCGCATGCTCATGACAGGCGGAAAAGTCCGGAAAAATGCATCCGAATAGCGACGCACCGTCCTCCTCGCTGTTGAGCATCTTTATCAACAGATCATCATTCAAAGAAAAAAGAAAAAGAAAATAAAGAAAAGAGGAAATAACAAAAGGGGAAAGGGAAAACGGTCGCAGAAAAAAAAATCTCTGTGGACTGAACTTGACTTAATCTAAGTTACTCCTCTGTTCTCTGATGCGCATTTAGCCGTCCACTGGAAAGGGTTTTACAGGATCTGATGTGCCGATTTTCAGGAGTGCATCAGTTTACATGTCCATCTGCGCGCTCTTACGCACAAGAGTAGGCAGAGACACAAGCCACGGCGAGGATGAGAGCGCAGTGAGCGGATAGAAGAGCCGGGGGCGGGAGAGCCTGGTGCGCAAGAGAGGAGGAGGAAAACAGGGGGGAGAGAAAGAGACCGCGAGGGGCTGAGGACAGAAAGAGAGTAAGGGTTTATTGTGAAATATTATGATAAAAGCCCCGAAATACGCACATATCACCATTATGTTGTGCGAGGGAATACGTGGGAGCCCACATTTTTTGCCACTTTGCGCATTCCCTCTGCCAGTGTCGGAGAAATCCCGAGATCACAAGTAGCTTAATGTGTCATAATAGACTGTGGTTGGGGGAGATATTTCAACAGAGGGTGTTCTTTTGCACTAGAGCCCGTTCAGTAAAGATGGGCGAGGGGGAAAGGGCCAGTTTTTAAGGCATATTTAAAAATATAATTTCAGAGTACTTTTGAAATTTTTGAAATGATAAATAACCTCAGTCAGCTGGACGTTTAAAGGCTAAAAATAAGCAGTTGGTTCCAGTATCAAAGGATGGAGTGGTAAGCCTCTCAGTTATTAGGAGCAAAGCAGCTGGACTTTCTTTTCTTTTTCTTTGTTCTTGAAAACGTTTTACCTTCCATCATGAAGGCTTCCTCATTTCCTCAAGAACATGGATAGACTCTGTCTATGAAAGGTGTTTGGGACCCTCCCACTCACATCTATTTCCACCGGTACAATATGTACCGAGCCAGTGCAGTTGGGTGATTTAAGGGAGCATCCAAGAGCAACAGTCCAAACCAACTGAGGTGACTGCATAATTGATGATAACACTTTGAATGTTCATATTTTCACTCAACCTAACACTATTTTGGATGTCTTTTGTTGATACTAATCTGACTTTTACTGTTTATGTGTCATTCATAACTTATGAGACTGTTATACCCACTTAATTCAGTTCCAGGTCACGGTCAGCTCTGCTCAGGTGAAAGGCAGGGATACAACCTGGACAGCTCGCCAGTCCATCACAGGGTCATAAACAGACAAACATCCAGACACACTCTCCCCTATACAGGCAATTTGGAATAATCGGTAAACCTGACGAGTGTTTGGACAGTGGTAGGAAGCTGCGGTACCAGTGTCATGTAGCGCATGTACAGTCTTATCCATTATCTCAAGCAGCATAAAATATTTAATTAAAATTAAATTATTCTAAAACAAAAAAACAACAGCAAAACCTTTTGTTATATTATTCTCTTTTTATGTCTTCTTCAGTTGTTACATAAGCAAGTAAATTTACTGCAGAATATGAGCGGTAATATGCGACTATGGTCTATATACTCTTTGTATAGTTTTTGCCACATTAAGCGTCAGGGTACTTTATATAGTCGAGTCAACCTTTAGACAATATCATATGGAGAAACCCTTCAATATCCCCTCAAGAAAAAAACTTGCTGACAGCAGAGAGGAAAACTCCCTTCTGGAGCCAGAGATGCTCCCCTGAGACAATAACTGGGGAAACATAATACAATCTTCACAGCTTGGACATACATCACCATAAGTGAGGCTCCGTGACGTCAGCCAACCAAAACCACGAGCCGGCTTTGGATGAAAGGAGCTTTAAAGCTGAAAACGGGTGTATTAAAAAAGACGTTTATTTCGGAAGTTCATCAGATGCACTTGTCTTTGTGCAGAAGGCATCGTGACTACCCTGTTTCATGAGGGTTCTTGTTATTAAAAAAAAAACAGTAACAACAAACATTTGAATTCATTAAAAAGTGAGAAAACCTACATTTTGCCTCCACCCAGCCGACATTCACTGCTGTTGAGAATACAGCAGGATAGTGACCTCTCTCCATGGTCCAGCCTCTGTCCAAGGTTCTTCTCCTGGTGTGAAAAGGTAGCTGTGCACGGTAATAAAATTCAGATGAATTCAGATGGAAAAGTACATTTTCATTTTATGAAGATGTATCCTTGGGAACTGCATATGTTGAATGATAAGAGGAAAAACTCGTGATTATAAAAAATGAAAATCACATTCATCTGCTGTAATTTGCAAATAAAATTTGAGCATAATTACCTTTCATTTATTTTTCAGAGCATCTTGAGGGAGTTGCCAGCTGCCTTGTTGGACACAGGTTCAAGGACCCCGTGTGGGTGTGGAGGCACCTATAGCCCTATACGTGTATACATGTGGACCGATTTATTGGTAGCCCTCCCTTAAAGAAGGAAAACCCCACAATGGTCACTAAAATTACGTGAGACTGTCAAACGTAATAGATCACACAGTCCTTTAGCACTGTGATTCAACATGACGCCTAAAAAGAACTAGTGAAAATGGTTTAGACAAACATAATACTTAATAGTTTGTTGCACAGCCTTTGGATGATGCCAAGTGATTTCTATCAATTTGCAACTGTAGTCACAGGAACATCAAGCTGCTTGGAGATGGTCTTCTAGCCTTTACTTTTATTTTCCGACCTCCTCAAACAACTCAGAGTTCAGTGCAGTGAACACCAAGACACAAAAGAGCAGAGCGAGGACTTTTTTTATATCCCTTTTTATTAGTCACGCTGACTGACTGCAACACTGAAGAAACCTGTGATTCTAATGATGGGATAAGGTTTAGTTTAACACATTACTTTAATAGGATTATTTTCCAGTTTAAGTGACTCATTTCATTAGTAATGTTTCCATAAATTATTATTACTATTGTCGGTTTCAAGTTATTTCATTGACCATATTGTGTTTAGTTTTTTTGTCTTTTGTCGCTCGTGTGTTGTAGCGGTTAGTAACCATAGTAACACTGTTGAAACTTCAGAGAAGTCGCACACAGATTCAAACTCATGGAACAGGCTGCTTAGTCGATCATCGATACTCGCCAGTCGTAGATCGCAGCCGCGGCACTTCAAGCTTGACGATCCGGCAGCTCCACAAGTCCTCCTCTCCCGAAGAGACGCTTCAGCGGCTCCGAAGTCACGCTTTGGTTTGCCAGGGCAACTCTTCATGCAATGGCAGAGAGCGAGGATATATTTCTCAGGGCAAAACATCGGACGTTCAGCGGACTGACTGAAGGTATCCGATTGCGGTTAGCTGCCTTAGCCTCGCCCGCTAACTAATTTGCTAATGCTCTTTAACCGGTTAGTTACGCAAGTTGGTTGTTAGGAGCAGTTTAAAGGTTTAAAGGTTTGTCAGCGCCAACGCGGTCATACGAAAGCTTTTTTAATACACGGGTCGTCACTGAGAAGTGACTAAGACCCTGTCAGTTATTCATATCCACTATTATCCTCTGTTGTAGTAATAAATAAACTAAGTCTGAAGTAAATAAATACTGACGATGCTGGCCGTTCGTGTTATTACACAAACACAAACACACACACACACACACACACACACACACACACATATATATATATATATATATATATATATATATATATATATATATATTTAATTTGTTTAGGGTTTAATTTAGCAATTTTCCTATTTAGACCGTATTTAAAAGTTAGTTTTCTAGGAAAAAAAAATCCTTAAAAGTTAGTTTTCTTTTTTTTTTTTTTTTATTCATAACACCATACCATGAAATTAAAGACGTTAAGATACTTACGGATCTAAAGTGAAATCTTATAGTTTTCATCAGTTTCTACTTCAGTATCTGTTTAGTTTGTTTACCGCCCCCTTCTGGAAACCGTCCATTTAGGGCGATTTGATCCAATTTGACGAGATGTATTTTAATTGTACAATCTGCTGCATCAAAGAGAAATATCTTCTTTACTATGTTGTGGTTCCCCCAGCGTAGCCACATATTACAGCTTCCTCGTGTTCCCTGTCATGTGTTAATCTCGTACCACGTGTTTAAGAGTCTCATCTGACTAAAGAAGAACTTTGGACTACCAGAACGTGATCAGTGAAACAAAGGACTTGTGTGGGCCCTAACAACCGTTTGATCGCTTTTAATATTTAGCTTTGTTTTTAGGGCTGAAATATAGTGCATCTTTGTGTCACTTTTTTTCTTTATCTGTAGATTAAAGTTTCTGATTATTTAAAATGACACGGCTTGTCTGCATCCCTTCAAGAAGCAGATGTAATAGACCAGTTAAGGTCTACACAAAATTTCAAATTCATCAAGTTTTCATTTTTAGCAGAAAAGTTCAGCATTGTCCCCAGTGTGTAGTCAAAAATTATGATCAAGGCGAGGTTAGTTAAGCGGGTAGTTTGGTTGAAGAGACGGGGATGATAATCATAAAAGAAGAATGTGTTTCCACTCCTAATTTCATAAATGTCAATTACACGGAGCAGATCTTTGTTAAGCTTTTTCTCCACTTGCTCCCAGGAGCAAGATGCTCTTTGTCTGCCTTTCTTTCCCCATCTTTGCTCAAGTTTCTCTGGAGGACTGAATTATCATAAACTCATTTGGGAGAGTGATACATGGAGAGCATATTAAGCACAATGGATACTCAACAGCTACAGTACTGTCTCCTGCTGAGTGTGAGTGAGGGGATTTGTGCAGAATGCAGGCTCGGCACAGCGACTGTACATCCTACCGAAACTGAATGAGTGAAAGAGAAAGCTGTTATTTACTCCTGTTATTAACATCTGTCGACTTTCAGGCAACAAGACTACCTTTTCATAACACTTTTCCTCCTTTCATCCTTGTTGTTCCCTGTGATTACCATCTGCCTTTTTCTGGTGGCGCTGCTAGTCTTGTTAATGAGTATTTGAAACTGATTAGATAATAGGACGTGTGTGTTGCATAATGCAAGGATTGTGTAAATGGCCATTGTTCACACGTAACTTTGTTATTTAGGATTAGTAACCAAAAAAGTATGCATCACTTCTCCCTTGCTAAGCTTCTGTTTAATAATTAACTTTGAGAATCTTCTATATGACATTACAACAACCTTTAAACTGTAAATGTTGTGATTGTCTAAAGATTTTTTGTAAATATATAGACGAAATACTGACAAGAATGGCAATGAAATATACCCTCCCCTATGGAGGGATTCAGTGACTAAAACCTTTAGGAAGATATGCACAGATCCGACTTAGGATCGTGATCATTGACAGGTAACTTGAGGAAAACTGCTCATCTTGTTACAATGCAGTGTTTTTGCTGAGAAAACCTACATCCTGGCATTCACATAAGTGTTGTTTTGACTTTTGCCACCTACCTACATTTTTTCAGACCAATCACTTTCCCCAACATATCCTTCCCTACAGTAGACACCTTCCCCAACAGGTCAGCAGTGATTGTTCACACTTGTATCTTGTCAGCTCTTGTTGTGTCTGTGGGTTGTCCTTCCCTTTCCTTCCTTCCTTCCCTGCTGGTACATCGATATTTGATATTTCTCATTCCCCGTGTTCCTTCCTGCATTGCTCTTCTGTCTGCTTCTTGTCTTCTACTTTTTGAGCCTTGCTTATTTTGGATATATTCTGCCTTTCCAGTGCCTTTTGTTATATAAAGGAAATTGCTGGTATTACTCCTGCCTCCCTCCATCTCCTACAAATAAATGACCCAATTGCCATCCTACAGAAACCCCACAACCCACAGGGCTCAAAAGGTGTTTAATGATATACTTTTACCAGGTAGTCCAGCACACACTCTTTGTCCAGTCTCTGAATGATCAGGGCTATTTTGGGAGCACCAGGAGGACCTGATCAATATTAAGTGGATGGTCATAAGGTGTCTCAAGTCTGCCGTTACATTGTTCAACCATCATGATGTCCCATCATCTTTTTTCATTCATCATCGCAACCGTCATGCATGAATTTTTAAATTTACTTCTTCTTGGTGGTCTTCTTTTTTTACATCAGCAGTTGGAAAACTGTGAAAATGCTGCACTACTGCCACCAGGTGGTATGGAGTGGTAGTTAAAGTCAGTGGATCCTTCTGGGTCAGACAGAGTTACAAGAACTGCATATGTTTGACCAATCAGTGTAAAGTACACTAGATTTGTAATACATTTGCATAAGAGTGCAATGAAAGGGTAAATAATTCACTTAAAAACACAAATCTACTGAATATGACGTTTTTTGCTTTAACTTAAAGGGTAATTCCTGTGGTTGTTGACCAGCTATCCCTGTTTATTTTATAACTTGATGCTAGAAAAGCAGTCTTTAATTAATTGAAAGTTGATAAGTCCAGTAAAGTATCAGTGGTGTTTAAAAGTTAGTATAAGAACTTTGCTCAGAACATATTGTCTAATTTAAATTTAGCATTGTTGCATTGTACAAGTTAATGCTCATTTGTTCCCTTTCCAGATGCTGAGCGTGAGTGGACCGGACCATTTTGCTTTATCCAAGCTGCAGACCCCCAACTTGGGCTAATGAAGGCCTGGAGGGATGGTGATTGTGATGGTGGGGGGGATGAATGGGCTGAGGAAGTGGAGCTCACAAAACAGGCTGTGGAGGCTGTTAATCAGCTCCGACCTCGACCGAGATTCATGGCGCTGTGTGGGGACCTCGTCCACGCTATGCCAGGTAGGGCCAAAGGACAAAGAAGAATCAAATAAGATTATTACTGCTGCTGGGAACTGAATGACTTTGAGTAGGCAGGAGAGCTGCTCTGACGTTTGCTTTTGTGCCAACATCAAATTAATTTGTCATAGTAGTAGTAAAACTTGACAAGAATTTTTCTGCTTGAAACCATACCAATTTCTTACGTTTTCCATTGCATGTTTTCAGATCGGCAAAGCATGTAATCTGAGCCTTTTTGTGAGATATGGTTGTCATTTGTGAACCTTGAGCACAGTTGATTATTTTTGCTGTGGTGTAGCTGGTAAGACAGATATGAGGTGACCTGCAAAACAAATGTATGTATGCATTTCTGTCCACTGTAAATGCTATTTGACTGAAATTATTTAACGAAACTGTATAAGCTCCATGCTGCTTGCAAATGTTAGTGAAAGTCATTCTTCTAGCCTGAAATTATTGTTGAACATTGACAGCACTGTTAGTAAATAAAGATGCTGTTCAACCTCAAACCTGAATGTTGAAAAACAAGGAGGAGATTACTAACAGCATTTGTGCAAGATTATTAAGCAACTATTAGAGTCAAAAGAAGTACATTGTCTATATCCAGCCTAAAACAAATGTGTCACCAGGGTTTATATCAGATGAAGCTGAGGACGGGTCATTATTTTGTCATCCACAATACATTTGTCAAAGAAAGGATTTTGAGTTGAAATGGTTTAGTGTGACGTCTCTCATAAATATCATGACCTTTTTGAAATCAGTGCACTTCAAGAAAGCATTATTCCAGAGACTGACTGGTGGTTTGAGATGATCTTTTGACAAAATTAGACTATAATTTGGTGTCAGCTGCAAAGTCTCCACTATGTTCTGTCATTTCATTGTGTGTACTCGATTACTTTTGCCTTGTAATACATTTTCAAATTAGGATCTTCTCTGGCCTCCAGCACTTCTAAGTATTCTAACAGATTCTGTCATGTGAAAGTATCAGTTTCAGTTTCATTTCATGGAATATTTGGTTCATTTTAGGAAATGTGGTCCAGCACTTGCCAGCTTACATCATCGCTCTCAGCAAAAACCAGCCAAAGTAACTTTTGACTGCCGTCCCGGTGGTCTCCTGGGATAACTGCAATCACACAGAGTGCTCATTTCTATAGCTTAGTGAGTCTGTCCCTCAGTCGTCACGGAAAATAACAACAGACAGGTCAGTGCTGAAGCGGCAGTGGTGTTTACTGGTTGATCTATGTTCCTATTCCCACCTATGAGGGAAGGCATTATGGGTGAAGACTGAAAGAATGAGGACATGGATACAAGTGGCTGAAATCACTTTCCACTGCAGGGTCACTGGCTCCTGCTTAGCGATGGGGTTCTGTCATTCAGGAGGGACTCAGAGTAGAGTCCAGATGGGGTCCCAAGGCAGACCCAGGGCAACTGGAGAGGTTATAGTTATTTCCTATTATGCACTCTCAACATGTACACTGTTGTTCCAGTTTCAGAAAGATTGACACGTGTCCTCCAAAGTATGTTCCACTGAGTCGTACTTACCAAGCATGAACTACCGAGTAGACAAGTCCAAACTAGGCACAGTTTGAATTATGAAACAGCACGTTACTGGGCTGGGATGGGAACCCCTCTTATCTCTGCAGAAGACCTGGAGGAGGTGGCTGGAGAGAGGCAGGTCCGGGCTGCTCGCTTCAGGCTGCTGCCCCAGTGACTCCGAAAAGTGAACAATGGATGGGATGGAAATATTGTATATCACCATCTATTTTCATACTAGAAAAGGAGGAATTTGGTTTCATATTGCCTAACAACTGCACACTTATACCTAGCTGTTATTTATTAAGACGCCTGACTTGAATATACTCTTCAGTTGAACTCCTTATCTCAGAGGGGCACCTACTTTTTCCACTTCTACAGATTACTGAGTTACATTTTCTCAACTATAATGTGTCCACCTTGTTCTTTAAGCGGGCCTTTCTTGATCTTGTTCTGAGACTTGTGAAAATGTGCTCGTGTTTGAACTCATAGTTATGCAGAGATACTGAAAGTTTTAGCATTTTCATAAACTTTCAAATGACCACTGTATGCAGACCTTAGGCTAAGGAGTCCAATCAATTCAGCTTCCAATGACCATTTAAAAAAAAAAAAAAAAGAAAATTATCTGCAATGATGAAATCCATTTGAATTTCTAACTTGGAATTGGGAAATCTCACATTTCTAATCAAGATGAGGACAGAATATCCACTTGGCTGATTATACAGAACACAGCATGTGTTAAATTTTCAAACCTGCCTCATACGACATCTGTTATCAGCACCTACTGGTGCAGAAAAGCAGTATGGGCTTTCCCACATTTGTACGTATTAAAATTGAATTAAATGTGCCTGGTATACATTGATGAATGCTTTCTCTGCTGCTCAGTGAGACTGTCCTAATCTATTTAATGCTGTCTGTGAAAAACAGAAGCCTAGGGCTGGTGCAGCCGCAGAATATCTCTCACTGCGGTCGGCTTGAACATTTGCCTCTGGCATTCCATTAGCCTTTTTCCCAGCCAGAGTCAGCAAGCAGCATATTCCCATATGACTTCAGCTGATATTTATCTATGAAAAGCAAAGGGCCTTTTGGCTGTTCTCAGACTAATGCTGATTTTAGTTTATTGATCAGGCTCGGCAGCCTTTGATTTCTGTCCAATTCTGAGGATTTTGAGAAGCTAATAAGGGGCAAAAAAAAGTTAGTTGGAGATATGAATTTCAAAGTCTTGCCTGTAAACTTCGGACCCCCTGTGATGATGTAAATTCATCTATAAAACGATTCTGGTCACATTTGCGCTATTTCAGGAAGGTAAGTATGTGTTTCTTTTACATTAATTTGGTTGCTGAAGTGAATATGGGTTATTTTGGTTTAAATGTGAAAGTGATATCCGTCCGTGGCGTTCCCTGGTCGTGTTCCATCAATCCCATTCTGGGAGTTGGTTGTGTTAGATGCCTCGGTAGCCGTCTCTGCTGGCCGCAGCAGCACCTGATGCACCCAGCATGACAGATGTTTTCAAAATCTAGTCAGACAAACAGATGCATGATCAAGCTGCATTTTAGAATAGTTCACCTCCAGAAATGTCTTGTTTCATGAATAAAATAACAGTTGTGGTGTTTCACTAATGCCCGTTTAGACGGCGCTCGCTTCTGGTTTTTATTTTTTATTATTTTGCTTCTTAGCTACATTAGTGTCATAGGCATGATGATTAATACCACACAACCTCTAGAAAACAGGCCTTTCACTAATAAAATACATCACAGCTGCTCTAATACCTCAAAGCTGTAGACTCGTACTCCACGTTGAGGGAGACTGTGCACTCTGACCAGTAGTAGTGGCATCGAGGCATCTCTAGTGAACTGAAATGAAGCTCGGTTTGTGTATTTTTCCCATGACTTTTGAGCACAGATGAAACGGGTTTGCAGGACTCACTGTAGCATTAATGTTCAACAAAAGAGCCGTAAGCTACCACCTTTGCAAACTACCGCTGCATTACAATTAGGGGCTGGCATGTGCTGCCTGCCCGGCTGACTGGCCTGCAGGACTGGACGGTGAAAGAGGAGAGCAGCTCTGAAGCAGACCTGCCTCGTCTCTGCAGGTCCTCGGTGCTCTGCTCACATATTTGATAGGCAAGTGATCAAAGTTTCCCTGCCTTGGTCCTGCAGACTAAGTTAGTTATTAATCACACATTAATTAGTGAATTTAATTATATGTAGTGTAGTATGTAATGTACAAACTGTCCTTGGCTCCATGTTTTTACATTTTGACTCAAGGCAAAATATTCATACACATAGTCACAGTTTTCTTCACTGTTCTGTTTTTGGGTCACAACAACCAACAATTGCAGCTGCACAGCAGCGGTCACGAACACTCCTTAGCTGTCACTCCCCATCACGAGCGTCTCGCTGCAGGCACCCAAGTATCCTTATCACCTTTATTACTGCACCATTTAAACCAGAGCGTGTTTACCCTCCATCTTCCACCACACTCTTTTCATCTCCCACTGATCAGTCACCTCTGGAGTTTAAAGCCATATGTATTTCTCTTGCATAGGGGCAGTAGATTTTGTGGAAATGAAGTTGAAGCCCAAAAGCCTTGAGGACCTTGTAAATGGTGTGGCGTCAGCCCTGGTTACCGTCAGCCCCAGCAGAGCAGGTTGTGTGTGCCATCCTCATTACCCGCCACGTCCATCACCAGCCTGGTAACTGGACGCCGGTATTGACGGGGAGGAGAGAAGAGATATTATAGCTAAAGCTGCTCCCTCTGTATCTCGGTTGACATTTCCCCTTAAACTGTTTACTTACAATACAGAATGAATGGGTGGCAGCCAGGGAAGCTGGCTGTCAACTGGCATTGTCAACACTGCTGCCTGTTGGCGACAGGAAATTGGCAACTGTATTTCTGTTCCCACAGATTTCACTCTCTATCGCTCCTCTTCATTGCTCTCACATTCTGTTTTCCTATCCATCTCTTTTCTCTATTGTCTGTCTGTTCTCTTTAGTAAACAGCCGTGGTCACATGCCTCGTACTTTATTTTGACAACCTTCATTTGCAAGTCTGTCAGCATATATAAACATACTAATTTATGCTTGTCTCTGATTGATCTCTTTGAAGCATCCATAAATCTCATATGGAGGCATCAAAGGCTCTGTTTGTTCTTGTAAGCATGGGTCATCTTTTAGGGGGTTTGAGCTTTTTAACAAAAGTTAAAGGAAGATAAACTAACTAGTGATGTCTTCATTTCGTAATATTTTTATAATCAGCCTGTTAAACACTGGTTCTTCTTTACAGAATGTTTTTCTTGTTCTAGTCTTGTTCTCGGTGAAAATTCAGATTTTTTTTCCACACCCCTCATGTAGACAACCCCCCCCCCCCCCCCCCCCCCCCCCATATATTCATATTACAGTAATCCTTAATAAACAGTCCAACCCCTGAAACTAAACAAATCTCAGGTCAAAAAAGAAAAGACAAATGGTAAAGAAGTGTTGGCCAGCGTTTGCTCTGTCACCACCACGCCATGCAACGCTGATAAAATGTTCTTCGCTCTGAGGTGGTTCCTCTCCAGCCCAAACTAACCCCCAAGAGGCGCTTTTCTCATCTGAAGATTTCCATCAATCTCGCCTCTCTTTCTTTCCCCATCTACACCCGTCTCGCTCGCATACGCTTTCTTGTGTCTTTCTTGCTTACTTTCAAAGCTGACAAATGAAGAGGATAAAGAGCAGAGAGGGGGGCGACTGCTGAGGGATGAGATGAGGGGCTAAAAGAGCGAGATGGAGAGCTGATTAGATTAGAGAAACATGCCGGACTTGACACTCCTCTAATGAGCACTACAAAGGATTCGAGCTGTGTCCCTGGGGTTCGCATGGAATTTTACGCATTATACAGCGAGGAGAAGTATTTAAGTGCACACGCTCATCTGCATGTGAGTAAAACACACCCAGGCGAAGCACAGGTTACCTTGGGACTTCGCTGTCGCCTCGCCATAGTTGTCGAGTTGTTGGAGGGGGAGTGACTAATCAAATAACAATGGAGGCACACCTTGTTACTTGTAGTCTGAAGATCATACATGTCTGGAAGTCCTAAGGTGACTGTGTTTATCCCACAAGTGCTGCCCTCACCAATAACTACCTATACAGAAAATGTTGAGAGGATAGTTCTCATTTGTTCCATCTGTGTTGCTTTAAAGCCTGTTGCAGTTAATGCTTCGGTGTTGGGTGTGACCAGCGCTCTAGTCTACAATAGTTAATCCCCGTTAAATGGACAGGCTCAACAAATCAGTTCAGTAACCGACTACATGAAATACGACTGAGCACACAGGGCTGGAAAAGCAGTGTTCATGTTCTGCATGGAACCAGAAGAGCCTTGAATTAATCTACCAAACTGGAACGTTGCACGGTTCCCACCAAATTTAGCGTTGCAGGAAGCTATTTAACAGGATTGAAAAGCCAAGAGTTTCTAGATTTTCAATTCTGACATGAAAACTCTTTTTTTATCAGCATAAACTGTAGACAAGGTCAACGGCAAAGTTTGTCTCCATATTTGTTAAATCGATTTAACATGATGAAGGCCAACGGGATCAATGATCCATCTGTGGGTGTTGTGGGAAAAAAAAATCGTTTAGACTAACTAGACAAAGAATGGGGAAAAAGAGAGACTTGACTCTGACTGGGATTGAATCCGGATTACTTCTGTTGCATGCAAGCGGTTGCATCTTTACAACAAGGCATATGACAGGAAAGTGATCGACAAGACAACATGGTGTGAATAATTTAAAGATTATCAGGTTCTGTACCAAGTACCAAGATAACGGCATCTGACTTATGCTTAACATGGCCTTGTAGATGTGAGGAACATCTCATCTCCTCTCAGACCGGAGCCTGCAAACTGATTCTGGTCAATTCTGTCATATCATGAAGACCTATAAGTGACTAGTAAAGAATATTAAGCCACATGATATCTAATATTTTCATTTTTCCCTCACAGTGGGAATCATCCGGAGGGCAGTCTTCAGATAATCTCAGCTGTTTTTGATGGGAATACAGACATTTGCATTTAGCTTCTTTGATGTATCCAAGAATATAACATCTACCATTTCAGTTCGGATATACAGATTAACAGCTTATGGCAACTAGACAACTTTGCAAAAAACTTTTAAAAGACTTTTCTAAGACTAACATATTATACCCTCTCACATCTTAAGACTTTCAAAGCAGATATTTATGGCACAGACTAAAAGCAACATTCTGGAGTTAAAAAAAAAACACCTTTATAGGTCTCAACACAACGTGAAACGGAGAGACTTTGAGTGAAAGTGGAATATTTGTTTGTTAGCACTTGGGGAAGTTGACCTATGCTAAAATAGATGGACATTTTAAGCCTTTGACACCTCTTGAAATGCATCAGCTGAAAGATTTACAGCTATTTCGCATCAGCTGTGAGGGACTGAAGCAACGAGAAGCTAGTGAAACTCACAAGGACGAAGACTAGACGGAGAAGCCAGTAGAAACAAGCTGGTACAGTTGAAATTATTGATCGTGATCAGAAAGAGAACTCAGGATGCTGCTAATCTTTTTTCCTCCTCAGTTTAGAAGCTATGAAAACACTTGAAGCTGCAGCTGATTATCTCAGATAGAAGCATGACGGCAGAACGTTTCGACTAATAACTGAGTATTTGTTTTTATCAGTTTTTAATTTTGTCCCCTCTTCTTCAGAATCAGTCTCTGATTCAAACTAGTACAACTCAGTCACACCAGTATAAGAAATGACTGCTTGGTAGCGGAGTGGGGCTCATGTTGCAGAGTCAGAGGAGACGGGACAGGATTTTGTCATCTGCTGCAGATGGATATGTGGTGGGGGATTAACAGGCGGTCACCCTTCTCCCAAACCATTTAGGATCATGAGAAGTTTTTCTTTGTGGCAAAACTGTAGAAGGTGCAGTTTTGAGAAACGCAGATAAGTGTTGTAGGGATTAATAACTGCTGGAATCATACTTTGCAGAATGTTGTTGTTGTTTTTTTTTAACATAGGGAATTTTAAAAAAGTGTACATTTGTTGATCATCCTATCAAGATTTTTTTTCTTTTCTTTATCTTGTGTGAGGCTTGACGTATAATTAAATTTATAGGTATTTATAGGTATTTGGCAAAAAAAAAAAATATTTAAAATAAAATGTCACTTTGTCAGTGACAAAATTTTAAATATGATAAAGATGAATAGACATTTTGAGTATTGGTATGGTACAGCAGTACAGGAGCACCACAGGGGACTGAACTCTCACCATTCCTCTTTACACTTTGCAGAAAGATGTTGAAGATCTTCCATAAGTCAGTTGTGGAGAGTGCAATCTCGTGTCTAGTCATCCGCTGAGGGAGCAGCAACAGATCCAGTGATTTACAGAAACTGAACCAACTGATAAAGAAAGCTGGTTCTGTTCTGGGGACTCTTCTGGAGCCTCTGAAACTCATTGTGCAAAGAAGGATAATTCATAAAATGAAGACGATCACTGGGCAGCATCTTCTACAACTTTCTCAAGGCTTTCCAGGCCTTTTGATGTGATGTTGTAAAGCTCACCTATGCTGTATTATTCTCCTTCACTCACACCAAGATCTCCTTGGACTTGATATTGGTAACTCCAGTCAAATAGCTGCAAATCTCAACTCAATACTGACTGGGTCTTTCTGTGTGGTGTTTGCATGTTCTCCCCGTGCTTGCGTGGGTCCTCTCCGGGTACTCCGGCTTCCTCCCACAGTCCAAAAACATGCATACTAAGTTGATTGATGTTTCTAAATTGCCCGTACATGTGAGCGTGAGTGTACATGGTTGTTTGTCTTTGTATGTGGCCCTGCGATGGACCGGCGACCTGTCCAGGGTGTACCTCTGCCTTTCGCCTGCAATGCGTCGGGATAGGCTCCGACAGACCCCCGTGACCCTGAGAAGGAGTAAGCAGGAATAGATAATGGAGGTTTTAGTTGTTGTTTTAGGATTAACCCTCAGCAGTCATCAGCCCATGTTAGACCAGTCAGTCACGTGCAGCACTTTTAAAGTTTATCTAGAATATATCACTGCACAGATGTTATGTTCTTGTAAAAAATACTTATCACATGTGATCAAATAAAAAAAAAAATTTTTTCTTGCCTAATAAGGAAGACCTTCATTTGAATTGTGACAAGTGAAAGCCATGATTTATCTTTAATCTACTCTTTTTACTTTTCGTTTTTCCCCGCCTTCACATGCAGGCTGTTCTGTCAGTAAAGGCTCTTATGTAATGAGCTCAAGCCAAACATCCAAGGAAATGTTTCCTCCAAAAGTAGGCCAGTAAAATAATTACTCAGATGCACAAAGAAAAGGAAGAGAAGAAGACGGAATAACATGTATATATATATATGTGTGTGTGTGTGTGTGTGTGTGTGTGTGTGTGTGTGTGTGTATATGTATGTATGTATGTATGTATATATATATATATATATATATATATATATATATATATATATATATATATATAGTCCTAAGAAGCCAGCTCAATGGCAAGAACAAGTCCCGGGCAATAAACAGCTATGCCCTGCCAGTGATCAGATACCCTGCAGGAATAATAAGGTGGCCAAAGGAAGAGATACAGACCACAGATGTTAAGACAACGAAGCTCCTCACCATGCATGGTGGGTTCCACCCCAAATCCAGCACAGTGAGACTGTATGCAAGCCGTAATGAAGGAGGCCGAGGACTAGTGAGTGTGAAAGCCACTATCCGGGACGAAACTGCCAAGCTCCATGAGTACATCAAGGACAAGGCCCAAACGGATGACGTACTCAGTGAATGCCTCAGACAATGGCAAGGTGAAGAGGTGCTGGAGGAGGAAGCATCATGGGAGGACAAGCCCCTACACGGGATGTACCATCGAACCATAACTGAAGTGGCTGATCTCAAGAAGTCCTACCAATGGCTAGAGAGAGCTGGCCTACAGGACAGCACAGAGGCACTCGTCCTGGCTGCACAGGAGCAGGCTCTGAACACCAGAGCAATAGAGGCCCAGATATACCACACCAGACAAGACCCAAGGTGTAGGTTGTGCAAAGAAGCACCGGAAACAATCCAGCACATAACTGCAGGGTGTAAGATGCTGGCAGGGAAAGCATACATGGAACGCCATAACCAAGTAGCGGGCATACTCTACAGAAACATCTGTGTGGAGTATGGGCTGGAAACCCCAAGGTCAAAATGGGAAACACCTCCCAAGGTGGTGGAAAATGACAGAGCAAAGCTCCTGTGGGACTTCCAGATACAGACAGACAGGATGGTGATGGCAAACCAACCAGACATCGTGGTGGTAGACAAAGGGCAGAGGAAAGCCGTGGTGGTGGATGTGGCAATACCAAGTGATGGTAACATCAGGTGAAAGGAACACGAGAAACTTGAGAAATACCAAGGGCTTAGAGAGGAGCTGGAGAAGGCCTGGAAGGTGAAGGTGATAGTAGTGCCCGTGGTGATCGGAGCACTCGGGGCAGTAACCCCCAAACTGGAAGAGTGGCTGCAGCAGATCCCCGGTAAAACCTCAGACATCTCAGTCCAGAAAAGTGCAGTGTTAGGAACAACAAAGATACTGCGCAGAACCCTCAAGCTCCCTGGCCTCTGGTAGAGGACCCGAGCTTAGAAGGGACACCACCCATGGAGGGTGAGGAACGAGTTTTTATACTTTTATACACCATTCCCTGCCCTTTATCCACACTGGGACTGAATAGATTTAGTTTAAAACTGAATTACTTTTGCTTCCTTCTTCTCTGTAAACTTCATGCTTCTTATCCTAGTATGTCTGTTTTTTAACTAATAATTGAAAACGTCCTAAAATAGCTACATGCTTTCTACAACATTGAATTTGTGTCCAAGTGTCCAATGCAATTGTGGCCTGCAAGGTCTTGTTTGGACTGAGAAGATACCCACTGAACACTACTCAACATGTCAGTAACCATGGCGATATGAGGTTGAGCTCTACAGAGCACTGATTATTCTCCAAGTCATCATCATTATCCAAATAATCCTTCATTCCTCAGGCAGCTCTCCGCTGTAACACCCCTCACACTTTTCGGCCCAACACGCGTCACCAACATGTTTCTATTTTTCTGGTTTATTATATCTGCAGTATTACGATGTTATTGCTATCATGTTACTGTTTTCAGTTTTATAGATATCTGAAACATGTCCTATTTGTTGTTGAACAGAATGTTTGTTTGACAGTTAGTTTCCAAATCTCTGCTCCAGGCACACCATTCAGAGAAGGTCAGGAGCGAGACCTGAAGGCAGCCTTGAAGGGGACAGATCCCGCCATCCCTCTGGTGTTTGTCAGTGGGAACCATGACCTGGGTAACCAACCCACTCCCAGCTCCGTGGAGGAGTACTGCAGTGCTTGGGGTGATGACTACTTCAGCTTTTGGGTGAGTGCAAACAGCCTTGTGCAGCTCTTCAGCCTGTTCTTGTTTCTCACACTCTTGTTGTCCCAGGTGGGCGGAGTTCTCTGCCTGGTCCTGAACTCCCAATTGTTCTACGACGCCTCGGCCTGCCCTCGGCTAAAGGAGGCTCAGGAGACGTGGCTGGAGGCACAGCTGAGAAGGACCTCCTCCTCCTCTTCAGCGGTAGGAAGGCATGACTTTTAATCTGATTCATGAGGATGTTTGGGTAGATAAAGCTTTCGGTTTAGATCGCCGTTGCTGTCTGTAGCTGCAGGACACTAGGTTTTATTTTCTTTCTGTCGCTCTCCAGGATCCCAAACATATCTTGGTGTTCCAGCACATTCCTCTGTACTTAAAGAGCCCTGATGAGGAGGATGACTACTTCAACCTGCAGAGGGTAGTTAGGCACAACCTACTGGAGAGGTTCAAGAGGGCAGGTAGGGGAACACGGACACATAATTCACAAAGCTTCTTTTATTGTGCCAAGAAAAACTATGTCAGCCATTTAGATTACTGTTTTTCTGCCGTTTATACGGCAGAGATTACGGAGGCGCCATGCGTAGCCTTCGTGAGTAACTTGTACGCAGAAGAATAAATCAGGCTTTAGCGCTGTGGTGCAGCCAAGATGCCTGCCAAATCATCACCGGATCCTTAAATGACCCATTTACAACCATCTTGAAACTGGTGCTAAGCTGCGCTGGTCATAAAGCCAATTCAGAACTGGTTCTACATAGAACCTTTTAAAAACTGGCTTTCCTTTTTCCATATCCGCACATGTCAGTAGAGCCACTACATTAAATCATGAGTTCACAAAAGGCATCATAGTGTTTGTCCTCAAAACTAGTGTCTTAATATCCCTTTTATAAGGGTTTTGTAGAAAACAGTTTGTAAAGGCTGACTGGTGTTTATGAACCAATAAAACAATAGCTGCTGTCTTGAATGGGATTCATAAACTCCAGCAGGTGAAACCGAAATATCCAAAATTGCTCAGTAATGAAGATGCAAATGCTGTTATTAAGTTCAGTCTAGAATAATACTTGTGTATGCAGCTTAACGTAGCACAGCAGATGTTCATGAACACAGACTGTTGTTTCCAAACGTCTTCTGGCATTCATGAACAAAGATTTATACCTGGTGTTCTGTGCAGGACCCATAACCACGAGCGGGCGATGCTGAAGCAAACCAAAAGAGTTTATTAGTAAAAGATTCAAGCTGTGCTTTTTCATTCACTTGAAAGCAGTTGTTGTGAATGCTGCAGCGAAGCCGCCACCGTGCACTAGACTCACAGTCCAGTTTGGCAGCAGTTGACCCGCCCCATGTAAGACGAAAGGACGCGACGCCTTCCATCCAAAAGACATCATCAGTTCCTTCTGGGTTGAAATCAAAATGTCTTGACAAGAAGGTCTAGTTGGCCTGTGTCAAGCCTATAGGATGATCATGACCCGGATGACGGAGCGCGTACCTCAGCGTGTCTGCAGGATACTTTCAGGATGAGGTTGGGTCGTGAAGCTGCACATCGAGTGTATTATAATATTATAATATAATTAATATAATATAGTATTGTAATATTTTAATTCACATTTGTGTACACTTTGTTACAACCAGAAGGGGTCTTTTGTAAAATCCATCTGCATCTTCCAAAGCTCTGGACTAGCAGCTGTATAATAGTATGATAATGGATTTAGGCCGCCGTGCGGTGGCATATCTGCAAAGTTTCTTGTCTTAATACGTCTTAGCTAATACTCCGGTTAAACCTTTTCACTTCAGGCATATCTAACTGAGCCGAAGTTAGGATCCTAACCCAGAGGATTAATATGCCCTTATCCAGAACCACAGGAGGAGCTCACGCACACACACACACACACACACACACACACACACACACACACACACACACACACACACACACACACACACACACACACTTCACATTGTTTAATTCAATTAATTAATGTATTCACTTCCTATAAAAGAATAATTCTTTAATCAAAATCCATTGTTGTCGGATTACAAGCGAATGATACAAGACGACTGGACAAGAAAACTCACAAGGACAATAAGACTTTGAGAACTGACTCAACTAACACGTATACGCTGGCTCCGTCTGGCTTATTCGCCACTATTGATTGACAGGATTTCTCATGCGGGCGTGTGCGGGGCTTCTTAATCATGCATCAAGGTGACTGTCAAGAGATGGCGTTAATTTCATTATCCATCCATTATTACAGCATGTATTCAACCATGTTGGCCCATTTTGGTCTGATGAACCTCCTCCCCATGATAGATCGCTGCTGCAAGGGAACACTAGTCAAAGTTTTAAACAAGCCTTTTTATATGCAGGGACAGAGGACATTTCTGTACGTGCTATGTGCACGCCCTTTCTCATTCCCTCTGTTGTTCACATGTGTCCTACCAGCAGTTACAGATTCACACCACACATATGTGCATTAACTACTTATATATATATGCATATATGATCACCAGCCTGTCAATCTTGGAAAATGTTGACTTTTGCTGCGTAATCAAACATCTGGAGCCTTAGTACAGTTACTCTGGTCAGAAACTGTTGTCTCCAAACGGTATAAGACTAACTAGACATATTTAAAAAGTGCAGGAAGTCAGCTTCACGACAGACAAACCAAAATGTTAAAATGTTAAAATATAAATGCCTGTTTAGTTTACATATTGGTGACTGCACTTTAAGGTGAAGCCCTGGATCTCTTTAGTCAATAGAGATTATTTGTTTGATTTTAATTAGGAAAAAGGCTAATAGTTAATTTGTTAATCACCAAATTTAAAAGGAAAACAACAGTGGTATTGGATCAGTACCGAAAGCCCAGGAATCGGAATTGGTACGGAGAGAAAAAAGTGGAACATCTGATTACTTTTTTATCATTCTGAGTGCAAGAAGTCTGTGTGTAAAAAGAAATTAGAAAATTATAGGAAAAAATGAACTTGGTAACAGGTTTATTTTATACAACTTTATTACAGCCAACATCACTGGTGGATAAACGAATCAGTTGGCAAACATATAATTTTACCACACAAAAATAGTCGGTGGTAAAAGTGTTGCACGTTAACATTGTTTTCAGTTTTTGCTATTAAATTTGCCTAAAGGGATCATTTCTTCCTGAGGTTGTGTGAAGTCCCTATGAATAGTGTCTTACCTGCAGTAGTCGGCGGGCACGGCGCTGGCGGGACGTTGGCCTTTCAGCTTCTCAGACTGAGGCCACGGAGGAGCCAATTTACACCCTCCTCAACCAAATGAAACCTCATATTATACAGTTGCTGTTACCAGGTAACAACAACAAGGAAAAGCATTTTGACTTCCCCAACAGCCAGCTGTCACTGCTGCCTACTGTCCACCACTGGGATCTTTCAAATTACACTAATTGCAGAATAAAATAAAGACACGTGACTGTAAACCCGTGGCACATCATTGCATCCAGGACATTTGGCATCATTATATCCTTCTGCCCTTGGGGACAGCACAGGAGACCATGATATCCATTAATAAGAAAAAAAAAACATATAAATGAAACAAAAAAGCAAACATGAGGAGTTGCAACACTCACAGTTAGACGTTTATTTTTATAGTATCAACCCTTAAATTTGCACTCTGAAAACAAACAACTCCTATAAAAACACGCTAAGTGCAAAGATCACTGCCCACAGCCTTAAGGCGCCAATTAGTGAATAAACCCTGCCAATAGCTTTTCAATGCCAGAACCAGGTTTAAAGTCATGCACATATATAATCATAAAATAGACTGATTTGTATTTGTATTTTGGCTGGTACTCACTCATCTACATTGCAGAGATTTAAAAAAAAAAAAAGAAAGATCTGTTTCATAAATGTGTGCATAGATCTTAGATTTAAGTGCATCTTGTAAGACGCAAACATTTACTTTACTTATATCTGCTGCAAAATTTATAAACCATAGGAATTTCCACATGTCTGAGTTCCCTTCAGGGAAAGCCAACATGAAATATCCCAGTGGAGCAATTCCTTATTTTTCAGAGGAGATTTGATACAAGTCAGGAATTGCAAATAATGATGGCCTTTTTTGTTTTTTTGAAGGCATAGGAAAACAACTAACGTTAGGGAATGGTGTTTGTCTTCCTGTCTGGGAGCAGGGTCCATGTTTCCTCTCATCTTTGATGAATCATGTCTCATTAGGACATTTAATTTTTTTCTCTTTGTGCTGCATTAATCACGTATTGTTTCCCTCCCATGTTGGTCCGTCTTTAGTGCTGCAGCCTGGGATCTGAAGCATCCAGATGTGCTCGTGCACTCTTTTTATCATTATTGTCATTACTGCAAAGGGCAGCATCATTAACGAGCACCCATTGTGCTGGCTTATTTTTGTCGTTTACGTGACGTTAGTGTCGGTCCTTCACATTTCATGCTGCCAGTGTTTCGTACAATGTCATGCATGTGTGTAAAAGTAAACCCATACATTTTAAGTTTCCCTGACATTGTGATCTTCCAGACTTCTGAATTTGGAAGCTCTGGTTTCTGATAGTTCTGAGAAATAACTTAAATATTTGTAGACTTTCCTGCAGACCTTAAGTGAGGCTACATCCTTACGAGCATAAATTTCCATCCAATTCAACCCTCTCCGAGCTGTGACCTAAGATCTAACAGAGCATAACTGTTCTAGTGTTAAAGAAAATGTTTATTGTTCTACTCTTAATTGTACAGACTAATTTGGCCAGACCTGGTTTGGTCTGGTACAGACCGTGTTCATGCATTCTGATTGAAGCCATCCATTCATTTGACTCTTTGATGTTGCTACTCAAACAACATCTGAAATGAGCCCTGCTGGTCCCGGTCCAAGCTCTGGGGCCACTGTAAACGCCCCGCTCCAACTCAGCCACCACAGCTCGGCTGAGGCCAGTAAACTTCGATTCAGCTCTGCAAGTCCGCATATCAGGCGAAGAAGAGGATGTAGTTACAGATTTGATCGGAATGTCACCAGTCGCCAGATTAAATAGTGTCATAAGTTTGCACCAGCTAAAAGTCCACAGGTAGCTGGCGGTAGCTGAGGTAAGGTGGGCGTGTCCGAACCCAACCACATGCCGGGTTTGTTCTTTCACCCATTTGCCTATTTTTGGATCAGCTGGGGTTTGAAGACGTTCAGCCTGGTCAAAATAGTGACGACTAGAGCTTCAAAACTCGAGGTTCAGAGCCCCAGAGATGTACGTGATGGATGCCAGTCAGAACAGCTGTCACACAATGAAGGTTTGGGTTTCTTTAAAGTGTGACTCGTACACAGTTACTCTAATCTAGGAATCTGAGACCAGAATAAAAATATAAAGCTTGAAATGAGAGCAGGTTAATCTCACACACATGCACGCACGCACGTGCACGTCTTTCTCATTCCTGATTCCCATGAGGATTCGTAGACACTGAAGAAGCATTAAGCACTGCCACCTAAAGCACGGATAACATCCGTCTGTGGAGATTTTCCGTAAGTTACTGGCTGACAAGGATAAGTGTCTATGTTTGAGCAGCCACTTCTCATATAATTTTTTCTGGAAGACAAATGTAGCTCTACCAGGAGTTGAAGTATTATAGGTTTTATTGTGTAAAATTGCCGTGGAGAGCTTTATGATTCAGGGTTTCTTTGTTCCAATAAAACATGAACATTGTTCAAAAGCTGGCATGTTCTTAGCTAGAAATGTTCTTATTTGGCTGCATGAAAGCTCTCCTTAGAATAAAGCCAAATGGCAGCCTGGCAAGTCGTAAAGACACAAATTGGACAACTTTCCTCATTCTTTGTCAAGTGCTTCTCGCTCTGTGGAAGAAAACTTTGAAATAGGATAACCAGAAGTCATACAAACGTCTTTTGGGTGTCAGAGCAGTTCTTATAGTTGGATGTAGATTTGTGCGTGCAGGAGTGTTGCTGATCACGCGGGAGAATCTTTTCATGATATTTATCTCAGCATCCGCCGTCTCGTTTTCTGCAGCCTTCACTTCAAATGACATGTTGCATACACTGAATATAGTCGCATGCAGACAAAAACATTTCATCTTCAGTTTTACGCATGTATTACTTTCCTTCCCACTTCAGTTATCCAAACGGTTTGTGTACCAGCAGTTTGTAAATAAATAAACTAGTTGGGTAAGTGTCTGCATCTTCTGTGCAGGTTTCTGTCTGTTTGCACTCTTCTGAAGCATGCACGCTTTCTGCATAGAAACGAGTCTGCGTTGGTGCAGTTTTCTACGAGTGATATATGCAGCCGTAAATATCTAGATGTTATCTGGTGGCACAGCTGCACGTGTGAAAGGTGCTACGGCAATTAGTCACTTTCTGGTTCATAGGAGCGAGCGGTTCCGCTCTGGAAACCGTTGACTGCTTCCCAGCTCATGTTAATGAACCGGTCTCTCCACGATGACCCGCTCACAGCTGGATGAAGTTTCTCATGATGCAGTTGCTTCGTTGATACGAAGCTGCAGCTTTAATTGTCAATTTGCTTTCTGGAACCCATTTTCATTTTAAATCAACAACCTGATTTAGAGTAAAAGCATGTTCCAAATTTGCAGGTTCTGTATATTTAATCGTCATCACGAGTAGAAAGCAAAGCAGCTTTGACAAGCAATTTTACTCCTTTTGTGGGTTTTACTGCAATAAGGAAGACTTGTGTCTCAGTCCAGTCAGCTTATTGGAAACAATTACACAGAGCTCTGAACGCCCCGAAGGAAGCGCTTCGCTCTCTTAGGGATGTTTTAGTGCTCCCTTGTAACTGTCATACTCATAATCGTTGTAAATAATACTCTGAGGGTCTGGTACTGCACAGCACATGTAGAGGGGAAAACACACACACACACAAACCCTGTAGGCTGCCAGCTCTTTGAAAAAGTTGAATTCACAGTAGAACAGAGAGGAGGTTTCGTGTACACCAAGAGTCTCCTCAGAGATGATTGAAGTCTTGTGACTGGGGCCTGACGTCTGCTTTCTGAGAGGCAAGTGGAAAAGCAGAAATCCCAGCAGCGCTCTCCCGTTCTTATAGATGGAGTACTGTCGTTTGATTTCATTGCATCTGTCTTCCCTCTCCATCTCTGCTGAGGGTTGTATCCTACATACATGACGAAACACAAGAGACACACACTTCTCATTGTTCGCCTCTAAACCCTGTTCGTTAGGTTAAGTCAAAAACAAAACACAAGGGTGTAGGAGAGGGAGTCATTGGAATTCTCAACCTTGCTGGCGGCTGTAGAGCTGTAAATACAGTAGGTAATTAGAGGCAAAGATAAGCCGTGTGCTGCTCTGCATCGTTCACCTGTCTCAGCCTCTGCATCTCTCGCTGCAGGCTGTCGTTATCCGTGAGGCCTCTTCTCCCATTCATCACCCTCCGAGGAGTTCATAACAGACACCAGTTGAGCCATTAACCCCATTGTTTCAACCAAAGGACTGAGTAACATTTCTGTTTTACGTTTAATGTCCTTTACACTACTATCTAGTTGGAAAATACCAACGGACCAGCAAGAGCAGGAGGAGCCATAAGGGTTCGGCAGCAGCTGGAGGCATGGGTCTGGGTGTGCTGACCCTCAGCTCTTCATCCGGTCCATCAGAAGCCAGAAGATGAAAGGGGATTGTGGGAACTGAGAAACGAATGAGTGGAAGAGAAGATTAAAGTAAAGAGCACAAAAGATTGGGTTGATAGAGTGCATTGTTTTACTTCTCTTATTATCTATAATAGTCTATAGGAGTATTTGCCGAGTATGAGTTTCTCCTCAAATAGATCTAAAGTTAAATCCGGTTCAGATTATGGCAGCATATTAAAGTTGTAATAATCACAAAATAGTGTGCATATTGTAACGATCTCCTCTCCTCTCCTTTCTGTGCATATTTCTACAACCCCTGAGCAGAATTCAATTTGGCTCCGGGTAATTTTCCTCCGTTTCCATTATGTTTTCATCACACTGCCTGCTCACTCTGGATATTTTCTGAGCGCTCCTCTGTAACGTCCTGCCTCCCTTTTTACGAGCCTCCACAGCTCTGTCTGTGAAAGCAAAGACCAGTCCTTAAACCAGAGCCTTTGTCACAAAGAAAAGCATCTAAAGACCGAGTAGGGATTTCTCAGGGTGGACGGGTGGATGGGACTTCCAGAGACTGGGAAAAGGCCTGAGAAAAGGTTTTCAGCACCAAAAGTGAAAGTTCTTGCAAACACACTCACTCCTCCACAAAACTGAATATATAGACTACAGCAAAGCTTAGGTAAAGGCAAAGTGATGAGTCAAAACTGGCCATAACGATCCTCTGCTGGATGTGATACTGTTATTTTACAGTCTGTAAACACAGCGAGGCTTTCATCCATGTGCAGCTAAGCGGGTGAAGCCAGACAGACTTTGCATGGCTCTATGCTTCATTCTTTGCTTGCCAGGATGGGTTTAGTTTTGTCAGTGGAAGGAAAAGGATTTTGTTCAATGATGAAGCTTAATGGCTAGAGCCATGGCACTAACACTCACACAGATAAGCTTTTTAAGTCCCACAAGGCCATCCGTGCTAATTGTACTGTGAGGCACTTATAATAACTTTGCACAGACCGTGTTATGTGCTACTTCTGACTGGAGTGAGGAAAATTGAAATTGGCTGTATGTTGTATTTCTTTATTGTCAAAGCGAGGCTGTTTTCCCAGGAAGGTGCCACTTGTTATCTTGAAAGCAGCTGTAGTCTACAGCGGTGTTTGTAAGTCCGGCAGCCCTCAAGTTTTCATTCCAGCAGAGGATTAAAGCAGTTGTTTGGACTCGTGACTTGGCCTTTCTGGCTGAAGGTGAGCACATCATGAAATTGACTGATCTAGTGTTCTAGCAGAATAAGGAAAGGTGCTGTGAATTCCTAGCGATAGATTTAAGCCCTGTGTGTTTTTAGTGGCACTTCTTCAGTGCAAGTGGCAGCTTCTGTCATGCAGATGTGAGCTGCTCTGCAGCCGGTTGTCCCGGTGTCGTCGTTCAGTTCTGCAAAGCAACGCCGCACTGACACTAAACATCAAATACACCATGTATGCTGTAAACATGTTCGTGTTTCTGCATGTTATATACGTTTCCTTAAACCTTGGATATCAACCTTGTTGATATCCAGTGGGCTTTAAAGCAGCTGATCCAAACTCGGTGTTGTTCTAGACTTGACCTGCAGCGATACTGCTTCTCTGCTTTCATGCATTTTCAGAGGTCAGCTTCATCTTCTGACTGTTCTTTATTTTTATTCAAGTCATTTTCTTCTTGGTGTTTCAGCAAACAAGGGACTGAGAAGAGTGCTTTGACTTCAGAACTGCATAACGACTCCTCTCTGGAGGGGACAGAATCAAATTAATTTGAGTCATGATTGGTCGCTTAGTCCAAAAAAATTAGTCCGGTCAGCTCCTATTCTCAGCCCAACCTTGGATGTCGAACGGCACCCTGGTGGTGCCACGAAGAGCTTTTATGGTTCTCCACCAAAACCTCTGAGCTCTGAGACAAACGTTACTGGCTGGATCTTTAATGAGACAAAGGGAATTTGTTCATCCATCATCTGAATCCGCCAAAAACACTTTTCAGAAACAGGAAACTTAATACGGATTAGCTCCAATCAGATACTACTTTCCTCTTGGTCGTAATTATTTTACTGTGCATAGATTGTTTACACAACCTTCATATCCAGAGGCAGTCATTACTTTCTTGTCATTCATCTGTATTAAATACTGAAATTAAACACGGAAGTTGCACAATCAATCAGTCCTCTGGATGGGACTTTGATTTCCAGAGGACGGTTCCAGTGAACACCGACTAAACTACTTCTGGACGGTATCAGATGGACATGCAACCAAGTGTGGTTCATTTGGGGAGGAGTGACTGTGCAGATAAACTCTGGTCCGCCTACAAACGTAGGTCTCTGTCCACTTCACGCAGATCAAATGCAGGAAGTTCAGGAACAAAACTCCTGCATTTAGAATCTCAGAGAATCTCTTTTAGAAGCAACCAGCTCCTTCAGAAACTCGGTTCCACCATCATTACAAAATGTAATATACACGTGGGGGAAGGTCCCTGGTGCCGGTAGCGGTGTGTGGGATGTGGATCATCGGATGCAGTGACAGTACTCAAATGTACTGACACATGTATAATATGCACACTTACCCCACACGTTTTGTTTGACAGCATGACTCATCGTAGTATGTTTGGGAGAAGGAAAAAAAAACACCTCAACCTTTCTTTTTTTTTTTTTTTTTTTTTATAACATTTTTAATCCTGGTTCCTTTATCATTATTATGAAGAGTTAATTATACCTGTCGCCTCTCTTCTTTACTACTGCTGCTTGAGCATCTTCCTCCCACCACCTCATCCTCCGAGGTGATGAAGACGTTTTAGTTCGGGGGATTCTGAACATTTTCAATAACTGAGTCATTGGGTGATCCCTCCAGAAACGTTCCCAGATTCACGCTTCTCCTGCTGCTTTGCCCCTTCCACCAACCAAGGACCCCCCCCCCCCCCTCACAGGGTCTTATTAATTGTAGAGGAGCTGTGTGATTCATTTTGGGGTAGTTGAAAGCACTGCTGTGGTTGAACTGCACCACACACACACACACACACGCACACTTAGTCATACAGATTAATGAGTACGCACAGGGCATAAATGGCCTTTTGGCCCTCTTCTAAAACAACACCAAGGACATATATTTATACAAATGTGCATTTGTAACTAGCAATGTTAAGCCTCCTTAGTTAAGTCGGGCAGCTGGAGAAGTGGCAAGGTTACATGAAAGGCTATTATTGCTTTCCACACAGATAAATCCAAACAGATTCATGAAATGTGCTGCCCATACTGTGGTAGCTGCAAGCCCAACTAGAAGTCATAAGAGGAGGGTACACGCAAAACGCCACCTAAGGATTTAGGTGGAAATTAATTTAGGCCCGCCACACACTCATGCAAGCCTAAATCATCGGTTTCCATCTATGGAGGATTAATAATTTAATGGTCCACTGTGTGCAAGCGTTGTCTTCACACAGCTTCTGATATTAATATAAATTTAGGTCACATTTGTATTCTGGTGTGGTTTTATTATGTAGAGTGGCGGAGTTGATGATTCAGAGCAATCTCCCGGAGTTGACATCGAAGTAGTATCAGCAGTGGATACATAAGAGCTTTTGCAGGGGTGGAGGGGTGGAGGGTGGAGGGGTTTTCCCCGTCTTTGTCGTGCAGAATTCTGGGACAGACCGATGTCTCTCATGCATGCACTGCAATTCTGCAATTTATCCTCTATTGTCGCCAGGTTTTATTATTTTTTTTGGCTGGGTGTCTCAGTGGAGATGAGCAGCCAGCAGCCAGGACTTCCCTCTGTGGAAATACTTGCTGGTAGAAACTGGAGCAGCCCCTGTTCTCTGCAAAAATATTGTAATTTCAAAATACCCTCAAACAGCTTTGCACATTCGAACATACAGAAACAAACTTACTGCCGTGTGAAGCGGGAAGACCCCTTTTCCAGTTAAAAGGTTTTAGTTGTCAAGACTAAATTTTCAAAATGTTAATTGGTTCTAACCAGTTGTTAAAATTAGGTAGACCGTTTGAATTACCAGCAGCATATGAAATATTTTATTATTTATGGGACAGATGTGAAAATATAATCACAGGGCTGGCGAGACCAAGCGCAAACAATTTAACTTCCAGACTGAGTCTCGTGTGGAACTAAGACTGGCTGCAGTTCCTCGACTGACCGCTAGGGGCTGGCTCCAAAAGCGAGTCAGTCTCCACTGACTCCCACGTTAAAATGTCCAACTTTCAAGCAGAAAATACTTACAGCCTGGTCCAAAAAACCTTTCTCAGTCATTTGACTTCACACCCATGACAGCTCTGAGGGGGGTGAATTTTTTTATACCACCCTGGAAGAACTTATATAAAGCAATAAATGTATTTTTTAATATGTTTGATTGACAGTCAGCTCAGCCAATGGGTAGCAGTTATTGCTTCCTCATCTGTAAGCATCATGCTACCGTGCTTAGAGAAGCTCCGGGGTTCGGCTGGGAAGCCGGGATCAAAGCCTACTTTGATTGACGTATGGTGGGCGTGTTCCCGTCAGCTCCGTGAGCAACATGGTTACATGGTACAAAGAAAAACAGGCTTCAAAACGCGTCTTCAGAAACCACCTGACACTTGGTGTGAGGTGTTGCTTCTGTTTTTTCTGGGATTTTGACTTTGCTCTTGTTTGTCTCAAGGACACTTGTCCAAATCTAACGATTTGCTTACATGCAATTATGCAATTATGCAAGCATAAGCCATGCAACCATATGTTTGTTCTTGAGTAAATAATAACAGTTTATTATGTCATTTACTGTTGTTCATTTGATCCTTGCATCCCATTTTAAGGCCTGGTATCGACCAGATGAGGTTCATTATGTCCTGCTATGTAAAAACCTTTCAGTTGAAAGAGAGTTTGTGGAAACTAGTGGTCAAATTGTCCCTATCATGGAGTCTTTGATGTGTTTTAAGTCACTGCTGTGAAGGGACACAGCATCACTGCTACAGACGTACCTTCACCTTAATGAGCTCGTGTTTAAATGCACATCAGGGATATTCATTCAAAATCTTGTCCCCTTATGTTGGTGTAATTTGGTTATTTTGTGCTAAGAAGTGTGTCTTGCTCTATTTTTAATGCATGCAGCATGGAGGCATACTCTATAATAAACAGCATATTTATAGTAATATTCCTATTTAGATCAGCGACTGAAAAGCAGACAAACTAAATGAGGTGACTCAAACAAAATTAGAGCTCTGTAAATCCCCTCATTTAATACTTGATTTTATTTGGTTTCTTCACTGCTTCACCAAATGTACCATCTCCTCTTTTGTGTGTATTTGCAACAGGAGTGAAGGCGGTCTTCTCCGGCCATTATCACAGAAACGCCGGCGGCTGCCACAACGGCCTGGACATGGTCGTGAGCTCGGCCATCGGCTGCCAGCTTGGCGAGGACACCCACGGAGTCAGGGTGGTGGTCGTGACTGCTGACGGCATCGTCCATCGCTACCACAGCCTGGAGCAGCTGAAAGCACGAGGGATGGACGAGGACCTCCGGAAACTCCTGCAGGCCTGACGGCCACTCGGGTGAATGTTTGGACTCCCTTCAAAAACGTTTTAGAGTTGATGAATCACTTTGGTTTTATCTTACATTTTTGAGCCAGTCTTCCCAGATCTTACTTCAGTTTAAACTCGAATGTGTGATTTTACAATCCTTTGTGTTGTCATCTCCTCGTAAATCATTTACTCACTGTAACAAGCTGATGCTTCTGACCTGCCAGAGGAAGCACCGGGCGTCTCCAGGTGACCCGATGGACCACGCCTCAAGGTGGCATGAACTAAATAAATGACAAGGAGTGAAACTAAACGAGTGAACTCAAACCAGCAAAAATGACTCTACGTCTCAGCCGCACATGATAAGATGTAGAGAAACTTTTAATGAAGGTAGATGTACTCTCTGTTGACTATACTGAATGTTTTCCTGGGAACATCTTAGGACTGGCTGCTGTACTGTCATGAGAATAAGGAAGGACAGCCTCTGTAGAGTTTTAGGTTTTGTGACACACCAAGCCCCCCCCCCCCAACAAAAAAAAAAAGATAAATACAACCTTAAATGGTAGATGTTTAACACAATACCAAAGAGAAAAGACATCAGCAATTATCTTAGCGACACAGTTGCCGCTGCACATCATCTTCAGAGAGTTTTTTTTTTTTCTTCAAATGATTTAAAGTCTTTCATTGCAACTGAGAGATTATTCACAGATGGAAGACACCAAAGACAGTTACTGATCTTCCAGTGAGTGGATGGACAAGAATATTCACCTCAAGGTCACTCTGATGCTCCAAAAAAAAAAAAATCAATCAATCAAATAAAGCAGAACACCAGAACTACATCACAGCCAGGACAGGCCTCAGTTAGCGAGTTGATTGTTAAAGTAATCTTAGAGAAGACAAAAATAAGACTTTGTTCTGAGGAGACTCTGGTGTCTGCTCCACTGGTTGACCAGTGACCCTTGTTCAGAGGCGCACGTAGGCTTACAGTCCTCATGCAGCTTTCCTCTCCAACAAATAGAACTTCAGCTGATCAACGTCATTTGAATGAGGAGTTTAAAATGGAGATGTTTGACCGTAAAGCACAGCTCAACAGTTGACAAAAGCAATTTACAACATATCACCACAACAGCAGTCAAGCACAGTGGTGGAGGGATGATGATGTGGGCTTGTTTTACAGCCAGACTTTCAGTCAGCAACGATGAGCTCCTCTGTATTCTGTCCTGAAGATGGGCTGAAGTTTGGTCAAACATGAGGACATCCGTCCCAAGAAAATCACCAAATCTACAGCTTAATGGCTGAAAAACAAAAGAATCAGTGTCATGCAGTAAACCAGAGAAAGTGTAGACCTCAACCGGATTCAAGACCTGAGCTTAATCAAACTTTAGTGAACTGAAGCATCGGTGCAGAGAGGAGAGGCTGAAGGTTCTGTACAGTGTAGTACCCCACGTTTCATTGTGAGGTTGTATTTACCTATTTCTTTTTTCCTGGTAAGGCTTGGATGTTTTTTTGTTGTTTTTTTTTTGTTAGGTGTTGAATTAAATTAGAATAGACGAGAGCCTTTGTTTTTTCTCATGAATGTTTTACTGAAGGAAAAGCACCAAAAATCACTGAATGTTTTAAAAGTTGTGGATTTTTGTGTCCTCCTGCATCCTCATGTAGATCAGTCTTCATGTAAGTAGCACCCCGTTAGGCCTGGATTACACTTGCAGTCCATAACGCGTACGTGCACGCATCACGACTGCCACACGTATCGTCAAAGTCAAGCTTACTGTCAATTCTACCACATGTGAGACACATACAGAGAATTGAAATTACGTTACTCTCAAACCCTCGGTGCTACACAATAAATAAATTCTAAACACAATATGCATTCCTTTGGCGTGTCAAAAAATATGCGACGCATGCGTGACCTGCAATACTAGGTAAAAACTATAACTTCCTCTTTCAACAGTCTTCTTGTTGTATTATTTACGTTTTTATTTTCTGAACTGAGGTTACACTCTGCCCCCAAGTGGAGGCCGCCGGTATCGCGCGTACAGGCTACATGGTCCTGAACAAAGAAACGGTCCAACGCAGCTGGTTGCGTACGCGGACGTTTGGACGAACTGCCGGTGTATTCCAGGCCTTAGTCTGCGTGTGCAGTGCACATTGTTTTTGTCTTTTTCCAATTTAACCTGTTCAGTAGTTTTTTTTTTAGTCATTAAAGGTACGTTTCCAACCTGAAACATTTAAACCTCAACGTGGCTGCAAGGCGTGGCGTTTGTTATTGAGGCTTAATTAACAAGCCTCCTACCTGCATCTTAGAAAAAGCTTGAAGAGAAACCAGCAGGCAGCTGTGATGGTTGTTTGTTTAAAAGTCAAAGATGAGAGAAGTTTGATTTGAAAGGTTGAAGTTTCTCTTTAACGATCCCACACTCTTAGCTGTCTAATCTCTGTCATTACTTTAATCGATTGCCTTGCTGGCCACCCTATGCAAACTGTTTTTGACAACAAATTGTTTATTTTTTTATGTTGAACACACTACATTGTTGGGTTTATGTCTGATCGGTCCTATCGGTCCGTATTCTTCTACGTTGTATTAGTCGGGTTCGTCTGAACTTTGGAAATCTCAGGTCTTAATTGAAAACAACCACCTTGGTCCAATAGTGGCTCTTGAATATTCCTGTATGAGTCATCGCATAAACTCGGACCCCATCCGGTAGAGACGGTCTCTACTGGTGGAAATGGCCGGGAATACATTTCACAGGAGGGAATTGTGAGTATTGTGAGTAAGTATAACCGGCCAGGCTACTCAACAGACCTCACCGAGGCAAAGGAGTCGTGTAAAGCTTCCTTTTTACCTGGCAGCCACAAAGAGCCTTTGATTGCAAGTCGCTCTGAGAGATTACTGAAAAAGGAATAAAAATGGGGATTTTTCGGCTACAATTTCAGTTGATTGATGAAAGTATCGCCTTGAGCATCTGCTTCCCACAATGCGAGCTTTTCTTCCTGGATTGTGAACGTGATCGTTTAGATTACAATCGTGCGGTGGGACGATGGAGCCCACCATTAACACCATTAACAAAGAAACTAGACAGATTAATAGGTGCTTCCAGACAAAACTGATGGGAAAATGTGTTTGATTTATCGACAAGCTCAGATTTAAAAAAGAAAAAAGGATGACATCAGAGTTTCAGCTGCCAATAGTACAAGTGATCCACTATTTCTTTTTACGAGTTTATACAGCTTTCCAGCAGTTTTTGCAATCAAAATATTCCACCATTAAACCAGTTTTAGTCCATATTTAAAATGCTGCTCAGCGCTATAAGAAGCTTATGCTTTTAATCCTTGGAGCAAACTGCACTTGCACGAGTAAATAAAAAGATTAAATTGCAATTGTCTTGTGAAAGGCTAAACTAAAGCGGCGTCAGACTGGTGACACGGGGACGGTGATGGGATCCCGGTCCTCGCATCGCAGCCGAACCGCTCAGAACCGCTCAGTATTAAAGTCTGCTCGCTGCAGGCTTATTTCGGGAGCTCACGGTCCTGAAATGGTCTCTAAAATGAACATTTCTGCGACAGAATGAGTTTCTCTGTGTGGCATAAATGACTCTACTCGATTACACTTTCCACACACGGGCTCTCAGTCATCCTGACCGACTGGGAACAGAAGAGAGTTGTCATGGTAACCCTTCAGCAACACATCTGTGTGTGTCTCGCAGAGAGAGAGTGGGTACACCCCGACTGATGTGTGTGTCCGTCCGCGGTCTGGTGGGCGCCGTGTAGGTGATTTTTTTCCATCAGTGACGCGATCCCTGACCTCACTTCACACCGACGGCTTCTGTCTCTTTTCCAAAGTCGGCGTGCGATGGAGGCGGGAGGGGGCGTCTGTGAGGAATGGATAATGAGTGTGATGTGCGAAAGACAACTCAGTCCTTCTCCTTCATTTCCTGTCTGAGAAGAACCTTATGTCCTTATCTATTTTTACATCCTTGTGGTAGCAGAGTCACATCGTCCTTTATCTTTGGTATCCGTGCGCGTTGGTGTTGAAATTAGTTTTACATCACGTTTGCTCTGTAACTTTAAGAAACGCAACACACTTTGGCTAGTTTTACATGTCGTTTTACAACGCCATAACCAGTGACATGTTGTATTTCTACAATAAATGTTGATTTCAACAATGATTGCTTTGCATTACCTTATTTATTAAAGTTCCTTGTATTTTTTTGTTTGTCATGTTTTGTTTTTGTTTTTAATCGTGAGACGTGGCGTTAACTCCAGAGACTAAAGAAGAACTGGACGTCAGCGATCGGTTTCCTGAATACTTTTAAAACCTCTTTCTTCGTACTGCGCTGTGACATGTTGTTAAAGGGGCGGAGCAAGCAGGCCCAGAAACCCCACTGGAACATGACCATCTCTTTTCAGTAACAGGTACCGACCAATTCAAGTAGGCTTTCCCGACTCTCTGAGTCTAACGCTGCTAACAGCAGACCAAGTGACCCTGGGTCCCAGTGGAGCTCCGCCAGTCCTCGTTTCAGCTCTGCCGGACCTCGTTTCAGCTCTGCCGGTCCTCGTTTCAGCTCTGCCGGTCCTCGTTTCAGCTCTGCCGGTCCTCGTTTCAGCTCTGCCGGTCCTCGTTTCAGCTCTGCCGGTCCTCGTTTCAGCTCTGCCGGTCCTCGTTTCAGCTCTGCCGGTCCTCGTTTCAGCTCTGCCGGACCTCGTTTCAGCTCTGCCGGTCCTCGTTTCAGCTCTGCCGGTCCTCGTTTCAGCTCTGCCGGACCTCGTTTCAGCTCTGCCACACCTCGTTTCAGCTCTGCCACACCTCGTTTCAGCTCTGCCACACCTCGTTTCAGCTCTGCCAGTCTTCGTTTCAGCTCTGCCAGTCTTCGTTTCAGCTCTGCCAGACCTCGTTTCAGCTCTGCCAGTCCTCGTTTCAGCTCTGCCAGCACTTGTGTCAGATGTTTCGGTGGCAACGCTTGAAATGAGGATACAAATGATTGGACAGACTTGATAAGAATTCTGTGGGTGACATCACAGGGGGGGTTGTCCAGTTCTTCTTATACAGTCTATGGAAACAGCTCATGTCAGTAAAAATGAGTTAGTTAAGTTCTTAAACTACTTTTTTTCGAATTGTTAAGAGTAACTACTCTGTGAAGGAAGTGGGTTCAGGAGTTAGTCACGTAGGTTCTGACAAAGGCTGTCTATTTTTATAATAGTATAGATGTGTGTATTCACCTTCTCAACTCAGACTGAGGCACATCTCATCAATGAGCAGAGTGCAAATGATGGTTCTCTCTAATTTATCTAAATAAGGAGAAACTAATCAATGAGAAAAATGTCAATGCAATGTCAACAAAAGCAGGTGCAAATTTAGATGATGAACAATGCAAAACACTAAGTTAGTGGTGCTGTGGAGTTGACGGGTGGGGGTGCGCTTGCTCGGGGGCTGCACACTTGAGCAAATGAGAGAAAATTCTGAATCCGACATCTGACAGGATGCCAATTCATTTACAACCACCTCAGCAAAGCAGAGAGTATAAAAAACATCCCCCAGACACGAGCAGCGACGTGGCCTTTGCTGCTGGCGCAGTTTAATTCACCGTGACCAGCTCTCACCGAGGTGAGAGCTGGTTCCTGTTTATTGATCTTACCTGTTGTTGTGTCCTACACTGTTTGCACATGTAAAAATATAGACACACATACAGAAGACAAGTATTTCTAGCAGCAGCAAGTGCTGTAAAATCCACAAAACTGTTCACTTCTGACTAGAGAGCGCTTCAAGTGCATGGGAGAATGTGGGAAACTCGGGTCACTGGTCATCTCCTTTTGAATGCCCGTGAGAGACTCGTGCACGGCCTGATGGGATGAAGCGGATGTTAACATTTCTGAAGTGAGCAAAGTAAATCACCAGAGACGCATGAAGATTGGTTTCTGTTCGACTCGGTGTTTTGGAATCTAAGACGTTATCGTTCCACAGTCGCAGGAAGTTTTCAGCGATCAGAAGTTTTTGTCTCTCTGGGTATCCGAGGAAACCTTTGACAAGCTGCAAAGCAATGGGCAGTAAATTAAAAAGGGTGGCAGAATGAATCCAAGGCTCATCACAGTTGTACTACTCAACAGCCATTACAGCTGAGGCTGTTGTAAAGTCTTAGGACTTGTGGAGCACGCACATGCACACAGGCCAGCTCTGGTCCACTTGCCTGTTCATCAGGGCGCTGCAGCCAGTTTTGTGGGCTGCCTTCAACACAGAAGTACTTAACCTTTAAAAATAAACTCACATTTCTTAATCTAGTTATCGATTAAGCAAAATAAAAAACCAAACTCTGCCAACAGGCTCAGAGACGTTTCTCCAGCAGAAAAAAAAAACATCTTTTAGTGGAAGAGAAGTATTGTGGAGTCGTACTTACCGGTGACAGACCAGTGGCTATTTCACAACTCCACTTGGGAATTTGGTGTAATGAACTGAAAACTGGCCAAAAAGCTGCTAAATGGATCACATCACCTGCCTATTTCAATATGAAAATAAGTCTATTAACAAGAAAGAAAGCATCCTATCATATTGCTCCTTACTGCGCCATTAATATTCAAAAGAAAATATCTCAAAACGTGTAAAATGTGGTTCTGCCAAGAAGACGGAGATAAAACACACACACTTGGCCCGGCTCCCGTACCACCACCCCTCCGCTCGTCCACACGGTCCACAGGTGTTTGGAGGGGTGTGGGTAACAAACGGCAGCTGCAGCATCCACTCATGGCCTGACGTCAGGGGCCACCCATTATGGCAGCGATCCCACTGACACAACATGCCATCTGGGCAGCAGAGGAGCAGCAACAGGCCTGTCAATTCCCCTATCCTGCCCTCCGGGCCTGCAGCCAGCGAGGGAGGCTGGAAGGGCTGGAAGGTGATTGGTCCTCCTTAAAGGCTCCTCAAGCTAGAACATGTTGTGGCCGTTCTGGCTTTCAGCAGGCTCAGTAATCTGCAAGAATTACCTTCTTTGATTCTCCAGGTTGGTTTCAACCAGTCTGACTAGTGGTCGTAGATGTTTCCGGACTGTTGCATTAAAGCCGTGGAAAGCAGCTCATGTTTTCCCATGCATCTTTTATCTTAATATTGTTATTTACTATTGCCAGATGATGCAAACTTATTGTCTATGAACAGTTTCACTGACCAGTGCTTTGTGGTAAATGCAGCATGAAAATAGACATGTATGTTAAACAGATAAGGTACCAGCAGCCTTTTCTTTATATATTTAAACTATTCCTCAGTCACAGCGATAAATGCCTGGGAGACGCATTTCTGGATGAGCGCTGAAGCAGGAATGATGGCAAATGGGCAAAGCATGTAAGAGAGTTTAAGCACCTCCGGCTGGGTTCATCGTGGCTGACAGAAATGTATGCATGTGTGAGTGGGCAACCGCACGATCCTGGAGAGGCGGCACAAAATACAAAGACATCATTGTTCCAGTTCCTTAACCAAAAAGTCTTCTTCTTATTCAGATTATTATGAAAGGTTTGACAGTCAAAGGCCTCGCTGGAGGCGCTCCGGCGAGTATCTTTGCTCCCGCGTTTTTGACATTTAGCAACTGTTTCTGTGTCTGAGACCAACACGCTGACATTTTTCACTTATTAACAAAGCGCCGTTCTGTGTCCAGACAGCTGATTCAGCAGCAGTTAAACTAAACGGTGATCCGTGTTCTCCATCGAGCCTTTCAGCGGGGAGTGGGTTCCACCGGCACCGACACACTGGTCGATAGTCAGTTGGTCCCCGGTCATCTTTATGTTCCCGCAGCTCTCTGGTCCCTCATCCCTCGATGCTGATTCGCTCAGACGGGTTACTGACACGGTAGAGACACGCCCCGACTGGTCCAGCACCGCTTCACACAGAAATGGCTTTTTCACACTGCGTTTAATGTTTCTTCAGCTTTAGTTTCTTTTTGGTCTGATAGTTAAACTGAGGGGAACACGCAAATGTCTGAATCACCGGCTGGAACTTTATTATTTTTATAAATCGGGTGATCTCATGAAAAGTTTAAAGTAAATTCAGAAAATGCACAGAAACAGAACCGGAAATCCGTTTCAGGGACCGCGGAGAGTTTGATTAGGAAAACCCAGGAAGAGTTCTTTACGCACGTAAACCTCCCCACAAAAAGTTTTACGGCTTGTATCGTGTTAATTAGTAAAAGGAAGTGATTGATTGCACAGATAGGTCAACAAACAAAAGGAATGTGACACATATTTGCAGGAGTTATGAATTAAACTCGCTACACTGTACAATGTACACAGACCCTTTCAGAACGAATCAGAAGTCAATTATCTGGAAAATGAGTTCATGTTTGCTCCATTAAACATTAAGAAAACAACGTTGTTGCCAAGTAGCTGCATCTGCAGCATCTGCCTAAAATGATAAATCATTTGAGAAGCATTCGTCTTCACTCTGCCTCTGTTTCCTGTTAGAGCGCCAACGTGGTGGATATGCTCGGATTTGTGTTTGTTTTTTATTTCTCCATTCACTTAGTCAGATATGGAACAGAAGGCTCTCTGACATTTACCCATAATTCTGTTCTTCACACCACCACCAACTGGACTCCCACTCTCCAAGTGAAGAGGGAAGATTGTTTTTTACAGTTTGTTTGGAGACGTAACAAAACAACAAGCCACCTGCTGATGAAGAACGGCCCGACGCTTTTTATCATCTGGAAGTAAGAGAAGTGGCTGAGAGGAGGACAGAGACTGAGACTGGGAGGAGGACAGAGACTGAGAGGAGGACAGAGACTGAGAGGAGGACAGAGACAGAGACTGGGAGGAGGACAGAGACTGGGAGGAGGACAGAGACTGAGAGGAATACAGAGACAGAGACGGAGAGGAGGACAGACTGAGAGGAGGACAGAGACAGAGAGGAGGACTGAGGCTGAGAGGAGGACAGAGACTGAGACAGAGAGGAGGACAGAGACTGAGAGGAGGACAGAGACTGAGAGGAGGACAGAGAGGATGATAGAGACTGAGAGGAGGACAGAGACTGAGAGGAGGACAGAGACTGAGACGAGGATAGAGACTGGGAGGAGGACAGAGACAGAGAGGAGGACAGACTGAGAGGAGGACAGACTGAGAGGAGGACAGAGAGGATGATAGAGACTGAGAGGAGGACAGAGACTGAGAGGAGGACAGAGACTGAGACAGAGAGGAGGACTGAGACAGGGAGGAGGACAGAGACAGAGAGGAGGACAGAGACTAAGACTGAGAGGAGGACAAAGACAGAGAGGAGGACAGAGACTGAGAGGAGGACAGAGAGAGACTGAGACTGAGAGGAGGACAGAGAGAGACTGAGACTGAGAGGAGGACAGAGACTGAGGAGGACAGAGACAGAGAGGAGGACAGAGACTGAGAGGAGGACAGAGACTGAGACTGAGTGGAGGACAGAGACTGAGAGGAGGACAGAGACTGAGACTGAGTGGAGGACAGAGACTGAGAGGAGGACAGAGACTGAGACTGAGTGGAGGACAGAGACAGAGAGGAGGACAGAGACTGAGACAGAGAGGAGGACTAAGACTGAGAGGAGGAAAGAGACTGAGACAGAGAGGAGGACTAAGACTGAGAGGAGGACAGAGACTGGGAGGAGGACAAAGACAGAGAGGAGGACAGAGAGGATGATAGAGACTTAGAGGAGGACAGAGACTGAGAGGAGGACAGAGACTGAGACTGAGAGGAGGACAAAGACAGAGAGGAGGACGGAGACAGAGAGGAGGACAGATACTGAGACTGAGAGAAGGACAAAGACAGAGAGGAGGAAAGATACTGAGAGGAGGACAAAGACAGAGAGGAGGACAGAGAGGATGATAGAGACTTAGAGGAGGACAGAGACTGAGAGGAGGACAGAGACTGGGAGGAGGACAGAGACTGAGAGGAGGACAAAGACAGGGAGGAGGACAGAGACTGAGAGGAGGACAAAGACAGAGAGGAGGACGGAGACAGAGAGGAGGACAGATACTGAGACTGAGAGGAGGACAAAGACAGAGAGGAGCACAGAGACTGAGAGGAGGACAAAGACAGAGGAGGACAGAGACTAAGACAGAGAGGAGGACAAAGACAGAGAGGAGGACAGAGACAGAGAGGAGGACAGATACTGAGACTGAGAGGAGGACAGAGAGGAGGACAGAGACTGGGAGGAGGACAGAGACTAAGACAGAGAGGAGGACAGAGACTGGAAAGGAGGACAGAGACAGAGAGGAGGACAGAGACTGAGAGGAGGACAGAGACTGGAAAGGAGGACAGATAGTGAGACTGAGAGGAGGACAAAGACAGAGAGGAGGACAAAGACAGAGAGGAGGACAAAGACAGAGAGGAGGACAGAGACTGAGACTGAGAGGAGGACAGAGACAGAGAGGAGGACAGAGACTGGGAGAAACACAGAGAGGATGATAGAGACTGAGAGGAGGACAGAGAGGAGGACAGAGACTGAGAGGAGGACAGAGACTGAGACAGAGAGGAGGACAAAGACAGAGAGGAGGACAGAGACAGAGACTGAGAGGAGGATAGAGACTGAGACAGAGAGGAGGATAGAGACTGAGACTGAGAGGAGGACAAAGACAGAGAGGAGGACAGAGACTGAGAGGAGGACAAAGACAGAGACTGAGAGGAGGACAAAGACAGAGACTGAGAGGAGGACAAAGACAGAGACTGGGAGGAGGACAGAGACTGAGATTGAGAGGAGGACAAAGACAGAGAGGAGGATAGAGACTGAGACTGAGAGGAGGACAAAGACAGAGAGGAGGATAGAGACTGAGACAGAGAGGAGGACAAAGACAGAGAGGAGGACAGAGACTGAGACAGAGAGGAGGACAAAGACAGAGAGGAGGACAGAGACAGAGAGGAGGACAGAGACAGAGACTGAGAGGAGGACAAAGACAGAGACTGAGAGGAGGACGGAGACAGAGAGGAGGACAGATACTGAGACAGAGAGGAGGACAAAGACAGAGACTGAGAGGAGGACAGAGACAGAGACTGAGAGGAGGACAGAGACAGAGACTGAGAGGAGGACAGAGACTGAGAGGAGGACAGAGACAGAGACTGAGAGGAGGACAGAGACTGAGACAGAGAGGAGGATGGAGACAGAGACTGAGAGGAGGACAAAGACAGAGACTGGGAGGAGGACAGACACAGGAGACAGGAGCGCTTCATCACCTCACCACAAGCAGCAGCTGCGCCCTCCTGGCCACGCCACACAAAGCTGTGCACAAACCCTGGATAAATGTCCACACAGGAGTGAACGTCTTCTTTTGTTTGTGTTTTACATCAAGATCTTGAACTGATGGTTGGGAGTCGGTCCACTCCGTCCAGTCTTATCCAGCTCAAACAAATCCCAACAGGGTGACGGTGCGGGTCGTTTCAACGCCAAATATATTGCGAACCAAAACCGAAACCAAGGATCTCTATCCAGGAAATATAAATCTCTAAACCCATCTGCGGCGTTGAGCCGTCTTCTTCAGTCTACAGCGGCGAGGCAGGACGTGGTTGTTCATGTCCACAACCACACAGGAGAACAGAAATGAACAACTTGCCTCCGTTTGTTGCTTCTCCGCAGCCACAACAAGGCGCCGATACGTCCCGCGTCCTTCCTCTAGATTGACACGTGCTGATTTGACAGTAAAGAATTTCAACCCCAAAGCATCCAAGGGATCCCTCTGGTTTCCAGTTCACAATCAAACCACTGTTTGATCACAAAGACGTGAGCCAGGGCAGCTTTAAACTGAAACTTTGACTTTATTTACTTTACTTTGTGACTCAAAAGCTCCTTGGGTCATTACATCACGCATTCTCATCTCTAATGATCTGAGCGCACCAGTGAGCACCAGGTTTGGCCTCCTCACCCTGATCCCGCTCACTCTGCAGTCATTGGTTACCTCCTTAAACCAGTCACATGCAGCCATGGCAAAGAAAATGAAGGATATTTCTTTAGAAGCTGGGCTGATCTATGCTTGGAGTTCAGAGGATCAGTTTGCAGAAAATTATTATGAATGAATTATTTTACAATCAGGATTCACTCCTTAATCAATCATGCACCTCTTAAAATGACAGCTTAACAAGCTGAAAACTTGGTATGTTGCAGTTTAGGTTAATTTTGAAGCCTCGAACTTCAGATAAACACAATATGGGGCCTTTAAGGAGCATCCTGAGTTCTTCCTTTGTTTATCCTCATTCTGACTTCAGCAGAAATGTATGTTTCTCCAAAGTCTTGAACTGAAAAGATAAGTCAGCCAGAAACAAAGTCTGGACCTCATTTGGAAGAACGTGGATCTCAGCCTGTAATCTTTTACGAGGTAGATAAGTTTAGGTGTGAACATGGAGTAACTTTCCAGTACCTGCAGCAAGAAGTCACACCCTCCAGTTTTATTAAAGGGTTGCAGAAGAAGCAGATGGAGCCACTGATGTTACGCTGGGATTTGGTAACACACAGCATTTGGGTCTGTTTAAAACCAGAAGACACCGTATTTAGATCACTTGAGATTCATATGTGCACTTTAACAAATTACAATAGTTAAATTACATGCAACATTCTGAGTCTTAACCAGAAATCAGCTTAACAGCAGAACATAATGATTATAGTATCGTCTGCACAAGTCAATATCCTGGCATGCAAATGTCACATGTGTACAGGTGATGATAGAACTGGCCTTTTAAAAGTCCAATGTACTCATCTGTGGTGTAGTTACAGTGAAAAATGAAGACTTCAGGTGGTCTCTGTTGATGCATTAACAAGTGCATTGCTTAAGGCAGCAAGATGGAGAAGAGAAAGCCATCTGTTTCTGACCCGTAATGTACCTACATTTCATGCAGGGATTTCAGTATTGGAAAAGTATTTCAAAGTGTTAATTATGACGGGTTTAAATGAGCCAACACAAAGTGATACATGATACTCGTCTTGTTTCTGGACTAGATCGCAGTATGTGTTTTTAACTGCTGTGGACTCCTGTGGACTTTTATTTCCCCGAACTGATATGGAATGAAGAGTCCGACATAAACTTAACGTAACGTAAGACACGAGCTGCTCTAACAGCAGAGTTTGGAATATTTTGAAAGTTTGAAAGTTTGAGGGTTTATTTGAATCATCAGTTCTGTTGTAACGTGGTGAGACAACCAACTCTCCCTGTCGTCACTCTCCTCTCGTAGCTGTAAAGCATCAATAATGCTAAAGAGCACCAGAGTGTAACAGCTGAACAAAAATAAACATGCTCCCAGAGCTTTCTGCTCAGCAGTGAGGGAAGATCTGGGGCAGTGGTTCAGGGAACAGCGCCAGGAGAAGCTAATAAAACATAGCTGCAGCAGATCTCTAATTAGCTTCGTCCTTGATTTATGCAGGAGCATGCTGGGACCTGAAGGAGAAGGACCTGCAACTCTGTCTGTTTGTCAGTGAGAGGAGATATACTCTTTGAAAAAGAGTGACATAACACTTTTTTAACTGCTGTGTTTGTTTGGGAAGAACCAACTGCAGCTTCAGAAATATATGTTTCAAAGCAGTCTGAAGAGACGGAACAGACATGCCTATCTCTTATTCTCAGTAGATATTTGCACATACTGCCCTTTTTACTTTATTCAGAAGAAAGTGCACACTGAACCACATTCGCACAAAACTCATGCAGTGTTAGTTTACAACAAATACAAACCATGAAATGCTCAAACAAAAAGCCCGTGCATTTTGTTTACATGTGCAGATACACAGTCAGTAAAACATCAGTTAGACGTTCCAGCTTTCTGTCCGTCTATCAACATTACCTAACGTTTAGTTTACCTTGATGCAGGGTAGTCCATCTGCATGGCATTAACTGTGGTTTCTGTGCTACTGGAGCCACTTCACCAAGCGATGAACTATGGGAGAAAATTAACACCCTCAAAACGACTGCTGGAAACATGCCATACATCAGAGAAAAAGCTGCTCAGGTGAGACGGCAAGAAACAAGCCTTCAGTCATTCAGGTATTAATACGTCTCAGTTTCATGGAGCAGGTTGGAGAGAAAAGAGACCAGTATTAGTGGAACTGGCTCAGTCAGTCCAGCTCACCTTCTGTAGCGGACTTGGACCTCATTCATCCGGAACAGTGGGGAACATTGAGGAACAGTGGGGAACAGTCGTAACAGTGGGGAACAGTTGGAACAGTTGGAACATTAGGGGAACAGTGGGGAACATTAGGGAACATTGGGGAAGAGTCGTAACAGTGGGGAACAGTTGGAACATTGGAGAACAGTGGGGAACATTAGCGGAACATTGGGGAACAGTGGTGACATTAGGGAACATTGGGGAACAGTGGGAACAGTGGTAACATTGGGGAACAGTGGAAACATTGGGGAACAGTGGGGAACAGTGGGAACAGTGGGGAACAGTGGGGAACAGTGGGAACATTGGAGAACAGTGGGGAACAGTGGGAACATTAGGGGAACAGTGGGGAACATTAGGGAACATTGGGGAACAGTCGTAACAGTGGGGAACAGTTGGAACAGTTGGAACATTAGGGGAACAGTGGGGAACATTAGGGAACATTGGGGAAGAGTCGTAACAGTGGGGAACAGTGGGAACAGTTGGAACATTGGAGAACAGTGGGGAACATTAGCGGAACATTGGGGAACAGTGGTGACATTAGGGAACATTGGGGAACAGTGGGAACAGTGGTAACATTGGGGAACAGTGGAAACATTGGGGAACAGTGGGGAACAGTGGGGAACAGTGGGAACATTGGGGAACAGTGGGGGACAGTGGGAACATTGGGAACCATTGGGGAACAGTGGGAACCATTGAGGAACATTGGGGAACAGTGGGAACCATTGGGGAACAGTGGGGAACAGTGGGAACATTGGGGAACAGTAGGAACATTGGGGAACAGTGGGGGACAGTGGGAACATTGGGGAACAGTGAGGAACAGTGGGAACATTGGGGAACAGTAGGAACATTGGGGAACAGTAGGAACATTGAGGAACAGTGGGGAACATTGGGGAACAGTAGGAACATTGAGGAACAGTGGGAACAGTAGGAACATTGGGGAACAGTGGGACTGTTCATTGTTTCAGCCAATATAGCAAATCTTAAATGAACCTACCTCTGAATAAAATATTTTTAGCCCTAAAAGCAGCCTAGAAAGAAGTCTGACTGGGTCACACCTTCTGTCAAAATATGCTAATAGGTGCAGAAACCCCACAAGGCCCTGTGATGGAAAACCACATAAAAATTACATGACTTTCAGAGTTTTTGCTATAAACTAAAACCTCGTCCACATCATGCCAAAAAGCCAAGTTTGTAAAAGTAGAAGCATATATACTGGGGGGTTTCTTTCTCACAAAATTGCTTTAGTCAGTTTCTTGCACAAAAATCGTAGCACTTTAAAATGCATTAAAGGAAAGTATATTAGAAGATCTCGAAGAAAGCACACACAAATCCAGTTTCGCCCCCAGATACAAAGGCTTTCCCATCCTCACAAGTAGTGGAAACCAGCATATGCATGATTCACTTAAAGTGATGCCTGCAGATCCCCTTCAAAGGGTTTGTAGTGTTTAGAACCATGATTGCATGCATTTAACATGTTGACATTAAAATTTAATCTGTCCCCATAATTACCAGCACCATATGCAAAAATAGAGGCAGAGTGATTAAAAGAGGAAAATCCAATCAAACATGCTTCTTATGAAAGTGAACATGCACTGATGAGGTGGAGGCTCCAGTTACAGGATGTAATACAGAAACAATTACCCCTGTGTACACGGTGAAATACACCAACACACCTCCATGCACTAACAGTCACATGCACATACAAATAGGTTCACATACAGATGGTTGCAGAATCGCGCACAGAGAGATTCATAGCCAATCGCACCTTCATCCATGCGACCAGGACATCTGTCACGTTAGCAGGTCAGGAAAACCCCTTTTTGCTCTCTGCTTAGTTTTTGTAAGATAAATGATGGGAGACGATGAAATGCCCCGTGCTGTTGTTCTTCCAAGGTTGTTTTTAATGCCCTTTTATGTAAAGCCTTACGATTTAAGGGGGGGGGGGGGGGGGGGGATTGTATACATTACAGCAACAATACTAATTAATCCAGATATATTTTCCCACACAGGATATTCTTAGCTTTCATCCTCTCCCCAATTAGGCTCAACTTCCTGCTGTTATGTTACTGTTCGGATTAAGAGGAATTACGGAGAAATGGGAATGTTAAATCCTCTTTCACCTTTGATTCACTGCATCTTCACTGCATACTCAACAGCTATTGCTGCTGCACAAGCGTGCACCAAACTGCATCTGTGTCACGTGTCCGTTTTCCTTGACCTTTCCCTGCACGTTAGTTCCTCCGTTGACTTCATCCAGATCTTGCATCCCTCTCTCATGCAGCTGTTCTTTTTTTATTCTTTTGATTTGAAGTCAAAATGAGAGTTAGCAATTGTTTAGATGTTCTCCAGGTGAACTTTGGCTCAACTTCTCGTTGCCTCTGGGAACAAAAACCTATGCTGAATTTGAGAATCATTGTGCATCTGATGTTTAAATAATTATGCAGTTGGCCCTGCAGAGCGACATTCAAAGTGAGCCGTTTTCGGTTGCAGTGACATTACTATACAACAATAGGAGATATACCTACGCCCTAATCCACTGCTACGTCCTTCAGTGACTACACATGCTTGTTGCATCAAGTAGGTTCCTTCATGACCTGGCAGAACCCAAGAGTCATTGCACAGCTGGCAGCTGCTGAACAACAGCGAATGTACTGCAGTCCTCTCTTCTTGCTCTTCGTTATACCATCAAGTCAAGCTTGCATCATTGGATCCCCCAAACCTCTTGGCTTGTCCTGTGATCGCTGCTCGCCTCCTCGTCAATCAGCTGTTTATTTTTCATTGCATGTTGTGCTTTTCACCATATTCCACTGGAACGATGGTCCTTGGTCTACCAACTGGTTTAGTACGCAAAGGATGCCGAGAAGAGGGAGATTATGGACTGGCTATGGACCCCGTTTAAAAAAATGCTTACTGTGGCTTTTAAAAGCCTTGTTCCTGTACCTGGCTTTAGATTCTGCTGCAGGATTTAGAGCAGTCATTCACAGCATCATCTGTAAAGAGAAACTTGTCATTCCTGGGGGAAAGAGCACTACAGAAGCAGGTGAATCTGTCCAGTACGTCCTCGGTTTTATGACTGCTTGTTGTACAGCTAGAATTCAGTTTTGTTGGCAAACATCTTTTAACAGACAAACAGAAACAGATATTTTAGTACCAGGCAAACATTCGTACACTCCTACACGTTTAAATGAATGGGCAGGTGTCCAACGCCTTGACGGCCACCATATAGGCACTTGGCAATGTTCTCAAAACAATAATTTACCAGAAACAACACACTCACGCCTGTTCGGTTGATTTTTACAGGTTCGACTTCGGTCTAATTTCAGCTGCGTTCGTGTACTGATCAGTAAAAGTTGTCTCAGATCTTTTTCCCAGCAAACATATGTTTGACGTGTCACTCGCAACAGGAAAAGTGCACCAGTGTAATTAACATTAAGTGATGGCTTCGCTTTGCTCACACCTGCCTGTAAACGATGCCGAGTGTGGCATAAATGCACCAACAACGGGGATGTGGAACTCGTGCACACAAGCAGACGCCAAATCATAAATATCACTGTTAATCGAATCAGTGATTATTATTATTATTATTATTATTATCAGTATGTGTTTTTGACAAGTCTTGATGTTTGTGTGTCTAATGATGCAAAATTAAAACAAATACTTAGCGCCAGTGAATTTTGAAAACAATTATTTACCATTAAATAAAAAAGAAATATGTATTGAAAAGATTGAATTAATCTAATTAATCACCCGCTACATGAAGGCTGATCTTTGACTCAAAGAAAGACAGGCCTCCACCTCAGCCTGAGTTCTGACACCACCCAAACATCCAGGCGGAAACCCACCTTGACATGAAAATCGAGTTTTGGCATTTGACAAAGCCGGCCGTTGCTCCGGCATACCTGACATCAAGAGCGGGAAAAATAACTCCCATGTTGCCACTTCATTATCTGTCGGTTCTCTTCTCTGTTTCCATTTCTCATCATTTTCGTGCAGATTTCATTTATTCGCTCTTTATCAGCATTCACAGTTGGAGTGATTCGCTAGAATAGATGCGACAAGCGGCAAGCCTGATCCTTTTAGAAAAGCCGCACATTTGCTTCAGCAAATTTTATCTGATTCTTTTGCTGGGCTTGACTACGAAGGAGCACATTTCTCTTCTCTGCTATTTGTCCATTCCCTTGTTTTTTGTCACTGTTAATATATGCAAATTGCAGGTCTAGATGAGCATGGGTCTCTTTCCTTTTTTTTTTTGTAATCAGCTCCCGCTATTCTGCATAAACAAAGACATTTCTTTTGTTTGTGTCATTACTGTTGAGCACCACAGAAACTGCTTGACTGGTGCTGCTTGACCCCAGCTCTGAGTGCTGAAATGCCTCATCTACATTTCACTGTAATCGTCTCCGTTTGAGGAAACACAGATTCGCCACTTCGCTATCTGGGAACGCCATCATCTTTAGTCACATTTTGCTGAGGCGCTGGGATGAACCAGGGTCACGACAGCCAGGAAAGCTGCATGTGCCGTGCCTGCTGCAGCCTCCTATTGCACTGATCTACTTGTACTTCCACTGAAAGTCATCTCACCTCGGAGTATTTGTTGCACTAGTGACCCTTCTTAGTGCTGGAAGGTTTTCAGTGAGTCACTCTTTTGAGAATTTTAACAACATAGGAGTCAGTGCAGACTGACTGGAATCTTTGTTCTGCATGTGACTCAACCCAGTATTTAAATGGTTTGGTCCAAATCCAAAATCCCAAACTAAAACACAACAAAAAAAAGAGAGCAAGACTCAAAATCTGCAAAAACGGGTCGAATGGACCTGCTGTGACTCAGGCTGGTTTGGGCTGATGTCATTCAGGCTAAATCACTCACCCTTTAGAAGTTCAGGATGGACCAAAAATCAATACCAGAACTTGCTGCCAGTTTTTGGAAGATCCTCTCTTCAAACAATGGCAAAGATTAAAAAAAGATAAATCAATTCAATGTGGCCATGATCCTGATGCATCCAAACACTCAGCTGCTTTGCTTTCCAGCAGAAGCCTCGAAGATAATGGAGTTATGTGACCTTTCCCTCCCACTCACCTGACATGCATCCCACTAAAAACTTGTGGGCCCATCCCTAATAAGAGCTTCACATCTAGCGAAGACGGTCACGTGTTTTGAATATTTGCTGCTGCTGCTTCACTGCGGGCTCATTTGTGACCATTTCTAGAAGTAGCCGACTCCGTGGATCGAAGACTCATAGCAGTTATTGAAAAAGGGGTTAGCCACAATAGTCCCTCAATATTTCTAAAAGGTCAAAAATGTATTATGAGTATTGGCTTTTGGTTATTTATTTGTTTCACGACTCTACACCCTAATAACCGATAGCTTGAATGTGCAGGCTTGCATGTCCAGAATGGAAAGCCAGAAACGTCTCCAGCTCCAGAGGCTTTAACTTTGCCTCTCAGGCTTTGCCCTCCATTTACAACAAAACCCCGCTGCTTCCCTCTTTTCCGGGAGGGATGTACCAGGCCTTCGGCTGCTTCCACATCTCTTTGTGTCTGTCTTTTCCCCTCAACGCTACAGTCGGGCAGGCAGTGTTAAATAGCTCGTCTTATTTTAACTTCCAGGCTGCCATCAATTTCAAGCTGTTCTCCTCTCATTTACATTGCTGTCACACCAGCCGTGATATCAGGATGCACATTAGCTGCCAAACATGCAATTTGACTTGTCTGGCTTGGTGCGGAGAGAGGCAGATGCATAGTTTTCACTGCGAGCCTCCCCGAGTGGCAGCCGACGCGGCCCTTCATTTGTGGGAACGCACCTGTCTCTACGAGTGCATTTGGGGTTTGAGTTCGTGTGCAAAATGAAGCTGGAAGTTTGAAGCTGTCGTGACACATTTGTCTTCTGCTTCCTGGTCAGGTTTCATGGTTTCATAGCACCGCTGCACGTCAACTGCCTGCTTCATGTTTTCATCCTGACAACTGCTGATCGCCACTGAAAGGAGACTGGAAAAACATGGATGTTTCCCCACACAGATCATCCCTGAAGCAGACTGTGAGATGAAGAGGTTTGCAACGCAAAGCGCTCCACTGCCCTCTATAGGCCTGCCCGCGGCATCTGCAGCAGGATGTTGTGTATCTGTCTGTTGTGGAGACTGCGCCCACATCTGCAGTCCTCTGTTGGGGGATCAACATCCGAGCCAGTGACTTACAGAAACTGAACCAACTGATAGAGAAGGCTGGTTCTGCCCTGGGGACTGTTCTGGAGCCTCGGGAGCTGGTTGTGTAAAGGAGGATGCTTCATAAGATGAAGAAGATCATCAACCCTGAGCATCGTCTTAACAACGCAGTGACTCAGCAGCGGAGCGTCTTCAGCTCCACTGCAGCACCGACCGCTACAGGAGGTCCTTCCTGCCCCCAGCAATAAACCGCTACGATGAATCTCTGAAAAGACTGAAATCACGACCACTACAACAAATAATTTGCCTTGGGGGATTAATAAAGAATATTTTAAATCAACTTGAAATTGACTGCTGTGGAAATCATTTTATGTACATGCAGTGCAGTCCTGTATGGTAGTGCAGTGTGTAACCTGCTGCTCACTCAATGAAGCACATGCTGAACTTGGGATATTATATTTTACCTCTATTTTGTAAAAGTCATACTTTTTTCCGTTTTGGATCTAACGGGCTTTAGTCATGTTTCCGATGCGATAAATAAAACCAACTATTAAAGCCACACTGTGTAGCTATACCGCTTCTGACCACATGGTCATGCTGTTGGACATCTAGAACCTCTGCGCAAATTAGAGTAATGAAAAAGCACTCTGACACTTGTGACACTGAAATTGCACAAATTGGAATTGCAAATGGAAAATATACCGAGTGGAAATGCACCAATCATGTGAAAGCTTCCAAATATCACAAAAAAAGTTTTTGCACTTGTGTTAATTGATTTTACAGATTTTTTAAAAAAAAAGAAGAATTTGCTCAACCTTCCGGGTAGGTGGAGATGTTTTGCCTCAAGTGGAGGAGTTTAAGTATCTCGGGATCTTGTTCACGAGTGAGCGTCTGCAGTCATGCGGTCGATGTACCGGACCGTTGTGGTGAAGAAGGAGCTGAGTCGCAATGCGAAGCTCTCAATTTACCGGTCAATCTACGCTCCCACCCTCACCTATGGCCATGAACTTTGGGTATTGACCGAAAGGACAAGATCACGGATACAAGCGGCCGAAATGAGTTTCCTCCGCAGGGTGGCTGGGTGCTCCCTTAGAGATAGGGTGAGAAGCTCAGTCATCCGGGAGGAGCTCGGGGTCGAGCCACTACTCCTTCACATCGAGAGGAGTCAGCTGAGGTGGCTTGGGCATCTGTGTAGGACGCCTCCCTAAAGACGTGTTCCAGGCATGTCCCACCGGGAGGAGGTCCCGGGGAAGACCCAGGACACGCTGGAGAGACTATGTCTCTCGGCTGGCTTGGGAACACCTCAGGGTCCCCCCAGAAGAGCTGGAGGAAGTGTCCGGGGTGAGGGAGGTCTGGGCATCCCTGCTTAGACTTCTGCCCCTGCGACCCGGCCTTGGATAAGCGGAAGAAGATGGATGGATGCTCAACGTTCTGCCTCTTCTACTGTCAACACTGATATCTCGTCATGTTCTGATCTTGCATCCTATTGTAAGAAATTTTAATATCACATAACTGCTGAATGACCTTATAGACACGGTTGTGTTTTGATTTATAAACTGTATGTTCGGCTCGTTGGCCAGACCTCGGAAACGTACTTTTATCACAGCGGTTCCTGACTTGCACTGCTTCAGTTTCTTAAACTCTTTTCTTTGGTCCAGGGACACTTTATTGCTACCTTTGCTCAAACCACTATGTAATCTATGAAATTTTAATTGTTTTTAGGTTGTAAAAATGAACTCATTCACATCCTAATTATTTTGATTGTTGACCACTGTATGTAGATGAAAGTTAACTGTTGTGAAAATCATTTTGTGGAGTAAAGACAAATGATGCATTTGTAGCGTTTAAAAAAAAAAAAAATCAGGTTTCATATCTGATATTAAAGATTCAGAAAAAGTTACCTAAAAGCCTGCATCAGTGCGGTTGAAGGAGCAGTGTGATGAAACTGCTGACATCTAGTGGTGACGTTGAGAATAACGCCACTCTCAAACGCTGTTTCAGATGAGTTGGGGAACAAAGAACATCTCTGCAGTCGATGACGCATCAGGTTACATTTGTGCTGTTACTCAGCTGACTCTGCATTTGGCTGCTGATTACGTGGTGGAGCAGGCTATTTTAGATGTGTTATTTTCCTTTTTTCATGAATACATGCTGAGGGTTTATATCGTTGCAAGGCTTATTTTCTCAGCAAAATGTCTTTTTTTTGGCATGGGACTGTAATTTCACATAGTAAAACTAATTTTAGTGCTGGTACAAAATCTGCCTGAATCACTTCTGGAACTGAGTATATATATATATATATATATATATATATATATATATAATCCTCCATTAGTCCTGTCTACTATCAAGTACCCCTCCCAAAGACTCCAAGAAGGCTGAGTACTCTGTGCTGCTGTTCGGCCTGTAGGCACAAACATCAGCAACAGATTTTCCCCGACCCAAACACACAAGGAAGTGACATTCTACTTCACCGGAGTGAACTCCAACACATGGCGGCTGAGTTACGGAGTGATAAGCAAGCCCACACACCTTGCTGCCACTCACCCTGGGCAACTCCAGAGTAGTGCAGGGTCCAGCCCCTCTCACCTCGCTGTTTTGGGCTGAGCCTGGCCAGGTCTCAGGGGCAAAGAGCTGGCCACCAGGCACTCGCCTTCGAGCCTTGATCTAGGCCTGGCTTCAAGGTGGGGCCCCAGTGACGCCAATCTGGGCGACGTAATGGTCCTCGTTATTTTTCTGTTCATGAGTGGCCTGTGGGTTCCTACTCTGGCCTGTCACCTAGGACCTGCTTGACATGGGAGACCCTACCAGGGTGTAAAGCCCCCGACAACAGCTCCTAGGATCATTCGGCCACACAAACCTCTTCACCACGATAAGGTGGTTTAAAGAGGAAAACCAATTGAAATCCATCCATCCATTATCTATACCCGCTTTATCCATTTCCGGGTCACGGGGGTCTGTCGGAGCCTATCCCGACGCATAGTAGGCGAAAGGCAGGGGTCCACCTGGACAGGTCGCCCGTCCATCCAGGGCCACATTGAAGACAAACAACCAATCACACTCACATTCACACCTAGGGAGAATTTAGAAAGATCAATTAACCTACCCTGCATGTTTTTGGACTGTGGGAGGAAGCCGAAGTACCCGGAGAGAACCCACGCAAGCACGAGGAGAACATGCAAACTCCACACAGAAAAACCCACCGGGCCGGGAATCAAACCAGGAATCTTCTTGCTGTGAGGCAACAGTGCTGACCACTAAGCCACCGTGCTGCCCTACCAATTGAAATGTGAGTTTTAATTATTGGTTAGTTGATATCTATGAAGTCTTTCATCCCCCATTTATCCAAAATCACAATATGAGAAGAAATTAAACTTTCTGACAGATTCAGCTGAAAGAACACACAAAGAAATAATATTTGAAGTTGTTTATATCTATCTCCCAGTCTGGAAGAATTGGTCAGGATGCGTTTCACTGAACTTTTTCTTTCGTATAACTGTGCATGCGGAGACATAAAGTACATTTAAGTGAAGCATTTAAAACAACATTTTTAACGTTAATTTCTGATTTACCTGCAGTAATCCTCCCTGTCACCGGAAGGCGCTGTTACTCCTGAACGGTCGTGGCGCTTTGTCGTCACCGGATGTGTGCAGGTTCAAAACAGTCGTCCAGGAGCGGCGGTCTCAAACTCCGGCCTCACACTCTCACTGCGATGACATTTGTCACTTTCTTTTAACACGCAGCTCTGGGACCGACAGACTGAGCGACAGCTCGGCCGCTCCCGGCTTCGACAGGTACATCTGCACGCCGTCCACCATGGCGGCGCCGCTGCTGGAGTTCGAGACCGAGATGTTTTTGAGTCTTTTCGGCTGTGACGGCTTGCTGGTTGTGGCTGAAGGGATGGGGCTCGAGCGCATTCTGCTGCAGTTCCTGCGTGTGTACTCGGAGAAAGGCAGCCTGGTTCTCCTGCTGAACACAACCACACCTGAACAGGTGCGCCAGCTTCACGTGATTGGCCGTAATTGATTTCACTGTTGCAGGGTGACCGTTGCCGGGTGATGGGTGACCGTTGCCGGGTGATGGGCGACCGTTGCCGGGCGACGGGCGATCGTTGCCGGGCGACGGGCGATCGTTGCCGGGCGACGGGCGATCGTTGCCGGGCGACGGGCGATCGTTGCCGGGCGACGGGCGATCGTTGCTGGGTGATGGCTGACCATTGCTGGGTGACCGTTGCTGGGTGACCGTTGCTGGGCGATTATTAGGATGTTGGGACAGGTTTGATATCTTTCACTGCAAACTTTACTTTTGCATGAGTGTTTGGTAACAAAGTGGCATATTTCCCTTTCAGGAGTATTTCTCCGAGCAGCTGCGGGTAGAAGGCGTGACCCATCTGCCCAGGACAGTGACCAGCGATGTCCAGAGTGCAGAGCGTTACAATGTTTACACGGAGGGAGGGGTCCTGTTTGTGACCAGCAGGATCCTGGTGGTGGACTTCCTCACTGATCGCATCCCTGCTCATCTTATATCAGGTCAGAGGCTCATCAGTGTTGCTGTCTAGTTAGTTTCAGGTGCATTTGTAAGTTGTTCAGCAAACACGGACTATTGATTGCATCACTTTTCCTGTGGACCGCCTTTTATCTGTCTCTGTGATCCGGTCCACTCAGGCATCCTGGTTTATCGCGCCCATAAAATCATAGAGTCATGCCAGGAGGCCTTCATCCTTCGTTTGTTCAGACAGAAGAACAAGACTGGCTTCATCAAGGCCTTCACCGACAAGGCCACGGCTTTCTCCACTGGCTTCTGTCAAGTGGAGCGTGTGATGAGAAACCTATTTGTCAAGAAGCTCTTCCTGTGGCCCAGGTACTTTGAACAGTACTTTACTGTATTAACACCATTTGTTCCTCCGCTGTCTCATTTTATTTATTTATTTTCTATTCGTGGGCTTCATTCATCAGGTTCCAAGCATCTGTGAACACAGCTCTGGACAGGCACAAGCCAGACGTGGTAGAGCTGCACGTGTCGTTGACGCCGGCCATGAGGGCCATCCAGACCTCCATCCTGGACATCATGAGCGCCTGTCTGAAGGAGCTGAAACGCTACAACCCAACCCTGGAGGCAGAGGACCTGTCACTGGAGAACACGCTTGGAAATGAATTTGAAAAGGTCTAATAATTGTGACTCAACCTGCCTTTGCAAACTTTAGGTCTATATAATATTTTCGTTCCCGTTTCCACTATAGTGAGAAAGATTTACACAAAAGATAGAAAATATCGTCATAACTGTAGCTCTTACGCACTTTCCATGAAATATAAATGATTTAAATCTTCTTTTTCGCCCTCGCTCCCATCCAGACTCTCCGTCATTACTTGGACCCACTGTGGCATCAGCTGGGAGCTAAAACCAAGGCCTTGGTTCAGGACCTGAAGGTGCTGAGAGTTCTCCTCCTCTACCTCACCCAGTATGACTGCGTCACCTTCCTCAATCTGCTCGAGTCCCTGCACTCCAGCCAGAGGATGTTTGGCTCTAATTCAGGTTGGCTGTTCTTGGACTCCAGTACCTCCATGTTTGGGAACGCTAGGAGACGGGTTTACCGCATTCCTGAAAGCAAAAAGAAACTGAAAGTAGGAGCAGAGGAGGAGAAAAAGGCATCCTCTTCCTCTTCAGGTAACTGAAAAGGAAGTTGTCTGTTCACTGGTCAGAGGGTATATTATTAATTATAAATGTTTACGAGGACTGAAGGCTCAAGTCTGTGTGGGTTTCAGAAGTGAAGCGGGAGCTCGTGCTGGAGAAGAGCCCAAAGTGGGAGGCCTTGACTGAGGTGCTGGAGGAGATCGAGAGGGAGAACAAGAGCTCTCCGGAGGAACCAGGTCAGAGCTCAGCGCCGTTTCACTGCCACAAGGGTCCATCATGCCAGCGGCAAATCTCACTCTTTAATTTAATCCTTATCATTTAAAATTAAAGATAAAAAGATAAAGATGTACTTTATTGATCCCAAAGGGGGAAATTCCAGTGTCGTGTGTATCAGTGGTGTCATATACACATTGTGTATAAAGTAAAGCATCCTCATCCTCATCCTTTGGGCTCATCGTAAATATCTCTGATGTAAGTTGGTAGTTTGCAGGCATGTGGAAGATAAAAGTTCACATCTTCACTTCTAAAGTTTTATGTATCAGGACATAATAAACATTTTAATAACATACAGTTTTTACCAGATCTTGAAATTGGTTTGAAACAACCTCGTATTCACAGTAAAGCGGGACTTATTAGTGAACATGAGTGAAGCCCAAATGCAGGAATGTAACGGGAGAGTAAATCAGGACGCAGATGTGTCTTTGTTTCTGTGTGGTTTTAGTTTTGTCCGTTCATGTTAGGCTGCAACAGCTGTGTTTACAAACTCAAATGCGGTCTGCAGAAGATCAAACATATTTCGCTTTCAAGCGCTGGACTTGAGAGCGTGGTGTGGAGACCAGGTGTAACCATAGCAACTGTTTCGTGTTTTAAAGTAGAACTATGCTGACAGGATTGCTCTCTGTTGCTGACTGGAATCAACAGGAGAGACCAGGTCTCTCCAGTGTCGCTTCCCTCCACTGGCTCCCTGTAAAACCCAGAATCCAATTTAAAACTCTGTTACTTGGGTATAAAGTCCAAAATGGCCTAGCGCCGCAATATTTGCAAGACCTAATAGAACCATACGTTCCTAACAGAGTTCTCCGTTCTCAGAGTCCAGGTTTACTCGTAGTTCCTAGAGGATCCAGATGTAGATCTGGAGGACGGCTTTCTGTTACCAGGAACCATCACTATGGAACCAACTTCCAGTTTGGGTGAAGGAGGCTGACTCCACCTCCACCTTTAAAACTAAACTTAAAACGCTTGTTTAGTAAAGTATATAGTTAGTACTTTAGTGTGTTAGGACCACTGTTTGGCTTAAGGTTTTTCTCCCACTAGATGACTGTTTACCTGCTGTTATTTATGTAATAATTGATCCGGGGTCATGTTCTGGGTCTCTGGAAAGATCCTGGAGACAACATGCGTCGTAACAGACGCTATATAAATAAAAGTGAATTGAACTGCACCAGCGTGGATGCAGTGCGAGTGATCGTGTGGTGAAAAAGTGTTTATACGTTTTGTGCTTCCATTTAGATTGTGTTGTTTTTATTGCAGCTGGTGGGAACTGCAGCTGGCAAACCCTTGAATAAATAAATCCTGACCGTATCACGTTGGTATGCTCTTAGCATTCCAGCGTTCACATAAGTTACCCTTCTGGAGGTCCACTACTCTGCATACCTTCATGGTTAGATACATGATCCTGTTGTGAGCTTTCAAAGCATTAGTGTTTCCAGCATCCCGTCTCAAACTGCTAATAGGAAACGCCGTCAGCAGCACAAACATTAAACATTCATGTTACCTGTTATTAGTGAAATACAGCTGGTGTTTTACTGACTAATCGAGCTGCTTTATTCCTCTGAACACCCCAGTGAACGTGAGCTGGACTGGTAGGTTTTAAGAGGAAAAACCCAACTCAATATTGCTGAAATGTTTTCAATTTTGATCACTTCATTGATTAGAAATATCTTGTTTCATCCAAACTAGATCGTGTGTGTGTGTGTGTGTGTGTGTGTGTGTGTGTGTGTGTGTGTGTGTGTGTGTGTGTGTGTGTGTGTGTGTGTGTGTGTGTGTGTGTGTGTGTGTGTGTGTGTGTGTGTGTGTGTGTGTGTGTGTGTGTGTGTGTGTGTGTGTGTGTGTGTGTGTGTGTGTGTGTGTGTGTGTGTGTGTGTGTGTGTGTGTGTGTGTGTGTGTCACTGGCCCACTTGTGATCCACAGGTCGCGCGCTGATTTGTGCCAGTGATGACCGGACTTGCGCCCAGCTGCAGCAGTACATCCGGCACGGCTCTGATTGGCTCCTCAACCGACTGTATACCCGCACAGTCGGTAAACGGGACTCTGCGGCGGCCTTTGAGCTGGACTCGCACAAAAAGGAAAAGGGCTGGGTCAAGAGAGGGGCAAAGGGAAAGGAGCCTGTGCAGAAAAAGAGCGCAAAGGCCACAAAAACTAAAAGCCGGCCTTCTCTGACGCTTACCCAGATGGTGGGTAAACAGAACACGGGTGAACCGGCAGCGGCGGGCAGCAGTGAAGACGAGGACAACCTGATGGGCGACGACGAGGATGAAGAAGACGAGCTGAAGTTAGATCTGTCATCGGATGCCTATTATGGTGTTCTGAAAGAGCCACTGACCGTTATCCATCCTCTGAAAGGCTGCTCCGACCCTCACAGTTTGACCCGAGTGCTGCACGAGGTGGAGCCCAGCTTCGTGGTTCTGTACGACGCTGAAGTGAGTTTTGTGCGTCAGCTGGAGATCTACAAAGCTACCCGGCCCGGAAAGCCTCTCAGGGTGTACTTCCTGATCTATGGGGGCTCAACCGAAGAGCAGAAGTATCTGACTGCACTGTCAAAGGAAAAGAAAGCGTTTGAACATCTCATCAGGTCGGCGCCATCTCTGACTCTTCAGTTCTTTGTCGTATTTGTTTTATGTGATATTGAAGTGTTGGCCACTCATTGGTTCTTGTATTCATGTTCTGACGCAGGGAAAAGGCTACTATGGTCATCCCAGAGGAGAGGGAGGGGCGGGAAGACACCAATCTTGACCTTGCCAGAAATTTAGACCCTGCCAACGCCACCACTAACTCCCGCAAAGCAGGTACGTCTGTTGAAATCTGTCAGAAGATATATGATGGCGGGTTTTACATCCATCACAAAGTTGGATTTTTGTGTCTCCATTTCCTGTCCAATGATCAGGGGGTCAGGAGCAGCCCAAAGAGCCCTCCCGAGTCATCGTGGACATGCGCGAGTTCCGCAGCGAGCTGCCGTCCCTCCTGCACCGCCGTGGGCTCGACATCGAACCCGTCACTCTGGAAGTGGGCGACTACATTCTGACGCCAGACACATGCGTTGAGCGCAAGAGCGTCAGTGACCTGATTGGCTCGTTGCAGAGCGGCCGCCTCTACACTCAGTGCCTCTCCATGACCCGCTACTACAGGAAACCGGTGCTCCTCATCGAGTTTGACCCAGCGAAACCCTTTTCCTTAATGGCCCGGTCCGATTTCCGTAACGAGATTTCATCAAATGACATTTCTTCAAAGCTCACCTTACTCACCCTGCACTTCCCCCGTCTCCGTATTCTCTGGTGCCCCTCGCCACACGCCACAGCAGAGCTTTTCCTCGAGCTGAAGCGAGGGCGTCCGGAGCCCAGCGCTTCAGAAGCTCAGGCAGTCACGGCCGAGTCCGACATGGTGGCTGAGTCAGCAGATCGCTACAACCCCGGACCTTATGACTTCCTTTTGAAAATGCCGGGTGTCAACACGAAAAACTTTAGGGCTCTCATAAAAAATGCAGACAGCCTGGCAGACCTCGTCAAACTGAGCCAAGAAAACCTCGGAGAAATACTCGGGAACACCAACAATGCAAAGCTGCTGTATGAATTTCTGCATAACGTCGCTGATGTTGTTGCTCCGGTACAGAAGGTCAAACATACATGATGGATTCTTAATATATTCATTTAAATTAGTAATTTAGCATTTTAAAAATTGGATGAATGTGGGGTTCTGTTAACAACAGAGTTGAAGTGAGGCCTTGTGTATGTGTAATAAGTTAGTTGCATAAATTCATGTGAGAAATTAACTTAGTGCTGGTA